>JAXDDX010000044.1:1482500-2082500 GCA_034670405.1 Hoplostethus atlanticus | reverse complement strand
ATCAATAATCGGAGGCTGAGAAGAAATGCCAAGGTCAGAGAGAAAAGGCTACTGATGTTCTCGGTGTGTGGACACTGCCAGGTGATATATCGGTGAAGATAGGGGGAGCGGCCTCTAAAGGGAGGTAGAAGTTATTAATTAAGTTTGGGATCCCACTGAGACATGAATGTCCCTCAGTATGGATTCCCTGCCGGAGCCCGCTGAATGCCAAGGGCAAAGTGACCATTATGTAACAGGCTGGTTTCTCGTGGCTTTGATCTCTCACCGGGGACCTGGCTGATGGATTTGCTGTATCAATAACTCAACCCCTTGCGGAGGAAACCTGAAGAAGGTGTAGATACAAGTGGCTTTACGTTTCATGACAATTCAATCTTAGAGGAGTCAGGCTGACTTTGACTTAATGCAACAAAAGAACGTATAAAATGTACTTTGAATTGTACCTATTTGTTTGAAATAGGTGTAGTTCCTGTTGTCCTTAGTGTAGTGAAAACGTTGAGGGCTTTGGGTATGGGATGAAACATGACTCTTTGTAATTAATCTCTTCCTAGTAGATGAGAATCTAGCTCTAACGACTTCAATGCCAGTTTGCATGCCACCCACCCCCACACACCCCCACACACACACAGTGAGTCACAGGCTTCTGAGCAAGTCACTGCATCCATGAATGACACATCGTCCAACCTGCTTTATCACTCATATCTGAATTTATCTTATTCTGGGGGAAAAAGCCACCATATTAGGTGGTGTGTCTGATACACAAGGTGACCCTGGCGACTAAATGGTAGAATTCATTATCTGTAATGAAGTCAATATCTTGGATGTCTGTCTATTGGGGCAATTAATTGTAGTGTCATTAGAGTTAGCTCATTTAAGCTTAGCAAGTCGCATAACACTAATGTCCTTAGTTATCTGCTGCTGAAGTCGAAGGAAAGAGGAGGAAACTGTGAAGCAGTAAACAAAGAGACACACTACTCTCAGTAATACTACACCCTGAAATTTGAGGCTATCTCTTCGTGGGCTGAACAGACACAGACAACAATAGCAAAACCAAAGATTGCATCATCTTTTTTCTTGGACCTATTTCAATCAACCAACCAGGTCGCTTGTTTAACCAGGGTTCAATGGGCCACGGGGTCAAAAAGACAAGAGAGTAATTTACTAGCTGTGTCATGCTTCTGTGATTGACACGTCATTCTGGCTTTGGGACTTGACTTGTGACCCCTCTGTGAAAAGTGGCATGTGGCTGTAAGTATGCACATTTCAGGGGAGGTGTGCTTTCTGGCATCTCTGGTCCAAACTAGCACACTGCTAATAACAACACAGGAGATATTAATCCTCGACTGGTGAAAATGATCACGCGGTGCAGAGAAAAACCTGGACAAATGTGTGAAACAATCAAAAGCCCATAGGAACCCATTTGTTGTGATGTGTTTGGTCTCCCCTCAAAGCCTATATCATGTTCATATCTTTTCACACACAGTTGTACAACATTTTTTACTGATTCTTAGCGTCACAACCTTAAAGCTTTAACAGAGATGATTATTCTGTCGTATTATTGCCTCCCAGACGCTGCCCACACACTTCCTTTGCCTTTGCAGTAAGGGTAAAGCACAGTTCCTGTTTTTCTGGGGCCATCTGTAAGGAAAAACCAGCCCAAGGTAAAAACGATGACTGCAACTTGGCAGAAGATTAAACGGGCCCTCCGCAAAAGCCATTAATAATTCTCATATTTTGGAAACAGACCATACATACAGAATCTGTGGTATTTAATCTCCTCTCATGGCGAATAAAAAAAAAAAAAAGGTCAGCTGGGAGGGAGAGGCTTTTTTTTCTCAGCCCAGAATGATGGGCCTAGCTTTTCCAAGGCACCCCATTTGTCTGTCAGGGCTGTGAGCAGAGCCAGTGATTTAGTTTCCATCACATGAAGCTCATGTCCGGTTGATGATACTGCCAGGCGGGATATGGGGGGAATTTGTCACCTGGAGCTTTGACAGGGAGATAATTGCTGATAGTTAGCAGAATAATAGGATATGAGCATTACTAGCTGCCCGGGATTTGGGGGATATTTGTTGCTTGCACTTCACAGTGCATTTTTCCCCACACGTTTACCTGTTTACGTTGTTTACACAGAGATCATTTAACCAATCAGAAACAGTCAACTAAGGATTTAAAGAATCTACACACAGGATCTTCTAATCACGTTGCAGAGACATTAGTTGTGTTTTAACTCTCTAGGCTGATTATAGCAATGTGTGCTGCTGTTGTGTATACAGGAGTCCCAATGGCCTGCTTAATGCTTTCGTTAGGTTTAATTTGGGACATCTTAGACTCAGTTTGCTGCAAAATATAAATTATCTCCGGTTGATTGGTAAGTCTCTAAAGCAGCATGGAGGTAAAAAGAAAAGAAAAGAAAAGAAAATACAATTTTACAATATATTTAGAACAAACTCTCACTGATGTTCATATATTATACAATGAGAAAGTACAAATGTGTGCATGCCATGTGTGAGAGTAGAGCAGCTTTCCGTGCATGACATTATCAGTGGGTCGGGGAAGAACCCTCTGGCCCATCAGCAGGTCTCATCCAGCCTGAACACCTCTGCCAACCAGCAACCGCAACTAGCAACTGCCTGTGGCTGTTAACAAGGCAAGGCACATCAGACTACAATAGAGAACAATTTCAGACTCACCAAGTCCCCTCCAGTGGAAGTCAAAGGTTATTTTTCCCCTCATTATTTCTTGGTTGATCTTCTAGTATTTAAACTGTAACCTCCAACGTCAAACAGTCAGTGAACACAATAGATGCTGTATTCTTTTTGGTGTTTTGGCCCTTTGTAAACTATCAGGGTTTCTTATTGATAGGTCTTCCAAAATCTACACATTTCACAGATGTAGCTGGTCTGGGAGTTCATCTGAGCAATGTTCTGCCTTGAGGCTAATTTTGAGATCTTAAAAACCTTTGAGCCCAATTAGTTTGAATGAAAATGCCAAAGTTTACTATTTATATGAAGTTTGCTCTACTGCCCCAGTGGTTCTTGATTTCCCCTTCCCATGGTTTTGGCACCGCATTGTAGGATATGTGTTACGTGTTTCACATTCTCTTAAAATATAAGACAATAAAGATCTTTGTTGAAAGTTAATTTGACCCAAATGTTGGCAAGGCGAAACCGTTTCCTTCGGAGACTTGCAAAAGAGACAGGTCACATTAGACAGCCATAATAGATGGAGCAGCAAGAGTGGTGCAGATAAGGGAAATGTGCCAGAAAACTCAGCTGTGGGGGTTAGGGAATAATCTCTCTATAATAGCCGGTGTTGGGTCAGAGAACACGCCCAGCCCCTGTCCTCCTGTGTGTTAACTAACACTCACCAGAGTGCTGCCTGAACGTGGGGCTGGCAGAGCCACGGAGAGGGATCCAAACTCACAGCAGCTCTGTGACCTGGCTGAACCCCTACCTACTGCCCCTCACTGGGAGGGGAAACTGCTGAAGAAGTCCTCCGAGTCAGTGAAAGGCTGATTTAGACAGATTTACCTCCCTCCCAGCAAACATACGACTTTAAAATGAAGCACAAATTATCTCTGTTGGGAGTGCCGTGAAATATTTACTGCTGTTGTTTCAGTTGGTGTGGTTTTATGTGGCATTTGTGTATTGGATATTTAATGGTGTGTATTTTCCGCCCATTTGTTGTATTTTCTTTCCAAGGGTACATGAAAGGATAAATCACTTTACTGTGCAATATACAAAATTCTTACTGCCTTTCCAAAGGGTTTCAAGACCTTCCTTGATAAATAGGTAGAACTATTTAATTCTCTGTTGGACTCTGAAGGCCATGGAAATCTGGATGTTAGCATAGATATGGTTCATGTGGTCCCACTACAAAGTCAAATGGGTGGAGGTGCGAGGCATGTAGGTCCCATCCAGTAACAGGCCTTATAGCCCTGTGACTTGCCACAGGCCAGCCTCATTCTAACTAGGCCTAATGAAGAGGGGCTTTAAGAAGTCTCCAGCATGCAGCCAGGCATTACCGATTAGGTCAGTGGAACGGCCGCTGGGCTGAGCATGATGGATGACTGGTGGAATGAGTTTCTGCCTAGCGGTATTGTGAAATCTTTTCATTGTCACTGACGGGGCCTATGAAGGGGACTGATAAATGAGAGAGCATGTGTCAGAAACGCCCTTCTTTGCCCTGCCACGGCTTTAATATCTCCCCGAGCTACAGCACAGAAAGTATTGATAAAAGTAAAAGTTTTAAAAATAACCACGGTCAGTGAGAGCGAGGTAGAGCGAGGTGGGATGATTAAGGTGGCTGACTGTCGTACCAACCCAGGGTTTGTTGCTGTAAACACCAGCCGAGGCTATAGTGGCCACGCTGGGAAGAGGGAGACACTTTTTATGGGGGGGGGGGGGCGGGTGTTGCCTCAGTGACACAGTGCCTGTGATGAATGTGTTGCCTCCATCTGGTTGCAGCACATGTAATAAATATCTGGACTCATGTTTGACCTCTCTCACTTACCAGACACATCTTTCACATCGGGGGACATCCAAGAAGGAATCACGACGACGTGCCTGTAGTTGGGAGGTCGGAGGTCTAGTGTTTTTTATATGATTAGGTATTAGTGCAACAAAAAAATAAATGTGCAACATAGTCCGGAGTTGATCCTCTGCCTGTCATCAAAACGGAGTAGATTTAATATGTGACGAAACCAAGAAGGGAAAGAAATGACCTAAGTAAAAGTGTGTGTAGGCACAGCTTTTCTTTAATTCTCCCCCTTCCTGCGGCTTTGTGGTCTGACCTTGCAGCTTCTGTGCCCCATCCATCTTGGGCTGTTTAGCCATTTCACTGGATTCATACTGCGCAGATTAACACAATTCATCACCACAATCATCCTCGATTCATCACCCTTCCCAATGAATGTTTTGACATCTAGTTAATTTTCTGCTGATGATTTATCAAATTATAATTACCATACTCTGAAGGAGTCATTCATTATGTTGATACATGATAATGATGCCAAAGTGGATTGAATTTTAAGTAAGTTCTCTGCGATTATAACATATGCGTTATTGTGAGTAATGTCTTACAATTTGGTCCCTTCCAGCACGGAAACTCCAGGGACTCGGTTAATGTTATGACAATCAATGCAGGAAAAAGGCAGGTTGTTGAACAATTTTTCCAACACAAATTGTTTGGCCGTGGGGATGCAGAGCATGAGAAAGTTCAATCAGATTCAGATATAAAATTGTTAGTAATTAAAGGGACTATTGAATCGCGGTTTCAGTCACGTTCCTGGGGAGCAAGGACTTTGTTAATAGCTTAAGGATTAGTTACAATGCTCAGGCACTTCATTAGAAGTTCACTTGACTGTTCATTAACTTACTAATATGGCTCAAGAAAAATCAATGCCGAGACTCGCCAGCAACTCATACCAATAAAAATAGATAATCTGTTATATTTTTCATAGTGTATCCGCTCATAAGGCAGCTAAGTAGTCAGATGGTGTTCATATTAACATTGCAAAACTTCAGTGTATGATCTAATAATGTCCTTTTATTGCACTTCCCTTCTTGTATTTGGGAAGCCCTCTCTGTGTGTCAGTTTCTATTACCGTCATTAGTGTATGGTCTCCTGGACGAGGCTTGGGACCTCTTGCTTCACTGGCTAATTGGAGGCGACTCAGATTGAATTAATTGTGCGCACTGCTTTTGGCATGCAAAAAAACATGAATCTATTGTTTTGTCCAGGATTTCTGCGTGTCATCACGGGATGAGAGAACACTGTGAGGCAATTAATTAGTCCAGTGCCTCTACGTAGAGCGTTATGGGGTCAAGTGGCCATTCCCCTTTCAAATTTTCAGTGTCAGCTTGTTTCAACTCAGATGGTGATGGGAGCCACTTTCTGCAAGTCTAATGATTACGTGGCATGGATCTAAAAGAGGATAGGAATAAGTATGACACGGCTATTTAACTTAATCACACATGCTGCTATTGACACACAAACGTATTGAACCATATTCATGAAATGCCTCTTTTTGTCTTTCTTCTAATACAGCGATGGGATTGTCATCATTAGGCGTAAAGGTGGATGTTTTCCAGGACACTGACTCCTTAAAATTTAACTGGATCCAAGGGTGTTCCTGTAAAGTCTTCTGGCTTTTGGACATTTGGCTTCACAGGCCCGTTGCTTACCAAGGGACTGCTCTGGCTGTCTTCTTGTATATTTCTCTTGTATCTCACTAGCGCCAATTTTGGCAGGCTAAGTGCCCAAATGGAGCCATTTTGTTTCACTTTAAAATAAACCTAGATCTATTATAGTGATCTTTCATTCATGGCTCCTTTACCTCTTACCCACCTCCCTCTATATCCACTTTTCTCTACTCCCCAGTTCCCTGGCCCCCAGAAATGCATGGTGGGTAACCTTGTGAGGGCTTGGCTTTCCACTCCAGGCTTGTCAGCCCCAATCTGCAGTCATTTGGTGTGAAATGTGCGCCTTGGTCTGGGGCTCTCAAGGTCAGGGCCTAGTAATTGATGTTGCTTATTCATCTGTTTCCTGTGTCTTTTCTCTCCCCTTACACAGTGGCCTTTGTTTGGATAAATTGTTTGAAGATTTACTGTAGTACTTAAAGGCCCTGAGAAGTGTCCCCCTGCTGCCCAGGCTCAATGTCCCTGCCACGCAGGAGGCCCAGTGCTGATGACACACTGCTGATCTTGGACAAAGGCCTGTTTTTCCAAGACAAGATGGAGGGAGCATCTCCCTGCATAACAATTGAGGCGTTGAAAAGTGTTGAAAGCAACTTACACTCAAACTCTTGTGTGCTGTGAGTCAGGCTTCTTAAATGAATAAGAAAGAAAAAAGATAATTGAGCGCTGTATACTTGTATGTACAGGAGGGAATTTTACTTTCTGAGCCCAAGTAATGAAAAAGTACCAAAATAGAACAATATTTAACAAAGAAACACAAAAGGGCCACACTCCCAAGTCACATACAGTTCAAAGTTACTTTCATAATCCATGCTAAATCTCCTGGATTGAAAGGCCTCAATGTTCTCCTTCTCATTGGCTGAATAGCCTGACAGTAGACCAAATCTGAAGCAGAATCTCCAAGAGCTATGAATAGCTGATACAAACTTTATCCTAACACGAAAAAAAACTTCCAACAAGTGAATCTCATACAACCACATGAAGTATCTGTATCGCCACTTCCAATGCCTCCACAGCTCGGCATGCCCTTGATGGCTGTCACCCAAGGTGCAGATAAACAATGGGCTCATTTGAAAACAAAGAAATGATTATGGGGGAACGTTTAATCCCAGCTTGACATGTCAGCAGGCTGCATGGGCGACAGCTTTCAAGAGAGTCTTTGAAGTGGCAATCTTTTCAGAGTCTTGGCTCATTACACAATAAAGAACACTTCACATGTAACTGAAGTGGGTTGGGAAATGATGGCAAATGATGTTTACGGGGCCCCTTGAAATGCAAGTGAAAACAAGGCTTACCCTCTTTGTGTCTTGGTGTTTTTTTAAATAATGGAGAGATAAGACAAGTGAGATATATCAGTCACCGAGGAAGTACCATCTGTATTCACATTGCCATCATTGAGCATTTGACCCTCCCATGCACATTGTCATAGTGTGAAAGTCACAAGAGACTGCAGAGGTGTTGTATTTAGATGTACCGATGGAAGGAGACTTGTTTCATTATCACTTCATAATCTTAAGTAGGCCTGTTAACCTACAGTGAAATGTAGTGCTTAGGTAATGATGGAAAGGGATGGTAACGCTACTGTTATCGTACATCCAGATGAAATAAAGCTCACTTTTGTGTCCAACGTGGCCTTTGTGCTTCTGGCCAAGTTATAGAAGACTAAACCCTTTTTCAGATGTGTCGGACTTCTATAATGGCTTCCCATTGGTTATGGGAAGGCCATTTCACTCCTTTATCATCCCCCAAACAATAGTCCTAATCTCCTTGATCATCCTCTGTGAATAAGTGGTGAGGAATGTGAATGACGTGCCCACAGTAAACATGGGAAAGGCACCTGTGAGGACAATGTCTTGTGGAGGAACAAGAAATGCACACAAGGCAGCTGGAAACCTTTTAATTAGTGCTAATTACCTTAGCAGAAGAACGTCGGGAGGCTTGAAAGGATTTGTGTCAGCGCGTGAGAGATCAAAGATTGAGGCGGTCACGTTTTACTCTGCTGAGTCAAAAACTAATAAGGAGGGTGATAATGGGGCCCTGGAGAATGACAACCCAGGTGGTAGTGGGTTTAATCCCCACTCAGGCCTCATTCCAGTTAAACAATCAGATGGTTTAATTTTCAATTACTTTTAGTGGACTTGGGCTGTACATCGATCTGTTATTCTCTATTAACAGATTTGCTTTTCATGCCTCTAGATAAAGGCTGTACTTGTGTGGGCCAAAGTGCAAATCATTCATCCAAGATCTTGAGGTTAACTCTAAAGTAGCTGAATTCACTGATAGCTGCTATTTCTCTATTCACTGTTCAAATATGAAATGTACAAATAGTAGTAAGATGTCAGGTAAGCCTGTCACCCTGCAAGATAGACGTTTTATTTTTATGATTGTGCAAGCCAGAGGGTCAGCAAGCTTTTTAGTCAAAACCTATCAAACCAACTCATGAGATGGTATCTGCAAGTTTGCTGGGGCCGGGTCAAATCCAGCTTAAAAGTCAGTCCCCTTCACATCCAATCCACCGTCACATTCTTACCTACAGGCAACCTCTGCTGAGCCCCGGTCATTAATCAAAGCGGAGTGCTGTCCTGACCTCAGCCCCTTCCCTTTGAAGTGCTCTGTCCTCTGCAGCATGAGGAAATCATTTGCTGCCTGATTCAATGAGCCATCAGTCGAGCCAGCAGACCTAATGACATGTGAGAATATTAACCTCCTACCACCAAGAGCGCTGCTGCTTGGGAAGCAGTCTATTATTCATCCAAGGTTTTACTGAAACTCTATTTCTCAGGCCTGCCTCTCTGCTAAACCATCCCACGAAGACTGTAGCCAAGTGGGCATTCAATGTTCAATTATCACATAAATCTACAATATCAATTTCTATTCCTAAAAATTAAGCACATTTTTTTTTCTTGCCACATTTTGATAAAGGATTTCTAAGGAAATCCTGCTGAACATAAACCTCAATTCTAACGGTTTTGCAAAACTCAAGTCTCTTGGTGTTATATATGTATGTTATATATAACATTGTCTTTTAAACAACATATTTTAGATGAAGTTAAAAAGGCTTAACGTTTTACAGCCATGCTCCCCCATGCCATTCATTATAGTTTCTTATCTCGACAGGCAATCTGTACAGCGAAGCATCCAGTGCATTGCGCACATATGAGGCCCATCACTCCTGCAGTATTGACAAATTCATCAGGCATTTTTCTCTCTGCTCCCTGAGCAGCATGTTGATTTGCCTGCCGTTCCCAACCCAGAATGGCCTTGTTAGAAATACAAACATGGCTTCTCCACTCTGGAGCTAGTTGGGAGCTCTTACAGTGATGAGCCATTACCCACCAATGGTTAGAGCATGGCCTTGGGCTACACTGATTTGTCAAGTACAACAGGCATAGACTAGAAATGCGTCTGTTACTACTTTAAAAAACAAAGGTATAAAAAGACAAGTCTGGTATTTTATTGTGCGTCTGTAATTGATATTGAAGCGCTAGGTCCAGGGCTGCCAAAGTACAAGAGCCCTTGATGGTCGCGCAAAAAATAATATAATAGATGAATTGAGGAGATGGTCTTCCAGCATCGGCCCATTTTAGTTCCTCATATTCATTAGGTGTTCAAGGATGTCAGAAATCAAGTCTACCTTGTTCCTTGTCACATAGTAGAGAACCCTGGACTGACACCAAGCGGAATCCAATTTGACAAGTGATAAAAAAGTGTTTTGGCATGTCACGGGCCTTGTGGGCCGGCCTTCGTACCTCATGGTCACAGGTTGAGGACATCCGACCTGAAATGCATGCAAACTAATGGTCAGCATGACTGACATTTCCGCCAATAAGCCCAAAGTGTTCGCCCTGTTGTCAGCAGGAGTTTATCAATAGGCATGCCTGCATATGCACTCGTCTATCGATCCATCCATCTCTGTCCACCCATCTCTACATCACTGTAGCTGTTTGTTGTCATTCAGGGGATTGGCTGTGAGGAGGGTTGGCTGTAGGAGCCTCAATTTGCAATCCTCCCACCTTAGAGAAGGAGCTGGAATAATGGTACTGTCATGTCATGTGATATCGTGCCCAAACCTCTCCAAACTTTGCTGTTTTGTACAAATAACACAGCACATCAAACCCATATTATTCATTTAGCAGTTAGTTTTATGGGATGTGGATTTCTATATCCGGATCCAGTCATTTTGTAGAACCTGGCAGACAACGTGCAAGTATATGCTGCAAGGTTTAGTCACATTGTGCTGAGTTTGTCATCACTGTTTTGCTTGATAATGGATGTGAGGTATAACCAGGTCTGGTTTGTGCTATTAGCCCTCGGAGACTGACTGACTGTACTGAGTGTTGTGCTAACAAGGCCCCAGGTTAATTGCAGAGAGTATTGGAGGCCTTGCCCCTCCAGATAACATGAGCTCGGAGCCGGGAGATGCTTAGTGATTAGAGAGAGGGCCCAGTTAGGTGACTGGGGTGAGAATAGAGAAGCCAGATCAGGTCTCTAGGGAGAGAAAGGTGCGAGTCTATGGGGGTTGAGGTAAACAAGATCGTACCTGTGTGGGAGATAGGAGCGGCTGCCCCCAGGTCATTAGCGCCCTTAGAGCACGAAGCAGAATGCACACACAGCTCAGTGCTTATCAATGTCCAGAGGATAATAAGGTTACTATTTTGCCCTGATCTGTCAGCCAGTCAAAGCAATCTTTCATGACGATAAGACGTGTTCATGCACTGATGGGGCTAAAAGGAGTCAGTGAAAATTGAATAAATGAAACAAGAAGATTAATGCAATGAAGGAATAATAAGCTCATCCCATTTAGCTAATCAGTGATATTCACCTATACACATTTTTAAATCATCTTCAGGAATTAATTGTAATGACAGGTTCATTGCCCAGTATATTATTATTATATCTATAGCACTAAACCTGGCTCAGTCCTGCTCCCATGGCAGTGAATTTAGCTGATTAAATCACTGGGTGCACACAGCAGTGGTGACATGAAAACAACAATTAATAAGCCAACCCCCAGTGCACAGCAGCTCCATTTTAACCAGGCTGCTAATAACATTACATGGCAAAAATGTCCTAATCAGACAGGTGAAAAGGGATTTGGAAGCAATTTGATTTACTTTCTTTGGAAACCAGTCTTATTTTGTGGGTTCATAGCCAACAGGCAGCAGGTTATATTGCAGGGCCCTGGTTGTTGTAATATTCATGATATTTTGCTTGATTTCCTGCTGCAGCTCGCTCTAAACAGGCTGCCTGTCACAGATACAGTAAAGATAAGAGTTCGTTCTTCTTCAGTGAGATATTTTAGTGTGTTTTTTTTTGTCTGTACAGTTTTTCTCGACAGCTATCTCTTCATCTCGTTCCTATCCTCGCTCCCTCATTCCCCCCCCCCCTCCCCTCCCCACCCCAACTCACACACATGCACAATCACTCACAAAGAATGCACATTAAAAAGGATTTGTTCCCCAAAGAAGGTCAGCATTTGTAAGGCTACTGACAGATTTAAGTGTCAATTAAGTTGATGTACAGTGGGCACATTATCATACAAGGTTGTCAGCTGTGGCCATTTGAGGGAAACAAATACCCCAAGCTTTACACCTTCCACGGCTTGAACTTTGTATGGACCCATAGTTGCAATGAATGTCACAGTCAATCATTTATCCAGTTGGCAACCTTTCTGGTGGGGAGTGCGAGATCAAGTCATTTTGTACAAATAATAACCATAAAAAAATCTGGATTCCAAACTGCTTTGTCACGTTCAGTGGTGGGGCCCATCCCTGGCCTGTTCTGAGGTCTTAAACTCATTACTGGGTGGGGGAAAATTATACCTCTGCACAAGGATGATGGATGACAAGTTAAATTTGTGTCCAGGGACTGAAGGTGAATGGTGACAGAGGTATTTATCTTGAGAATGGAGGTTGGGGTCAGGCGAGGCTGGGTGCCTTAAGGCACAAGACATTGACAAATTCATCCAGTGGACCCCATTGCTTGGGCCTTTTCTTTGTTTTGAATCCTGGCCACTCGCTAAGTGACCCACATCGCTCATGCTGCCAATGTGTGAAGAATGCCCTGCCATGCCAGGCATCCTACCTCTGCTGATGCTTGTAGTTCATTCTTTTGCAAGGGCTAAATCTTTGACTTGTGTTGACTCCTAAAAGGCTGGTCTTGTTTGGACGTTCTTATTCAGAAACCGTTATATTGTGGATGACTGGGTTCATTTGATTCCTCGAAATTGAAGTGAGCTTTGGAAATATTTTAAATGTCAAAATTTCTTTGTTCAGCTCCTCTAAACCTAAAGTCTCAGCTCAAAATGTCTCTTGGTATTTCATACATTTTAATTATCATTTTTATTTAATTATAGAATGGATATTCCCTCATGTGTATTTGCTCAACATGTATTTACATTGTCATCCTTTTTATTGTAACTCTGAGCTGTTCTGGGGCAGAGGAATGTGTTTACACATCACAGTAAGGCCAATACTATAGCGCAAAGGGGATGAGCCACAGAGACCTCTAGTGGAGACTGAAAATGCTATAGGTTGGCCAGGACTTTATGATATTATACCAGAGCTACTATCTGTAAAGCATATCTATCATTAATGATAACTTCATAGCAACTGAAATGGAATGGTATATTGTATTTCAATGATCTGTGGAAATGGTCATACTCAACATTATTCTGAGTCTCCCACTACTGTAATATTGGGTATATTATACACAATATATAACCCATCTATGACAGGAGTTCCTTGTTATTATCCCCAATAGTGCAGCCTTGGATGAATTGCCTGAATAATGGTCCATAAATGAAGCCTTCAGGTGAGGAGCCTTTTAAGTTTTGAAATGTTTTGAACTGTCAACATAATTACAGACAGTCAACCCAAATCAATTGGAGTGAGACTATTCTACGTCAGCTGAAAGTACAACCGCTCTGCTGTCTTTAACACTCAATTTTGACAATAGATTTTGTTTAATAACACAGACTAAAACAGACTTATGTGGTATGTAAAGCTACATTTAAAATGAGGTATTTCAAATGGCTCAGGGTTAACATGCACACGGAAAAGGGTTAATTATGTACGTCGTACTCTAGCAGAGGAGAATTTGTATTCCACTACATTATGTCTGCGGTTTTGTGTTTTGACACCACAGGTCTCATTTTCCAATTAGGACAATGTATTTGTGATGGATACAATGTGAAGTGGTCATTTGTTTGTACTTTGGAAAAAGTTTTCAGAGCCCTCATGGTCGCTAACCACTTCACCATGGTTCATCCATCATTTTGTCAACACTCTAATGTTTTGGACCTATACAACCAAGGTCCAGGGAGGAAAGTAACACAGACAAAACAGTTGGTTGCTTTCACTACATGCCAAATTTTCAACCTATCTTTTACCCCCCTTTTTGTCCGTGACCACCATTTTGAGGGGATTTATGAATTTTGAATGGTAGAGAATGTGTTGAACAATATATGTGGCTTGAGTTCACAGTATTATTCAAGACACATCCTCATTCAATAGCTTGCCCTAACAGCAACGCTGCTCAACAAAATAATTTGTTCTGATGAATATTTTCCCTCATAGCTCTTTTGCTCAGATGAGAGATGACTAATTACAACATGACATGTTATATTAAATTGAAATTATGTCATATAGTTTGATACACTTACAACTTTAATGAAAGGTGATGCTATTAAAACATATTGTACTAAAATGTATTTCCTCTTTTTATGGAGAGAAGTATTGATTTACTGTCTGAAATAGTGATGCAAAAGTTAAATAAACTTTTACAGTGAAGCATTGATTGTCAAACAGTGCATAACATTTGTGTTACAGCTGGACTTCATTTATACTTGATACAGTATTGAATGTTCTTTTGAGGGCTTGAAAAGAGAATAAGGGTTGAGAATAGAATAACTTAATGTGTAATTTTAATTGACCTTTCAACAATTTTGAAGGGTGCCAGGACGGATTTATTCAAAATAAAACACTTCTGAGTCCTTTGTTTCCATTAAAAATGCTGGCCATTAATATACTTTCAGACAGCCCAGGATAGCAGGATAATGCTACAAGCTTTTTGACCATGACTTATAAATATATTTACTTTTACCAGTTCCCCTTAAGTGCTTTTTTTTTAACAATGCAGGCTTTATGAATCATTTACCATACAGGAATACCTTAAAGGAATCATTTGCTTTGGAGATGCTTTGTGGTTGGTTTGATGCTGACGAAAGGCATTATCTCCTGACTGACAGAACTGTGTGTTGCTCTAATGTGATATTTATTATATGTCACATACCCGTGCATTAGGCCAAGAATGGGCCATTGTTTCTATGATGTATGTGGTTGGTTAGATGCAGGTCACAGACAGTGAAAGAAAACCCTCTAGTCATTGCACAATGCATGCAGTACTTCCAAAATCATGCTCTGCGATGAAGAGATCTTTAAGAAATCGGTGAGCCAGGCACAAATGAAAGCAGGTTAGTGCTGATCTGAACCAAAGAAACAGATTGAATATTGTGTATTGTGTGTATTGGATGAACACCTATCCCTGTGATCTTGGTTGTTGTTTTATTTCTACAGCAATGGGACAAATCCATCACTAGTTTCACTAGAGGTTCTGTGGGTTTCTCTTAACAGTAAACAGTATATATTATTCAGTCCATCTTCCTGTTTTGATGGTGGTTTGTGCCTTTGCATCTCTATCTTGATGGTCATGTGCATTATCCCTCTTTTTGCTTAACAATAAAACTGTTGTTTCAAGCTCCTTTCTTTGTGCTTATTGTATTTCCCTTGCAGTGCATACACTCAATAAAGCAATAGTGGTGATCCTTAGAGGGGCTGAAGGCTGCTTCTTTGTTGACTCAAGGGAAGGGTTTTGAAATTGCAAGCAAAGTGATACAATATCAAATAAGTTCTTACAAAGGATGGTGTGAGCAAACCGGCTGCAAGACTAGTCCTGCATTTTTGCTCAGGCAAATGATCCCTGCAACTTCTAGCATTATCCATGGCCTGAGTAATTGAGATGTGTAATAACTGTGACAGAGGGCATTATCTGACCCATTTTCCTTTTCTTCTCACATCGCTTTGTTTATACATGCCTTCCTGTCATAATCCCTCACAAATCTCCAAAGTAAGAGGCCTTTGAAGAAATTGCCTTTCGTAGCGTGATATCCCCACATAAAGGAGTTATTTTTAATGACCAGGATCTGACCTCATTTCATATGCATAAGCCTACATCAAAGTAGACAGCATCCGTCCAGTCTGCACAGCGTTCTTGTACTTGACAGTCTTTCACATTGGAGCGACAGAGCACATACACCGAGCTTGTAATTGCTTAATTAGACTCAGGCCATGCAGCTTTACCTTGGCTTGACCTTGTACTAGGAGGTACTCTGCTCTCCCCAAAGAAACTTGCTTGATTTACATAACTATTTTCCCATCTGATCAATTATATTTACTGTGTCTACTGACCGATCGGTCAGCCAGTTTGAGCAACCCTAGGAGAGGTCAAACAAAGTTATGACAGGCATAAGCAACAATCCCAAGCCCCATGGACTCTAATATGATCCTCCTTTACTGTACCACAGTGAGCAAGAGTGAAGGATCTCTGATCACAGACCTAAGTCATATAGTGTTTATAAATACTTTTCATGTGACAAAAATGTGATCACAGGAATGAAAGTCACATTAAAGTTAACATTAGTATACTTTTCTGTGATTGGCAACATACCTGACACTATCTGAACTCAGCAAACCCCACCCATCTGGTACTCCAAGCAGGTTAAAATCGACAATTATTTATTTAGTTATTAGAAATGACCGTTTTACCCAAGTCTGCTCTCTCATAAATGTCTAGTTAAAACATCAAGCCCATAGTTCAGGTTTCCCTGCCAGGTGCTCAGTCTTTGGCAGGTCTTTGATACCTAACCCAAACACCAGTGTTGATCTAGCTGTCTCTCCATGATCACTAGGACAGTATTTCCATGCCACTTGTTTTGGTTATGATAAGGGCTGGGATGTTAGCCATGTTCAGCTCCACATAGCCACACATCATTACCTTAGTAGTCACTTTAAGGAATAATAACTTTATTACAAAGAGCTTCACAGGAAAAAAAAACTGCCGAAAAAGGGAACGCTCTGCTGGCTGTGACCAGCCTCATAACGGGTTAAAAGCTCTGTAATGTAGCTGGGTGCTAGCCTGCATGTGCCTTAAAAGTGAGCAAAATCTTAAAATCAATCTTAAACTGAACTGGAAGCCAGTGAAGAGCAGCTAAAACAGGAGTAATATGTTTGCTCTTTTTGGTCCTCGTGAGTCTGGCTACAGCATTCTGGACTAGTTGCAGTCTAGTAAAATTCCACTGGCTTAAGCAAGTGTACAGTGAATTATGGTACTTGAGGCGAGATGTGAGAGAGCATAATTGCGTAATTGCAAGAAACAGGATTGCACAACTGCTGTAACATATTCCAGGTTTTTATCAAAGATGATACCCAGATTTCTGAAACTGGAGGTAACAAACAAAGGGCCAAGATGTTTTGTGATATGTGCATTTGATGTGTCTGAAACAATAACAATTAACAAAATTACTTTAAGACTTTTCTGTATTTAATTGTCAAAAGTTTTGAGACATACAATTCTGTAACATCTGTAAGAGAGTATCTTATTGCTTGATGTTGCTTGGGTTAATGGAGAGATACAGCTGGGTGTCATCTGCATAAGAGTGGTAATCAATTTAAAACAGGACCAGACCCACCCATCGTTTAAGATGTTCAATTAAAACCAAATGATCAACGGTCTCAAAAGCAGCACTGAGGTCTAAAAGAACTAAAATAGAGAAATGATCCTCATCACCCGCTAAGAGTAGATTGTTCGTTAGTTTAAGAAGCGTAGTCTCTACTCTAAAACCAGACTGAATCTTCTCAAAGAGTCCGTTCTCATTCATAAAAGCAATCAATGTATCAGCTACTATTTTTTTTCTAAAACCATGACCAGATAAGTAAGTTTGGAAATTGGTCTGTAGTTTTTCAGGGGTTTGGGTCTAGAGAGGGCTTTTTAAGAAGTGGTTGAACATTAGCTTTTTTTAAATACGTGGGGACCATTCCAGTAGCTATTGATAATGGAAAAAATGTGCGGACAAACAAAATCAAATACTTTTAAGAAATCTAGTAGGTAGTATGTCAATAGTTGCCAATAGTTTCTGTTAGACATTCAGCAGAAATAGAGTAATAGAGTAAAAAACAGTGGCTTTCACAGTTGAACAACAGTTGAAGCCTAAACTGGTGGAGTAATCTGCCTTCTAATTGTATGCACCTTATCAACAAAGTAATTATAAAATTCTTCACATTTTTCTGCAGAGGGTTCAATGATGGGACAAGGGGGAGCGTCTGTGGTACGACTGATTACATTGAAAGAAACGCTGGAGTTAAGGCAGTTTTTTTTTTAGGTCAGAGAAAATTTGTGCCCTATAGTATTTTTAACTTCTGCATTTAAAAGTCTCAAAGTCTTTTAGGATGAACAAGGTGAACATTAAGTTTTGAGACTTTTCATTTACGCTCTGTATTACGGCAATTTGTCTTTATGGTATGAATATCCTCAGTTAGCCATGGCAGAGAGGTATTCTTAGGATTTTGAAGCGGAGCAATTTGGTCCAGTATAGTAGGGAAGATACTATTGAAGTTATTTAAAATGTCATTCATAGAGGGCTTGATCTGAAGGCAGAGGCGACAAATGCTTTGTAGAACTTGGCAGCAGAAGTGTTTTTTAAAATGCGAGAGCTTGCTAGGTTTTGTTTACGGTTTGTGAGAATAGGGAGCACAGTGTCAAACATATCATAATTTTACTGTTAGAGCAGTTCATAGTGAATCTACTCAGGATGTACCTTTTTTCATCGTTGGCACCAAAGGATGTTATTTGTTTTATTGCCGCTGCAATAATTTATTTCATAATTGACCGCTTAATTTGCACAGGGATTGATTTAGCCCCTTGTTCCTGTAAGAACCTGATGTTTGTTACCCTGTCAGCAAACCAAATTTCTCTGTTTCTCTCAACATTCAAAATTTGAATTGAATTGTCATGTCCCATTTGTAAAAGCTTCTGATTTTTTGTTTACTTAGCTCAAGAAATGTGTGAAGTTGATTCTAGTAAGACCCATTGCACTAAACATCAACACTTCTGAAGTCACTTTTCTTCAGATAAACAGAATACTTGATGAAGGAGTGTTTTCTCTGTGGTGGCTGTGTGGGGTTATGGTTTAGGTCCAAACTGCAGCATGGGGGTTTAATCTATACAGCTCCACAAGGTACTGAAACAAAGGGCCAGAGGAGGCATTTGTGGAAAGGTCATACTCAGGGCAGTGTTCACAAAAACAAGTGCAATTAGAGTGATGACTCATCTTGTTCACATAATTCACATAAAACTGCACCTCATAAAGCAGACTGTAAAACTTAAAAGCACATGCGATTACTCATAATTGCTCCAGAAATTGATTTATTAGCTTGGGTGTGAGGCTGTGTGCGCTGAGTGCCATATGACCTCCAGCTGAATGAATAATCAACAGGCTCACCATGCAAGCAGATGTTTGAAAGTGTTGCTGTTTTATCGGCCCTGTAATGTGAACAGGCATGAAACCAGATTAAATTAAATGATGTGAGTACAGACAGCTGTGACACATTTGGACTTTGCTGCTTCCCCCCTTTGTACTAATAGTGGCTTATGTTCCCAAACATAAAAGAAGATATGTTAGCTAACATTTTTGGATGAGTAAATTAAAGAATGTGGAGAGAAACTGTTGATTTGTTAAAACCTTTTCCCTTTTGGCCAAAATAAATAGTACTAGTAAAAGAAAATAACATCTTGACAAACAACTATAAATCCAAAGTTGTTTTTCTTCTCTGATGTTGCACCACTGGGTGTTTGGTAAAACGTGGTACTCTTTAGGGATATTATTCCCCTAGCGCTGACCCTTATTGTCTAATTGCAATGTAATTTCTTGCTTTTCTCTGTTGATTATAAGATGTAGCCAGCTTAATTAGGCACAGATGACTTGTTTATGAACTCTTGGCACTCTCTCTTGTTAGCATGGCGTAGTACAGTGTTGGTTTACACAGTACACCCAATGTATTTTTCAATGGCTTTACTGAGGTGTGCGAAGTTAATGTTATACTGATCTTCTTTCATTGGATTTCAGACCATTTTAGGCAATATAATGCAGCAATAATAATACAGACTAGAGCCCTAGAAAATGGTACGATGCCCTTTCTCATCTTCTGAGTGGTTCCTGTACAGGGTAAGTAATACTTTAAAGTGGAGAACGCTGTTGGTTCGTATGTTGAAGTGGCAGTCGTTGTGTCTGCCCTGAGGAGCTGTCGACTCAAGTGTTTTTTCCAGACCTGTCACACTTCAAGAACAATTAGAGAAAAGAAAGTAAATTGTTCCCAGGCACTTGGATTGCTGTCCTCACGACATCTGCCACCCCAGTGTGGATGATAGATTCCTCCTTCATTAGCCAGGGGTGTGGGATTACCCAGTGAGAACACATTAATCACCACTTTCTGTGGCAGCCTGAATGCACTGGGCTTTGTTAGAAAAACTTTTTTCTGACGTGTCACTCTTCTGCTGTGACAGGCCACAATCAATCATCTTGATAGACAGCAGTGATAGGTTACACTGTTTACACAATGTGTAATGAAAGATCATGTTACCCTCTATTGTTGTTACTGAGACAACTCTTTTGGGCGAGTTCTGAATAGTGTGGGTGCGCTGGTATGAACTCACACAAGAACACACTCGCTTGCTTTCTCTTGCTGTTTCTCTCTCACTTTCCCTCTCTCTCTCTCTCTCAAACATGCAAACACATGCAAATGCACACACACACACACACACACAAAGAAAAAAACACACACATATACACGCACACAAAAATTCAATGTACTCACAGCTCTTGGATTAAAAAAAGAATGGGTGAAAACGTCTTTCAATCAGACTTGTTTTGTTAGAAAACCCAGTTTAGAAACAGCCTGACCACACTGTGATTAGTTGTCTTCAATGAGCCAATGAGCAGTTTAAATGTTGACTAAATCATTAATCATACACATCAAATCAAATCACATTTATTTGTATAGCCCTTACTCACTGTTCCAGTCTCATCCCCCAGCCTTGGACCCTCACAGAGGACAAGGAAAAACTCCCCAAAAAAAAAAACATTTAGGGAAAAATTGGAAGAAACTCTCTGTGGGACTACTCTGAGAGGGATCCCCCTACCAGGACGGTTGGGTGTGCAATAGATGCCAAGTTTGGGCAAGCAGCGTATACACAATGCATAAAGGTGACACACATCTCACATCTCATTGTCACATTACAATAAAAGTAAGGAGAATTCCATTCGTATTGAAAACAGTGTTAATTTTCTCAAGGATGTGTCAGTGGGATGAGGGACGATTACTGTACGACCTGAACGTTGATTTAAGGTCATTAATGCATTGTGACGCAGAATAAAACAATTCAAGGTTGTACGTCCTTCTCTAAGGCTGACCTACAAGAAATTGCACTGTCACTTCTTGAAAAGGTGCCTCTGTACTTGACAGACAGCTCGTTGATTGTTTTTACACCTTTCTAACACGGGAACACAAATTACCTTCATTTTTTATTCTTTCACTCCCCCCCCCCCTTTCAGTTTTGGTTTAAATAGGACCTACAAAGGACATGCACCAACACTAATGAGAGCTGTATTACATTTTCAGGAGCTGTAATATCTAAAATACTCATACATCAGTTTAATATGGATGATGTGGTAATTGTGTTGTGGAAAGATCAATCAAGAGCTGCATGTGAGTTACAATCGGCACTTAGAGATTGATGTATTGACTATTTGCATTGGAGTTCTTTGTTATCGGAGGCTTCCCGTTCGCCATCTGTCTCTCGCTTTCAACACATCCCATTACTAATCTGACCCATCTACCTGGATAACCACATATTTAGAGACATGCACACACACACACACACACATTCAAGCACAGTGTGAAAGTGGCCTCTAACTGACACTCTTCGTGGGGTCATATTGTGGTCAGTAGAGAGGTCAGGGGTCACTGTAGTTACACTATCTGAGAAGAGCTTCCCACAGGGCTAGTGTAAATTCAAATTCACATTCAGCATAGATATTGGTCACCTTTTTATTTAAGTTAAGTAATTTCACAACAACATTTGCGTGTTGGCATCTTCGTTTTAGCCCCGGAGCGAGCCTAAAGACGGTTTTGAGCTTCAATAGTCACGCTGAATTACTTGTATGGAAATATGCCATTATTTGGCAACAGCACAGGAGTTTACAAGTCTCTTCCTTGTGGGCATAAGAGATAAGATGGATTACATCTCCTGAGCGTCAGTGGTGTCTTTCCTTTTCTGGTAACAGACTCTATTCAGAGATGTAGAATTTTATACCCCCTAATCATTTGATACAGTCAAGTACCTGTCTGGCCCGAATGAAGGTGTGATTCTTTATGTCCTTCCAGACATCAGACAGCCATGGAGATTGGTTTGCAGAAATATGATGAGGGCACATAAACCCGCCGAACTCGCTGCCCTTCATTTTGTGCTTTGTGTCAGATCCTCATCTCCAACTTTCTCTCCACCAGCCGTTTTCCAGTCAAGCTTTCACTTCATGTGGTACGTCAATCCACTGTTATATCTTCTTGAACTCACAATACTTTCAAAATGCAACTCTTCTACATGGTAGCACTCGTTTCCTTCATTAATACAAACCTCCTGACTTTTGTGTTACACCCTGAACAGTGTTGGACTGTAACGCGTGAGTCTCACACGTTATGGCACGGCATATCCACCTAGAGAGATTAGAGTCCACGAGACGTGTTGGAAAGCGACAGTAACCGGGGGAGATAAGAGCTCCAACTCATTCCCACCCACATGGCAGCAGGAAGAGACATCAATTCTTACCTGTCATCTTTACCCCGGTACGCTGTCTCATTACGATTATCTCTCAAATACACATAGTACACATAGTGCATAAAAAGCCCCAGTAAATCCGATCGCTTCTTTACAGGCCGGGCTGAAATTCATTGATCCATTATGGAAACAGGGCACAAAGTCAAGGAGTGTGATTGAATTCCCTGAGAGAATATTTATTTGGGAGTTTTGACAGAGATGATTGTTTATTGTTATCCATTTAGCAATATAAGTATAATGTTCAGTACCACCACAGTTATAGTGGCGTGACAGTGTCCTTTTTTTTTTTTTTTCCAGCGAAGACCCCTCCCTAACTCCTCTTGGGTGGTCTTTCTCTCCCTGCTCCTACAGACTACTTTCTCTGTGTCCCTTCCGTCTGCTTGACGGCCATTGTAAAACGTCGACAGAGCACAACAGCAAGACATACACTCCTGAGGAGAGAGCAACAAAACACACTCTGAAGCTTGAAGCTTTTGACGTCTGCCTCGCTCCTCTAAAGAGACTGTTAAATATGAGTCAGCTGTTGTGCTTGGGACTCCAACAACAGCTTTAATTCCTGTGCCTTCCCCCTCCTCCGCTTAAAAGGGGGCTTTGTGCCTGTAGGGCCCCCATCAGTTACCTGCTGACAGGCCGAGCATGACTGATGAGCTGCCCGAGGCGCCCCAGTATACTTTGTCAGCTGCTCATAATTTATACATCTTATCTCCGTCAGAACAAAAGACAGAGCGCGGCTTTATGGAAATGAAAACAGAGACTTGTTTAGACTCCAGCATGTGGAGTAAAGTGGAGTGATCCTACTGATAGGTGCTTCTCTCTTCTCGTCTCTACCTCGTCTGGCTCTGACCACTCCACACCCAGTCTGTCTACCCACACCTTGAGAGTGAGTGTGTGTGTGTGTGTGTGTGTGTGTGCGCATATATGTTTTTGCGGTGACCCTCAGAGGCCGTAGCCATGTTAGATTGCTCTGGATGTGTGTGTCTGTCTGGCTCTCAGTGGGAGGTGACCGAGACATGCTGCAGAGAGGTTTAGATGTAGGTGTTCATATAGGCTGTTTGATTGGTTACTTTTCATGTGCATCATTGGATAAGTTATATTCAAAATCCAATAGTGTCCAGTCCATTTTGTACTATTAATGTCTATGTCTGCTACTTGTGCAATACACTATTTTCAGAAAACAAAGGGAAACTAGAATAAAGGAGCAAATATAAACAGAACATTTGTTTTCGGGCATTAAAAGGGATAAAACTGCAAAATGTGACTCAAATACTTTTCACATTTGGTGCCATAAACTGGAGTTAGATCAGTTGGAAATGTTCTGAAATATACATTTAGGATACCTGTGATGTGAGTCAATACATCATAATGAATGAGATATTGATGAGAACCATGTGGAAGACACGGCAGAGAAAGGCAATTTATCACTGCCAGTGGATTGCTCCCTTGCTAAGGGTGGATTTTTCTCCAATGGCGGCGCTTTGTTCTGCGATATTCAGAGTGATTCATTCACTGACTCATTCTCAACCACTTTGTCAGATTCAAATTGTCCTGCCGACTCTCGTTTTGTTTTTCTCATGGCCTTGAACAAAAAGTGGGATGTGTACTGACTTGCATCAATTGGTGTGACTGCTATAATATACTAGTTCTTCTTTCTTCTCTATTTCAGTAATGAGATACTAAGAGTGCAACTATATCTTTTATTCTGTGCAGCTGTTGGGGTATAATAGGCCTGAAAAGGAGATAATCCTTGGCATGGTATGCACTTCCTCTACAGCCAGGTAACTGTAGCATGGTACACTTCAAGCCTAGAATAATGCTGAGCGTATTGACTTCCCCCAGTTCCTTCACAGCATCTTTCTTAACTTTCTGTCTCCACCTTCACAGAACCTTTGCAGAAATCTATTTCTTGTGTGACTGTATGTTCTGTCCTCGCTGCCGGTGAGTATGAGGAGGAAAGACGTCTCTCTAAACATACAAACATGGGATACAAAAACAATAATATTCAAATCTTGTGTGTAATAAGAGAGCGATAATCCTGTACCAACAGACTTTGAGGGGGCCGAGCCCAGACGGGCGTGTCTGGCGAGGCGATGAGCGACCGTATTATCCACCTTCCTTTTTTCACCACTTCTTTTTGCATTTTATCTACAGGCAGCTCATTATGTGCTATTGGAGTATCTATATAGCTTCCTGGTTCAGACCTGTAACAAGCAAGCCAACTGTAACTATCAAGTAGAGGAATGAACAGATATCTAAACGGTTCAGCTGATATCCATATCTTTGTGTGGATTCTATTCACTGCACTTGGAACTGGCCAGGCAGTGGATCATTTGCACCCCAATGACAAGTACATCATCATCCGCCTGTAACCTTAGCTTTGAGAGACGATGCAGGCTTTGTTCTCTGCCAGGCTCACTTGGGGATGTTTGGCAGTGTGCTGATAGATATGATTATCCCTAATGTCAGTGCATAGCACCATCCCTGATAACAGATTCTCTCAGTAGAATCCACCCTGCTTATCTCCCTGCTATGCTGTTCGGCTGCTGCCGCCTTTCTGTTGGGGGGACATGCAATGCAGGCGGGTTTTTTTCCTGACTTTTGGAGAGTTTGTTTAGTACATAATTCAAAACAACAGTTTACAAATGTTTTGTTGATGATCCAAGCAACAAATCTAATATGAAAATCAAATTACGTTAACGGCTCAATAGGCCTTTGGGTTTGTTGTGGACATGGCTCAGCGTGTCCAACGAGATTAACCGTCTATGACATGAATTACATTGGGTGATTTGAGAGGGGGTCGACAAGACATGGGAAATTAAATTTGCAATAAATACTTTCCCGTTGCATAGAATGACCACAATATATATGAGGGGGTTGGTAGGGTTGTTGATCAATACCATAACGATTTAACGACTTAACGATTACTTTGCCAGGTGCTGAGATTTCTGGCTTTCAGACGTTCAGACCGGCCTGCAGTCTGTTGTGGAACAATAACTCACCACCCCCCACCTGCTCACATCTTCAGCTACTCAACGACGGACAAGCGACCAGTGTCACAACACATTTTGTTCTCAAGCCGACAAAGCAAATGACAAAACAGTATTATTATTTTTACAATATTTCTTTTCACTAGACATTTCTGTTGGATCTCGGCTTTAATTAGCTAACTTACTCTACTGTGAAAATGTGACTTTATTATGTCTGTCCACGTTGTTTTGCAGTTCCTAAATCGCTAAAAGTCGTAGATTACTTAACGGCCCTTTAAATAGTATGTAGCTGTGTAGAGTAGACAACCTCACCTGACACTTGTGATGGGGGTAGTGGGGTGGTGTAGTTGTGGTGGTAAAACTAAGAGGACGAGGCCTGAGGGGACCAGAGGATCCTGTTCAGGTCCACTCAGCAGCCCGGTGATGAACCTCGAGGAGAGGACTGTGTCTGCCGATTAGAGCCAGGAGACGAGACAGGGGCCTGCAGGGGTGGAGGTGTGGGGCAGACCTGGGAATGCCAGCTGCCAGACAGTTCACCATGTGCAACACATGTCTCTCAGCACCTACTGTTCCACTATGCAAAGCCCCCTTCGCCATTGAGATGACAGAACAGTTCATATCCTGCGCCAGGATGATAGATATGTCATATCTCTGAAAAACCTGTTTGTCTTCCACAGGTGTATGAGCTCCTTTTTTCTTCCAGTAGACAGCACACATGGCACTTTTCGACACTCTTTCCCCCGATAGTGATTTGGCATGCAGATAGTATCAAAGGGGAGATCTTTCCCATGCAATTATGGCAGAAAATAAAGGTGATGAGGTGTGTCACACAAAGGAAAGCAAAGGATCAAAAGGCCTGGAATGAAAGCTGATTACAATAAAGGGAGAAGCTTCCACCCACTGAATGCCACGGTACTGTATGAGTCAGTAAATAAGCACAGCAAAGAAGTGCTCAACATGGAGTGGCTTGTTTTATTTTGCATTTTGAACTGCTATTATTTGTGTATTTCCTAATGACTTTCAACAGTATGCAATATTCTGCATGATACATCCAGACCTCACTAGCCTACAAATGACTATCAAAACTCAGATGCTATAGCTTAGTAGATGAAATTGCGGTACATTTCTTGCACTTTTACGATTATATAACAGATTCTAATACTCAACTCTCAACTCAACGGTCATTTCCCACTTGCACAGCACTGTAGGTAAGACGACTGGTAGTAGTTATTCCTGGCTGTCAGAAATTGTGGATAATGGTAATGAGTGGCCTCTCAGAAAGCCGATTTTTTTTTTTATCCTAATAATGCGTGATTGTTCTCTGTAATCCAGGGCATGATTTCTCTTTCATCTCAACAATGAGATTAAAAAAAAGGAGATTTGTTGGCCAGGCAGCCCCATGCCACGTTTAGACGGCTCAGCTCTCCCAAAGGGATTTATCCACTGTTGTTATGACTAATTCTCTGTGGATTACAAGTTAGTGAGAGGTCACCTATCGCTTCTATTTCCTATGAGTGAGACTAGAGGTGCTTCAGTCCTTTCCACAGCCCTAAGATGTACTGCAAGTCAAGGTTGTGAATGACTAGTTGACATTATTGTAGATCATTTTGCAGTCTTACTTTAGCTCTTTGTCCTTTGAATTGAATTCCAACTTGTCACTCACACAGCTGCTGAAATAATGAATTAGGTTGATGGACAGAATTACAACATGCCGGCCACCTAGCCATCTAATGACACACATGGCTCCACTGCTCCCGAAACAGTGCCAGGTGATATAGCTGCTCACCAGGGGAAGATGAGCGAATTGAATTTATTCACAGGAAGGTGACGGCTACCACTGACTCATAGCCCTTATGCAGCGGAGCATGTCCTAATTCATCAACAAGCATGTCCTCCCTAAAAGGGCAGAGGAGGTTCATAGATTACAAATGGTTACTTATTTATGAGAGAGTGAGATTTTTTTTTTTAGCTATATAAGGTTGCTACTAGGTGTTAACAAGCTACCCAAAATAAGGTTAACTCAATGAATCTGAATCCACCTTTTATTGTAAGCAGTGTTGTATAGTATGATTTACACCAGCAACCTAGTCACCATGTACTCTCAGGGTGGTGTCACAGTGGAGTTTCTGGCCCTTACTAACCCGCTTAGCCCCTCTCTCAAAAACAGTAAAGTCCTTAAAGGACTGATAGGTTGTGGACTGATGCTTAGCAACAGCATTCCTGTGCCTTAAGTAGCAGTAAGCCCCTCACTGCACCCTTTGATGTGGCTGTCAAGGCAGATTTATTTCCTCTTAACACATTGTCTTCTTGTCCTCATACATAAAGGGATAAAAGAAAGTGATGATTACACTTTTTTCAGTTGTAATTCAAATGTGTTGCTCATGATTTTTCAGGTGATTTGAGACATACGTGATGCAGATCATATGGGGGTAGTCTGACAAAGTAGCTTAATGTGATTTTACCGATTTAGAGATGCCATTGTCACAACTTTGGTTAAGGTTAGGCAACTAAATCTTTGGTTAATGTTAGGCAACTGAAACGATTTGGTTAAGGATAGGGTAAGATTTTGGTCATTTTTCTCGGCAAGAGTTGGAAATTGAACCCAGCTCGCCAGAGTTGAAGAAAAGTGTATACACCCATCCACCTCCCGAGCTCCATGCCTTTACTTTCTACCGTGTTACTTCAGTGTCACATTACTGCCTGTTTCTAGTCGTATCTCATCATTTTTATTCCCAAGATTTCCTCACAGAAAGGAAAAAATGTAATTCCCTTCCCCTACCGGAGCATTGCTATTAAGTATGTTACGTGTCTGCTAATGTCCTCAATTTGTTTTCAGTGCCTTTGCAATTTCTCACTAGCTGACATATCTACTTGAAAAAAGTCTAGTGTTGGTTAGTAAGGGCCCCCACTGTGTGTATATTCCCCAACAGGATGCAAATATGGCTTCTTCAAGACAGGAACACTGGATCTGCTAGACCTGCCTCGGCGTTGGCTAACCCCTCCTTGAGTTCTCATTGCTCCCACATGGGAACCAGGCAGCTGGAGAAGTGCTTGTTCTTTGTGCTTTGTCAGACAGCCCACTCTCTCCTCAGCCTCATGTCTGTGGAAGAGATGTCCGAGCATGACAAGACAGCAGGAGCTTCCTGTGGGGACCAGATTAGAATCAAACTAGAATCCACTTGTTTGACTATGGGCTAAACCCGGATAATGCAGCTCTCAGCCTTGCCGCTGCATGATGGAACAGTCCCATGATAAGCATCAGACTCAAACTCAATGTTAAAGGGGAAATAAGTACGATTTTTACTGCCCCATAGTACATAACGGCCCTAAAATATCTGCTGGGACTTTGATAGAGTTGTCAATCATTACTTTGCCAGGTGTTGAGATTTCTGGCTTTCAAAACTCACTTTCTGGTCTGTATTCTCTGTTGTGGAATTAATTAGGGTTTCAAGACTCTATTGTGAAAATGTGACTTTATTGTTAGAGGTCAATAAAGGTCATAGACTACTTAATGCCCCTTTAAATATGAGCTTCAACCTGCACAGGCCAGTGAGGCCTGGGGCTTCAGTCAGATTTCACCAGGAGCCCAGCCTCTATCTTCGGGCTGTGCCATCATGCCATCGTGGTAAATGTACACCATGTAGGCTGACCCAGGAGAAGACATGACTTCTCTAATTCAGAAGGTGTACTGTGTTCAGGCCGCAGAGGTGTAAAATCCAGGTTCAGAAAGTAAAAGGACTTGCCAGAGTTTTATTTAGATTTTCTAATTAGTTCCATTTTACAGCATGAGGAGGGACTAGGCTAATAATTGTGATCACCTGGTTAAGAACACAGGTGGAGAAAACTCCAGGCAGGCTTTTTACTTTCTGAACCCAGAGTTTTACAGCTCTGGCTCAGAGTCTCATGACCCAAGCTCTGAGCATGGCTATGATGCTTCCAGTATGGTAGTGATGCTAATCAACTCCATAATAACTTCTACTATTTCTTTTTAAACCACTACTGTAAAAATGCAGTCGAGCCATACTAAGCTGTCTAGGTTAGCTAGTTAGCTAGCTGGCCTTCCAAGTTCAAACTAGCCATACTAGCCTGTAGCTATCTAGGTTAGCTAGTTAGCTAGCTGGCCTTCCAAGTTCAAACTAGCCATACTGGCCTATAGCTATCTAGGTTAGCTAGTTAGCTAGCTGGCCTTCCAAGTTTAAACTAGCCATACTAGCCTATAGCTGTCTAGTTAAGCTAGTTAGCTAGCCTGTCGACCATCCAAGATCATGATGATCATGGTCAGGAATAAATTAAAATGTATTATTTTTTTGTTTTGGCCACAGTTTCTTCTTTGCCATTCAAGTTTGTCAATTATCTATCTTGCACTCTGAAAATGTGTTTCTTAGGCTCAACCCGGGAACAGTTCTGCCTCTGAGAAATGTTTGTAGAACTAAAAATACAATATGTAAAAATTCACTGCTTAATCTCCATGGGGGAGACAGCGACAAAAGACAAATACTTTTCACTTTCAGTGTCTTATCGTTTGATACACTAACCCTAGTAGGGACAGTCAAGTTGTTTGGACATGTGAATGCCTAGTTTCAGTTTGAACATCCCAGTAATTTCTCACCACTAACAAAGCTGCCTGCTGTCTTCTGTGCTGAGTGGAGCCTTAGATTTAGATCTAAAGGCCTTATTTGAAAGCGTTGGTCATGCATGCAAACAAGGGGGTGCTATGAAACCATGTCCTTTGTCTGACACACAATAGCATTTCAACCAGTGGGGAACAGCTTGGATCTCCATAGAACTGGCATTACTTTCATGTCAAGTGTCACTGAAGGCAATAGAGTGACCAACCTCTAGAAAAGGCTCCACACATTTAGCTCTTATATTCTCTCTCCTCTGGTCTTTCAAAATATTGCTTGAACTGTGAATTTCATATTCTTTAAACTGTATGTTAAGCTCAGAGTAGGAGTTTTGAAGGGAATGATTTGAATGAAGTGATATGACTAAAGTGGTAGAGCTTACCCCATTAGATGACTAATTGCATGTCTTTAACCAACAAAACAACAAAGCTGAAAAGATGTTTCATCTGTTTACATGACCACTCCATGCCCAGAGCAATCAATGGCTTTTTATTATAAGATATAATATTAGATTGATATAAGTTATAAGTTTATAATATAATAACACACCCACAACGGTTTGTTTTGACACAGCGTGACGGTTGAAATGTGTTGGCAGCTATTTTGACATCTGTTTTTACTTCACTTCTCTTTGGCATAAGACTCTGAGAGACTTTTCTCATCCTTGGCATACGAGAGTGTCTGGATTTTTATTTTAGTTTTAAACTCAACCTCGCCCCTTTTTAGGTACAGTGGGGGGTTTTTCGAACATTTTTCAGGTTTTAGCTACCCCTTCAAAGAGCACCTTGTTTACATTCCCGCTTACACAGATTCACCACACTCACACAGAGCATACCAAACCTTTTTGGCTTTTTATTATATTTGTCTAAAATCTTAACGGGTGCATTCAATGCCGTGGCCTAGTCCACTAGGATGAAGAAAAAAAGATAAAGCTTGTTTTTTCAGGCTTATTTCCTCTGTATTTCCCCGTAGTATTTCTCTAAATGAGCAGAGCTCCTTAATCAGAATGATGGGACGTTGAGGAAAGAGAGAGAACAGAGGAAAGATTAGAGAGAGAAAGACAGACAGACAGGGAAAGGTCGCTGGAGAAAACTGTTGAAAAAGTAGAGAGGGAAATGGAGCGAGGGGGGGCTACAGAGAGAGGGAAATGGGAGGGGAATCAGTGGACCAGGTTGTTTGATCAGCAGACAGGGGGGAGGGCGGGGGTGGTTGAAAAGCCCTTGATGCTGATAGTGGGCAGCAGTCTAAGCCCCTGGAGTGATTGACACCCTTGCCACTCTGCTGTGGGCCGAGGGGAGGGGGGGACACACAGAGAGGCCTGTTCCTGGTTTTACGTTTGCATCCTCTACCCGTGGGTGGTAGTGTTAATAATGTGGCAACTGGGAAGATTAATTGTAGACAAGCAGCAGGATTACGAGGGTCTTTGTGGGGGCAAAGGGAGTATTGGGTGGGAAAGGCCTGTGATCTGTGAGGCTGAGAGGAAATTAGTCAGGGCAGACTGGAGCTGCCTTTTAACAGGGTACCTAAGGAAATGAAAGCCTTGTGCAAAGAGGATATTGAAATAAGTAGCCAGAAAATTGTTGACATTCTCAAAGGGAGCCAATATTGTTAACACGCATTGTGGCCAGCACACACAACAACATTTTCAAGGGTGAAAATAGTCCCAACTGGTTTCTCAAATTCAAGTTTTTACTAAAGAGTAAATAAGATACACTAATTGAGTTGAATGTGACAAAGTTATTCTCTTTTTTCGAGAAACCAAGAAATGATAAGGTGGCTCTTCTTACTCTATCAGCACTGAAAGGCAGAAATGAGACTCAACTCCTGTCCACTAGCTAATTAAGCAAAATAACACAACAAATGCAACTTGATGCTCGTGTAGCTGTGCCTGCTCTGTAGTGTTAGGATTCAAACAAGAAGGGCAGTAGTCTCATGCCACCTGTTGGATTGTCCTCACATAGCAGCACAACCTCAGATGGGTCGTCATCTGCTCCCTGACCCTCATCTGACCCTTTACTGGTTAGTATTACCCTAACCTAGTGCTCCAGATAATTTTATGTCATGGATTACTATAACAGTAGTGACAGACAATTCAAAGAGGATCTTATCTAATAGGATGAAGGGACTAGAGTAAAGCACTCCACAATCAAGATTACTGCATCTTGTTGTAGCAGAGGGCTTTTAATGGCTCAAACAGTATGGTCACAGAAGAAAGACCCATAAATGCCAATTTCCAGCACACACAAGAGAATTGTTACTTTCCAACCTGTTACCGTCATTGATGTTTGGCTGTTTTGCTCGTGGCTTTCCATCAGTAATCATTAAACAAATAGGTAAGCATCTGGACATTCGGGCCTCTTAATTAAAATACTGGTGTTTTTCCAACGTAAGAAAAATCATGAAAAATGGCCTGTCATGGCGAGTTTCAAAAGCCAAATGAGAAAGCTGTGGGGCTTTTACAAACAGAAACACCAGACTTAATAGCTGTTAATTGAATTAAATTATCAATTGCGAAATCACAATAATCAAATGCAAGAGCACATCCCAGAGTTTAAAGACACATTGTTATTTATTTTATTCATTTGCGAAATGTTGACCGATCTTCAGCCAAGAGAAGAATCCACAACTCATTCAGCCTGTATACCAGAACCTAACAGAAACAACATGCCATATAATAAAAACATGTCGGGCATGAGGCCATTCAAATTCAATATGTGGTGTTGCAATGTAAGCCACTTCATCTATGTGAACATTACCAGATTCTCAGTATCACTTGCCAGTATCTGGGAAGATATACAATTGCAAAAGTGTGTGTGTCATGATGGGCTTTGAAATAAATTCCTAATACACTGAGCCCTTTGTGATTTGTGAGCCCAGAGCCGAGCATCTGAGATGTTGTCTTGTATTTCAAGTATGTTTTTAGTTGTGCCAAGATGTTGCACCACTCATTATTTTCCTCTTGACTGTTGAAGCACCATCATTTATCAGGGAGATTTATTGGTGGATGGGTTTCCAGATGTTTTCACTATCTTTTGCCTGAGAACTGGACTTATGATCCTCAAAGAGAGTATGTTTTAAAAGTTAAACCACAATAGTTGCTGTAGAAATTTTTCATTTTTAAAAAACATCTTATTTATCTTATGCAGTAGCTATACAATCAGATTTGAAAAACTTTTTTTTCTTCCAGATTTTCCCAATTAAACTAAATCCAGTCACTTATGTTGATGTCTCACAGCATCTGCTCACCAGCACTATACGTATTAGTTCACATTTCCATCTGTCATGTAATAGAGCTCGTTTCTTTACAGCATGGAGAAAAGGTTTCTCTGTAGCTCTAATGCAACAAGACAACTCATCTCACTGTCAAAACTTAAAAGTGCTATTTTTTGTGACATGTCGCTGAGAGAGGATTTAGTTGACTGAGTCATGGAGGTCACATTTGAACATCTGACTCCTAGGCTGCTGACACCACACATTATGTGAATTTAACTCCATGGATTAACCTTAAAGTTAGCTCATTTAATTGACCATCATTTTTGCTTTTCAGTACGTTTCCATTAGTGCGCAGATAGCGATGATTCTTATTGAAGAAGTGGAATGTTATATAGTGCCGTACAGTGAGAGACTTGAGACTAGTTGTAAAAGTAGTCATATTCATGGGAATAAGAGCATGCATTTTATTTTAATAGACTCTTGAAGCAATGAATCATTACAAATGAGCAACCATCGCTGTGCCTGACACTATTAAACCAAAGCTAACCGCTGACCCCTGGATCTGCTCACAAATTGCAGCTACTCCAGCACTTATCATGACTCCCTCGATGAGATTATAAAGCTGCACTATGGCCGGATCCTGGGGTAATGTGGGCCGTGACTAAACGGGAGAACCAGAATCTCTTGATTGACCTCTTGATATTTCAGTTTGAGTTCTGCTCATTCAGTTTGACTAAGCCAGCTTCATCTTGCATGGGAAGAATGCATCGCTGTTTGGGGGGTAAATGACTGCCTTGGGAGGAGACCGCACAATGATTTACTCATTTTGGAAGAAAAATAGAAACAGTTGTTTGAATCCGGTGATGTTGAGACGACCTTGGGAATGGAGATAAGAAGCCACGGGGCACTTTTGTTGTCACTAACTAAATATGACATTTGGACAGTGGAGCTGTTTCAAGTCGCCATGGATAAGAAATGTTATATTTGAACAACTGTTCACACTGACTTGTGCTTTATGGACAAGTAGGAACATGTTTGGCCTGATGCTTATAGTGAATGTATCCATAAATTACCATTAGAGTGCATGCTGCTGATATTGTACAGCTTCACCCACTTCGCATTTAGTTTCATATCATGTTCCTCTCTTCTCCCCATATCTCAGCTGCGACTTTGTCATGCAGCCAAGCACATAATATGCTCTGAGCTCTGTATCATGTCCAATTATAATTAGCTTTGTCAGGCCTGAGCCCTACAACCCTCATGCAGATAATATGATAATATGTCTTCATAACCAAGTGACCTTACATGCGCAGTATTTCTCTCCTTCTTAAGATTGCATGTCAATAAAGTAATGGAGTCTGCGAGGCGGTGGCAGGAGAAGATTTAGATGATTGGGCTCTCAGGTGCAGTGATGTATAACCGTTATTATTCTACCTGTCAGAGTTGTATACACAGCTGGGCACAGCATGGCGGTGGCCAGGGAGAGAGCCGGGCTTTCAAGGGAGTCCTTTGTTAATAAGCCTTTAATCCTTCGTTAAAGCGCAATACCAAGGGACACTTTCTCATTTTCACTGTCTGCATGTAGAGATTTTGAAGGAAAGGAGTTTTATTATGAAAGTGCTGCGGTGTCATCGTTTCAGATGGATACAAGTGATATTAATAACCACCATTCATTATTTGGATGCCCATATGCATGCATGCATGCATGCATGACATCTGGTGCAGAAACGTAAGCCTTTAATGTTGTAGAGGAAAGCAGGTCTTTGTCATGAGTGATTTGCTCTGAGGATTTGCCTCCAGCTCATCAATACTGATGTGTGCAGCCATGCAGATGTTTTGTTTTTTGCGGAGCAGCAGAGGTCAGCTAAAACACCAAACAAATTGACATGTGTAATAGCTGTGAGATTCCCATGCACGGTTGCACCCCTACTGTTCTCACCCCACTGTACGGCGCGTCCCCTTGATAGAAACAACTGGACAAGAGAAGCTCTTTTAAGGAAAGATGGTACTGAATCCTTGACAGGGCAAGGTTTCACTAACACTGACGCAACATAATGAGGGAGCCAGAGGTGAGGCCTATCTCACCATGTCTGTGTGGATTTCCCTGAGTGATTGATGTGTTCCAGTCAAATGAAGCAGTGGGCTGAGTGATATGACACTTGTCTCGCTGTGACACACGTGTTCGCAGCTAACGGTTATTGGTGTTGATGGGCCCCACTCCACTCAGCCAGCCAGGCACAGTTATTTTGATCCCTTGTTCTTTTATTTCTGTCCCCCCTCTTCCCTGTTTTCTGTCTCCTTGCCACATCAAATCAGAGTTTAGAGACGGAGGCAGGACCCTCAGGTACTAGCTTATCAAGCATCAGGAGCCCAGACGAGATGAAAGTAATAATGGGGACCAGACAGTTGCGGTGGGCACCTAGCATGTCAGGTAGGAAGTGACATTAGGGATTTTTTCTGGCGTGATGCACCCATGGCACAGGTTAGATGGTTTGAAAATACCTAGTGACTCTGTTGTGAAATTTTCAGATACATGTTAGCCCCTTTGTTGTTATTTTGGTTTAGCAATGGATTTGAATTCAGGTGCGTATGATGAAAGACAAGGTTGTTCGTGTTCCCATAAGCTCACCACAGCGTTCTGTATCATGCTTCAGATTCACAATAGGTATCAGTTTTAGATTAAAGTAAATCTGCTTACTCACTTATTCAATCACATTTTGATTACAGGCATCATGACAATCTCTATTACTTCAAGAGGATTAGCCATCCAATAAATATCAGTATTATCAGTTAATTGATTTATTACACAATTCTGTGCAAGAGTGGCTGTGGAATTTTATAGCAAGTGTGTTTTTATCTGCCATCAAAGTTGTTCAAAAATATTTCTGACATCAGATGCCCCTCATTTCAGAAACCATGAATCAAATGCTGATGCTCTCTAATGGTCTAATTGAATTAAAGTGATTACACATTGATCAGCGTCTGATTCTAAGTTACTGTACCCTATCTATCTTTTGAAGCCCGCCGTGCAAAGCCTGGGAACGTCGGGGCCTTTTTTTTTCTGTTTTAATTCTTAGATATGGGCGACAGTTCCAGTGGTCGCAAGATGGCCGCCATCAGACACTATCTGTTTCTGGTCTCTGTGACAGCTCTCATTATTGGAGGCCACCGAATAGTTACCAACTGATAAAGGCATATCACACCACGGAGGAAATTGAATTCTGGAGGACATAAATTCTGACTGCGAGAGATCATAGTCAGAAGCTAATTTAAGGAAGATTAAATTAATTTCAATGACATCCATTCTATCTTGACGAAGTCAGTACGTAACATAATGTAGCTCTGTTGCCTTGAGATAAGGAGGATAGTCATTTTAGACTGGGCACAGCACTAGCTGAGGATCAAGCCCTAATCCCATTGCTGCAACCTTTTTACAGAACATCATGGAGGATACAGAGTGTCTGACAACCATTATTCAGTAAGGGGATTTTAAAAGTCTTTCAATTAAGTGTGATAATTTAATTGACTGTTGACCCAAAGCCTCAGGACACAGATTGCCTTTTTATACAGCCAGCTCAGTTTTCATATTCATAGTCATATGCCTTATTATTTTGTCTTAACATCAAAACTAGAAGATATTTTATTATCAAGAACTCAAGAAAACCAATCATGAAATATCGACTTGTTTGAAATTCTACCTTTTGAGCCCAAACAATCCACCTCATCTGTCATAATTTGGGTCTTGACTCTGTCATTTAATATCATTTAAATTGTTAAATGTACATATTGGAGTAGTTTGTTAGTTCATGTACACATGTAGTAGTACAAACATATACATAATGTAGTACTTGAGGTAGTAGACATGAACAATACTGTAATGTGAGAATAGACTGGTGCATCAGATTTTCTACACACTTCTGAAATTTTATCCCAAGCAATGAACCATTCCAGATCTTTCACTCCAGAAACCAAACATATTAATTGAATGTGAAGTCACACAGTGCACATCAAATCCACTGTATGTTATTGTTAGTAGCATCTAGTTTGCTCCCAAGTCTCTGCTCCCAAGCTTCCAGAATGAAAAATGGCCGGTTCTCTCAAGACAAAGTCCATGTGGTTGCGCTGTCTAAATGGCTAATGAATTACAGATGAACACTGACGCAAATTAATCTTCTGGACGTCCCTGGGTAATATGGCAACCATTTAAAACTTTAATCAATAACCCTGAAGTTGAAAGCATGCGGGCACTGCACTTGTTTGGTCACAATAAACAGAACGGGAACCACAGCCGCCTCTAAATCACGGTGACAAGCACCGTCACGCTAAATCACTGGAAGTGAAAAATAAATGTCCGCATGACTTTATCAGCTGTGCATCCTTGTTTCCTTTGGGAGAAAGGGGTGCACGTTTAGCTAAAATAAAAATGGAAATGAATGATTTTTAACTTTTAACAATGATAACCATTGACGAAATAATATATCAATATGAGCCAGACATGAGAAAGAAATCTGAACAGGTATGGCATTACCCTTTCATGACTAAGTATCACATTTCAGTTGAGCAAACATTTTTCACTTGAGCAAACATGAATGTACAGTATATGTCACATTATTGCGTAGTTTCATCATTCACGCGGTATTTATGGCTAAATGACGGTGTTCATAGACAAAGAATAAATACACAGTGTAAATGTTAAACAATGTTACACAAATGAAATCAGAGTTAATTTTTAGCTAAACCACTCCATATTTTATTTCATGTTAGGATTATAAATACCTGAGAGTGTGTATATCTGTTCTCCATGAGGGTATAGATAGTCAGCAAAAATGAAATTGAATTGTTAATTGATTTTTGCACTGATTGTTCTGCTATACACAGTCAGAATGACCAGCCCATAAAGGTGGTGGTGGATAGATAACCTTGATGCTAAGCGTCACATCCTTTGGCTGTGTCATCCCATGATAAATTGACAGGCCATGAAAGGCTAAAAGCTGATTGTATGTATGATATATTCATTAAACTCACTATGATTTCTTCTTCCTGACAGATCGGCAGGGCTTGTTAGATCTGTTCACCTTCACATTATCTTTTTTTTCTTCCATGAGGTAATGGATCATGTGTTTGATCCACCTGAGTACGACGTCATTATGAATCATATTTCATGAACTGGGGGTTTGTCAGAATGTAGTAAATAACATTATCAGAAGCTGTAGTGCTCAAAAACACATACAGTATAACACATTTTCTGCCACCTGTTAAATTGTATTATACTGTTGAGCTAAATCATCAGAACGTCAGTGCAGCTAATATTCTTTCATTCTTTCACTCGATACCTCTTTGATTGTCTACAGACTCACATGAATGTCAGACAAGCATACTCACTACTTTCTTTATAGGCTCGGACAGTCTTGGAAAGCTCAACACGCTGACACAATTGCATTTTATTACCCTTCTCTCATCTTCCTTGTTCCCATGGATTTGGCCATGATCCTCCATCCTACCTCAGATGGATGATGTGTGGAGGCAAGGTATGCGTTTCCCTCATTGTTCCCTTCCTCCCACTATCCCTTTCCTGTGCTCTATCTTTCAGAACGGTAACCTGGGTCGCCAGCTGTGCAGGGAGCCCAAGAGTGTATTTATGGCGAGCTGCACTTTATCACACACAACAGCACAACTTTACTCGGAGCATACTCCAGCCTCCCTGCCTCTGGCCATGTTTTTGTGATGGTGTGATCCTCTGCTGCTGCTTTTTTCCCTCCCCAGCTGCCACCCTAGTGGATATGGTGAGGTGAACTGTTAACGGCCTGTAGTGTACGCACAGCGGTGCCTGCTGCCGCTGGGCAGGCCTGCAGCACACCTTCCAAAAACATAAAACTAGCTAAAACAAACAGGACCAATCAAAGACACGGGTGACTTCAGAACACTCTTTCTCTCTTTCAACTTCCTACAAACGTCACGTTGAGATAATTCCAGACATTTTGCACCGACATTTGCACTCAGGGAGAAATCCATTGTAGAAGAAGCAGAGATACTAGTTTCTCCACAGACAACAGCCTCAATAGACCAGAATGCAATGCAGCACAAGACATTTTGCATTTCGAGTAAGGGGCTTGACTCTTGCTCTTGCTTTTTCCCAACCAGAAAAACTCTCTCTCTTGCTCTTACTATCACTACTGTTATGGCGCTCTCCTCCTCCTCCTACATGTAAACCAATGGCGGGATGCAATGTAGGAAATAACTAACTGAAGTAGAAGTAGACAAGGCAGGTTGAGGGAAAGTGGGTACAGCATTCAATTACAACATGTTATCACAAAATAACTCCTGCAATGCATTGAACATCACAGATAGATGATATATAACCGTGTATCAGAGGGTAACATTTCCCCCCCATGTTTGTCCTGGTAAAGGCATAAATCTGTTCTGAGACTGCAGGGGGGGTCTGGTGATGAGCTGCCTCCTTTCCCCTGACCTCTTGTCCCCAGGCGAGTGGAGTGGAATACATTCCCCCCTCTCTTATAGGATCCCCAGTGTCCTCACAGCCTATCAGGACAGAGAGATCTTGCCCTCTGCCCCCCCCCCCCCCCCCCCAGCATATCAGGAGCCATGCATCTTCCGCTGGCGGAGAGCTTTATGCAAGGTGACAGCTCCTCACACTTCAGTGTTTGGATCACCTCAAGTAGCTCAGATATCGGAAAAAATGAGCACACTTCCCACCACGATGACCAAATGTAGATTGACTGAGGGTATCCGCAGGCCCCGGCACCCCTATCCTCCTTTTCTGACAGAACAGGCCTGCTGGTAACTCTCCTCATAAGAGAGACCAGAGTCTGGAGACACATCAGAGAGGAATGCTGGCTACAGACAGAAGAGGGGGCGGGTGGTGGTGGTGGTGGTGGTGAACACTTTGAAGCCATTGGAGGTGATGTCAAGTTTGCTTAGACTCAAGGACGGTGTTTGAATATGCTGGCCACTAATATGGCACCAGTATCTCTGTCCTCATCTCTGTTTTCTGTCACTATGTACAATCTGGGCCTGTCTCCTCAGCTCCTGACAATGTCTTTTCACATCATGTTATTGCACACTCCGACCTGCAGTCAGCAAGCCATCACTCAGCTTCTTTGTCTGAAAGTCAGGCCCGTTTTCGCCCGTTAATGCACTCGGTGTCTGTATAAAAGTGATGTTGAATGCGCTGTCTGCTTTCCCGTCAGGAGATCATTGGCAACGGCACCGGAATAGCACTCACCGCTTGTCTTATTTACACCAGGATGCAGCCGCAGGACCGACAAGTGGCATTCACAGTAAAGAGATTTTTGTCATAGTTGTAGTGTAATAGACGACTTAACCTGCTGCACAGGAGGGTTATTCCAAATATCTATAATGCATACATCTGCTCCATGCCCCATATAGTAGATTTTTGGCATGTACATGTATTTTATTCCCTCTGGTTGTGTTTGTGTAAGGTGTAAGAAGCCTCAAAATAATACAACATTTTAGATTTCAAGATCTCAATTTGTCTATCTAGACATTGTCTTCAGGCACAACACATTTTTCGAAGCTCAGACATAAAGAAATGTACATATCTTGTCTTTTTGTAGTGTTTTACAGAGCAGCTTTAGATCAGTGTCTTTCTTTCATACTACATATACATGATTGTAGTCTGACAGAAAGATGTATTTATGTCAAAATTTAAAAAAACAAAATTCAAAAATGGAAAAAAAAAGACAAAAGCCATAGTTTACCAGACTAGCAAGCTTGGGCATTCATTTGTTGAATTTCCAACATTTTTGAGCTCATTCAGTTGGAATATTCCACTTATTCACAGCGGATGAAATCAGCCATCACTTTGTGGCCACGGAGCAATCAGACACAGCCCTCTAGTGTCTTCAGCTGACTCTTTTGGCCCTGTCAAGTCCTCCTTCAATCTGGGAGTCTGAGCAGTCGCGTGGAGGTTGACATGATTGCCTTTAAGCAGCCCCTCTTAGCCAGTGACACACAGCTGCAGCCAGGCACCTCTTCTGACAGTAAGAGCACCATGATGGATTGCCTTGCCAAAACTGCTGATCAAAGGAGGTCGAAGTTCAGATCTGTGTCTGGCTGCACTAGGCATGTGCAATCACCAGAGATAGCGTTTCCTGTTCAAACATCAGAGCGTAAGCTTGAATTTCTATTCTGTTGATAACCGACTGAGCTCAGACCGATTTAGCTGCTTAGTAGTGATGTCATTCATTTCTAATTCGTCAGACGTAAAGATCGGTTTGCTTATGTGTCAAGAATAGAGTTTATCGATCAATCTTGAGGGTTCAACTGGACCTCGCTGATTGATTACCACATCTGACGCATGATAAAGGACAAGCCTCAAACTTGCCCCCATGTCAATATATTTACAGTAAAGACGGCTTGCTCTTCCACCAGTGCACTCATACACACTATAATACACATAATATGCCATCGTTCCCAGAGTTGGGCTGCAGAGGTGCTCTGCTGAAAAGAGCAGACATTTAAAAGTTTCTGACATGTGTCACACTACCATTGAGACACTGCCGCTGATGTAGGTGGAGCTGACAGCATCCCAGTCATTGAAGATGGCTTTGGGACATACCAAGGTTGGTATGTGTCAGCTCTCATTGTTGTCAGGATGCATCCTAAGTGGAGTCGGAATATGTAAACAGCATCATTAAAAGGAAACGGATTTATATGAAACATTTTGGGTGGCGTGACAGAGAAACGTTTGCCCTTGCACCCTTCAAAACTGCAGTGCTAGAAGGGTATAATGTAGCTTCTTTTATAAAATGCAATATATTCCCCAATACTGTTTATTGGATGGAAGTGGACTCACCTTAGTCTCTGTCCTTTGTGTATCTTTGAGTGACACAGTAAATATATAAGCGCCAAGTCGGCCTGTATGCTGCAGAACGTCATACACATTAGCAAACGTGAGGAAGACATCCAGTAATGTTCATACATGGGAGAGCAATTTTATGATTTAGAATTCTTTAAGATAACTTAATTCAGGAGGAAATGAAGGAGAGTAAAGCATCCCTATCTGAAGATATTGGCTGGAGTGGGTGACTTTTGCGGTTGAGGAGACTAAGGAGTCTTATTTCAGGGCTAGTTTCAGATTAGCGACATTTATCATTGAGCGGAAAGATGGTATAATTGGCTTGTCAGTCTACTTTGGGCTGAGCTAGCGCTCTTTGTGAAAAATGGACTGCATACCCAAGGAGCTGACAGCCAGTCGATAATGTGGCAATTAATGTCATAAATAATTCTAAAGCCAATTATATTTAAATGGACCTTGCACTCTAAAACAGCACTTTATTTCCTATCGTTTGGTATGTTCTGTATCAAACAGCAGGAACAGACTTTATTCTTTATTTCTGCATATGGCCGACACATATGGCTAAGCCTTAATATGAAGCATAAAAATCAGAAGGCCCATCCAGTACGTTTGTTGATTTTGCTTCCTTTTGACTAATGCATGTATTCTTTTTTTCTGAAGCATCACCCACAGTAAAAGGCAAACACAAAGTATAAAACCACTTTTAATCAAAATTATATTGCTTTCATGTTGCTAGCTATATAAAATGGCTTCAGCTCATAAAAAATGTGAGTAATTTAATGGCAATAGTGGTTAAATATATCAAATGTTCCCTTTGGCCTTGGGAGGGTCAAGCCCAGTGTAATATATAGAGAAGACTGTGATGGCTGAAGGTCATGTCAGCTTCTTCTACATAATGCATGAATCCTGTAACTCTTCCTGACTCCAATCTTCTGAACCTGAACCTTGGGATGAAAATTTTACTAAGTAAATCAGCAAGCATGCTGGCATTTCTATTAACCTCTGACATGAACATGAATCATGGTAAATAATATCTTGCAAATTATCAATCATGTTTACAACTTGGGCTGAGAAGTAATGTTGTTTGATGCTGCCATCTGTTTGCAGTTATGGCTAATTTCTTGGTACAGAAGCAAAACAGAATGTATTTCAAAGCTGAAATACAATGCAGGACAACAACAGTAGGAAATCTGCAATCAGTGTTTCTGGGTATTTTGGCTTTATACTGATGGTCAGGAACATATTCTTCACACATTCACATAACATGTTTATTTCATTTCCCCAGATACAAAAATCTGAATTAACAGCTTGTAGTTTATTAAAGCATTTGCTCTTATCTACAGATGGTACTTTCTTAGGATGAAGGTGGCAATATTCTATGATTATACTGTTCATATTTTGTCTTTGATGCGAGGTATTTCCCACTTCGAAAACATGGAAATAGCCAAGAGCTTTGATTTATGCATGCATGGAGTGAAACAAAAGAAAATAAAACGTTGACCTTTACAAGGAACATAAAGGGTCAGCGCAGCAACTGTGCCTTACAGGCAAATTGCCTCCCAGTGCCGAGGATCTATACCTACACAACAGGGATGAAATTTGTATCGTTTGCAATTTGTTTGCTATTTCGCTAGTAGAAATACGGAGAGGCAGAATGGACACTTCCACAGACAATATTCTCCCTGTGGGTCCTGTATAAAACTATAATATAAAACAGAGGAATAAATGAAGCTTTAGTGATAAAAACCTTAGATTCACAGACATTTTGCACACTTGCATTCATTGCTTTGTTCAAACCCTGTGTGCAACTCTGGGTACTCCTGCCCTCCTTCATTTCATATCAAAGGGTAAACTAATGCAAAATGTATATGGCCCTCGGCACAAAAGATGGCGGTACAGCGTGGCACAGAAGATCTGTGTACTAAAAGCTTCAAACATCTGTGTCAACACATGGCCTTTTTCCAACCATGTAGACAATGTTCTCATAGCCTTAAGATAGATGTCCAAGGCAATATACCTTGCCCTGGGGCCTTGCTGGAATGGCTTTGAACATCTGAAAACCCGGCGCTTCAAGCAATATCCACATTCAGCAGTTCAGCTTTACAGCAGCGCATCGAAGAATTCAACCTACGGCTTTATTTTGACCCTTTGTTGTTATAAACATTGAACTGATCACACAGTTTACACAGTGGGAATGTTTTTGAACAACAGATGAACAACAAGCGCAGACATTTTCATGTGTTTTGGTTATTTTTATCTGATTGTTTTCACATTTGAATTATATTTCTAGTAGGTTTGCAGAGACGTACTAGTATTTTAAAGGTTATACGTTTGGGCTTCTATTAGTTGAAAAGGACTGGATAGAATAACAGAGCAAAACAAAAAAGACTTTCTCCCTTTGTTGTTGTTCTTTAATTCTGTTAATAGCCCAAGGTAAAGATTTATCTGCTCTTGTCAATTTACCTCAGCTTCAATATAAAGCACCAAGGTCACTTTTTCCTTGCCTGGCCCACAGGATTAAATTGTCATGTCCCTCTAATAGGCAGCACAGGGAATCATTAGTCCAGCTCAGCTGCCTGACTGATAGGCATTTCAGTCCAATCATGGGAGTGTGCCGCCACAGGCCAGCCAGTATTGACACTGTGTCAGGACTGAGAGGGGACGCCTTAATCAGCCAGGACACTCTCAACATTGATTTGACAAGCTACCGTAATGACCCCCTTGTTTTGGTAAAGGATCAGTGTTTATCCAGGCTGGCATTGATGCACTTGGAGTGCTGCATTGTCATGGAAACTATTATCACCAGCCCAGCCTGTGTCGCTTGAGAAGTGTTGTCTTCAGAGGGCGACTATGGATCTCTGTGTGTGTGTGTGTGTGTGTGTGTGTGTGTGTGCACATGCGCGTGTGAGTGTGTGTGTGTGTGTGTGACTGCTAACAACTCCTGAGCAGATTGGAGTTTTAGTTACACAAACATTTCTCTGAGGCAGAAATCTCAGTAAGCTCGCAAGTTATCTGGCAAACTTGAACGTCAAAGAAGGAACTCTGGTAACAACATAAAAAATATAAAGGGCAATGACTTTTTTCATTCACTCACCATGGTATTCATGATCTTAGAAATATCTAACCTAATAACTTAATATGGCTAGGTTGTATTTTATTAACTCAACCAATGAAATTATTTCTGTGAGTCGTAATCACAACGGACAACAGTCCCCCTTCTCTCTTTAAACAAATCGATGTGTTATTATAGGTTTTTATGTGGTCATGGTTGATAATAAAGATTTCTTAATGAAATAATTGTAATCATACATTTTCATTATTTTCCTTACAGTTGATGTAACCAGTAGTAGCATTTTAGTTTCTCGGTGATAGTTATAGTTTATCTCAATGGGCTGTTGTTTTTAGGAGGGGACATGGCTGCTGGCAGGAGGATCTGGGCAATCAACAGCCCTTCCAGTTGCCTATGTAGTGGTGAGGTGTCAGACTGTAAATATTATTGGCATGCTGACAGTCTCCCACAGTGCCATGGTGTGTAAAATCGTTAATAAGCAACATGATGGACCCGCTCCATCCCCAAGGTGAGAAATGTGGAGAGTGTTTTTATCAACCATTATCCAGAGGGTGCACCGAGGTGTCCCATGTCAGATGATTTGTCTAGCAATCGCGAAGTCCCTCGTGTCATCAGCTGAGGAGGCAGCTTTATATAGTACAGCTTAGTTCCTCTGTGCTACTGTGTGACTGTAAACAAACGTGTAAAATGTGGTCTAGTGCTACTGTATAGTGATACCCACTGCACTAAGCCTGTTTTGTTGTTTTTTACCTTAATAGGGAAAAAAAAAGACATGACATAGAACACAATACGTCAGCTTTTAATTTGTGAAAATACAAAATGAAATCATGTACAAGTTATTTACAAACCTATTTGTACAAGACAATATACTGTATTTATTTATTATTGGGTATTATGACATAGTCAGAAATATTACCTTAGCACTGTCATTGTATCCACAAGTCAATGTGCTAAAAAAAATGCACAAAATAATACAAACTAGCCTGCAATGCCAAATGCCTCTGAATCCCACAGACACTATATCTGTCAAACAATTATACACTAGAAAGGAATATTTTACATAAAGCTTTACAGATTTCTTTAAAGAGTAAATAAATTATGTCATAAAATAAGAATTGCTATTAGGCTATCTGCTATTATTGATTCATCATTTAAAATTTGTTTTAAGACTTTTGTTCAAATTATTTACTACAGTTCTAGTCACCTCCAGGGAATTACATCACCTGTAATCATTTTACAGCTGAATATAAATTCAATTATTTCATTTTTGAAGAATGGACTCTGAGCTGGTGAGATGGAAATTAAAGAGGAAGGTATTTCTGAGTCTTGCTGCAAAAGTAATGTTTTGCTTTAAATCCAGCTACACTACAAGCCTCTTTTCGCAGCAGTGGGTCTTCGGGAGTCCTCCTTTGGCTTCAGCACTGCCTGGCACATCACTGGCACCGAGGGGTGGCGAGCTTGGCGGTTCTCTGTGCCAGTAAGAATGTCACACCCTCTCTCTTTTGAGATCAAAGGTGGGGCCGTGGCTATACTGCGAAGCATCATCTGTGAATTAAGGATTTTATAGATTGTGTGTGTGTGCTGCTTCTCTGGACTTCTCCTCCATCACTCCTGGAGTTAAGCGACAACAGTGCCAATACAGCAACGCTCTATTATTTTTAATAAGACATGATTAATAACTACTCTTGGCTCGGCAGTCTGCTCTCATTTGCTTAAAAACCTATCGGTGCTTCAACAGACGTGCATAAATTGTTTGGTATATGGACATGACCGTGATTGATCGCCAGGATGGTTTACCTGAATCCGTCAACAAATGTCTTTTTTTTTTTTTTTCCTACTGAAAGATGTCAACATCATAAAGGCTGGAACAACATATACTGTAAAGAGCCAAAGCCACCCTTTATGATAGAGCTGTTTTTGGAGTATCTGCAAAAAGCATGAACATCACCGATTATGGCATTAAGATTGGTCATGGAGTACATACGCTTAATCGCCTCCAAGACAATCCTGTGTCAGGCAGTGCTTACAGCCAAAGGAGGACTCATGGATGCCCACTTCATGCGATATGTGGCTTTCACATTGTCTCAACTCACCTACAGAGATATCATATGGCATGATGCAATATCATAGCTTTTGGCTTCGCTGTCTAAGTAGCTTTTCTGTCTGAGTAGAATAATGGGTGTGCTAGTGTGATAGCAAATCAAACATTGTTTGTAGCACAATAATATCTCTGCCAAAACAGCTCTATCATATTTGGCTAACGACGAGACGTTGTCAAGTGAACATTTTTTTTTACCCCTGGAGAAACTTTGCAGATAATTAAACACTTTATATTAATGTTCTATTTGAAAAACTTACTATGATTTCTGGGATTTTGGACATTGCAACCAAACAGCGATATGAAAACATTTATGTCAAACATAATTTAGAAAGGCAAAGATAAGACAAAATAAATGGATAGAGATAAGGCTGGAGCCAAATACCATTTTGACGTGGACATTGGCCATCTTAACTGTCACAAATGTTGTGAATTAGCTCCAAATGGCAAAGGAATTACTGAGAGTCAGTCACTAACAATGCCATTGTGGTAGATTGCAGCTGGATGTAAAATACACATTTTAACATACTGTCCAGAATAACTCTGCAACACTGGGTAAAACATATGCAGTAGTCGTTCATCGACAGCTAAAAAGGCAACATTTACAATCGCAAAACTCGATCCAGTAATCATAATAATAATAATCACCGTTTGTATGTAATGATTGTTACATTGCTGTTCTTCTTCACGTGACCCTCATTCTCCAAAATGGAAAAAAAGTCATGGAGTCAGGTCAGCGCTAAGGTTGAGCTGTGCAAACTAATGGTGGCATGATCGCGACACTTGACTATGATTGTCTCCATGTATATTTTACCTATGATCCTAAATATGCTTAGAAGCGTACTGTAGTATAGCAACTTTACAAATGAATGAGGAAAGTGTTTGTGTTGTGTGTTTGTCTCATCATGTCACTGACAACCGATCCCGGGTGCTGATCCTTGAGTGTCCAAGTCCCCGGAGTTCAGCACTCGTCTTCTACTTCTCTGATGGGCGGGATCAAGTTGCTTGTGGATTTATACTGATTGACGTGGTTGGCGGCGAGAGTATTCACAGGCTTGATCTGTATGGTCCTCAGGTGGGTATTCTCCGGCTCATCTGTAAACCATGTCTTTTCTGAGGAAACAGCCAAAATCACACGGAGACAAAGAGGAGAGGCATCAGAGAATTAATTCACTTTCATAGTTCATCACATTGCTTTGGTTTCTTGCTGTTTGCACGCAGAACATTGGGATACAGTGTATGTGTATTTCAAATTAAAATAGTAGCTTTAAGTGACCATGTTGTAGAAAGGAATTCTAACATGATAAAAAAATAATTTCCAGTGAAGATAAATAATAGCAGATAAGCTGCACTTGATGTCCCAATGTCCCAATTCTCACTTGTATAGTGTGAATCATCTCAAGCCCATAGATTTCATGTACATGTACCATACTGCCATTGAAACATGCTGTTTTGTTGGTCAACAGACATGCAATTCACCATTAAGTTACATATCCAAAAATCACTGTGTCAAATTAGAAGTTAATGGGGGAGCTATAAATAGAAACACTATTCATACTCTCAAAGATTTTGAGGGGCTTCAGGCTTTGGCTTGATGCAACTTTCTTTAATTCTTACAGAGGGAAATTGATAGTCTGGCACAGTAAACTGTTGGTGATTCATCCACTTGGCAATGTCCATTTTCATAGACATGACTTAAGGCGGTGGTACTAAATAAAACATACGCCAATAATACGAGAGCCAAAATCACTGAAGTGGCATCAAACCAGTGAGTTCAGATCACACACTCTGCAGTCATACCTATGAGGGAATATAGGAAGTGCTGCAGAGGTAATAACCATGCGGTCCTGATGCAGTCATTTGGAAGCACCAAACTACAGTTGAAGCGCTTGGTTTTCATTCGGAGAGCAAAATGTCAACAACAACATGACCATGTCTGATGCATTATTTAATATCATGCATAGCCATTCACTTCCATACCTTGGCCCACTCTATTCATCCTTGTTGCACTTTGGAAAAAGAAAGTGGTATACTAAATGTAAGCTAAATGGGAAATGTTTCCACCATACTAATATGATCATCAACAACAAAAACTGTACATCTTGATGATCAGATGTATCAAAATGTTCCCATTACATGTGGATGAGTAGGTTGAACAGTCGTGTGCTACCAACAATTTGACCAAAAAAAACATGGATCATGTCAGAAGTAGGATTAGTAGGTATCTAAGCATTAGAGTATTTGGTAGTAGAGGTAGGTAGAGTCAGGCATATTGTATCCATGCCTCGGAGGGTAATGTTGTCCATGTTTTAGTAATTCATAATCCAATGAGCAGCATGCAGCCGGCATACCAAATGTGTTATATACTTATAAATAACACAAAACAAGGTTCAGCAATGTCATGTAGAACATAAATTAATTTCTGTAAAATGCAGGATGTCAATGAATTTGTGCAGATAAAAAAAAAAGTTGTTTTTTTTCACATAGGCCATAGATTACTAACCATAGAAAGATTGTAGCGTTCATTCAGCAGCTGTTAAAAATGTGACACATTCTCATTGGCTTTTGAAGCTACACTCAAATATTTTTTTGAAAGCATGTGGATATTTTCCCCACAGAGATATTATTAGATAATTACGTTTTTACTGATCACAACTAAAAAGTAAACTATCTGTTTACGACACTGAAAGCTACAGCTTCAAAAGACACTTATAAACCTGGGGGGTATCCAGCCTACGCCTCACCCTCACCCTCCCCCAGTCTGCCCCACAGTGATTTACTAACTCTTGTAACTGTAACCATTCCCAGGTACCAATGTAATCACAGGTAGTAATCTTTATGTTATCAAGTAGCCAAATATTTGCTAAGATGCCTTCAAAATTACTGTTTCACTAGCAATACTAAATAAAATATACCATTGAATAGAAATGTCATGTGAAGACAATATCTTTATAATTTCAGATGGAACTTTATTAGTGATGGTTGCAGTTTGTACTTTGTATGTAATGTATGAAATAGGACATAAAGTTCAGTATTTCATAGAAGTTGAAGTGGCATAATATGGACTATTAAGTCATTTTAGTTGGATTAAGTATATTAAAGTGCAATTCAAGTACAACATAGTTCAACTTTAATTTAAAAAAAATAAACAATCTGCAAACACAAGTTTTAACAGAGACAAACTTGCTAATATTATGGGCTGGAAAGACCGACCCAGTGTCCACTACAACAGAAGAGAAAGTGGTTAATACAAGCAAGCACATACAGGAATCAAAACAAAGGATCTTGAAATGCCAATTCTACTCTGGGGAACAGATTGTGCTGTGTTGTATCATGTGTTGGTTAATGTAACGCAATGCATATCTTCTCAAAGGGAAATAAAGTCTGGAGGCGATAATGTTACATTTAAAATACCAGAAAAACAGAAAACTATTTGAGATTTAAAAGGAAAATTGTTCACCCTTTCCTCTCCAGGGAATATACTGTACTGTAAATGGTGTTGTTACATATCTTATTTAAGTGAGAATAACACACTACTGATGTTACATTTGAGCTATCGGGACGAAGATGGAGGATGGCTCAAAGTAACACATACACATTCAGACTAGCAAACACACCGCCACGCCCAGACATGTTGCACTGTCTGGACAGTGGAGAAGGACACACACAGCACAATTGTTGGCAGGCACTGTTCACGGACAAACGACAGACAGACATCTTTAGAGGGGCACATACTTTTGTTTGTCTCGTGAGTCCCTGCTTTTGGCGCGGTTGGTGCGGTTGGTAGTCTGGATGGAGTGGATGGAGGAGCTCTTTTTGCTGGAGGAATGGGATGAATGGGAAGAGTGGGAAAGGCTGGTTCGAGACTGGCCAGCGTTGTGGTCAAACTGCATCAAGCAGAATATTAGGTCTGAGGGCACCAGCTCAAACGCATATGGTGGATTGGTTATGACATACCTGGAGAAGAGAGAGAAGAGACGGAAAGCAAGCATTGAATAGGGTATATTATTGAGTTGTTGTTCTTCACTGAGCACCTAAAGGCGAGGACACATAGGGAACTTACCGTTTGGTACACTGGCTTTGTGTGTTTAGATGTGCATCTCGTAATCGATAGATCCCAAAGCACAGCATGTTATATGTTTTTAATGCTTTACAAAACAGGTCACCATAACAGCCACCATCCTGCAAGACACACACACAAAGATAATGCAGCATCGTCTATACCTCTGACACAGAGAAAAAAAAACTATATTTTAAAAGATTTTACTTGTATATGAATTTTACTAATATAAGTAAAGCAATAGTTGAATCCTGTTTTGAAAGTGGATGTCCTCTGCATTGAAATAGTTGAAGTCATGGGGTTGTATCTGTCATTGACTACACGGCTAGACACCTGAACACCAGAAATGTGGTGTTCCTTGTTTATTTAAAATATCACTAGACTCATTTCATGATGATCAATATCTCACAGAACTTAGAAAGCAAGTTTAATTTATAGAGAACTCACCTATTTTAAAGGGAGAGCCCTTACAATATGTGCAGTAACCTGAGGAGCACTAGTTTTGGACATTACATCCCTGTTGCTACCCTGCCAGAGAACACGAGCAAACAAAGATGTGCTTGACCCTTGGGTGACAGGACCAGTCACTTACCCCCAGGTCGGCGAAGGGCCCGTCGTACAGGGCTAGCTGTGCGACGCGACACCTGTCCCTGTTCGCCAGGGTCTGTGGCGTGCTGTAGCCGCCCCGCAACGCATTCTCCTCTGCCAGCAGCCCCTCCAGCTCTGGCGTCGCCCCTCCCGTTACCAGTGTCCGGATCAGGGTGAGGATATTATCATTGAAGTATGTCTGAAGGAATGAAGGTAGAGGGGGGTGTGTAAGTCCTTAAGCAAACACCACCGACGTCACAGCTGAACCTACTCAAAGTGCCAGCCGGTCTGAGCGGTGCTATCTAGCCCTGCTCTGTCGCATCACATTGCCCTGCACACTGAGTGAAAAGACAAGAGAATCCAATTACTGCAGGTTACTCTCGGTCCCGTCAGAGAGACACACAGGGAGTCTTCACACACATTCAAGCTGCCCGGGCATCTCTCGCAGCTAAAACAGGGGAGGATGATGCGACGGGCTAGTGGAAGAAACAACGTTTGAAATGCGTATTAATCCCGCGGCTGCAGCATATTATCACGCATTTCCTCCCTGTACTTGTTTCCTTTTTAATACTAACCGGGTTATTGCTTTGTTTATATTAACAAGCAAGGGCAAATGTCTGCCCTTTTTTCTTGGCGGTGCAGGTCTCCTGTCTCTCGCCAGCGCGTACAGCACGGTGACATCTCCCTCGGCTGCTGACAACACTATTGACCAGGATGATGGATGAGGCCTGTCCATTAGGTAGCATTACCTTTGTCTACACCGGAGCGCACTTGAAGGCAGCTTTGTTCTAACCTCACTCAAACTGAAAGGCAGACAAATGAAGCCATCATACCTAGTACAAGTGCCACACTTGTCATCTATTGTTTTAACGGGAGCAGAGAATACCTACATTTTTGGGGGCCAGAGGTATTCTACTAAGATCTGCCTTGATACCGTAACGCCAGATTTCTCCATATATTTGAGATCACCGACAGATTCTCCTCTCTGTCATTGCACAAATCCTCTATCGTAATCTCTTTAGATCTATTGTGGTTACTTACAGCACTCATTAAGGAATCCAGCACGCTGACTGCGAAGGCCGTCCCACAGGCAAAAGGCTGAGTGAGGTATAACTCTGTGTCTGGGTCGTCATCATCGTCTTGGTCCAGGAACTGAACATTGGAGTCATTCACTGTCGGGACACAAAAATATATCACTCATTTGGATTCTGCTTTTTATTTATTTCTACACAGAAAACCAGATCACAGAAAACTGTATGATTTGTGTTTGTAGAAATAGCATGCGTTGTGTACTTCAGTAGTACATCAAGGAAATACCTGATTCACATCACCAAGTAAAGAAAAAGTGTCAGTGAAGAAGAAAAAGCCCGATAGAGTGGCTGTGCACAACAGTCAGTGGCAGCAGATATGGATTGTATTAGAAATCACTGTATGATTTGACAAATAGTCATTAGTTTTTCCTTACTCATTTGGCCAAAATCGTATTTTTTTCTTCGTGCAACTGAAACGCATCTCAGTCTGGTATTTGTGTTAGGCGTTGTGGCCAACTTGCCTCTGCCACATTCCATATCCAGGCCATTCATGCACTCTCATGACACCATGCATATTGTCTAAGCTCCAGGCTTTGATTCAAAGTCCTCCTGAGGTCAATATCAGTGACACCAATATGCCATTGTTTGTCTTGTAAATCCAAGACAGAACTTCCAATTACTTGTACTTGTATGTCAAAACAAATGAAAGTATCTCATTGCCCTAGAACCCTTTTTTGAAGATATCTTGAGCACGAAAACACATAGAGTAGCTGGGAGAATATAATGATGTCACATTTTGTTTGAGAAGTGCTACTTCTATGAGGACACTCTGCAAAAAGTAAATGTCAGTCATATTGACAGGACCGAGATAAAAGAGGGCACTGGCCAGAGAATGTGATCCGACAGAAGATGCTATGAAAACAGCCACAAGGACTTCTGAGGGATCAAAGGCCTTGCAATTCTTAGAAAAATAAAAGGGAAAAAAATACGCTTTGAGATAAAGAGCCAAAACAAGACAGGCGATTTCAACCAGAACCAAAGTGATGCCATGGAAATGGACTGGGCCACTTGTGCAGCCAGAGAAATCAAAAGGAAGCTAATATGGAGGCGGCAGCAGTTACAACACTGCGGTACAGGACAGAGGTACTTCTTACCCAGCTCAGTTATCATTTGTATGCAGGTCCCACTGCTTTTATCCTGACTGAATGAAATCACAGGCAGTATTTTGCCTTGTTTTGCTAATGGTGCTAGACAAGCGTTGAGGAAAAACAGTTACTGAAGCATGTCAACAAGGCAGAAAAAACATCGACTGGATCTTTAGTACTGTTAATCAAGTGCTGACAGCATCTAATTACAGAAATTGTAGTTTTTTAAGATCCGTTTACATTTACTTAACCAAAAAAACATCATGCATATTATGTACATGTAACAGAAAAGGCAAAACTACATTTTCAACAAACCAACAGACATGTATGCAGCAGCAGCCATACCTAGTTCTGTTATGATAGGAATATTTGCTCCAGTTGTGACAGACGTCTGCCTTACTAGTCCATGGACTGGGCTGTTCTCAGGAGAAGATCTGTCCATCCCTGGTGGCGTGAAGCCTAAATGGACACACACATACCGTAGAACATACATCTGGTGATGCAATATTTAATACTTCATCAATGGATGCCAATGCAGGCGTATCGGCAGAGCAAATACGTCGGGCTATTTCACCCATTCCTGGTCATTTACAAAGCAAAAAGATGCTGAGTGTGATGTTACTGTATTCTTGAGAGGGTCCAATATTAGTTTATGTATAATAGATGTGACATACGACTCATTTTGTTTCCCTTAGAGTGTGTCTGCGCGGAGACGGAAAACCCTTTTTACGCGGAGAAATGCGCATACAGTGCGGAGCCACGAAACAGGAAATAAGTGACACGAGATAGAATTCAAATTGATTTGACATTCCTTGCTTTCCTCAGACTGACAAGTAAGCACATTAAACCGGTGATGCTGTATGCATTATACATCGGCCGTGTTTTGACATCCATCACCTACTGCTGCTGACTAAGGCAAATGCTAGGTCATACATGTATTAGAGGAATAACAAAATTGGCAGGATTTTTTTTCTCCTCAGGTCAAAAGGTTTCTAAAAGCATTACATTCAATGCCATGTCAAACCACATGAGTGCCTCATTTCTCTGAGAGCCGTGTCATGCAATATTCATACATTCTATACATTATTATTTTTGTTATTTTTACAAATTAGTTCCAGAAGAGTAGCCATCTGTAAAATAGAGTACCTACAAGTCAAAGGTACCAATCCAGGTAAGGCTTTTCTTGCCAATGCTGTGCATGTTGCCATCAATTAGGCTTGTGAGGAAACCAGTTGTTACAGTAACCTGAGGAATAGTCACTAGGATTTACCGTCAAACACAATGACACCAGGTCAGCCACGCTGCACCCAGTGAGGGATATTCTCTCTGCCAGGACCCTGTCCCTTCTGGGTGGTGCAGTGAACTATGATAGGGCACTCCTTACCTTGGGAATTAGCCTGCAAGACCCCGATGCTGTCGTCAAACTGCATGGATTTGATGTTGAGTGACGCCAAGATGCATTCTTTGTCCTGCAGTGACGCATCGTCAATATTGTTCTGATTGGCTGACAGGATGACACACATGTCGCAGAGGTTGATGTTGACAGCCCTCAGATCTGCCCGACTCAACGGTGTGCCCTTTGAGAGGAAGTGGAGAGGAGATGGAAGCAAACTTTGTTATCCCATCGATATAATACGAAAGACAAACTAACTTCTAAAATGTAATTCTGGTCATTGACCCTTTATATACCTGCAGAGATACACATTACATCAAATCACATTTCAAATCACATTTATTTGTATAGCCCTTAATCACCGTTACAGTCTCTAAGGGCTTCACAGTGCCCAACATGTGAAAATAATAAATGGTTAGTACACGACATCCCCCAGCCTTAGACCCTCACAGAGGACAAGGAAAAACTCCCACAAACCCTCACTGGGAAAATTGGGAGAAACCTTGGGAGGGGCTACTCAGAGAGGGATCCCCCTACCAGGACGGTTGGGCGTGCAATAGATGCCGAGTTTGGGCAAGCAGCGTATACACAATATATGAAAGTTTATCATTAAATGATCATTTGTCACGAGTGATTCCACGGTACTCACAGGAAGAATGGAGACCTTGGGGAAATTGTGAAGAGTCTCCCACTCCCTCTTCAGGTATTCGAGGGAGCCTACAAACACAATGGGCTTCAGTTCGTGGTAATGGAAGTTGCTCGCTCTCAGAGGCATGACAAGGTTTCGGAGACCAACCAACGCCGATTTCACATCTCCAAATATACAGACGACCACATGGCCGCTCAGAACTGTCATGGCTGCCTCACTCCGGGTCTGAGAGGGAAAAAAGAACAAAGGAAAAAACAATAATTCACAGGAATCTTGCTGCATTTTACTGGTAAATGTTCCTCTTCACAAAGTAATCACCCAACAGAATATATCATGCAGTACATGACTGTAATAGACTATGAAAGTAATGTGAAGAGCGGCATATGTATTAGTACAAGAAATGTTCTATGTACAGGGCCCCTATATAGCAAATGACATGTCAAACACCTCATTACAAAGTGTTTAAGTGCCCTGTCACCCTCTGATGGTGCTTTGTGACATGACACATCTGTCACCGGGGAGAAGAGTGTCAGGGACAAATGACGTGTGTGGAGTGAGGGAGTGGTACCCACCAAGATGACCTTCTCGATGTCTTTGGACAGGCACCAGTGAAACATCCCCGTGGAGTCATATTTCTTTACGTTCACGTCCATGCTCTCAATCTGTTCGTTCCCCGGAATGAGTAATGGGTCATGCCTAATCAAACAAAGGGATGGGAGGGAGGAATGAAAGGACGTTGAAGATGATCATATCACTGTTGTGGACTAAATTAACTGGTTCTAGGCATTTGAAAATAGTGAGATTATTACATGGTAAACCAGAGAAAATCATTCATAGGCAGTCATACATGATCACTGAAACACATTCATGGGTATAATGTAGCAGAGCTGAGATCCTGTATGTCATGCATACAGTTAAATTTCAACTAGGTGCACTATAAAAAATGATAGTTTGTTTGGTATGATGCCTCCAAATGCTGTGGTGATAAAAACTAACTTCAGTATTTGCAGCCTTTATCACTTTGTCCCTTCAGGGTTTCCACATATAACATGGGCTGCTGAAAAAGCACCATTTTCATCTTCAAACACTCATCAATAGAACATTGAAACATTTTGGATCTACAAACAAATCACTTCTACTAAAAAGTTGCTTTCTTCTCTCTTTTTTTTTTTCTTTGCTTATTCCTGTCAGAGGCCATCTGCGGAAATGCCAGCAAAACTGCCATGTCATCAAGTAGAGTGACATCAACGGTGGCAGCCAGGCGGAAGGAGATGGCAGCAACACACTGCGTTGACTGGCATGAGCATGGAGAAACAATTACGCCCCTTGCTGCATACAGCTCTTGACGTGCTGCACTGCGTGGTAAAAGCTTTAACAGTCCACACTTTAAATATTTCAATGATTTGCCCAATCATATTTGCTTTCCAAAGTGAAGGCCATTAATGTTTTAAAATAATTTCACTGTGCGTAGCAATGAACTCCTGAGCTTAATTCTATCCAACACTGACCACTAAAGTGGTCTCCCAATAAGAGTACCTTTGGTTTTATTATGCCTTTGTTCAGCGTGAGAGAGATATCATCATTTGACAAAACAGTCTGTGAATCTTTCTGGAGGTATGCTATGATGCTAGGAGGAGAAACACATGTAAAGTGCTACTAAAAAGAATGGCATCTGACCTTAACATTTCTATTATATTGCACGTTTTTAATCATTTCAATATACTCAAGTGAAAGAATAAAAATGTTGGGCCAACGTGCATGCTGACAGCATTACAGGGCTTGCAAATCTATTGGACCGTATTTGACACAATTCCTTTTGCACCTAACTGACTTTGTCACATTGAGTCAAAGATGCTATCTTCTGAAACAGACAGCAGCCTTCTGTCTCTGTCCAAAACCTTTTAAATAGTTCATATCTTTCCTCCAGAAGAAGAGCGTTTCATTTCTTTAGAAGAATGCCACCTTAAGTAACATGTTAAGTATGCATGAAAGTGTCAACTGAACTACCATCCCTTAGGCTCCAGGAGACTGAAGCCAAAAAAGCCCACCTTGGGGCTTATACCCCTAGGCAAGACCAGGATGTCCTTTCAGGAAAGGTAGTTTGATAAGGTAAATGACTTTCCTAATGCTTCTCAGGCTCCAATCTGTCAATACAATTCTAATTTGAAAGGACACCGATATCCACAGTAAAGCCCCAAAACGTGTTTAAATGGGTTATACCAGTATATAGTAGTATACACTGTATGTAATGCACGGTACCTTTTCATGCCTAAAACAGGACAAAACCTGTGAGTATGAGTGTGCTATGAACAGGCTGTACGTATGTGAACAATGAAATATCTTATGTAGTGACTTCCTGGTTAAATAAAGATTAAATAAAATAACTCACAAACATTGAACAAGTACCCACCGTTCAATTGCACTGATGGGTCATATACATTTTTCCTACAAATTCCTTATTTATATATTTAATAGCAAATGTAATGTATATTTTTGTAGCAAATGTAATGTGTCTTGGCAAAGGGGCCTAATAAATATTTGACATTATATATTTCCAAGATTAAGTAGTTACTGTTAATCTACCAGGAGCTAAGCCAAACATTAAACAGCTTGAAACAAATTTCCATGATATTCCCAAAACCTTTTGGATATAATTTACCATAACTAAAACGATACAGGCCATCATGACTGTGAGACCGCTGGTTGACTGTGTACTCTACTGCCTTCTGCTTAAGTCTGAAATGAGGAACAAGCGCTAATAAGAGTGAGAGCATTTAGTGGTTTTACACCTCAGCTAAATATTTCATTAGAAGTTGAATGTCTCACCACTCAGTCGGTGGAGCCCCTGTCACTTCAGTTTGTCCTTGTGAAGTTGACTGGTGAGGCAGAACTCTGCCAAGATAGCTATCGCTCACTGTCAGCCATGACGGCTTGTCACTATCCTGCACTGCCAATTGCCTCAACACTATTGTAGCCGACATGACGTGTATGTCACGGTGCGGTCCGATGTGACCAAACGCGTTGTGACTTTCCACAATTAGATGTGTCTTATGACCCATCAAGGAGCATATTCAGATGGTGTTAATTCCAGTGAGGTCGTCATCAAAGTTCAAGACGGGACTTGTTACTTTGCACATCCATAAAGAGGAGATGGTTCTACTTCTGCAGCTGATTGCTTTCATCACTTGTGTGGTTCGTTATATTACACAGAGCAGAGATATCGATGAGTTTCACATTTATAAGTGTATTCTAAATGATTAGCAATATAACTCACTTTACGGGACACAGACACATTTGAGAAGATTTTCAAAGACTTCACACATCATGACGTAACATAAACGTGTCATCTAGAGGGACGTGATGACAGTTGAGAGCTAATAGAAAACACATAAAGGAGCTAGACACGCCTACTATGTATATTCACTGCACTAGCGTGGGTTTACTGAAACACTGGCCTGCTCCAACAGGCAGTGAGAGCTGGCAAAGTCTTTGAAAATTCTCCCCATCATGCACACTGACAAAGGCTTGCTTTTCAAAAACCCACAGCCAATCTGTTGATCATTACTTATTTACAAAGGCCTCGAGGCCCCAGGTCCTGTAAAAACACATTTGATATAGTATATACCCAGATGTTTTTTCTCCGCTTGTAGCAATGAAGTATCCCTTAGGCTACCGCAGAGAATCCATCTACCAATGCGCAGCCAATGCACATGCTGCTATGCCTCTATGAAACAACATATCCACCTGTATATCACACCATTAGCATGGAAAATGGATGGATTAGTTTGGCAGGTTGATATTTAGCTGTAGGCTGAAATCACCTAGAGCAATTCAACTTTGACACCGCTTTGAACCAAATCAAACAAGGGCAAACATCCCCCTAACAAACTGAAGAGATCCCCCTGAAGAGGCCAGAGATCAAAGAAAAGATGCTAAATTATGTGCTAAAAAAACAAAAAAAAGATTAAGAATGAGCACAGTTTGTAAATGACACTGTTACCAAATAGTCTATAGTATGAATGTAATAATATGTTGAAGTAATTCACTATATTGGTATCTCATTGAATGTAACTATATCCACACAAGCTATGAGGTGTAAATGATGTGTACAGGCAGTTATGAACCTCTGAATGCCGTATGAGTAATAGTCATATCAGCGATGGGGAAAGTTATCTGTCAGTTTTAATTCAGTGCAATTCTGTTTAATTATGCTGCAGGACTTCCCCGTTGCCCAACTTCCCTATTGAATTGCACTTAATGACAATGACTATTATTATTATCATCCCTGTAATGGCCTTATGTTGAATAACCGTGCTAACTCGGGTCAAAATCAATAAAAGGCCATTTAATTCTATGGGACAAGATAAAAGCAAGGTAGCATTTGAATTCACTTCTGATTGTGATGGTACATATCATCTGTGGCCTCACGTGCTGAAAAAGAGCTCAGAGGGATCCCTACAATAGATGAACAGCCTCGGGGTATCTATCCTTTAGGGCTTCTGTGATTGGTCGGTGCTTTCATTAGTGCTAAGGCTGTTTAAGAGCTATTTTGTGTGGATGGAGCTGGGTGGATGTCACTTACAGCCCTTTTGAAACACTCATTCATCTTCCATAAAAACAGTGAAGCAGACAGAGATTATTAAGATCTTCTCCAATATTTTTTGAAGATGAAGACACAGGAGATAATCTTCACAGTGCATAAAAACTAAACACACAGACAAATATCTTATCGCCGTTGTCCTACCTCATAATCTTAGGTGAGGAGTTTGGGGAGTTTCTCATTCCTCCATTACGTTGCTTTTTTTTAGGCGACAGTGCTGAGTGCTCCTCTTCGACTGCAAGTACAGGCAATTGTATGAGTGAGGGAATTATCACTATAGGAAAGGCACACTCAAAATCTTATCAACAAAAAACAAACAGTGAGTATAAATGAACAGCACAACATAATTAGAGATCAGTGAATTCAAAGAGACAATTTAGAATTACAATAACACAAGGTGAAGTGAGGTCAGGTGTACAGTATGGGATGGACAGGACGCCGGTGTGCTATGGGAAACAGTCCAATGTGTGTGCATGATGACACAAAGATGCATTAGCACATCATTTGCAGGAGTGTGTATGAAGATGCAAACATGCTATAGTGCCATCCTCCATCCATGCCACGGTTTTTATCTGTTGGGTTCAGGGTTTTTTATTCACTATGCCATAAAATTGTTGTAATCCTTATCAAAGTAAATCAAAGTTAAGTTCTCACAACACGCAGATGCACAAAATTAGTACTACGGTGAATGTGCTTGACAAGCCGTGCATTACTTTGACATTTCCAAACCTTATTAGTACCAATTTTCCCATTAATAATCAAAGCGTTAGCCTGCTTATCTGCTGTCTGTGCTAATCACTCACACACTAATTCAGATAAAACCCCAGAAATATCAAGAATACAACGTAAGGTTCCTTTTTTTTTTTTTTGCCAATACTGCATCCACTCTGTATTGCTGGTCTTTCCTCGTCTTGGGAGCGACACCCTTGGCTCATGTAATTAGGTTGGTCTTAGTGCCAGTATGATTCATGTACAGCTGAGATGCCCCTTGGATATTGTCTTTACCGCTACACGAAACTTCACTGAGCTCTTCATAGGAAATTAATTACAAGTTTTACCCTCAAGTGAGAACAATCAGGCAAATATTTTCACAAGCTAATATCACAGCGATGGAAAACAACACTACTCTGCGTCTGGCTAATAAAATAAACAAAAGCAGCAAGCAAGTCGATGTTTTCACTAATCGTATTTTTTAACAGCCGTCTTTCAAGTCGGGAATAGCTTGTAACATGTCATGTTGCGGTAGAACGGCAATACGTCTGTGGTTGTGGAGTGCTTTTAAACGATGGTTCACACTGTCAACACGGGTTTCAGCAGGACCCTTCTTACAAAGAAACTAAAAGAGCTTACATTAAAATTAATAAAGTCTCAAAGATCGGGCTTTCAAGCAGCGCTAGTATATCTATGTGTGACACCATAATGGAAAATGTTGAGAGTACGGGGGCTTCCAGTGGAGAGGGATGCTCCAACACACTGGTCCTTCACATCGTGCTCGGCCTGTTCAATATTTAATGTTTCACAGCTGACAGCTGCACACACTGGGTCATTAGTAAGGAATGCTACACATGCAACCACTCCAGCCTCACAAGCACATGCTTTAGTTGTGGTGTTGAGGGTGGGGTGGGGGGTTGGGGGGTGGGGCGTCGGCCTTACAGTGCCTGTGACTGAGTGTGGCATTATTGGAGTGACTGGGGTGGTATCTGTATTTCACAGGCAGACTGCGTGCCCGCTGGAGCCGGCTGGCCTCCTCCGCCACCCCTGGTAGCCGCCCCACCTGGCCCAGATCCCTAGAGCCCATGAAACTCAGTCTCAGAGCAGAGGGCTCAGTGGGGGGAAGCAGGCTTCCTTTGCGGTTGTTTACCAGCGGGACAGACACGGCAGCTACTTCACTATGGGGTCCTCTATAGACCTCCGTGGCCGAGTTGTGGTTCAGTTTAGCAGACTGGTATTGATAAGTCGATGTTTTGATTAGGGGATCGTCCTTTACTGCTAAATAAAGAAGAATCAAAATCAGCAGTCGTACTATACAAGTTAATGGATTCTTTGCTGTTCAAATTAAACACGGGATAAGATTTGATTTGACTCAAGACGTATGTGTTAATAAAACATCTTGTGTTATTGTAATTAAAGTGTAATCAACAGTTTGGGGCGTAATTCTTTTTGGCATAAGAATGCTAATAGTTAAATAATTGAAAAACCTCATTTTTATTAAACACCACTTAACCACTTGGTACGGCCTCCAATGAAATGTTGGATTTGACATTTACTTTGCTATTCATAATAAACATGAATTAATAAACATGCTTTCAGGTGTTGCAGTAATTGTTCTGCCATAAGAACAAGGAGGCGACAATGTGAAGTTACAACTGCTGACTGTGTAATTCATGTCTGAGCGAGGAATAAGTTCAATATCCATTGAATTATTTGAAAATTGAATGGTTGTAATTTATCAGTGTTCTAACAGAGAATAAAACTGCTAACAACATAAAGTGAATAAAAGAGGCAGGGAAAAAAAAAAAGTGTCTCGGCTCCTCCAACAACTGGCTTGGAGCTAAAACTGGAGAATAGAGATGATTATTTCAACAGTCAGCTGTCTAGCAGATTATCCTCCCTGCTCCAGACCTCCACTATTCATCTGCCCCATGTCAAACATGCACAGCATTTCTCCAGGACAACACATTGTGGCATATTTGCTGCCTATCACAGATCCTGCTATGGTGGATGGCCCACAAGGTTCACACTCCTCTGCTGGCTAGATGAGAACTGAGAGAATACTGGAGCTAATCTGAACCTTTCAAAATCCTTAACGCTGCCTGAATTTTCTCTAAATAATAATAATGTACAATAGATTTTTTTTCATGAGTTGTGGCACATATTTGACTTGTTTTGACGTTATATTTTCAACAATATCCACTGGATTAATTCAGCCAGAGGCACGCTGGAGCAGTAGCACCATCTACTGCTGTAACTGATACCCAACATAAACCACTCAAAATCACTTTCCTAATGCTTTGCGTGTGTAAAACATAATGATGGATTTTTTGTAAGACACAATGTCAGCGATTTGATGTGATTTATAACAGCAATAGCAATGAGGAGCAAACAGGAAAATATGGAGGGTTAGCACAGTACAAACAGTGATAGTCAATAATGCACAGGGAAAGGGTTAGAAACAAATGACAAAAGAGAATGGAAATCAAAACTTACTTGATTTGATATATCCATTATAGCTATTTTTAGCTGAGAAAAATGCAAAGACAAATGAGAGGTTACAGGGAAGAACAGGTTGCAATGAGAGCAAATTATAAATGACAACTGGGAACTGAAGGTTGAAATGGTTACAAAGCCTGCTGGCATTGAGATGCAGGGATTTCTCTTTAAGGCACTTAAAAATGAGGGGTGCCTTGAAGACCACGGATAAAGCAATGGGAAATAAAACAGTTAAAACTCCGTTAAAAATATGATTTGCAGTAATGTTGTCAGTAAGCTTAAATGGTGAATTGTTGTCGATTGTTTATAGATAAAGTCACCTGCTGAGTATTAATAGCCACATCAAAATAGATCTGCACCAACATGTAGATAAGTAGGTTTGCATGGTTTGGTTTAGTTTTTCATATTTTACACTATACTAAGTGCATGGATTTCAAGATGTCATAAGACTTAAAGTAGCCTAGAAAACAAAGAGGGCGTCTTTCACCCAAGTGTCTGTTGTGTTTGGTTATTTTTTTGTGCTCTTCCCCAAAAGCTGACAGTGTTTCACATTCCTCTGGACTGCCTGAGACAACCTTGGACGCATGGAACTTTCTGTGAGTCAGTTTTTGGACCTGAGAGTTCCCACATGTTCATTAGTACCTTATTTCAACCCCTTGCTTACAATAAAGGTCATGCATTGAGCTTAAGGCAGGACAGTGACAGCAATGTTCAAACAGGGACCTTGCTGGTCCTGGCATCTGTCGCCTGCAATCGGTGGGCGTGAGCAGAGTCACAGGACTAACAGGCTAGCATCTGTCTCACAACGAAAGAGAAAGAGAGGGGCGGGGGCACTCAGCTGCCTGGTGGTTAGGAACTGTCAGGCCGAGTTTCATGACAACCGGTAGCACACCAAAAATGAAAATGCAAACATAATTTCCATGTCATGCCGTATAAGGCCTCGCTCTCCATGCGCCCCGCTCTATGTCGACAGCAACTCTGGCGCTCTCCTCTAGCTTAGCTAGCCAGGAAATCCCCAAAGCACATAACCCTGCAAGACATATTGAGGGGTCGAAACGCCCTGAGAGCTTCAACTAGACACTGAATGGTCTTTGATCAAGAGACATTGGCTAAAAATGTGTGACAGTCTACAATGTATTCCAGCACATTGTAACAACACTTTGCAAAACCAAACACTCTTTCTGCCCTGATTCTTAGATACTTCAATACAATTTAATATGCCTCAGCCCTCTGGCTTTAAAGGGGAATACCACTTGAGTTACAAATTCATATGCAATTCTATTCTATTCTATTCCTCTGACAATTAAATCAATTTTCGTGAGCATAAATGACTCTTTGAGAGGTAGAACCCACAGCCTGAAGCTGCTCCATTGGCAATGCAGGGGAGACTGGTTTACAGGCTGAATGTGTTTGATCCTTTACCCCCAATGTTTGTTTAGGGTTTTGATCTTAATTTTATAAAGCCAATAAGCCAGAAAACCCCCTTGGGTGCTCTCAAGGCTTCCTTCTACACATACAAATATCACAGATTCAGAACGGGACATCCTGTTTACCCATATTTCTGGCTAGGGGGGACAGATGTCATTTGGATCATTCTTGCAAAAAACCTAAAAACACCCTCTTCGGTGACATCATCACACCATTCCTCTGCTCCTATCAAAACAACCCATTTCAAGAAATGCTATGAGATCGTCTCCACCAGTCACAATCCAAATCAAAATTACATTTGGGTGTGCAGCAAGGGATCCTGGGTGGGGATGTACAGCTGTACGTGTATCAGCTGTTTGAAATGTTTAATGTTTTTAATTTTTCTGGAGGAGGTCTCATGTGAAGCACCGTAAAGGCTCCCTCCAGAATGCTACTCGACTTGCTATTTAAGTTGTATTATTGTTACCCGAAGCGTGATTGGTGTCCATAATCTCTGTGATAATGTGCATTATTCCCTGGTGCACTATGTGAAACTACAGGTCAATTTGAATTCACATACTCTTACAAAACACCAGCAAAACATACATATTACAGCATGCTTCACAACACCTAACAGCCACGTCTTAAAGTAAAGACACAGGGGAAGGGCACCAGCTAGCTAAAATCATAACGCTAAAGCACCCAGATAAAGCCACATCAAGATCCATGACGGTGACGACACTTGCTGCTAGAACTAGACAGCACATAAGATGAAAAAAAAAAAACACTGCACTAAACTGTACATGTACACAGTGCATGTTACAAACACGGAACAGCATATGTCATGTTGGCAACTTACACGCACGTAAAGTGGCTGAGCATTCATTAACAGAGACAGCAGAGAGTGGGATATCGCGTTGAGGGGTGTCCATGTTACAATGCACATTAACTGGCATGCAAGAGCAGTCACGCTCTGAACGGCCGCAATCAAAACAACATGCCAGTTTCATTCTCTTGTAGGTGGACGTCTTGGCTACAGTCATAGGTTCGGGATGAGAGGAGAGGAGAAGCAGGTTAATGTTGAGGGTGGTTCTGGAGGAAGAAGGGACAGAGGCAAGACAGGGCACAAAGGAAGGCTTTTCCTTTGACGTATGGAGAAGTAGATCAAATTTGACTAGAAAGCATGCGAATGTACAATCTTTGAATTCATTTACGTTTTTTCAACTTTTGTAATACAAACTTGTACACTCATTCTATCATTAAATAAGGTAAATCTTCAGTTGGGTCTGTTATATAAAACATCACAAGGTCAGAGGGTCATGTGGTTTGGAGGGTAATGTGACATGAGTGAGGGGCGGGGAAGGGGGAGGTCATGAATTTCTTCAGCACCAGAAGAAACAACATGTATCAGGACATACTGACTTCACCCCTACCCTGTAACCTCGACATGACCCCTGCAAGTTTCATGCCATATCCATAATGCAATGAATCACCCCTTATGCATGCATTGCATTTGATATCACGACTCTTCAATATTTGTACGTGTTTCTAATTGTACCTAAAGAATTGAAACTGCAGTGCAAAGACAACAGAGGCTTCCAAAAAAACAGGCTGCAATAAATGTCACAGTGCCTCACATAAAACAAGGTTGTAGCCAACACACTGTAAACAGTTGGCTTCAGGATGGCACTGTAAAAGCACCCAGCAAAACAGTGAGTGAAATCCCAACACTTACGAGATGGTTTGCGACCATCAATTCATTTGACATTCTCAAATAACACATTCTGCACGTCTGCTGATCGTCCCCAAAAAAATAGTAGATGGAAGATAGAAGAGATGCATTGGGAAAAGCCTTGTAGACAGCACTGTGAATCACATGGGGTCACTTGGGGTCATATGTCAAATGTATTATTCCTTTATCAAACAGTTAAAATGAGAAATGTTTGCTTGTTTGGTGCAAATTTCTCATGATCTTTTTTCAAGCAGTGCTGTGCTCCACTTGGTATTGTGTTTGTCAAAGGACTGCGGGGACATCTGGTGGTGAGCTGCAGTACAACTAATTCAAGCACCCACAAGTGAAATGGTGTTAATTGATGCTCAGTGAAGAAAATCATTTTTCAAATAATAAAGGATACATTTGTACTGTAGGTATTGCATGCTCAACTGTTCATCATGATGTCGCTGTGTCTTTTGGGAAATCTTGTTACTGTTATTTGTTGTTTTTTTTGTTACGTTTTTTGTTTAAAGTTTTCCTTGATTTGAAAGCGTCGTGCACATGACATAGGAGGGATGCAGGTCATCAACCATTGTACATGCAACATTTACAGTACAGTCAAACAAGTTGCTTATATCGGGGGTGACAGGCCATATTTTGGGGGGGAAATGAATTCATATTACTCACAATATATCACTATAAAGTGAATGTTTAAGAAAGTGTGTCAAGTTCCCAAGCAGCAGGAAAAGAATACATCAGATGTTAGGGTTACGTATTAGTGGTCACGGTAAAGACAAGACAAACTTCAATCTTCCTTCGTGAATCCGAGTGAGAGCAGTTTGAAAAGAAAATGATTTGTGGCTTTCTGAAGTCTAGGTACGCACGGGCCATCCGGGTACCTGTGGTGTTAACAGTCTCTCTTTAAGCCTGTTAGCATTACAACGTTGTCCATTCTTATCATTTTACAGTCAGATAACAGCGGAGACAGCTACTGGACATGTAGAAGACAACGTAGACCGACACCAAAACAAGCAAACAAACATCCCAAATGAAATTTTCGATTTAGTTCATAGCGGTTTTTGGGGATTTTGCTAGGAATCTACAGCTGTTAGCTAGCAGGTTTTTCCCACTTAGCTCCACCTTTCCTTGTGTACCTATAATAGGTAGAAATCACATGTTAAACGACTATACGCTGTAGGTGCAGATTAATTCTCAGATTAATCGTCAGGTCTTGTCCCGCCAGGAGCAGACGAGCAGGACGTCTCTCCGGGCAGCCCAAAAGGGAAGAATAAACAATTATCATTTATCAGGAATCATTAAGTTATTAATATCAAAAGCCACAAACTGGGCCCGAACAGCAACTTTTAAGAGGGAAACATACAGTGACCCTGTTGTGTGGTGGCTGCATGAAGAAATCCAATGACCTTTTGTTCGTACACAGGTTACAAGTGAATTATTAATGCAGGAACTAAGTGGTTTGGACGAGCAGCTATGTAGGTCATGTAAAGACACACCGCTACACTAATGCTATCCCAATGCCGTTTCACTTCAGTATGTTAAGGCATCTCAATGAAGACAAATAACCTTCCCAAAAGACGATGTTTTATATAATCATAACACTTACATTTCTTGCATCCACATTTCTTTATCCTTTTGGGATCTGTAATGTCATCATGGCAGGATTTACAGTAAAATAATGCCCTATGAATAAAAGAATCAAAGTTAAATAATCTCAATTTCGTTGAGTAGCCAATATATAAGAGTTTAAATTGTTTATTGTTCATAAACATCGCACTTGACACAAATATCCAAGTGCGAGCTGCAGACTATTGACTCGACAAATTGAATTTGTCAAATTGAAACAGGGGAACGGCGGTGCATTTCATAAGAAAGGATCATGTTGATTCATTCAATTAAATCCCTGGTGGTCCTTCATTCTTAAATACTATCAAACGAGGAAATTTACTATGTTTTTTATGGTTCACACATTTTGCTGCAGTCTTAAGCGCTTCTCTAATCTCATACCTCTTCACTTCTTTGGCATCACTGGCAATGAAGAAGCCCAAGGTTCCTTCCTGCATTTTCACGTGGTTCCCAGGGTTTATCAGGGTGCTATGAGGATTTAAAGACCAAAGCTGTTAGAGGAAAGTTACTGTATATCACACAGAGTTTGCAAGCCTTTGCACTAATCACTGGGAATGGTCCAGATTGGCAGAATCTGTTACGGCAACTCACCTGAAAGCATTGCCTCTACATATTAAATTAAATTTGACAATTGATGAATGTACATGCAAGTGGCACTTTAAACTGTTAATTGGTAAAATTAGAGAAACCAGTGAAACAAAGCCTGAACAGTGCTTAAAGAAAGCACCTGTCAAAAACTGCACCTTCCCCATTAATTAGCTCAGATATTATCAGAAGGTTTTAAATACATTTAAAACTTATTCAGCACGTACTGTATGGCTCATTGTATTTGCAGTATAATAGATAACCTGATTCAAAGTAGCTTCATCACGAAAAGCAAATACTTGCACACAAAAAAAATCGCTCATACCTGCTTTCCCTTTGATCTGACTTGTACTCGATAGCTATCAGTAGTAGCTTTAGCTTCACGTAGCAGAGTCTGAAAAAAGTATGATAATATAATAAGGCCTCATACACATAAACGTTTGCAGTGTTTTTGAAAATAATTACTTCTCCAGTGTACTTACTCGCAAATTACTGGGAAGGACAAGCCCACGAAGGCACTAGACAGGTACTCAGTGTACATTTCATTGGATACTCCTTCAAGGTAATACTTCTGCCATGTATCCTCCTCAATCTAGAATGAAGATAAATGTACAAAAGCAAACAATCATCTTACCATTACATCTGGGATGCTCATTACCATCTATTATGTTTAAACTTTCCTCTTGCAAAATAATAAAAATAATCTATTGAGTACAGATGGACAAATCTGGCTGGGCTTTACCTTGATGAAGGACCTCATGGAAAAAAGGTTGGCCAGCATGGTGGAGAGGCCCTGAGCCAGGCAGCTCTGGGCGATGAAGCCCAGTTTCAGCTCAGCCAGACAAATGGCATCATCCCCCTCCTTCCAGTTCCAGCTTGGGATGTTCAAAAGGTGAGCCTTTAGAAAGAAAAGGGAAAAAATAAGATTAGATGCTTGGTTGCAGAACTATAAAAGGTAGTTAGCTCTCAGTTCGGGCTCATACCAACCTTGTTGTGGTACTGCAGCATCTGGGTGATTATTCTGATCTTTGGATGGTAGTTCTTGATAGATATCACCCTAATGCAGGACAAACACTTGCAAATTAGTGTTCCTGTCACTGTATGCCATGTTCTGGTTTTACATCAACATCTTCCTTACTGAAAAAAAAACCTCCTTACGCTGCTAAAGTTGCATTCACATACACCTGCCCTTTACAGTGTGTAGTTTAAAATGATGCCCAGTGATGTAAAACAAATGTCGCTCCATGTTGTCTATACTACACCACAGATTGAACACAATAGATTTTGTTGTATCTTAGGGTAGCTACCAGTAGCTGTTCATGCTGAGAGTATGTCTGCATGTAGCAATAGCCAGCTCTGACAGACTCACTTATGCTCACAATTTGAATTTGAATCCAGGAAAAAAGTGGGCTCTGATCCTATAGTCCCATGTATTTTCTTATCACCCGAGACCTGCCATTCAGTGTCTGAGGTGTGAGCACTTGATAACACTTGATACTGACTGGATGTCCCAGTCTATTGTATTTGGCTTTCCAATACTGGTAGCCCAAGAGGATGTGCTGATGCTAGAGGCTTGTATTTTTCTGTCCTGAATAAATGCACTATGGTAATGCTTTTTACTGGATGTGACTGCTGTGATTTTTGAGTGGGAGCTAGTTTATGTAAATACTTCCTAACTGTTGTATCCAGCAGTTTATGGTTATGAATAGTTTATAAGTATTTTCTACACAGCATTTAAGAAGTTTCCGTTTTATTAACACTAGACAACCAGACAAGGCCAGACGGCAAACAGGTGGCCAGCTGAAGGGGGTGAATGTATTTATAGCTGAATCAATCACTTTAATATGTACTTTGGAATCAAGTTCTAATGACTTCTATAACACATTTTAAGCATTTTAAGTTTTAACACTCCAGCTTTAATACACATGAAGCACCAGCAATAGTTCATGATGAATTGATAACGTCTTTCAACTAGTTTATGAGCATTTAAAGTCTAGCTGTAAACTAGAAATTACAGCTTTACTCCCTGAATAGGAATAAGCAGGTATGGAAAATGGCTGGATGGATGGAAATTGCCTGGAGATTACCTCATGATGTTGGACGCATCTTCAGCATCAGGGTCTGCACAGTATTTATTGGCTAAGATCAAACAGGCGTCTGCTGATTCAATCTGAAAACAACACAGACAGCAGAGATAGCAAATGGACAAAATTGCAGGGTGCGGACACGTGGCATCATACAACAACTACAATATAATACAGACTATATGGACACAATCAAAATAACACAAATAGTTTCCTTTATAGCCACAAATGAATCAGTATTGTCTGTCAGTTACCTTGACTCTGGCCAGATCGTGCGGGTTTAAGACAGACCCTTGGTAAAACTCCACCTGGGTGAAGTGGCGCTTAAACAAGGCTTCCAGCTCAAGATTAGGGGAAATACTGAGAAATAGAGGAGAATAAGTCTTAAAGCTAAGCAGAAATATTATTTTTAATCTCTTTGATAAATGATTCTTAATTGTTGTTGAATGAAATTGTCTATTTTTCAGCGATACATAAAAAAACACCTTATACTTACTTATGGAGAAAAACAATTTCTACATTGACATCATCCCTGTCCTTGTGTAGGAAGTCTTTTAGAAAGTTGGACACACTCTCAAGTGTTATATGACCACAGACCACGATGTGCCTAGAAAATGAGGTGCAGAATAATAATGAAACCAAATAGTAGTTGGATTTTTTTTCTTTTCATGTTTTTTTCTTCATCTTTGCTCTGGAATCAAATGCTGAATCTGAGAGGAGATGGAGGTAATGGAAAATGAAAAATAATCATTACACTATTGAGAGGACAAATCATTTCAAATAGTGATTGCAATCTGTATTACAATAATGCAAACTACAGCAGGGAAAAAGAGTCCTGCTTCTGAGAACAGGTGGAGCTTCAGATCTCATATTAATACTGGGATATGTGAAGACTGAATGATAGAGAGGGTCAAAGAGCACTATGGATTTCTGTATCAGATTATAAAGGATCAGAGTTTACTCAGTTGGAGATTATGAAATTGGCACGCTATGGACCAAACATTTTAACTTAGCAGCTGCATGTATCTAGCTTCATCAGAAACTCTATAAACAGTTTGTTGAATTTATGTGGGTGTTCTTATTGGGTATTAATAAGAGTCATAAGAGCATTATTTTTTCTGCTTTTTATACTTTATAATATTTATAATTTGTTATTAATATTTATAGTATTTATAAACATACAGTATCCTGCTGAAAAATGTTTATAGGACGGTTAGAATTTGTTATTTACGGACGTCTGTAGAGTGATAGAAGTGACAGGTATGAAGTAAGCACATCCAGAAATAAGACAGAAGGAAATAGAAAAAAAGAAAAACAAAAAGAAAAATAATAAATAAATAAAAAAGATTAACAATAACCTCAGACACGTCTACAATAAATGCTTCATTGTGGATATGGCCATGAATAATATAAGCACAGCAGACTGATATATGACCTGATATATTTCCAGCTGCGGACTAGCTAACCTAGACATTATAAAACACAGTTAGATTCACAGCGATAAATTAAGGCCAAGAATTCAGTAGGGAGCCCAAGACGGCATCATTTTAAACATTGCATTCACAGTTATTCTAAACTATGACACTAACATTTCTCAAAACAGTTAAATCGGCTCCCTATGACCACGACAAGGAAGAACATTTCTCATATGTAAGTCAGCAAGAATGATTGTCAATTAATGTTCATTTTACCAATGATCAAAAAAATATTAAACTCATAATGCAAAACAAGATACATTTTAGTCTGAAACTATAACACACCAGATCCACTGTGCTGTTTGTGAGTTTTCTATAATACAACAACAACAGAAGGAGAGGTTTGGTTTAAGAGTATCCCAAACCAAGCCTGACTTCTTCACAACAAAGTGAATGACTCAAAATACTAAAAGCAAGCTAAAAGAAGCCATATTTTGTTTTTCGAGGGCTGAGGCATCCATGGATCTATTGAACGGCAGAATCTCGCTACCTCTTGAGAAACAGTTGCAAAGCTTGTATGTGCAAACTGTGTACTGAGAGGAATGGGAGATTTAAGGGAAGTTTCAAAATGTATATGCTTATCTCGATTTGTATTTAGCCCGTAGGGTGTAGGTCGGACTGAAGATAAAGGCCAAGAACGTACAGTAGCAAAGCGTGGAAAATAGACAAGCATAACAGTCAATCAGCAAGAAGCAAGCGATGGCATGTAAGACGAGATGTATGAGGTGGGTAATCAATTCTGAATACCAGTGAGTTTATCATTTTGTTATGGTTGTTTACAGTAGCTTGAGGGTATTTTTGAATTGCTCTTTAAGTAAAACAAACGTTAAGAGACACAAGAGTTGGTACTCCTATCGTAACATGGAAAAGTTCACCAGTGAGACAATTTCCCAAAAAGTCGATGTAGTCCTTTAAGGAAACAGTAACGTGATGAATTGTCTCTGTAATGCTGTAAATGAAGTGCATTGATGAATTTGAGATTAAAGCTATAATCCTGGCATCCTGGCAAATTGTAGAGTTTGGATGGGTACGAATGACAAAAGACAAAACAGGCACAAATGTACATGTAAGCAACCTAACAAAGACACAACAAAACATTTAACGTCAAACCGTGTAGGATTTTCTCTAAATATATCATTGTCAAATAAACTGATAACATGTCAGCATATGTCATTATTTCCCATCACCACTGCTTTTGATGCATTCCAAACTGGACCATAAGTGTAAAGCACATAATTGGGGATACTGTGTGTTATAGTAACTAGGATTACTAGGACGGTTTGCAGATATATTGGGACGATATTCGCCTTTTATTAAATGTCAGATATCAGCCAGTCAGTGTCACCCATCTCCGAGGTTCCTCTCTGACAACGGCTACATAAAAAAGTATATAAAACCTACAATGAAATTTTATTTTCTTTGCACATTTTATTTGTTAATTTAATTGGGGTTTTTTGTTTTTTTAATTGTTAATTGTTTTTGTAAATTAACTTTTCATTTAAAGTGCATGCATGCAGTAATGCATCCCAGAGTTTCACTATACCTCTGAATCGGTGGGGTGGGTCACCCCCTAACCCCCCCACCTTTAAGGATCTGCTAACCAGTGGCATGTGTCATCACAACTTATTTAACAGTGAAAGATCAATGAGAAAATCCTACACATATCATCTTTGACTATGGCAACAGTACTTCTAAATGACTAAAAGCATACATTTATTTATGTCCAGCAATGATGACAGCTTGCACACATACAAAGCAATAGCATACAATAAGCTTTATACAGTAAACATGGCCAAGTTCTTCAGTCACGGTGTGACGTTTGTTTAATGCTAAATAAATATTTTAGATCATGAGACCTCAGATTACAGTTTCATATCTATTTCTGCAAGGTCAGGGTATATCACCTCTTTATGAGAGGGTCACTTGAGTCACACAAAACCACACCATTAAAAGTTTGGCTTTTTTTATTTGTTTGACTTACTTTCTGCCTCTGGTCGAGTTATAACTCCCTCCGTATTTCTTCCGATTAAGGATGAGAGCAGCAATTTCTGGCACGTAGCGAGCAAACATGGCCTACATGCATGAAAAAGAAAAAGAAAAGGGCATGCAGAGAAGGTTCTACTGCGGCGGAGGCAGTAGAGCCTCCTAGAATACTTACTTTCTCCCATTAACCGCACTATAGGAACCACCATATTTCTTGCGATTTCCTATTAACTCTATGATTTCAGGGACGTAGCTCGCAAACATGGCCTAAGGAGAAGATAGGAGACAGAAGAAGAGACTAAAAAAAAGACAGGCAAAAGAAGAGCAGGTCCTCTATTTTTGCTTAAAAGATATCTGTAAAATCTGAAAGAGGAATACTACGTGCAGGAATAGTATTCAAATCTATTTGTTAACAGGGAAAAAAAGAGAAAGAAAATAAAAAGGGTTAATGAAGAAAAATTGCGTGAATGTAGCCTGAAATTATATCACGGTTACATTCCAAATACTGACAAAAAAATAAGGAATATAAATATAATATAAAATAAGGAGAATGAGAGAAAAGAAAATTATCAAAGCATCATTTATGGATATTAGAAGAAAAGAAAAACAAAGCAGGAAAAAAAAGTGACACAGCTGACTAGTGGTATGTCAATCTGTGATAGAAAAATTAAAGTGGTAAAAATCAAGAAAAAGCCTTATGTGCCATGTTTCGTCCAACAAACACACATGCCGGGTTGATTTGAACAGCACAGCCGAATGGAGGGCAGAAGGCATTGTGTTAACTCAGTGAAAAAGGAGAAACGCAGCTGAACCTGAACTCTCATGGAAGTCTCAGTGTGAGTGCTTTCATTTGTGTAACGCCTCGGTAATTTTTTATTGTACAAACTATATCCGCTTTGACCAAATTATATCATCATATTGCTAAAGTCACCCCGAGGTAATACTCTGTGATCCTGTCCAGTCTTTGAGGATAACGGTGTCCTCTCAATGACCTTTGGCTACTGTCCCAACAATACACATTTTCTGTGTATTGTGTATACACTGAATCAGGTAATTCAGGTCTGTGTCACAACGCATGACGGCTTAGCATTTCCTTTAGAGGGAAATGTTTCATCAGCACCTTATTATACTGTAACATCTGTGCATTCCTTGCTGTGCTATAAATATTTCTGAGTGTCAGACGGTGAGATTGAGGTGCTACATCCATCAAGCTGGCCTATAAATCATCCCCTTTTCATTGTGTTTGTTGGAAAGAGGGTAGGAAAGCAAGAGGGTGGAGCCACCTGAAACCGCAGTACTTTTACAGTTAATAACAGACACATATTGTATCAATTATTGAACACACTGTGCAGTAAGTACAATAAAATAATTAATAAAGAGCATAGAGTAACATAGCTTCCGTTTCATCTTAAAACCTGAATTAAATGCTGTGCAGTTGTGTACAATGCTCATACAAAACATAACATACAACATACTGTGGTGAACTGAGCCACAAAAACATTGGGCCTCATTCACGAAACGTGCGTACGATCAGATTTGATCGTAAAGCGTTCGTACAAACGTTTCTACGAACATAGTCTGATTCATCATTTTGTTTGTAACTGAATTTGTTCGTTGGTAGGATCAAAACCTACAAGTGTTTGGAAACAGGCGGAAATTTGTTTGTGTGTTCGGGAAGGCTCTTAGAACGGCTTATTCTTTATGAAAAATCCATTACAGTAGTGCCAAACCTCAACAACAACAAGATGTTTCAGTGGCCTTGTAGAAAATAAAGACCTGAAATGGTGTATTTGCCGAACTGTCCTCATTCATAACAATACAAGATTATCCAACTTGTAATGGGTTGATCACATGGACTGGACGCCTTACAAATACAATTACATAGTCCTACCATCTGATGAAGATGCAGCCTGGGTTTGATCTTTGAACTCCAATGCCGTCTGGACACCCGACAGTGAGGTCTCTCCTATTATTGATTGATCCTCTGATCCATGTCGGATAGCCGTCCTCCTTTGGCTGATAACACGCGTCTACTTCTCCTTATACTTTCTTGCAATCCAGTTTCATGTCGAACTATTTATTTTTTTATCCAGCAACGGTGTGTGTTATTGAACACACTGTGCAGTAAGTACAAATAAAATAATTAATAAAGAGCATAGAGTAACATCCGAAACCTCCGTTTCATCTTAAAACCTGAATTAAATGCTACATCCAATTTATGAACGATTGGCATTCAACAAATGGAGGTTTCCCGTATGTTTCATGAATGGTTGGTATTTTCTTACGCACATAAATACGACACATTTACGAGTAATTTACGAAAACGTTCATGAATGAGGCCCATTCAGTGCAAGACAACAGTTGAAGTTGCTTCTTCTAAGAGTCGAAGGCTTCCCAGTGTTTGATAACACCCGGGGTTATGATGATTGGTTGCATGGGGGATTTAAACAGGAATAAAGTAAGAGAGGGATTTTTACCAAACCACCAAGGATGAAGAAGACCATGAAAAGTCGGCCCAGGGTGGTTTTTGCATAAACATCTCCATAGCCCACAGTGGACATAGTAACCATGAGTAAGTAGACACATTCCCAATAGGAAAGTGCTTGGGAATTTTGGAAGTTTTCCCAAGGGTCCCCTGAGTTTTCCACCTGGAACAGAGATCAAGATTTATACAGTGCAACAGACATACTAGACTAAAAGAGAAGTGAGACTTTGTTCCTTGTTCTGCAGAGCATTATTAACATTTGAACAGTAATACAATAACTATCAAGCTCTGAGACCTTTTAGTGAAACAAACGCTAAACTGCTGCTACTAATAATAAATGGACATTTACCACCAAACATAGAAAGTCCTGCTTTACTTCGATGGCTCCCACTAACTTACCAAATGTATGAAGCCTGCTGCTGTTAGCCATGTGCTTATGAAGATTGAACATAGGTTCACCAGCTTTATTGAATTGCTATTAAAAAGAAGAAGAATAAAAAGCCAGATAATAAAGATTAACCTTCAACAAAAAATATTCAATGCATAAATGATTGGGAAATACATTGATCTAGATATGAGCGGAAGATGTCAAAACAAGTTATCTGACATTACATTTGACAGACAAATGCTCTAAAATGCATTACATGCAGTTTCCATCCTCATTGATATCATCCTGAGCTGCTCAACCAGAATGTCATTCAACAGAAATGAGTCATAGAGTGTCCCGGAAAATGTGCTGCATTCATGGCATTATGACAAAATACTGAAATCCTTATCTAAAGGTTTTGCATCAAATTTGCTTTACTTGTTTTATCTTTTTGTTTTGAATTATCATGTTTATTAAGAAATATATATTTAAATTTCAAAAAAGAATGCTGCCAAAAATATTTCAAAAACATAGATGATTTTGTCTTGAAATACATTAGAATTTTGTGAGCAAATAACGTTTAATAGTAACCCCATATTGTGCTTTACTTTCATGTCAGCTATCATCTTGCTAGTGTAGGTGTCAACCGGTTTAAATGGTGGTTTGTTCTGGTCCTAGCATGGCCTCAGTCCATTCATGCTTGGTGTGTTCTGCCCTTACCTTCGTCTGAATAAACGAGTGAGGAGATTATTCTAAAGCGTTTTGTTGCGCTATAAGCTCTTCCTGACATCTGTGCAAAAAGCCTTAATTCTTAGCAGCAAGGGAACAGATAGAAAGCTGTTTTGTCCAAGATTGCATCATATGCCCACTGCACAAATGACAATTTTATATAATTTCCATAAGCACCATGTTACTGACCTCATTACTGAGCGTGTTATTTTTTAACATATTGCTATAAATGTATTCCCAATGAAATGAAAGGAAGTGGTTAAGATCATATGATTACTTTTGCTTCCAGCTAAACGTGGCTGTTGAAAAGAATTCATATTATAATAAAGACTGTGCCATAACTATGACTATATCAACAAAATGACATAAAGCTGTGCAATATCACGACACATGCAATGTTTAATATCACACTCTATCAACGTGACAAATAAAATATTAATGCACTTACCTTGTTTTTAATATATTCAAAAACTGCAAAATTTCTGAGAACTGTATCAATCTTAAGGCCCTTAAAAACCTCAAGCCTGTGAGAAAAAAAAGCATAAGAGACCATAAAGACATTATCAAAGGTGAATAACAACTATTCAGACATCTTCAATGACATTCACCTGTGATCTGTACGCCAAAAATAATATCATACCTTTGAAACTTTCATCCATCTTTATCAGCTTCATTGGATTCATAGTTTTAAAAAGAAAATCCAACCAATGAAGTGATACTATGCACCAATTGTAAAAGAACTATTTTAGAAATTGTGTGGAAAATTAAAACCAACTCAGCATCCGAGAAATCTGTCAATCAACTCATACTGCCTGCGCTAATCTCAGGAGACTCACTCCGTCACAAAGCACCGGCCTCTAACTGATACATTTTTCATTTCTGTGGAATAAAAACTCTGAACGTGGAAGAGATGAAAATCTGGATTAGAATACAGACAGGTGGACGCTGACAGGCCCAGTTGAATGAACAAACAGCAATGACGTCAAATCCGAAATTTGAGGGTATTTATCCAAAAAATGTCAAATTGAAGCCGGCTACCGAGAGGTCAAGGACGCCGTTATGCCAACAAATCCATTACCAGAGGTCCAATACTCACTGGCATCCCTACTTTGTTATGTATGATTGCATGATCACATCATAGAGGCTGCTATGGTTTAGCAGGTAAATGATAGTCACATTCAAACACATTACTGTATATTTCTCTGATGTTTCAATCCAGAAAGCTCCAATAATCAACCCATACATCAGCTTACTCCTATATCTGCTCTGACCATTCATTCCAAATGTTAGAAAAACATATCTGATGATGGAAGGTGATACATATTTTCTCATCATGTACCCTGCATCGACATAAACTAGCTAACAAACAGAACCTCCAACCTAGAGCAAGTCTGAAAACCAAATAATCAATAGATCAAACCGAGTATATAAAAGGTAGAATCCAGTCCACGGTCGGTGGAAGCTGTTGTGCACTGTGAGCTGTATAAATAATTAAAAATAATCTCCTGTGAGACAGCCAAGAGGGAGCTATCAAGTAAAATCCATCTTCACATCTATAAATATGGGCATATCCTAACTAACATTTCCTGCTGTAAAAACGTGCAAATGTCAAATGACACAAATAAAAGACATTACAGTAAATCATTCAACTAAAAAAAAACAAAAAACATAATGTGTCTATCCAAGCTCACTTTTCATTTCAAGTTAGCTTTGAGCCAGATGGCAAGCATAATACAGAACAAATCCTAAACCTGAACCTGCTCCAGCTGACACACACACACACACAGAATCGGACAGTTCTGGACAAGCCAACCTTCGGGTTTAGTCAAGATCCCCTCATTCCCACATTCTCCAGGTCTTACCCCAGTAGGAGATTACATGGAAGCATGAACCAAGGGTGTGGCAAATGCTGTCTTGGTCTTCTTTCTTGCTGACCTGTCCATGGCCCATCCTGACCCTGTAGCCCTTCTGAAAGAGCTCTCCAGTCGATTTTTTGCGCCTCCTTGTATTAAGGATAGTCTCAGACTTTGTGCCTCCATCGGGCCTTCTGTACACTAACATCTTAGTGGGAATCATTTTTAATGCTGGCAAATACTTTTGGCAGGCAGAAAATCTTCCAGCGTCAAGTGCGTGCCAGTCTCTCCAAAAACTGTTCAAGTTCAAGGCTTCCCAAGATTCTCTCTGTTTTGCACTTACTCACTGTTCTCCATCCGAGATATCATAGGCAAAAAATATTATCCTCAAAAACCAGGGGGAAAAAAATCAGGTGCTCTCATGATATTAGCACCCAACAGGTTGGAGTTCAAAAAGGATGCTTTTTTGGAGAAGCATTATGATCTGATTTACCACAAACCCTCATAGTATCCTCGCAGAGATCGATCGCGTACGGCGAGCTTAAAGCAAACCCTTTTCCCATCAGGATATTATGTGTAAGCTCCTTTAGGATTCATCCAGGGAAAGGAAGAGGCCGGACAACGAGTCTGCCCATCAGCTGGCTCGACAATATAACCTACATCCCTTAACCGTGCACTGCTCTTAACAATCAAAATGTCATCCTCTAATCTTGGACGAGAACAGAATGTATCTTGTCTTACATCTAGAGCAGACAACAAGTCATCTGAGACCAGTGTCCAGTAAAGCTGTGTATGAAAAATGAGAAGCTTTGGCAATCATCTTATTTTTTCACTGGCTTTAGAGGTTCTGTAATAATCCCTAAATTAATCACAGCTGATGTAATAACAGCTATTGTTAAAACTCAATGTGCAGCATAAAATATGCCACAGCAAAGTGAAAAAACACAACACTGCAACAGCTGGCTGAAAGCTCAATGCAATGCGTATCAGCTTCTCTAGTCTATTCATATTGTATTTGAAATGTGAATTAGAGTCAATTCTAATGGCAGCATATAGATGCATTTGCTCCAGTTCATTTCAGTACATTTAAGGATATATTTAAGGGTATTTTACCAAATATCTTAAACAATATCTAAATATCTAATATTTTCAAAAGTTCAAAGTTGATGTGTTACTATATAAACTAACTCTACTATCACTAGTACCTTAGCAGCTGGATATTGATTTGTCCATGACATGTATGAATGCTCAATGCAAAATGTGTGTGTGTGTGTGTGTAGGCATGTGGCCCTGTGTGAGCGCATGTGAGTGCATGTGCTTGCCATGCATGAAAGAGTAAATGTGTCGGTTTGTGAGGGTATTACTCTCCATATGTGTATCTGTGTCAAAATGTTCAGATAGAGGATTGGCTTATGGCTGCGAGCCCAAAGAGTGAGATGTAGAAGAGGGGATTCAACACAGATGTCCAACTAGCGCTAAACTACAGCCATCAGGGTTACGACCCAGCTTGTCACATGGTGAGTCTCAATTAAACAGAACAGCATGGCTGAACAGACAAAGAAAAGAGTGACATCTACTGAAACTCAAACTTCATCAACAGAAAATCCAAGGAAAAAGACGTCACGGTGCTGGACACACAGTTTGATTGACAGGTGATCTCTGGGCAGTGCAGTGCAGAAACATCACAGCAATGACCACTTAGCACCAAAGATACTGGCAAAATCATTTAAAATAAAAATAAAAAACAATTATTTATGAATTTGAAAGAAATGTAGAGGTATGTGCCTATACAATATAAAGTTGATTTCATAAAGGTTACTAATATCAACAGCAAAAAAGAATATAGCAACTTGAGCAACGCTCATACATTTTCAACATGTAAAAAGGATATTTTGCAACGGATGTTAGTATGTTGTTAGTATGTTGTTTCTAGTGGACATGCCTTCCAAACAACTTGTAACTGCACTACAGGAGAGGGTTGAGAGAAGGATGGAAGTGACTTCTTAGCAACATCCTTTATATAATGACATCATGTCTGTGTTAAGAGTGAGGAAAGGGCTTAAGCAGAGTGAACGAAAAAAGCAAAACAACAAGCACTCAGGGCAAAGGCTAATTTGCCGGCAAATGGTAAAAACTGTTCATTAAACTGAGTGGACATCAAGACAAAGTTCATGGGCACAAATATCATCAAAAACGTTGAAAATAATTGATCATAACCAGCAGATTCTCAGTAATTGTTTCCTGCAAACAACAAACAACCACGTACAGTACAGAAACTCTTTCTCAGAAGCCAGTAACCATCAGTATTGTGCTAGAAAGTGCAACCGACATCGATATGGAAAATCCATAATGTTGCCCACCTCTGCTATTTCTGAATTTTCCTTCATGAAAATCGGTATCAAATTAAAATGCCAGCTATGGTCTCACACGTCCACTAGATGGCAATGTTGAGACAAGCATTACACAGCTCATTCTGCTTCTATTGTTTACATACTACCACACGAGTACATCAGCACCAGAACACATAAACAGGTACATTATGTAATTGCATCCACCACTTTTACATTTAAGTACGAGATGTGTTGTGCTGAAGGTGGCGCTGGAGAGAAAGCTGCATGGTGGGCATGTTGCCCTGCTGAAAGAAGAAGAAACCCCAGCACTAAACACCTGTAATGCAGCAGAAAATTATCTCCCTAATCCTCTAATTCCTCACAGACCTCTCATGGTGATGAGCTTTACACATTTAGCAGATTGACTTCTATTCTAGTGCAAGAGCCACCAACAAAGCCTATTAACATGTTTATCCATTCATGTATTTTCAATCACAACCCGATTTCAGCTGAGCATTATTACGGGTATACTGGAGAGCAATTTTGAAGAGGCGAAGGGCATTTGAATGACACTGTGCAGCAAAACGCCCAGAGCCCACACCATATGGCCAAAGACATGGAATTAATAGAAATGGCATTCCCACTTAAATCAAATCAAGTCAACATTCATTAATGACCATTTCAGTGCCCCACCAGATGACAGACATGGCATATTTGATAATGCTGTCATGGAAAGGAGCATTAGTCTAAGCTCAGAAAGCTTTTGAGTTTCCATGCTTTTGAGTTTCCATGGCAAAGGCATCATTTGGCTTAACATTCCCATGGCAGCAGTGTGGTGCGTTCAAACTTTCTCATGCATTTCATGCACATAAAATACAGCTCATTTTCGTGACAACAGCATCACAATTATGTGACTAACATCATGTGCCAATGTGCCAATGTAGGTTACCACAGCGTACAGTACCATTTTCCCTTTCTGCGCCCATACCATGACAAAGTGCTTTGATTGTTCCCTTCATGCGTCGGGGTTTAAATATGAGTATTGGAACATTGATGACCAACCCTTAAAGGTTGACAACAAATGGGAATTGTCATTAGTTTTATTCTAAGTGACCCACAAAGTCACTGACCTAGCATTCGGTTTCTGCATGTTACTCACATAAAATCCACTGGGTGGTACCAAAGGCATTACATCTGTTGGGAAATAAAAACTCAAAGGCCACTGTAAGACACCGGGGTCCATAGCCCTGTGTGAACAATCTCCACATCCTTACCAAGCCAACTCCTGTTCAGGTACACCGACACAAACACCGGAGGAACTGTGAAGAAGTCCACCACAGAGTTCACCTCTAACCAGAACCACAGCTTGTCATTGGCAGCAATAAACTGGAAATAAGGACACAAAGATTAGTTTCACCAACTTGTGATTGCAGTGCGGTTCCACTAGCTCTACATGTTTCTTTGCCAAATCTATGTAGCACTGGTTGAACTTACGCGTAGGCCGAAGTACAAGAGGAAGAAGACGTTGAATGCCATGTCAATCTGCAACGTGAAGTCTTCATAGAAGTTCTGACAGGACTCGATAGGACTATGAAATAGAGAGAGAAACAAAGTATGATAACATCCAAGGAAGGGTATTACGAGGGAGAGTGATATATTAAAATGCAATTTCATGAAAAAAAGCATAAAAGATGCATTCTTCTTGTCCTGAAAATGCATTTTTAAGATTTCAAAAAATAAGAGTAACATAAGTGTTCAAAAAAGTGCAATAGTTGAAATTTTCCAATGGCTTTTCTGTTGGGAAAGGAACATGCATTTATTGTCACACGAGCAATAATTGTCGGTGTGCCTGATTAACCCTTAAATAACTGCAAAACAATCTTCTCAAAATCTCTCTGTCTCAAGAATATGTTGTATTCCAGGTGCAATATCACTTCATGAAAATGTTGCAGTTTTCCGTTTATGATATTGCAGGCCTGCCGTTCCTATCTTGTAGACAGCATTTCAGGTGAATAGAAGGTTAAATCTGATGGAAATGCAGCGCCAAAGCAGTAGTTTAAGGGTTAAATGCATGAGTGCATGCAGGGTTTAACGTCTTCTTTCATGAGATCAAGCAGCCATAGCAAATGCTAGCAATGTAGTGAAGTCTCACCCTCAAAAAGCTTGTATCTGGCAGTAAGAATTCAAATAAAGAGAAATAATTAACCAGGTAAATGTAATGGTCTAGTAATGGTGCTGTAATCACATTTATAACCTGGGAATGAAACAGTACACCCCGAACTTTATTGAGACCTGAAACAACAGGCTTATCCATACTATACATTCAAAACTTACCATGACAATTCAGTGGTGCAAACGTTCAAAGACTTACAGCTTAGACATCATGTATAGTTTCCATTAGTTTTAGTGAATAGTTGAAAGAAGTGAAATCAGGTCAAGTTGAAGTTTCAAACTATGTCACTTTTTATGATGGGAGCAGCGATTGGTTGATCGTGTTTACAATGGAGCTCAGCACAGGTTATTGGGAATCATGCAGAGTTTGTATTTCTTGGTGTACAGGGTGTTACAGTGGCAAGCAGGTCACTCTCTCACGTTAAGAGTTATGATTAGTTTAGCATGATGTTTGTTAGATGGTCACCTGCACCGTGAAGGGATCTACAGACATGTTGGAACTATAACGCACTTTCCTCTCAGTGGATCATCTCCTCTCCAGTAAAGGATAAACATGCCTGTGCGTTAGAGACTGTTAGTGGGCCCTAGCAGTAGAGTACGCTATATCCCTCGACAATGACAATCTCTCCAGCAGTGTTTAATACCGCTCAGATTTAGGCCAAATACTTTTGTTATGTAAAAATATAATAAACTACCTGTGATAAAATAGAGCTCAGGAGTAGACATTCAAATACCTAGGGGATTATTTTGGACTGAGCTGATGTACAGCGGTGCAATCCAGTTCATTTCCTGGTTGATGAAGCTGACGGAGGGGTCGGCGATCTCTCGAGGAAGACTCATAACGACCCTCCCTGGCCTCACACGAACATCACTTCTCATCCTCCACCACAGCACAGTGTAATCGAGTCAGTATTCATAGAAATTCTTCTAACTGGCACCCCTAAGAATAGTTCAAACATGTTGGATAGTTCTGCCCTCATTCACTGTAATGATGCATCAGCCTGGCGAATCCCTGTCATAGCAGGGTGACAGGCCATAGTGCAGACAGATCTGCTGTGCTAAATAATTGAGTTCCAGTGGGCTTGGTCATGAAGGGACTAAGCCTGTTATGGATCACAAAACCCTCTGCGCTGAGCTCTGTCTCCTCTCCCTCACTTAGCTGTAATAGTCAAATCAAATAGGATCTGCAGACTGAGCCACATATAGAAAGCCTTATTGTTTTTTGATCAAAACTTGTGATGGTGTTGCAACTGGTTCATTTTCACAATCCAAAGCAAAGCACGCTGCGCCGCCCTCATCGCTATCCTGAATCCTCCAGTGGTGAAAGAAAGTTTCCAAAGATTACAGACAAAACAAATGTATCTTCACCTTGAGGAAACAGTGTGGATAGTGTCTTGAGCCGCGAGTGGCAGTGGGCGCACAGTTAGAGATGACTGTAGCTTTACGAAGATAAACTCTTTCTGGGTCCACAAGGAAAGCGGCCCCCTCACACCTACCCAGTTTGTTTACCTCTGAGCAGGTCATAGCCTGGCGTTCTTTATCACAGATCTAAGCTTGTCTGATATGTTGACTTATGTTCTTCCTGGTGTCTCATCCAGCCAGGTCTGCCCGCCCATCATATAGCAGCCTCAGCAGCCCCACAGGACTAATTACAAGAAGGGCTGTATCTGTTACAGCCTGCTGCCACTTACAGGCACACAAGAGAGCAACTAACTGGCTGCTCTTTGGCCTTAAGTATCAGGCTTGTTGGGTTGACAGGTAGAGCAGAAAATACAGTTTGAATAATAGAAAGACCTGGATAAGACTGGCATAATGATGAAAACTGGGGCACCGAGCCTGCTGGGATGAATATGAAGGGGAAAGTAGTCAAACAGATGCTGCAGCAACATTCCTCATCTGCCATATGTGTGCTTAACAATACCCTTTCTCATGTGAGAAAAAGGTTAAGGGGAGAGGTCGAAGGTCATCCTTTATCAGGTGAAACGGTATTGGACACTGCAACCAAGATGGGAGTGTGGGAGGGCCACAGATGGTACTGCTGAGGATGTAACTCTACCTGGGCTTGCCCGGATAATGAAATGAGACCGTGCTCGCAAACCGCCTCCGAGCCAAGCCGAGTCCTCAGTAGTACGCTGTCCAGAAAATAATAAATAACCGAAAGCCTGGCTCCAGGACCACGAGCCAGATAACAACCCATTTCCTCTATTCTTCCTTAACATGGCCCCCTGTGCTTCGGGCTCGATAAAAGCTTTTATCTTGGCGTATGTTGTTCTACTTTCTAATGACACATCCTGTCCAAACACCACCGGGCAGCAGTAATAGTATACCGCAGCGTACCGAACTAAAAGGGTGTTCCGCTTCCTCCGACTTGATGAGAGATGGTGATTGTTCCAAACAGGAACTTTGGTCTTTCCTGTCCGTCTGAGAGTCTGATCCTTTCATTACAGAGATTAAGCAATTTTCATCTGTGAGCGTGGACGTTTTGTCATCAGAAATTGCCACTAAGCCCAGGGCAGTTACCTGAAAGGGGATCAGATAAAAACAGACAGTGCGCATGCGTGCTAAAGTCCTACGTAAAGCATATAGCACTCAAGGTTATTGGGCCAGTGCTATACACGCTCAGGATTTATTCATATATATGAGTGTGGGAGCTAGCAAATGGCTGAAGGTCTCCAAGGCTAATCTAAATCAAAAAATATCTCACATACATAAGATGTTTCCAGCAAACTTTATATATTGGTATACTATATCATTTTTATGATGTTTTTATTGTAGGAGTTTAATCATTTAGACTGCTATGTCACCATAATAGTTAGGAATTTGCTATTTTGTATATTGCTCTAAGGAAAATAACCATAACTTTCATATGCCTAGACATTTCACCAGAGGACTCAGGGCACAGGGAGAGCAAGGACCGGTGACACTGGGCTCAAAGACACTTCGGCAGAGGTGCACTCTGCTAACCAACAGTGCATCCCCCATCATTGTTTTCAATAAGCTTTTATGGTTGGTGTGGTTATCAAGATCTCAGGGGGTGGTTTTGTTCTTAACTGGGTGGAAAAAATAACTTTAATGGCAGTGCAGAAACTCACTCTACTGCGTCTCAACAGAGCGGATCAGAGCTTAAGAAAAAATGAGGAGTTTCATCTTAAGAGAAGAGCTTTCCTATAATAACCTACAAGAGCTTATACTGTACAATAAAAGTAGTCCAGTAATCATCCCAGTGTGAAGTGTGTAAAGTGTGGCATCAGTGATTAAGAGAGTTGAAATTACAACCGATGACTAAGATTTAACATCTCATTCACAACATGAAGATAAAAGAAATACTTACTCAGAGGAATCTATGAAGTATATTACAAGGGCTCCGATGCTGAGAGCAAATACGAGCACCACCTGAAAAAAAGAGAAAGCATTTGATTCATGTTTTCTTGATAGTATTAAATCATCAACTTAGTTGGATAGTAGGTAGATGTTGGTGTTGGTTCTTTTCTTGCCTTGCATTGTGGGATGGGTAATGTTGTTACAAAAGGAGGCCACCAGCTTCATGCTGACCTATTTGGCTGGCAACACATTTGTTGTTCTAATATTAAAAAACAGTAGTGGGATGCCAGCAACTCACAGGAACACACTGCAACCATTGTTTTTTTTCTTTTTATTGCTCTTTTATTTTTTTTAAAAGATAGGTTTGACTGTATTTTTAAATGCTAGCATGCTATTCTGTTACATGGCCATGTGTGTGTTAATTGGTCTTCAACAGCCGTATTTCCTTTTGGGGCAATTCAGACTTTTACACTGAACTGTATGGGACAGAAGAGTGAATGTCAAGAGTGAATCGTGTCACATAAATGTGTTTCAAGGTGTTCTGAATGTTGCATGCTTGTGAATGAGCCTTGATAGACCTTGATATATCTTGTCATGAGTCTGTTATAAATATGCTATATACACCAAAAAGAAGGTGTTACCGTTTCTAACAGCACTGTCACAAGTATACTCATCAGCTATATCTGACAGTGTAAATAAATAGACTGGTAGCTGAGAGGGAATACACACACACACACACACACACACACACACACACTCAGCTCATCATGTAAATTGGCACTGGAAAAGTGGCGAGGTGACAGAATGTGGCTTCAGCTTTCACAGAGACAAACAGATACAGCAAAGCCTGAAGCTTTCGCGACACCAGAACAGCATAATAATAAAACCAGGGCGCTGCTAATACTCAGTCACTCTGCTTTTCTGAGAGGGATATGCTGCCGAATAAAATGAAGCCCAAAGTAAGTCGATAAACTTTCAGAGCAGATTGGGAGACATGCTGCGGCGTAATAAACACCGGATCCTGAGGTGTTAGCAAACAAAACAAGAGTTGTCAGGTGACAGCCCTGACACCGATGGAGCTCCAACCAAACTTAATCACTGTCACTGTAGTGCATGCTAACGGAAATAATAGAATAAACTGCCAGCACAAATAGACAAATGGGGTAAACAGGGTTACACCCAGCATCACTCGGCATCTTTAGACGTGGGCTCATTAGGGGCAGGGGAGGTCGCTTCCTGAGTTTTGTCAAGGTTTTCTATAGGCTGACTAATTAAAGCCTGCAGCAGACACACTGTGTTCTCACCTGAACACAATGCTGCTCCTGTCACTGAGAAATGGGCACTAAAATTAAAAAGCGACTGTCGTGTTGTGTTTCTCTAACCAGAGAGGAAAGAGAAAGATTAAAAATGGAGGACAAAGGAGAAAATGCCTATTACCTAACCGAGGGCATCCTATTTACAAAGCGGGCTAAAAGTAAACCACAAACCGCAGTTCATGAATTCATACAGTACAGCTTGTACAGTGCAGCTGCTATAAAAACACCTGGCTTTCCTACGATAACATTAAATGCATCATCAGAAGTCATTTAGAAGCCAAGCGGAATAACATCTCGTCATCAGTGTTACAAAATGAATGACCTAAATTTCACTTCTAAAAGCAAGTGCTAATGTAGATGGGGGCTTAATCCAGAGAGACAGATGAGAACAGAGAGGTTCCTGCCAGAGAGCAGCAAACACACACGTGTTACATAATGCACTACCAAGTTATTTGTGACCCTACCTGGCTTTAGTCTATTTAGAAATGACACAATGACTATCCTGAACAAGCAGCCAATGGGCATACATAATGGATGAGCCCCGGCCTAATTCATTTCCATGATGTGAAATTGTATTGTCACTGCGCCATTGACGGCTCCATAATGAGAAAACACCTCCATGCATTTTTAATCTACCATTCCTGTTTGAAAGCCAGGAAATCTCTTTATGTCTCTGGCCATTCCCAGTTTAGAAACTGGAAACAATGTTGGTGCAACCCGAGAAATGCTGCCACCGACGGCAAACAAAGAATAATGGCAGCAAATTTAAAAAAATACGGCGGACTGTGACAAGGGGGGGAGACAATCATGACTTCAGTCGGCGAGGTGGCAGCTTTCATCATTCATCTCTGTCACTGTATAATGATGCTTTTCCACATCTGTATCTGCAGCCACTGGTGGACAGCCGTTTGCTGACAGATGGCTGTACCCACAAGGGGGCACAGTGAGCTCAGGTTGAACGGCTCACAGATACCTGGCTGCTGCACGAGTCCCTTTGCATACACAACAAGAAAGCTGGCAGGAAATACTTAGTCCAATTTGTAGATTTCTGTCCAAACTCAGTGATTATGTCTCTATTGTGCATGGTTGTTTTTGGTTCACGTGAATCCCGGAAGATGACTGGTCATCACTGCTGACAAAGAGACAGAGTAATCATCTCAGAATAATACTCACCTACATCTGTACCATCGCCACAAGGAACGTTTCAAAACACCAATTTGCAATTTCCCATAAGCCCTCAGTTAGGATCATTATCATTATCATGCGGTCACACTTCTTGGTACTGTCATTCCTTCTTTCCTCAGGGATGAAATGCATTATGGGATCAATCAGATTTGCAATATTTATGTTAGAGGTGATTAGTGTTAGCCAATGCACTTAAGAGATGGGCGAAACCTAAACCATGTCAGGAAATGCATCCCACACAAAACCACCGTGACACTCCACTGTGGGGGGAATTTATGTTGGTGTTTCTGTTATTTTGACGATTCCCTGTGTGTAAACTGTTGATACTGCAGTCAGTGTTCATCTCTAGATCGCATTAGGCACAACAATCAGAAAAAACATTGACAGTGCTCTGTAGATATGATGGAAATCATATTGCTGATTATAGGACTAGAGAATGTTTTCTCTCAAAAGTTGCACCAATAATAATTCCTTACCAGGAAGCAAAAAAAGCAGAGAATATTCTGGGTGTGAAAAAAAATCCACTCTGTATGAAACCCACAGAATTAAACCTATTAAGTTATCCCGGTAATAAAACCTTTGTGCAGAAACCTAGATTTAATCGGATTACAGGTTTGGTAGTGGTTCCATGGATAACGTGGGAACAGCAGGATACCTCGAGAGGAGGCAAACGGACATGTAGAAAATGGTTCCCACTATAATTTGTCCTGACCCCTGGCTGGCTGCTTGACCCCGCGGCCCTAAAGAGACTTAACACCCGTACTGCCGTCACACCCCTCAGTGACAAAAATCACTTAGCACGTTCAAGCACTCAGAAGCTCCCTGCCCCCTGACACAACATCCACCATATGGAGGCTCGCATCAGCCATTTAGTAGCACACTATTTTGCTACCGTACTGAATATACTGTTGTAATTTATGATTCAAAGCACATACAAACCAATGGAGTGCAGCCAATGCCCATTTGAAGCCTGTACACCTAATTTCCAGAGAATAGTAAAGGTCCTATATTTTTCATTTTTCATGATTTTGTTTTCAAATGTACTATGGCTCAGTGTAAAAATAAAGTTCATGATGTTTTATGTTGTAGTTTAGTTGATATGATATTTATTGAATGAATTTGAAGTCCTTAAGGAGGCTTTCCAGTTCAAATGCTGCAAAATGGCCTGATTGGATGGATTCTGTAGTCAGGAGAGCCAATCAGGACAAAGTCTGGTTGGTCTGAAAGCTGCCTGGAAAAAAAGGGATGGATTTTTGAAAACGCAGTAACTTTGAATTACATTTTAACATTTTTGATCATATATGTATAGAAATAGATTACATATATGAATATATATCAATATGAATTCTTACAATAGGGTCCCTTTAACAATACAATATCCCCCTGAGCACATTAGCAATGATCCATCGTTGCTATATGTCTGCCTGAATCGGGCCTTGCAAAGTGTGCCAACAGGTCCCTGTCATTCAGAAATCCACTGGCAAACATCAGAGAACACACTCATGCCCCCTCCAGGCTTCTTGGAGTCTGACTCATGATTGCCCGGTATGAATAACAAGCAGAGGAAATGGGAACTTCACTTGAGAAATCACATGCTCATTGGCTGTGGAGAACAAGCTCAAGGCCTCAGGCGGCGTTACCGTCACCTGCTATTTCAGATGACAACGTTGAGGGAGGATTATTCTACCTGGATTCATTTTGTATTAGGTGTGGAATTAGTTGGTCCATCAGGCATCAAATAAACACCATATCAGTGAAAAATAATTGATTGAGACAACTTATGACAGTCATAATCACATTTACAATGAAAACTGCCATTGAACACATACTGTATACTGTATTTCAGAGCACAGAACAGTTCCTGCTCTCTCCTAATACTGCTCAACTGTAGAGTGGTCTAGTTGTCCCAAGTCCATAGAAGTCATTCCTAAACCTGTTTGGTTTAAAGACACAAACAGGTTTGACAAATCCTGAAGTTGGTGTGTTGTGCTACAAGGTGCAAGGTGCTATCTAAAAACAGGATACGCGACAACCAGGGGTCAACTTGTTCCAGATTTCCTTAAAGTCTGTGGTCAACATAGGATCAAAGCTTTCATTAGTGGGATGCCAGAGATTTGAGTCCATCTTTGTTTAGGTAAGCTGTCCAGTCTGCACCGAATCCATTTTGGTCCACTGATGGATCGCTCCGGGTCATATTCAGTGAAGGACTCTCTCTGGCTTAACTGTATGCAACTAAATCACCGGTGTTCCTCAGGGGTCACTGTGCGACCTACAGTAGCTTCCCAGGAACACTGTCCTGTTGTTGAAAATAAAACACAACCAGAAGGTTGTCCTGGTAAATTCCAGCCTTCGTGTATGTCTGTCCTGACAATGAAACGCCACAACTGATGTGATAAGGCAGCTGTAACAGAATGCCACACATAAATATATAGGACCACATAATACTGACAACAATAGTGTGACCATCAATTTTTCTTCTTCAAATTTCTTCTTCAGCACTTACAAAAAGTTACGTGTGGTGGAGAGATTTCCTCAGTTTGAATCAATATGAAAGATTTTCCGTGATTGAAAATTTGTTCAGGCCAGGAATTGTGTGCAGCCTCATTTAAGAACACTTTTATTTCCTTTCTTAAAGAAAAAAGTGTTGCCTCTTGCAAATTGCAGTCGTCAATATTGTGTTTTTTTTAATTATTTGTATTATTGTGAGCCCAACAAATTTGCCTCATGCCATAAAATGATTAACTGATATATGTTTGATATATGTTTGGTCTCTCTAATTTGTTTTACATTATTATTCATTATTGTTACACTATGCATCAGTCAGATTTACAGAGCCACTGTAAATGCTTGTGTGATGGGATATAAATAGTAGGAGACACCTTGAGCATCATGAATGTCCCTCGCTAACAAGACTGGAATGGGGGGGAGATTCTTTTCAGGCAGATGCTCCTTACTTTTGTTTACGTTGCTCCCCCGCAGAACGTCCTCTGCCCAGGGTGATGACAGCGCATTAGCATTTTTACGACAACTCCCATAAATGCGATCAACTTGAGCCCTGACAAACACTGACACTGACTGAACATTTGAGACATTTGCAATGCCATTACTGTCTCTGTACTCTTACAGCTGACAGAAGGATATGCTATAGGACAACACGTGACACATCTTCACCTCTACCACCTCAAGTGGCTTTCCATATTGCCAATTAGGGAAAAAAAGAATACTGGCAGCGGGTTGGACACTCCTGCACCATTAGGGGCCATTAATGATGACCTCGCTATGACCTATTGACCCTTAAGAGTTCTCCACTGACAAGCCCATCTGGAGAGTGCTGGCTATGGCTGTCGGGCCCAAAACAGTGCTACAGAAGGAAGGCTAAAATGATAGTCCTGGTTATTTTGCTAGGTTTTGTGACCATGATTATCAATCACGATTAGACGCTGATGACGCCTTATATCAAGATCTTGACTCATTTCTTTTTTTTTTTCTTTTCTTTTTTTTTTTCTAGCCAACTTCTTTATCTGTAGTAAGTTATCTACATTTATCCAATTGATACAGCATAATTCCCCATTCTTTTTTATTTTTGCCTTTATTTGACAGTCAGTTGAAAGAGACAGGAAAGATCGGGTGAGAGAGGAGGGATGACATGTGACATAGTTCCTGGCCGGATTCGAACCCAGGACGTCGCGGTATGCGCCTTAGACCACTGCCTCCACCAGGACGCCCCGATCTTGACTATTTTCAACATCAGCAGCAGAAACTAAAATTGCGCACCACATCGGAAACACACATCACAGTCCACGTGTCCGAGGCATGACCCTCTGGCTTCTGGTCAGAGAGAGGTCATCACACTTCTTAGACCATCAACTACTTCAAAACCTCTGCATATGTATTATATCAGTCAGAAAACATTTGTGACTTGCTTGTAGTTCGGCCGCCGGTGTTTCAACATCATGAAGACAGTGTTCATGTAGGGTAGTGGCATCATCTCTGCTGTTCATCCCTTATCGGAGTTGGCAGGAGCAAGGTAGTAGTAGACCAGAAATATACTGAATCAAAAAAACAACAACTGACTTTTCCCTTGACGGTCTTTGATTATTTTGATGGACCTATATTAATGTGCTTCAATACCCAAAGAGGATTTTGGTATTTTGGTAGTTTTGTCTCCTGCTGGGCAGCATTTACCACAACAGTCTAGTTAAAGACAGGCAAATCCCAGCCTAATCGTCTCATTCCTCCTTCCCCTCATCAAGATTTGTGGCTGCAGAGACACTCGGGGGATAATATCTTAAGAGACAGCTGCATCCCTGTCCAAAGCTCAGCCTGGTATTTACTGTCTGTGTCTGTGTGTGCCCTGTGCTGGCGGTGACAGCCAAAAACACAACATGCATACTAATAGGGTCTTGGACGGCGCTCCTGAAGCCGGGCGTCCTCCTCTAGCATGATCTTAATATAACCTACCCAGCGTTTCATAAACACTTCATCTATAGTGTCATCTGCTGGAATGAGAAATGATGGTTAAAAGGTACAAATCCCACCGTCAGGAAGAGAGGCTATTCATTTGTGTGTTATTTTGTGTTAAGGTCACAGGCAGGAAAAGGAACCTGACATTCCTCTAACCTGAGTTTAAAGATCGATATATATAAAATAATTCCCACCACGAGCTCAGTAGCCACCCATTAACATCATAAGAGTTCGTTCTTCAAAAGCACACTGTGCGGTGCGGCGTTCACCACTTCATTATCATCCCCTAATGCACTGGCATGCCTGTTAATGATGGGAGTGCCACTTTGATCCATACCTCTTGGATTCATTTTACACTCTGACAGGAGAACGGGCACAAATGGATGACCGAGTGGGCTGCCTTCATCCGGTTTTGTCGGAGTAGCACGCATCAGTAACGCTAGCATTCACTGTAATGTATTGAGATACATGGACACGTTAGATCCACGGGAAAGCCATGAGCCTCGCTTAGGCAGAAAGTGTGAGATTACTCATCATCATACAAGACAACAATTAGATTGCATAACGGGCTGCAGTCTCTCACGGCAGCACCGGGAGGATGATGACACACATTACATGATCCCTAGAAATGTGCGGTGAGAAAATTAGCTCATCGTGTGCTATTCTCATGAGCATGCCTGAGCTCCTTTGTCAATAAAGTATTCCACGACTGGGGAAGAGCTCAGGGACATTGGTGCTTGATGGGTTTAACATGTCAGCTCTGTCACGCCGGGATCAAGACGCATAGTGACAGGGGCCAGTCAGAGGGCGATGGCGTCCGTGACCCTGTCAAAGTGCTTCCTTCACCCTCTGGACTTAGTTTACCAAGGACAATGGACTGATCAGTAGCAGTAGAGTGACTAGGCTGTAGAATATTTCTTCACTTGACAGTCATAGCCAAGAAAAAGATGAAATGATGACTATAGAGGTTTGATACTGCGTCTGTGTTGACTAAGGCACTAGTGATTATTTTGGGTGTATCTAAAACACCATCCGAAGGGGAAAGTTAGCCCACACAGCAGCCAGTTAGGGCATCAAGCCCAAAAATACACACTAAAGTAATGTTTGCTTAAAGTTTCCTTTGTCTTCACATTTTCACTTCTGCACCGTGTCAAACTAAAAGCACCTTTTTAAACAATCTCTGCTTCTTAATGTCTTTTTGCCCACACACCTGCCAGTTAGGGCAGGTGTGTGGGCTCCCTTTCCCCTTTTGACGGTGTTCAAGAAATAAACAAACCTACAGTAAAATAGGCGATGTGGAAGTAGATGTCAAAGAACTTCCTGTTTATAAACACAGAAACCTGTTATGGACTTCCTCCACTATGTGACTCTAACCACCTTCTGCTAACGAGAACCAGTGTACACCTGATGATACTTGAGGTCAGCGTTGTTTGTAATAATAAACATACAAACCACGAACCCCTATGGAGGATTCTCTCTTGCATTTATGCCCACTAGTCTAAATTTATTTAAAAAAAGAAAATTTAAAAAAAGGAATTTGATACATTCAGCATGGCGAATGACATTTCCCATAGAAAACATTACATCAACTAGTGCAGGGCCTCTCAAACATTATTAATGTCACCAACCTGAGATAGACCCATGCTGAGCCACAGACTCTCATCCGATAAGATTTAGTCTCAGGGACCCGTACAAGTATTCAATTGATTTAGCATCAAACGGTGGTCTACACTGTACATAGGGAGATAATAGTGGAGAGAGTGAAACCCAGTCCTAATAGTGATTCTTATAGATTCTCAAACTGGGATAACCAAGAGTCAATCAGTGAAATCATTTGCTGGGGACCCCCCAACCCCTCAAAGACCCCCGGAGGCCCCTGGACTCCACTTTGAGAACCATTAAGCTAAGCCATATTTCATGCATGAGCTAATGGCTGGTGCTTGAATGTGATATTCATCCTTGTATCGCATTGTTCCAAATATTTCCAAGGATGACAAAACTGTGCAGACAGCAGGGCTTTATCAGTGGGTTTCATTTATGCCTGTGATTTTCGACACACGAGAGTAAAAACGCTCGGGGGGGGCGAGGGATTTCTCTCTCATCTTGTCAATAAAAGTAGATTATTCCTTTGTCTGCTAGGCTTCCTGTGGCGCTGCATGCAGCCTCTTCTACATCATTACGGATCACTCCCAGCATTACAGAAGCTACAGAGGGATAGACCTGCTATTCAGTAATGACTTCATCATTCCCAAATCGGAATGGATTAGCTTCTACAGTGAATCAACAGCGCCGGCATAGAGGGCTTATATAACACACCCTCTGGTGGCCATGTTGGAGGTCCTCAGCTCTTGTGGCAACAGTGGCAACAGTGAACAGCTGATTGCATTTCTTAGCACACGACTTGGCCGCCTCAACAGAACAGACATGGATATTTCCTCTGCCGTTTCTGACTGGGAACTGACACGTCAATTTTGTGTTTCGATAATGTCAGCTTGTTAGCTAGCAGACTGATCTGCTAGCTGACCATCACTGTGTTGTTGTAAACACATGCTTTTCAAGCTAGAGCTCGTAGTGGTTCGAGAGGAGACTAGGACCAGACGGACTAAAACAGCTAATAGTGTCACTGTAGCGTAAATTTAGAAACAAATCTTATCAGACGATTCACTTTTTCTTACAACATTATTCAAGAGACCTACAACACAACAATCTTGTTCTGGTATCCCTGTTTCTCTAGCATGGCTGTTATATATTTAGCCATTATTTGAGTGCAGATAATTTTCCACTGGACATGATGGCGTCACATGTGGTTGCTAGGAGATTTGTGACACAACTGCAAAGCCTCTATATGCTGCTCGAATGTAATGAAAGAGGTGACATTCGATCGCCATCTGTACAGTCAACCTTTTTAACATCGCTCTTATTTATTATCCAGCCTGCGGTTCTACACAGTTCACATAACACATACTACTTGCATCTATGACACAGCGCACACACTTTGAACATTGTTTTTGCTAATTGAGGAGGGCGCTGGAGAAAAGGTCCCGGTGCCTCATTAGTAGTTTTCACCCCCGCTAGAAGACAGAAAACCTGCCTATAATTGCTGCAGAGCATCTCAATATCAGTGCATTCAGACGGTGAACAAAAAAGGATGACGTCATCAGGAGAGAGCCATGCAACACATGAGGGAACTGCATGGATCCAGTGTGGAAAATGGAGGGGGGAAAAAAAAATTCTCTCTGTGTTCAGTATTTATAACCCTGTCTGTGGTGTACATTTTGTCAACAAGCAGAACATCAGTGCTTCTTTCTTCCATTTTTCCAAACAGATTTTTATGACTATAAATCCCAAACAAAATCTCACAGTTTGAGTAAACGCAGGGAAACAACTGTAATGAATTTGAATCCTTAAAATATATGTACAGAATTTGCAATACTCATATGGGTTTCTTATTTTGCTCATTGCTAAGGAGATCAAATAGTATAATCAAAAGCACACAAATACTTTTAGACTTACAGTTCCAGAGAGAATACTGAAAACTAGTCATAGCAGTGTGTGTGTTGATGAAGACAGCGACCATGATATGATTAATATAGTTTCAGCAATTACTGGTGATGAAGCTGACGGGTCAAAATAACTTCCAAACTTGCTGAGCTTTCCCAACAGCTGCTGTCCAAACTACGCTGGCAGCATAATGCATGGTGCATGGCGATTAAACTAAAGTGACTTGGAAAGGATTTAATGTAAATAATGCTTTCTTTGACTCCAGTAGTAGAGATCTCATGTTTGCCGAGCAGATGCACAGCCGAACACGACTGCAGCTGTGAGAGGGGCCATTAGTTGAGGCAGATGATCAAAAAAATCAGTCAAAGCCATGACTAAAAGACTTGGTGTTAGTTCAGTCAAGCAACTGAAACACAGATTTGATAAACAAGTCAAATATCACTTGTAATGGAGTTGTATATGATGTGCACTTTATACAATTAATATTTTTCTTTTAGATGTAAAAAAGAAACAAAAGGAGCAGAAGGACGCCGCAGAGGGAATGGTTATTATTGTCAGCACTATGCTCCAGAGTATTGAGTTCTGCCTGGGGAAGGGCCTGGAGGGTCTCCATAGCCACAGGCTCTTCCTGACTCATTCAATAGCTCAGCACACGAAGCCCTCATCTGTACCTGCTCAGTGACCCTCCCAACAGGCAGCTTGTGCTAACAGGCTCCTCCAGAGTTTATTGGGAATTGAAAAATGAAAGCCAAACAAACTTCCATTTCCATGTTATCTAGCAAAAATAAATCAATGAGAGATTGCGGCCCTGAAGGTGTTTGCACTGTGTTGAGTGATGCCATACCTCATAAATGAACAAATTCGAATGCAATATGCTACTGGTTATCCATATATAAATCTTGGTTTTCTGTGCAATGACAAAAGATGTCAAAAGACTTTGTGCAGTTTGATCAGTCTGGCTAGTCAGGTGAGAAAAGGTTGCTTTTAAAAAATATCCACCTTCCAATTAGTCAGGCCTTACTGGATTGGTTTCAAGACCCAGTGCTCAATGTGTTTTCACAACTGCTGATTGAGTAGGGCTATTTGGGTGTGCATAACTCTGCTGGGGGTCATGTCTGCAGCACAACTAGATGTGTTTAAATGTCAGGTATGCTGTGTTTAGACAGTAGCATGATATCTGACTTCTAACCATTAGCAAGATTGCAGAAATGGCAAAAATAATGGAGATTAATGCACTTAGAAATTGGATCCTCCTTTAAACCTTTGGCAGATACGTTCAACTGCTCAGGTTGTGTTTCTTGACGTATAGGGTGGACTGTAACTACCCAGGGCCTGAAACCCGATCCACTGTTTGTTGACTAAGGTCATGGTGAGTGATCTGATCTATGAGTGGTGACGACATTCTCTGAGCTGAGAAAACAACGCTGTTATGCTTGGACATTTAGGGTCAAGCCTGTTGGAGCGTCTCTCTGTCACGCTGTCCGGTCTGCTCGGAGATTCTGGACTTGGGGGATTCTCTTGGCTTTTTATAGCTCGTTCATGTGATGGCAAAGGCAGAAAGAAGTGATGCAAATAGCTACGATGATTTGACAGCAAAATATTTTGTTCTACTACTACTAGAAGGAGACTGAGCTTCGGTTAAACTCATAGTGTACTACTCAACTACTCAACGTGACTCCTCGTACCCACACTCAGCACAGCATGCAGTATAGAACCCCAAATCCCATATTGGCTAAGCTATGATTTAAGCCACCCTGGAAGTGGCCCAACTGCTCTCAAGCGTGAAGAGCTTAGCATGGGGTAGAGAGATGTGGTCTTCTCTCAGCCCCTCTGTTTCAACCGAAATATGAAGTTGTAATTCACACGCTTCTGATTCTGGGAGACAAGACAAAGCAGCTGGCAACACTATCGACTGGGAGAAAGTGTAAAAAAAAAATGTAAATCGATGTACAAAGGGATCTCTTTGAAAGGGTATGATCTGAGTAGAGTACACGCAATGACTCACCACTCTGGCAGCTCTTTAGAGAGGAGGGGTTCGTATTGACAGAGCGAGCCTATGCCCTGCTGTGCTAACAATGGAAATGGAAATTCCCATCATGTGCGAAAATGTAAAACATGCACTGTTTCTTGGGAACTGGACACAAATATAGAAGCCGTATGCAAGGCAAATAAGGATCAAGGCAAATAAGTGGTCACACTGGATGTGGGAGTAAAGAGTGATGAGGTGTTGAGGAACACACGGGAAACGGGAAACAGGGGCAACTCTTTATAATTCCACATGCTCTGAAGGAAATATGAGTTGGAGACAGTTTGATTCCAATTAACTACATAGAACCAGGGTTGACCTCAAAGTGAACTTTCAAAGTTATATACCGTTGTGTGACCAGAATATTGCAATGACATCTATTAACCTCCAAATATTAATTTTCTGTAAGTGGCTGCTAATTAATTAAATTCAACTTGCCAAGGGAAAGCCTCTTCTTGTTTGATGTAAAGTGCCGGCATAAAGCAACGACGTGCCAGCTGCAGAATCAGGAGTTACCTCATTTACACCTCTCCCGCGTCTGAGTGGTATGGCTTTCCTTATGAGAGGAAATGGAAGAAGGTGGTGAGTTCATGAAGGCTCAGACGATACGGCAGAAGAACGCTGCGTCACTGTAGTAGAGAATGATTTTAAATGAAACCAGATAAATTCGTGATGGTTGAGAATTTCATACCAAAAGATTGCAAATACGAGTGTGTGCAAAATACAAACCTCTTCTCAACTGTTTTTCTTGCTCTCCCAATATCATGCTACTCGGCCACACTAATTACATTCCCCTGGCTGTTAGGGCCAAATTAGATCCTGCTAAAAATGTGGTCACCAAACACAGATAAGTTCCAAATGCCTCCTTCCCCTGTCCTCGGGGGAGGACGGTAATTATCACACCTGATACATACTGGCGTCCCAAACTAATATGACGTGACTCCGTGAACACAGAAAGTACTATAAAGTACTATTTTTCCACTAACTACTGATTGGCTGGTCCGATAAACCCAGAGACAGACGCAACTGTGTCATTCTCTTTGGACTGTGGCCATAGACGGACGTTTCTATCTTCCATCTGAGAGCGAGCAGAGTAACCTGGAGATTAGTTAGAGAGAATTACATTATCCTTATTTAGTTTTATTTGTGCTTTGAGTCCTTCTGATTGTGTCACTAGACAGACGTATCTGTCTGGCTAATCGAACGAGGAAGCACAAGCTTTTCTGTGTGTGTGTGTGTGTGTGTGTGTGTGTGTGTGTGTGTGTGTGTGTGTGTGTCTGAAATTGTAGCCCATAAAGAAGAACTAACACAGCTAGGCTAGTTGACCCTAGTAAAGTCATGGTACAATGTTCCATGGGGGGAAAATCACTGTAAGAAGATGCCCCCCCACCATCTCTGACTGAACCCCCAGGTCCAGATTCATTCATTCATTCATTCAACCTTTATTTAAGTTTCGAGGAATCATTGAGGTTGCCCTCATTTAGACTCAGATGACTCAGATGACTCAGATGACTGGCATACACGCAAACAAATGAAAAGCAATAAAGCAATAAAGCAAAACTAAATAGCAGACACCGCCCAAAGCAAACCTCTGCATGAGCGAGAATCGTTTGGAACATTGGAAAAAAAGATCAAACGTGTATATTGATGTAACTTATGAGACTAGTGACGATAAAAGCAAGTCCCACATGGCACTGTTTCCTTCTGCAAGGCCCTGACAAAATAGGCCTGGCAGCTGCTGTCACCCGAAAATAGCGGCAGGCTGAGGGGCAGGCAAGAAAGACTAGTGACGCTGGCACTTTATTCACGCTGTTGCAGGAGGCATTGGGAGAGCTGAAAGTCATACACACCCTCCCGATCCCACTGGCACCATAGGCCACAGGTGGCATACAGCCCCCTTGTCTCTGGGCATGTTGGTGGCATCAGCCAGATATCCATTACAATGCTGTTGTCCTAAACTAGAGCCAAGAATCAACGGGGCATGTCTCAGTGGCCTGAGAACGCTGTTTGAATGGGAGATCCTTTAATACTGTGCTGAACACCATGGACGATATATGATGACAAAGCAGCACTCAGCTGCATTGTCAGTCATATAAAAGCTAAGTGCTCCCATCACTTCTGAATGGCACATTGGACATCTCTACTGCAGAGCCATAATTGCCTCTGAAAGAACAGAGCAAGTTCTCACAAATGTGTTTACTCTGCCCCTCTCTCTCTCTCTCTCCCTGCCTCTCTCTCTCTCTCGCTCTCTCTCTCATCAGACAAAAAGCTTTTCCTTGTAGTGCTACTGCTGCTGCTGCTCACAAAGGCTCTCAAAGGAGGCGGAGGAGAGTTTGTCCGCCTGATGAAAATGCCCTTCTGGTCCACCTATAATTTTGTTCGAGGGGCCATGCTTCCCCGAGGCTGCTCCTGTGTGACATAAAAGCTAGACGGGAACAGTCACACCAAAAGATGACTCCACTGTCCTGTCGTCCAATATGACTTCCCTATACTGACCCCCCCGGTAATCCTAGACGCCTTTGAATTGTGAGTTTTCTTTGACAGCAATGCCTCACTAGGTGATGGTAAGCTCTACATCTATTACTTTTGGCTCACTGTTTAACACACAATGCTGAACAATCTGAGACAATTCATCCATGACTCCAACACCGTTTACTCTATTCAATCTATGACTGGGATTTTCATGCAAACTAGTGCCAAGAGTGCAGCTCCATGCTTCCATTAATAGAAAACCTTTCACTGGCCATAATAATAGCTATGTGATGTCCCAGCATCCCCTGTGGACTTCCAGAACCAAGCCCAGGTGGCCTAAATGTCACTCAGCAGGGGCCCATCATTTGAGAGAAATCACATTTCCCCCCCAAAAATACATTCACCTAGCACCGTGGGGCCCTGAGGCGAAATCAAACACTCGCCATCACGCCATGTCCTGATGATAACATTCTGACGGGAAGAGTGATTAAACAGGAAGTAGATGCATGTCATTACAGGAGACCCGCTGACTTTTTTTTTTTTTTTACGAGCAGCAGCCACCTGTTCGGCCCCAGTGCAAGTTTGTTTGATTTAATGCGAGCAAACAGGAATGCGATGACATCTTTGATGAATGGGAAACAGTGGGGTGGTCTTGTCTAACGCACGGGTGCAAAAGTAATTCTTCGCGTTGAGTCAGGGAGAGGGGAAATCTAATAATGCATGAACTGACAGATGGGATCCTTCTGTGTCCCCAACCTGGGGGAAACCCTGTCTTTACATACAGCCTGCTGCTGACCTGTAATTAGAAAGTAAACACAAGGCCTTGCCATTCCTGTTTTATTTGAGTGCACAAAGAGAGGAGCACTGATCTCAAGCTGATAAACCTTTGCAGACTGAAAGGTCGTTGGGAAGTGTCCTCCATGGTAATCAAATAGCCCCGAAGGCAACGTTTGATCTTTTACAATCTGCTAAGATGCAAGGGCAGCCTAGCAAATGAACAAAGAGCCTCTGGACCTTCCACAGGGCAGCCTGCACCTGTTTATCACTCAACATCCACCGCCTGAGGGGAACAAACAATCTGCTGTGGATGACGAGGAGCATCACTAGAGAGCACTTGTCAGATTTGATTGAAACATGTCATAGCTGCAATTGGGGTCATTCCCCTTAGTTTCAGCTCATCGTACTAGAAACTGTGAGATAAATGAATTTCCTGTAAAATGATAAAACATGACTTATGAGATGATGTGATAGCTCAGGAGGCTCATGCAATATACCTGAACTTAAAACCAGGACCTTTGTTGCATGTCACACCCTGATCTTTACCGGGCTAATAGGCTAATAGAGCAGAAATCTTTAACAGAAAAACTACTATTTTTTTTCTCAATATTGCATATAAAAATATTTTCTGGAAATTATGGACTTTAGGGTTGTCATCATTTCTAAACAGTTATCAACAGGGTTGTTAAATTGGTAGATCTATTAGATGAGAAGCAACTGAGGACAGAATGTCTCTAAGATCTCTGTCTCAATTGTCTTTAAAAGACATAAAAGTCCTTCTTGTACCTGTGTCCTCGACTTCATCGACATATCCTCTTCACCATTTAGATTTAATAGGTGGCAGTAATAAGGGGACACACCTTCCACCCAGATTCACAGAACAGTCTATATCATATATGGAACGTTCTAGTATTTTGCGCACTCTGTATAGAAAGGTATGCCTGTCCCACACTGTGAAAAGCCAAATGCATTATCATCCACTGGGCTTTAAGTATAAAATGGGTAAAGAATAATATCCTTGAGTAGTACGCTATTATAGAATATTCTCTCAAATCTGGCTGCTTACAAAGGAAAAAGAGAGTGACAGAGCCAACAGAAGATGTGGGACAATGGGAGGTAATCTAGAGAAATAGCTCATCCCTATGGGACAACAAAGGACAAATGCACACACACACACACACACACACAAATACATACATACATACACGCACACACAAACATACAGCCTTTCATTTAAGCTACGCCATTCTCTTGCACCCTACTAAAATACCCTCTCAGACAGCCTAGAAATAGGCTCTAATGTGCCCTCCTAAACAGCTGACATAGAATACACACATCTGCCATGCTTAGGTAAGCTGCAGTTGCCATGGTTACAGACGAGTTCTCACTAAACAGTTGTGTGCCTAGCCATCATTGAGACACGCTATACACCCACACACACACACACACACACACACACACACACCCACACACACCACACACACACACGCAGCAGAAGTCACATACATGTACTGGCTTAAAGAACCCATGAAGCAGATCCATGACATGCAGCTGTGATAACAAGGAGATGTGGGGCTGAGTTGAGGGGAGTATGGGGGGTTGGGTGGGTGGGTGGGTGTGTGTGTGGGTGGGGCGGGGCACATCATGTTAGTGACAGTGTTAGCCAAATGCCCACAGACAGCATGTGGCTGAAAGAGAAAAACAAGGAAACATAATCGGAGGGCAGTCAAGCTGATGTTATGCCTTTACTTGCTGTATGTCACTGTCACCATTAGCTGTCACTAGCATCTGTGCTCAAGACGAAACTAATAGAACTTGCCATAGGGACAAGCCTGCAGCACAGCACATGAGTTAGCAGATAGATGTCACTCAAATTGTTACACCCCTGAGTTCAGCTTGACTCATCAAAAGTTCACAACATTTGCAGGAGGGAGAAAAAAAAACTGGGCTGTTTTTAGCACAAACTGAGCGTTTGAAAAAAAACCAAAAAACCTAATGTTTCACTTCTTCTTCTTCTTGAGGTTTTAAATGACACCATCCATCTGTTAGAAGAAGGAGCATTCACATATACACATTATTATTTATACACATTTTTTATGATTGACTCTTCCAACTGACATGACGTATCTTTGTCATAGTGCAGGAGAAATAAAAGCAAAATCCTTTTTTTTTTTGTGTACAGCCACCGAATGAACAGTTTTATCAGTAAGTGCAACTGTCACCACGAACATCTTTATCCTGCCAACATGATCAACGTTCCTTTTTGTCAGAAAAAAAACATCAACTAAGGTGTTACTTAGCGATGCTCCAAGTCCAAGTGAAATGATGCCTCCTTGACCATCAGAGGGGCTGCCCAACACTCATGATTAACAGCCTCCACACACCGAGCCAGCTGGAGATGTTGCACTACATTTGGGGCGGTGGGTGAGAGTGGGAGGGGTGTAATGCCCTGAGCACTGCGGCAAGCCTTGGCATGGCACTCACACTATTTCATTGCATTACTCTTCTCCACTAAACAAGCTTTGCTAAGCACTTATAGCCAAATCATCAAACCCTCTCATGAAGAAAAAAAGAAAAGAAAAAAAAAAACTCTGCTAACCAGCTCTGGCCACGTCGTGCTCTTGCCCCTTGCGAGGGATTGTCCTTGACCAGAGATCCCCTCACCCACTGGCAGCACAACAGAGTGTGACAGGTTACAACACAAGGAGGATCCGCTAATCTCATGCCTTCATTTAATCCTCACATAGAATATAACGAGGATAACGTGTGGCAAAAACAGCAAGTGTTCTCCACGTGACTTTGTCAACAGACAGGCCAGGCACCATGGCAACAGTTTCCACTGACCAAATGCAATTGGTAAACTGTATCCCCCCTCTCTCTGTTGGCTAAGGCCTTTATGGGGCATATGGCTTTAATACCCTCTTCAGATCTGCTCCTCTATGTTGCCCTGGCTTTGTTTTGACATCTTTGCTCCCCCGTGTGAGAGATGGGCTACCAAGCTATGTGCTTCATATCTGTATTTTTATGCATCAGGCAGAAGCAGACATGAATGTAAGAAACCTTCAACCCTGCCTGGTAGTTATATTTTGTAGCTTGTCAGATGCAAGATGTCAATTACAATCTCCTGCTCAGCAAGGTTTCTAGCCTGTCAACAGCAGATATTTTTCACCAAGCCCCTTCATGGAGGAATATACTAACAGGGAGTTCAACCATAGTATCTAGCTGTCATGAGGAAGTTTGGGGGTAATCATGACTGGCTGTCACAATTGATCTCCTTGACATCTTGACTGACAACCATCCTGGTGTAGGCTGCAACAGCTTGGTCCGTCAATCAAAGGGTAATCGAGGCTGATGGCCGAGCGTGAACTCACCAGAACTCTGCCCGTCAGCGTCTGAGCGGATATCATGACCCCGGCCCAGTCTTTGACCGAGGTCATCCAGCCCACCTCGCTGGCCGCCGCGTCGCCCTTGTCAGCGCGCTTGATGCCATCGCCTGTGATGACTCGATGGACATCCTGAAAGAATACAGGGGCACAGAATCAGACACAAGACATTCTTGTTGACCACTTTAAAGTAATACTCTGGGACTTTTTCATATCAGTGAATGTCTATTTTGCTACTCTCTGTCCCCAAATGATATTATAACACAAAACATAATCACCCTGTACCCAGTTCGTGAAAGCTTTTACCACAGTAATTACCGCTTAGCACCTAAGATGTCACCATAATAAAAAAAAAGACATTTAAACAATCTCACAGGTTACCACTTCAAGAGCAAGACCACAGATACAATACTCTTGATGTAATGCCCAGGTTCAGGGTTCACAAGGAAAACACACACATGCAGAGAGAGAGAGAGAGAGAGAGAGAGAGAGAGAGAGAGAGACTCTGGGAGTGTATCCATGGCAGCCACTGAGCTCCTGGTGTTTCTGCTCTACTGAGTGGGCTGCTTGCCTGCTTGCCTGCCTGCCTGCCTGCCTGTCTGTCTGTCTGTCTCTCTGTCTGCCTGCCTGCTGGGACTGGCATGATTCACAGAGCAGGTAATCGAGACAGGATGCAGAGGTTAGCCATGCTCCCTGATGCAATGCCCCACAGCCAGGCACCTGAAGGCTGACACGGCACATCCTCTTTACCCCCGTGACATCCTACTCTTCTTCTACCTTAATGGTGTCACACATCACTCTCTCAGAGGCCTTTCTCCAGCAGCTCTACTTGACACATGGGAATCGCTTGATGCAGTTTACATAGTTACCAGAGGGGGGGAAAAGAGGGATAAATAACTGTTCATTGATCAGAAGAGGAAATTGAACAGATGAGGAACTGGTGGATTACCACCAGCTCTTCAGGTTCCTGGTTGGTCTGAACATGTAACAGTGCTGCTGCGGTATATTAGCATGTGTGCCAATAGCCAGTTATCATCAATGTGCACTTTTACAGCAGTCTTTTTAGCTGTAGTGTTTATGTGCAGGATTTCAGTGTGCCACGCTCCCAATACGCAGACGGTGTGTCCCTGACAGGGCAGCCAGAGCTATGCAGCATGTGCTGTGCTTCCACTCCACCATAAATCTTTTGATGGCTGAAAGGGGCACAGCACCACTTACACAACTTGGGGAATGAATGAATGAGTAAATACAGTCTGCACCATACATAGCATGACTATGGGATATCTGGTCAGGGGCTTGGACAATGAGAACATCCTCTTGACAGCAGTCTGATTTAAGAAAAACACCCCAAATCCGAACCACAAACACATTCTTACCTCAATGTTTTCCAGAGGGCATTCATGTAGTGACAGGACTGTCATTACAATCTAGTCCAGATACGCCACTGACTGTAGTGAGAACTTATCTGTTCTTTATGCACTGTATTTGACATTGTGCAAAACTACAAATGTCTCTTCTTTTACAAAATAAGAAATTAAAAAATACTAAGCCTACCCATGCTACAGTAAGCCTGCACTGTCAGCTACTGCATCATTATGCCATTATGGGTGTGAGCATTTAAAGGGTAATTATAGCTATGAATAAACTCAGTAAATTGGAACAGGGCAGCTCTTATAGTTCCAGGTGGTAAACCCAGTTTACAAGTCATCTATTCTATATATTCTATACTATAATGAGCTAATTTGTGTGCAAAATGTTAGATTATAGACTTTAGAGTCTCAGCAAAGACCACACTGAAAGTATGGCGGCATATGAGTGACAAAATCCGCGAGCGCAATTGAGATCACCGCGCGCGTAATTCAAACAGCCGCGCACACATATTATTTTTGAGAGCGCTTTCACAGCACTAGCGCGCAGAATATATCTGCTCGCGCGAGCAATATTGTAACCTGCGAGGAGAAATCCATGCTTTGAGCACGCGCGCGCAGAATCCGAAGCAGCGCGCACAACTATCATTGCTCTCCTGCTCGCGAAACTTTCACCTGCTCGCTCGCGAGTGTTTTTTCTTTTTGGCAGTAAGTGGGCGGACCCAGTCACAATGGTATCCCTAAATCTAATTGGTTACAGTCCTCGTCTTCAGTCCTCTCGCAACCAGAGACAGCTCGCCTTCAAAGTAAAAGTTGCGCGTTTTGAAGGGTGTTGGTTGCAGCAGCGGTCAATTTAAGGAGAGCTAAACTAAATAAATAAACAAATAGCCTAAAGAATGAACATAATTCATAACTGTTATACAGTAATATTTCTGCCACTTTCCCATAACTGATTGTGAATAAATTGCCAAAGGGCGCGAACACTGGAATTATTATAGTGATTCATGTAGGGTGGAGTCAGCTAAAATGGGCCACTTTTTGGTAAATGATTTATAAGACCATCAAATAATAAGCTATGCAGGAGATCTGATATTTTTATAAATTGGCATGGGTCTCTAAAATATTTATTTGTTAAAAAAATGTGAGTATAATTGTAAAAGTATAATTGTTTTGGATTTATGAGAGTTTGAGTATCAGCAGGTTCCCTCTTGAGCTACAACACAATGTTCAGGTAAAATGGGCCAGCTGTTCAGTTAAAATGGGCCAATATAAAGAGAGAACACAGTAATTTCAGCTGAAATCATTTTAATTTTAACAGTAAATTGACACTAACTATTGTCTTTGGTGTACGATAGTAACAACACCGTAAATACATTTCATGCAATAAAAAGTTGAACAAATATTTAATTGAAAAATGCATTTAAAAATTAACTGATCATGTTGTATGGGTGTGTGTTTCTGCGCATTAGTGTCTTTGTGTGTGTGTGTGTGTGTGTGTGTGTGTCTTTCTGGGACTGTGTGTAGCTGTGTGTGTGTGTGTAGGTGCATGCTTGTGTCAACATTTGTCAAACATTATGTTAAAAAGTAGAACATCTTCAAACACAGTCTTTGCAGATGTAACCATCATCATCATAGATGCCATTATCCTCTCCACAGCTCTCGTGGTACCATGAGTCGCACTGACAACAGCACACCCAGTCCTCCGTGGCCTTTGGGTCATTCACGTCACCATACACTCTCTGGCAGGCTGTGCAGGGGGGTTTGCCACTCTTGCTTTGTGCTGTTTTCTTATTTTGCTTTTTTCCCTTTGGTTGTTTTTTGTTAAGATTGTTAAGATTTCGCTTGGATACATCTAGACCAATGAACCTGTTTTGCGCCCTCAATTTCTGTGTAACGTCTGTGTAAGAGTGTGTGTGTATGTGGCCCATTTTAGCTGAAAATCGTGGCCCATTTTAGCTAGCTGGTTAAGCTAAAATGGGCCAATACCTAAAATTACTTGTTTACCAATGAACCTGTTTTGCGCCCTCAATTTCTGTGTAACTTCTGTGTAAGAGTGTGTGTGTATGTGACCCATTTTAGCTGAAAATCATGGCCCATTTTAGCTAGCTGGTTAAGCTAAAATGGGCCAATACCTAAAATTACTTTTTTCACAAAAATCACAAAGTTTTTTTAAATTTCAACTTTTTTATTTGAAAGAGCCTGTCAAAGCATTATTCATAAACATTTTGCTTTGTTGGTAAGCTTACTTATAAATGCTTTATCACCCTTATTAGTGATGAGTGAAATTTGCTATGTCATGCTCACTTACCATACAATTTCTCTGATGTACTTAATGTAACACTCTGCCCTGTCCACCTTAACAACCTCAGACTAATCAAAACTATTGTTACATGTCAACTAGTGTTGCAGCAACAATGCAAGATTAGTTATTGTGATTGGCTGTAAAATTTTAAAGGGCTATGAAGCTCCAACCTTATCTGGCCCATTTTACATGATGGCCCATTTTAGCTGAGTCCACCCTATGTATGCAATGATTCATGTATATATATTCATCAACGTATTTATTTGATTAAGGCTACTTAGGCCGAATCCCATTTCTCATTTTCACCCATACCCCTCGTTTTCGAGTGCCCCTCGCCCTTCGGCTTGGCCCTCGGAACAGAGTCACAAGGGGTAGTGGTTGAAATCTCCCCCTATGAAATGGGACAACCCTTCAAGACCCTGATAAGTCATCGATGACGTTTACGTAAACAGACGCGACGAGTTTGTTATCGGACATTACACACATCACAGTGACATTTGCCATTCATCTGATGGAGATAGAGAAGCATGGACGCTCGCGATTCGTTCACAACCTATACGTTTCACGCTATCAATCGATCAAACAAGTCATTAAATAAAAGAGTGGACATAACTCTTTTTTTTCTTCCATCAACCACTTCATAGAACATAAAGCTTTATTGTTTCTCCTTCCTTGTTTACTTGCGCCGATACAAAAAGGCCAATCACTGTAACCAATTAGATTTAGGGATACAATTGTGACTGGGTCCGCCCACTTACTGCCAAAAAGAAAAAACACTCGCGAGCGAGCAGGTGAAAGTTTCGCGAGCAGGAGAGCAATGATAGTTGTGCGCGCTGATTCGGATTCTGCGCGCGCGCTCAAAGCATGGATTTCTCCTCTCAGGTTACAATATTGCTCGCGCGAGCAGATATATTCTGCGCGCGAGTGCTGTGAAAGCGCTCTCAAAAATAATATGTGTGCGCGGCTGTTTGAATTACGCGCGCGGTGATCTCAATTGCGCTCGCGGATTTTGTCACTCATATGCCGCCATACTGAAAGCTTTAGAAATTGCCAAGTCAAATAAGATTAGTTATTAAAGTAGTAGAGAGCTGTGCTTTGTGTGGACTCTATTATCAGCAAATGGTCAATATGTGTTAATAATATTGATAAATCCTGTTTGATACGGATATTGGGTGTATCTACTTAAAATTGTGATCTATTTCACAGAACAATGAGGGTAATCCATATTTGTGTCCCATACTCCACATATCAAATGATGTCTCCATCATTACTAAATTGCTGCCCACGCTGATAAATTCAATCATGTATGGAGCCATTAGTCAGAGACAACCAGATCACCACCAGACCATGTTACACTTCCTATGTTCTGTCCAGAGACCTTCAGCACTAACCTGATAACTCTCTAATATGACGTCCACTTCATGTTGCTGTCCATAAAGCTACAGCACATGTAGTGTAGCTAACAAGGTACATGAAAAAATGAATGAACATTTCATCATCTAATGTTTTCAGATGAGAACATTTATGATTTGTGTAGAATATACTGTACCATGATCAACATGAAAGGATGGCATAGCCACATTAGGAACAGTTACTGTACATTTTGAACCAAACCATTGAGATTGTCAGTTACCTCAGTTTTGAAAACATTCCTACGACATTAGGTTGCATCACTGGATAACAGAAAAAAAGTAATTTTCCCATTCTCTATTTTAAGCATATAGTATTATAGAAATAAAGATCTAGATATTTGATATAGGTATGGGACTGTTGTCATAACTATTAAACAAAATCAAATCTTGTAAAACAACAAAATAAACATCTAGGGAAATTTTAGCATAATGTGCACTTTGCCAGAATGACAACCTAAAGGTCAATTTTGGTGGAATTCCTACATAATGATAAGTAGTTTAGCTACATATGATTTATTATTATTATTATTATTATTATTATTATTATTATTATTAATAATAATAATAATCTTGATTTATATAGCACAAAACAAAAGTTACAAAGTGCCTCACAACCAAGAAAAATAAAAGTGAAAAATGACAAAAATCAATAAAACAGAAAGAACAAAGGCCATACAAAAGAATCAAATAATATCACACAAGGCAACAAGGATAAAGTGTGTAAACACCAAAGATCACAGAAAGGACTTAGAATAAAAATACATTTAAGAAGTGATTTAAAAGATGATACTGAGCTCCTCAGGCCAGGCTTAGTTTGGGTTATTTTGAACACAATGGAGCCTTTCTACCTCTTTTTGGTTAAGACAGGTAAACAGGGAATTGCAGTAGTCAAGGTAAGATAAAAATAAAAGCATTAATAATTAATCTGATAGACAACTCTGCAGAGAGGCCAACTTATTTAGTTCACTTCACTTGACTGAGAGGTACAGCTGGGTATCATCAGCATAATAATGGAAGGAGATGCTGTCCACAGAGGTCAGAGCTTCATTCACTAGTGAAAGCATTAATTCATTCTACAAATAGGCTCATCAGTCACCACAATACAGACCCACTGTTACAGTCAAAAGAGCACTTCATTCACCATACAAGCAAGTTACTGATGAAGAGGAAGACCCATATCACCCCCATCCACACATTTGCTGACCTCCTGTAAAAGTCATAAATTCCAAAAGCTCTCCATTCCACATGGGTCACAGCTTCATTCACCACACGCCCCGTAATGACTGATCCACCAGATGAAGGCCCATATCAGCCCAAGTCAGCAGCCAGATGGTGATTTTGTTCAGTCACTAAGTGAGTTAACTCAGGCAGATAAGACATTGTCAAAAGGCTTCTCTGTACGTTCCCTGTCTCTTTCCCCTGTAATCTCTGTGCTGGGCCCTGAATCTCTCTCTCTCTCTCTCTCTCTCTCTCTCTCTCTCTATCCCCCTCTCTCACCAAAGGCTCCTCCACACCTGCTGCTACTGCATGAGAGCAACATTGAAAATGACTAAATTTTAATTATTGCTTGTGCAAGGATTATTACTGTCACCAATTGAATGTGTCCTACTGGTCCACAGTAATACTGATTCTCACATAGCCTATAGCACAATCCTGTTACTAATAACATGCATATTTTGGACTGTTTGCCCTGTACCAGTGCCAGTTCCTCTGAGCTAGGGGGCTTTTCCTGCTCTTTCTCCACTGCAGTACCAGCACTGCCATTATCTCCACCTTTGCAAAGGAAAAACTGAGAGCACATGCATTTAAGCAATAACACCCAAAGCAGAGCACGTTTTATACAGTGGTTGCCAATGCAGGTGCTGTCTGAAAAGTTTCCATCAGTGTAAATAGACAAGAAAGACACTAACTAGCTTCCTGATTACCACAAGAGTCAGCATAGTAACTAGTAGAGCCTTATGGGAAATGACAGCAAGAACGCATCTCTGACCGATCAATTTGCTTGTCTGAAACTACCTGTATAATTTGTATTTCCACAGTGGATTTCCAGAATAGATACGGTAGTGCTCCATTGCCTTTGTTGATTGGCACATGAAATGTATACAACACTTTTTTATTTTAGTGTATCTGACAGTATACGTTACAGTTATAACGAATGAGGCAACACCTGGCTGCGGTGATGGAAGTGGTAGCCCTTAAGTAGGCTTAATTGGCATCACACTGTTATCCTCCCACACTTCAATGACCAAATCTAAAAATGTACTCTGAAAGCGCATTTGCTATGAATTTTTAATGCCAGTAAAGGCAAAGTTCAAAGATAAACGGCCAGTGGTGATACATGACATGCCTCTGACCAATTATTCTTGAAAAGATTCCCTTGTGAGACAGATGCCTTATTTCATCTTAAGGTCACATGGAGACAGATACTTTCCATGTGAAGACGCTGGACCTCATTTACGCAAATGTTTTGTGACAGTTTTAGCTGAGTTTTGGTTGCCTCATTGATGCATCTCACGCATGAAAGAAGGATACACATTGTTCTGTTGTATTCTATATTAATGAAAGGAAATTTCTGTTCAACTTTTAATAATAGACTCCAGAAAAAGTCAAAGCAGCCATTTATGCAGTACATCTGCTCTTTGACATTTTGATCAATTGCAAGGGCCTCTAAATTTAGATTTCACTATTTAGCCTAAATCTACTCCATCTGATCCACAGAGACCATTGATCAACATTATAAGCCTATTCTGTGGGTCCACCATAATCATTTCTCAAAGGGTGAGTACATTAAAGTAGAATAGAACATGTGCCTCATGTCAAAATTCCTGCAAAAGTGTCTGAATTATTAAAAAATACATTAATACATATCACAGGATCTCAATAATGAATCAAGACATTCTCTATGGAGGAAAACTTTAGACCAAGGACAAATCCAAATCTAGAGTCCTGATATATTCTAGCCTAGCATCTATGATCTCTAGCTCCTCTATTACATAAGGATGGTATGCTTCAAAAATGAAAATAGCATTGCACATGACACCTGCCCCCATCAATACCCCACTGGGTGAATAAACACCATGATTTGCACTCTGGACCTTCCTGGTTGATATCGACACTAATGCAAACATCAAAATCCAACGAAACAGAGCTTTATCTGTGATTAAATGGAGCGTAGTAAAATTAGACTCTAGTAGCATGCGGCGTTATTAATGAATGACTCACCTGTTGATGATGGCCAGTGCGATAAACGTGTAGTGTAACAATAGCGTAACAGTGCAAGCAACAGTAAGGCATTACAGGTAGTCATGGAATTGAAAATGACAATTTATCAAGGACTATTTGTGAAGTTATGGGTTCCTCTTATTTTCCAGTAATTAAGAGGTAGGTTTTGTGCAAAAAAACTTTGGAGAATATCCATCTTACAACAGCACCCAGTGCATCTTTTGTCTTTTTGATCATGACTAAACCCCAGCAGGCCCTGCCCTATCGCGATGTTTAACATTTGTGTTAATCTGAGACCTGTTGGAACCCAGATGGTGCAGTGACAGCCAAGCTGCAACATACTGGCTATATTGTGCACTGCGAGTGGCTAACACTCACTTAACTCATTTTAACCATTTGAAAGTTATGCAGACTTTACGTTACATGGAACATATATACATTCTCGCACTGGTAATAAGAGGTTTGAAATAGCTAAATGGATGGGATTGAGACAATTGTTGAGGTGTCCATTACATTAAATAAATGATGGTGCCTTCAAGTGCTCCTTGTAAATTCCTCCTAACATGTGATATATTCAAGTGCTGTTGGCTGCAAATAAAATGAAATGAACATTGAAACAAAAGTGACTTGGCTATTCCAACTTTCCAACTCGCAATTACCACTTTGTTGGGTCGATCATGTGCACTCATTTCATAATTTTGTTACTTCAGATATGAGCTTATCGACGTAAATGACTGATTCCTCATCCAGAGTTTGGAGCCCAACATATCCCCCACCATCTCCCATGCACCTGACACATTTAAGGTCATTGCCACAGGATGTGCACATTGATTAGCGTGCCCATGGCTGTGCATTACCTGCTTTAACACCCTTTTAGCCACCTTTAACATACAATATCTCAGCAAAGTACACTTTTTCTCTTTTGTAGTAAATTGTGGAATAGAAAATGTGTGCATTCATACCGAGCACCACTCTTGAATTTAGGTTGTCATATACCCCCCTAACAAAACACTCCTTCAATGGAACTTGGAACAGTGAGTGTGCCGCAGCAATATGACCGAGAAACTGCCTTGGTTTATCAGCCTCCCATTGTCAAAACAATGGTATTTACAATGAACACACTTTCTTTTTCCCAGACAGATAATGGCTGTCATTCATCAGCACCTCACAAACAATGAGTTTCATCGATTGTCATTAGACTGGGAAGGCAGAACCACAGCTATGGAGGATCAATCTCAGAGACATAGAGCTGGAGAGCCAACAGTACAGGGCAGAGAACTCCCCACAGCTGTGAGACGCTGCCTAACAAACAAGGTAAAGAAAACTGAAAACAAAAGAGGAGGAAACAGATTATCAACTCCCGTCTTTGAACAATGCACTTAACCCTCCATGTTTGGGATGCTAATGACATGCACAGACTGGGTTGGGGTGGGAGGTGTTCCTACAACACAACCTGCCACATCTCAGAGCCCAGACAATTGCATAAGGGAGATTTTCTCTTATAATGAAATACTTTGCTTGCTAGTTGCTTAGCAACAAAAAACTGATTCATATGCCATATACCATATGCGCCTGACACGGCATTTCTGATGCTCTGGAGGGAGAGTGATTCTTGGATAAAGAAAAGAGGTAGAGAGGAAGAAAGGGCAAGAGTTAGAAAATGCACAAGGGGAGAGCAAAAGGCGGGGAGGATGATCATTCCCTGGATGACTCCCAGAGAGATAGCACAACAGGTTGGCAGAGTTTACCAGCTCCCAAAAAATCTGAACAAAAACATTTCTACTGCATTCGTGGCCTTGCTCTGCTGCTGTTATTCACAAATAAACGGGGCGGGTGGACGGACCTTGACGGACCTTCATTCTGGTCTTGTTTTCAGTCTGGTTCACCATTGCTATTCTGATGCATTTCTACCATCCACTGAAAGCTCTAAATGTGAGCTGGTAGATTCTTGCAGAAATTGTAACTAAGAACAACCAGAGCAGGGAAATGAAAGAGGATGTCTCACTTCTTGTTACTTGTTAGGTCAGAGCACCATCCTTGATGCACCCTTTGCCATTTCCCTCCTTCCATACTGCTTGTCTGTCTGAGATGAATGCACATGCATTAGGTGAAGAGATGAATAGCCAGGAGACTCTGTGCTCTATCTCTGGCACCATTATCAGCTAGAGTCATTCTTGCCCTTCAACATATGAGGAAGGATACAAACTTGAAATAAAAACTGCTATATAAACCTTAAAAGCACAGTGACTGCTCAATACAAGAAAGATTGTCCAGTGCTCCTCATTGCATCAATAAGAATAGTTTTTAGAGATGGCAAATGGTGTCCTAACAATTTAGTAACAGAAAATCTAGAGGTACACCGAGATCCATTTCGCAATCTGCCTTAAATGTTATGAATAATATTTGAAAGGATTATGCCACGGTATGAGTGTTAACCTCCATACAGAACAATAGAGATACACACCATTGGTGAAAGAATGTCTCTTGGACATCCAACAATGTTTGACCCATGTAGGAGCAGCAGCTGACAGGCTTGGTGTGTCCAGAACAGGCACCGGCTGGCAAAAACTATTCCTGACTTTTGGAAGGCTGTCAAACAAATGGTGCTGAGCAGTTCACTGTATTGTTTGAAGCAGCAAATTATAATTGCCTCGGAATATGAGGCACCAGAATATGTAGATGAATAAAATAGTAAGTGGAAACAATGATAAGGATGTCTTTTTTTTTTTTACAACTACCAGGCAACAGGTTGGTCACATGACAGCTCACAATTAATTCATTTGACCCAAGTCTCATGAACAAGAATTTCACTGTGTATGTGTATGGGCCTCTTAATCTACAATATAAATATAGGTTACCAACTCAGCAAGTCCAAATCTGAAAAGATGACGTGGGTCCAAAGACCTATAAAGCTTATAAGAAGAGAACTAAGGAAATGGAAAGTCAATGAAAAAAATATAAGAAACTCATGGGTGATAAAATAAATAAAATAAAATCCAACATGTGGACAAAAACAAAATGTGTAACCCTTGTAACCTGATTGCAATTTGGCTAGTTTATGGATTATTTTCAGATTAACCAGATTAGGAGCATGTAACAACAGGTGTCATCATATATTACTATTTATGATAGACCCCCCCCCCCCTCCACCAAACACACATCCATTACTAATAACTGCAGTCCAAGAGCAAAATCATTCACTTGCAGATAGCATGTTGATACCACTGTTACTGTTGAGAAAGCTAATAGATAACAGAAAGCTAATAGATAAACCGCCTTTATTCAAGTCACTGTGGTCTCTGATAATGGGATCTTAACGCCGATTTGATTATCAGCCCACTTCACAAATCAAACATTATCAGAAACTTGCTGGTATGAAAAAGCAATACAATAAATATGTCATTTATTGTATGGTGGTTTAAAATTCAACTGACCTGACGTGTCTTCTTTTTGGCGTTACAGTGGCAGCAAACAGTCCACAGGTATTTGAGAGTTCTCCACAGGAGGATTATAAAGAGACCCCCGAAGAAAGTGACCATGGATGAGGCGAGGAATGCCCACCACATTCGCTGGCCATTGCTATCACAGGGCACGTCTGGTGAAAATGGGATAATCACATTCATCTTGGACATGTGGATGGACGAGTCCGGGTTGAATTTATCTCTGTTTTTCGGCATGATCGGCTTCTGATCAGTTGCCAACCACAATGAACTAAGTAGGATTCAGGCGCTTTGGGGAGCTCCGGCCAGCGCCCCCTGATGCCACAGCGGCTCAGCCATATTGTGTCAACCACCTTCCACTCCTCTGCGTTTTCATCTGGCTTTAACCAATAACAAAAAAAATAAGAGTTGTGTCGATAACAAATACGCACACCCGCCCAAAAAACAACAACTTTAAAATCAAGATATCGATAGAGCGCCTCACGATGCGCGTTCAGGGGTGGAATTGCGCGTCGTTTATTAGAGCTGTGCGTAAAAAATCACATTCTTGGGAAGTCTTTCACAATAATCACGATATTTTTTTCTGCTGGTCCCGATTTGTTCTGATGAAATTTATTTTTCTAACTATTATTATCTTCAAGTAATGTGTTATCCTTGGCAATCGATGGCTCTCACTCAGTCATGCACCTTGTTGGTAACAGCGCAGCTTTCATCAGGTCCGCTACTTCTGCTCCGCACCGCGCACTGTTGAATGCGCTCCGGACATTAAAAGATCGCAGTTAGTATATATTCTTTTTCTAGCGGGAGATCCCTTGAATAACACCCGTTTCCCGTGTTGAACAGCGGCTTGGTTCCCCAGGCTTCACCGGCTGATAGCGGCTGTCACATCCATTAGTTGGAAGATGGCATCGCAGATTTACAGGTAGCGGGGGGAGGAGCCATCAACAATATCAGACGTCGATCCTTATCGTGGTTATTTTTAGTGGGCGCTCCATTCATTTTTGATGATTCTAATTTAACGGTTATGGTTATGTTACTTTTTAAACTATGTAATAATTACTGCTATGGAAAGACGTTCAAATAATGGTAATGGCATCCCTATAATAAACCGTTTCAATATTGCTATAGGGACTGTGGGAGTCAATAGTGAGTTTATAGTGACCATATCCTACTTTATGGTATGCTTTTATCTACTATGGTATCACTATAATATGCCTATAGGGATTTATGTTATTGCTGAGATAAGTGTATATTACCCTTCTAAAATATCATAAAATTACTACACTTCTTTTGCCTAAGGGATATAAAATACATTATACTGATGTTTTGTTTTTCACTATGTAGAAGATGTCGCTGCAGAAAAATAACTGCTCAGGAAGTAATTCATTTTTAAGGCACTGTAAAACCTGTTGATCGCATTCTGTATGAAGCCTTTTGAAACAAATAGCCATGAGATGTTTGATGCCACTGAGAGGATGAGCTTCATAGCTCCTTGGGCCTCGTTCACTACAGGATCATATTTCAGTATTTCCACTAAAAGATTTTTATAGCATCATAAACATAACATCGTGTGAACATAATTCAGGGAGCAGGAATATTGAAGAAAATATATGAATTGTGGCAAAATACACCAAAGAAATGAAAAGTTGTTGATTTACACTGGTGATTTACTCTCCCTAGTGGAGAACAAAGTGCATTGATTGCCAAGGTCCCACATTTGGCATTTCCTCTCTTGACTTCAGACTGCTGTGTATCATTTTATGAGGAGGAGAAAAAAAATCTAAAAAAAATCACTCAAGCAATAAAAAAATATAGCAATCAGACATTTGTGTTGACATACATCTTGGGTAAATATCCACCATCTATCAAATGGAGTACTGTGCAAATAAACTCAGCCTGTCATTGGATAGAAAAGAACACAACAATAACATTTTCCTTTCTATTATTAAAGTGTATTTATTTTTTCAACATTTGATACAAATATTAAACTTCATTAGGAGCAAAGTTGAACTGTAGTGTTTCGATCCAACTTGACAGGGATGAAATGTTGACGTGATCTACTGAAAGTCCAAGAGGTGTTTGTAAATACGTTTAGTTGAGAGTCAACCATGAACCAGAAATAAAATATCCCTTCTTAAATAATCCACTTCAGATAGAGGAACAGACAATATATAAATCAATAATGGCAACATCAGTACAACACACAAAATAGGTTTCCCTATTATGAAACTAACGTACCTGTAATATGATTCTTCATATCTTTGTGTTAATAAATGGCAGAATGGGTATTGAATAAAAAATATTCTTAGTTTGGCACAACATTATTTTTGAGGGCTGAAATGATGTTATAAGAAAAACAACGGTGACATTGGAGAACATTAACGACAAAATCATATAGAAGTGGCAACTGCAACATAAATAGAAACATTAATGGGAAAATAGTATCTTTACTATTGACTAGATGGCTACATTTGTATAACAAAAAGGTTCAAAAACCAACATCTTTGATTCGATTAGATAAATTAGATGGCAGAAAAAAAAATATGTACAAATATAAAGAAAGGAACACAGTGGTCCATTCTATCCTCAGCTCTAAGTCTGGACTGAGTAAATACACTTCAATGCAGTCTGCCTGTGGTCCTAAATATTCTGGGGACATACTGGAATAAAGGAGTGCTAACAGTTAAGGGAAAGTAACACATTCAAGTAAGCATTACGTTAAATACTAGTGTAAACAAATCACTATCTGTAGTACATCACTATTGTAATGGGAATATTACACTAATAACATCAGTGCTATTTCAAACCTGATATTGCTATACGCGTTGTGTGGAAACAGTATGGGGAGTTGAGCGTGAGTAGACCAGTAGACGTACCGATTCATTGTGCATCCCATAATAAACCCTCTGTAGGGTTGTAGTGAGAGGTGAGAGGAGACACTGCTACGGCGCGCCGTCTGGAATCCACAGCACTTTACTCTGTTCCTGCTCCACGATGGTCATGATCCGAGTGCAAATGTAGGACAGACTGCCTCCTTGGACAACACCTGCAACACAATTTAAAGCACTGCTAACCTGGTTCAGGGCTATGTCAAAAAGTTGCTGCTGAAACTTGGCTAACAGTGGAGAAATAAGACCTACTTTCCCATGTCTTGTAGGAAGAGGGCTGTGGAGTCTACCTTTCTGTCAGTTCTGGATTATGGAGACATAATTTGCAGGCATGTGGCTGTCTCCACTCTAAAACCCCTCGATGCCATCTACCACTCGGCATTCAGATTTATATCTGGTGATAATTATAGAACTCATCATTGTGTCTTGTATGGAAATGTTGGCTGGCCATCTCTCTCTATTAGAAGGGATCTGCATTGGTATTTGTTAGTTTACAAAGCCCCTCTCCATAAATCGCCCCCCTTATATAGTGCCATTAATCAGCTGGGGAGTTGGAGCTTATTGTACTCGCTCACATGTTAACTCTGCTCTGGGAAAGACTGCTTTCAAAATCGCCAATGCTTTTTGAGACTTTATGAACTGGTTAACTTGGACAATCAAATCTGATTTTAAATCTCACCATGACTGAATGTACTTGCTCTTGATTAATGTTTTTATGCCATTTTATTGATGGAATGTGTTTTTTTTTGTGTTTTTGCTATGTACCTCACCATTGAAAAAGAGATCCTGCCTCAATGTCACCCCATGGTAAAATAAATGTTTATTTGTTTGTATAAATATTTACCCCCATATTAGTGTTCATTCCTGCAATGACTCTCTAGTGAGTCTTCATGTATACATTGCTTCCAGATATTACCGATGGACCTCTTTCACTACATGTCTGAAGATGCATGGTTATCACAGCTGGTCTGGTTTTAATATTAAGGCGTATCTCAGCAGTGAGTGACTGTATTCAGAGTAGACATCAACTTGTGTCTGGCTGAATGGAAATGAGCCTTCACCACCAACCTGTGAAGAACCTGCTGTAGTCTTGCTCTACTTTCTGTGCCGTCTCAAACTGCTCCTTGGAATGTTTCTGAGAGACTTTATCCCGCAGGTACAGAGGGTCCTTCTGCTCTCTGGGGAGAAAACAACATCTGTAAACATCCCAGAAAATCTCGATTCCCACAAATCTCAATTCCATGTTATATGTATATACAATGTGATATAAAATCCTCTATGTGACACCCCTTAATGTCCATGCATGTCTTGAAAATAGTTTCATGTAGCTGTATTTATCTAAATCTGTCTGCATTACTTTTTCCCCCCACTCTCCCATTCCATCTCTTTTCATTGGGTATATGCACATTGTGGCTGGATTACAACTACCTGTCTATGTAAAATGTCAATCACAATGTGAGCCTGAGTATTCGTGTCTGGTTTGGAGGATCTGAGAGGAATGTCAGCAAAATCCTTTTTTTGTCCATCCAGTCCTTGTTACTAAATGCGTCCTGGCGTGAAAACTGAAAAGTATAACTGTAGCCTATATGGTTCATACACAAGTCTTACTTACAGCAAGTCTAACAAACAGACCTCTGCTGCGTTTTAATGAGATCCCTATACTGCCAAAGAACCCACCAGCTTATCTGAGAACAGTCTCAAGAAGAAGAAGGAATGCAACTAATGGTTTCTCAGTCTGCATCCACTGAGAGCTGCTGACCTAACCTAGAATCATGCTCTCATCTTTCCCTGGCACTCAGTATGCAGTCAACATATTGGGCTGGTGATGCCTTCCAGTGGAAAAAACCCGGGGAATAGCTTGAGCTTCTGTCAAATCATGCTCCAGGCAAGCAGTGGGTAGTGTGGGTGTGTGTACATGGAGCTAGGAGGATGCAGTCAGTGTTTTAGCTACCCACGCCACAAAGCAGAGCCACAGGCCCTGCTAGCCTCTCCCTGGGACAGCTGGCACTCAGCTGATGACAGAGAAGGCTTAGCAGCAATCAGTCTCCATGTTTGCCTGCTGCACCACTTCATGTATCTGTGTGTGTATGTGTGCCTGTATGAACATAAAGGGCCTTACTGAGGGTTCAGCAGACTTAATCTTCCCCTGCGATTACAAATGAAAAAGCGCAGGGATCTTTGGTAAATCACAATTATCCTATCAAAACCCCGGCAGGTGGTGGAAGAGAGCAGGCTATGGCTGCTGAACTAATGAAATTGTGATCAAATGACTTTGATAAATTAGTTTTTGCCGCACTGGTGGCAACAAGCAGTGATAATCAAACCAGTGGTAATTTTGGAAATATCAATTTCCCAAGGGCCTGCCTTGACAGAAAGAAAATGACACTGCGGACTTGAAGGAAAAGTCATCAAGAATCACGATTGTGGCAGTACCATAGATGAGACCAGCTTGGGAATAACTGGGAGAGTACAGCACAAACTAATTTATCCTAATGTCAGGCCTCCTTTCCAAACAATGTGCTGACTGGGCAAAATGAGCATGAACACGTTTCTACCGCATACTTTCCAGGATTTGAACTTGATACTTGACACATCTTTGACATGTCTTCAGGCAGAAAAGATATCTAAAAAAACAACAAAAACACATCTATAAAAAGGAATGGGACTACTCACTTTATCTGCTTGGCATTTTTGTAGCGAATGAATATGACGATTGGGTAGATGTGAACGCTGTGAAGTCGTTCAATGGCGTGAGGGGCAATGTCAAGCAAACAGTGACAGTCCTATGAGAGAAAATGACAGCAAAGACTGCATGAGAAATGGGGGATTGTGCAAAGCATGATGTTACCAAGAAAACAAATACAGCAAACACAACTTAATTTGGTAACTTATATGTTGTCATGGTTTTAGGACACCTAACTAAACACACAAGAAAGACTTGACGGACTTTCCACAAGTGCTGGACTCGTATATTGGACAGACAGAATTAAAAGGCAAGTACTTTTTTTTGAAGGACACGTGAAATCCTAAGAAATAACCTGCAGCCAAAGACATTATTTTTCAAGTTTGTTTTTTACTTAATGGCATATCGACAGTCAACTAGGCTACTCATTTGCAACTGCATTATGACTGGACCACTGTTTGGAGTATTAATGGTGTGATACCATGTACTTGTTTTAATTTATGACTGTAGTCTTCGATCATCGCAAGAAACCAGGTTAGATGCATTTTCTCCATTGCCTCTAGCCTAACAATTTAGGCTAGAGCCAAACGTTTGGCCATCCCACCTCCTCTTAAGAACAGATATCAAAAAACTCAATCGGGAAGACCGTGGGAGACACCTGTTTTCTGTTGGGAAACCCCCACGCCATACATGCAGCTGCCAGAAAAGCTCTTAATACCAAAGATAAATCTGACGTCTGAATACCGATGCACAGATTTGGTATTAAATACCAGCTGGACTGACGTAACCCCAGTTTGTATAGGACAGGGGTGCACAAACGTTTTGGCATGGAGAATTACAAGCAAACATTCAGCATGTACAGTGGACCAAGAAATAAGAGATGGTACACTTAATAGCTTTTTCGGTCTTGAAATGCACTTGTAATACCCTTGTTAATATTCATTATGAGAAAAAGCACATCTTAAGTATTAAAGTGCTTTTGAATAGACCAATTATAGAATATCTTATCTCCATGGAAAATGTATGTGGGCAGCCAAATTTGGCCTTGGTATAGAAACATAGTCTAAAGTGAGAAGAATATACCCTCTCTGTGATTTCTTTAATTGAAGCAACGGTTGTCACGTCAAAATGACCGCTCCTCCGTTTGTAGTCGATGAACACACAATCCTTCACTCCCCGCTCAATTGCCTGCTGAGACGCCTTCATCACCTCTGGAAACAAAACAGACATCATTTTATAAAGTAATCCAACAGGAAAAGAATGACTAAAGAATGATTTTGTGCCCATCTAGCAATTACACCCATTTCTTTTCCTTATCTAACGAAGCACCTCTTGGTAAAATCTCTCTACAACATGCAACAGAAGAATACAAACCTGACATACACACACCAAAACCTTCATGAACACACTGATTACACACGGGATGCAATGTGTACGCTAGCTCACCAGGCAGGCACCGACAGAACTTGGCAGGAGCCTCCTTCACCAGCATGTCCTTGTTGGCCTCCACTAATGGACCCAAAATCAGCACTGGTCTGGGGTATGGGCACTCCACCTTCTGGACCCGCTGGTATGCCAGGCTAGATCCATCTAAGCAAAGACAACGGAATTACGTCAGTCATTCAGAAATACACCAAGGTGGCATCATGAATACAGTTCTGTTCACCTACATTTCATTTCTAAACTGTATCCAGGGATGAGTTTTGCTGAGCAGGTATGCTATTTTTCCCCTAGCACCACCCTGCTTCCCATTTACTGTTACACACATTCACACCTGGGAGCTGTTAACCCCCAACGGCTCCAGTGGACTTGGTGGCTTACTTACTTACTGGCTAAGTACCTTGCTCAAGGGCGCTTTAATTGTACTCGTCACTACTCATTTAATTTCCCCAACCCAGATAGTCCCAGCTGGTCACATGACAGCTTCTCTAAACTTTACGATACTGCCGCACATGTATTCACACTGATGCACGAGTAGATTAATTACAGTATAACAAACCTATAATTGATCCTAATCATCTTGTGCATTTCTAATAAACCTGTCATGGTCGATGGCTTCTCACCCTCTGCGATGGGTAAGGAGTCTGTGCTTATGGCGTCCAGAGCCATCAGGTCCTTCCCATCCTTGGACCCGCTGCGTTTGTGCTTCTGCCTGCGGCGGAAGAAGGATCTGCGTGCGGCGGCAGACAGCGTCTTGCTGGCGCCGTTTTCATCTTTCATATCGGGCGTGCTGTGTCTTCTGTAGAACTCCTGGTCCATCCTTATGGAGGTATAACAGTGGGTTAATATGAACTGAACTGCACTCACACCTATTCAGATATCTAAGCTAGGTGTCTACGGAAGTGCTCATCCTGATTTATAGTAAAAGCAAATAGGCCAGACTTACATGTATTTACTGGGAATCTGCCCTTTCTCCAGCCTCTGTGCTTTCTCGTCTAGTTGCCAGGCCATCCAGTAGCCAAAGTTGCCATTTGGTAGTGTATCTTCAATATACAGGATGTCATCTTTCTTAAAGCTCAATTCCTGTTCTACCTCTGCCACCCTCTCATAAAGTGCTCTGAGAGGAGAAGGAACAATAAAGCAGTTCAGTTTATGGTTCACATTTTTCCCTGACCTTTGGAAACATCAAATAGGACCAACACATTTGACTGGAGGTGAACATACAATGGCTAATAAATAGCAGGAGTACTGTTCACCAGTGACATATAATGTACTCAACCTTTATATTCTGTGTTTAAGGTACTACCCTCTCATTGGTTCAGTCTAGCTACTGCCAAAAATCAAGTATAAGGACTTGATTCTTCCTACTACCTTAGGGCTCCTAAAAGCATCTGCATTGACACCTTCATTGGTGACTGACTGACTGTTGTCTTACATTTTTATATAATGTCGACTTTAATACCTGCTGTGAAAACCAACGGCCCACTGGGACAAATAAAGATGAAATGTGAACTACAAAGTGCTTTGTCACCAGCTAGTTACCTGATGAAGAATCCATCTCCAGGGGAATCTTTGATCACTCCGAGTTCCTCCACACAATGTTGGACTTTGAATGTGACCGTTTCGGCTGGTTTCAACATTTCCAGGTAAGCTTCTTCAGCGGTCTTGTTTTTCATGTTAGCGCCGTTGTACTGTTTGAAAAACACAAAATACACAGTAGAAAAAGGCATACTGAGCTAAGCTGCCAACACAGAGTGACTCATCATTTTCTGTGAAATCAAGTCAAGCAATACATTAAAAAAAATGAATCAAAGTGAAAGAAGGATTTGCAGATCTGGTAATTTGAGCATCTTTTGCCATTTATCAACCTATTTATACTTTGTACATCTGTGACTATGCCAATGCTGCTACCAACTGCCACAAACCTGGAATAATTCTTCCACTTTGAATGGATATTTTTAGTGTGCTTCTGTTTAGTCATACAGTACGTCTTGTCTGAACTGTTTGTGTGGTCCTGTTATATTTGATCCTACTTTGAGAATTAAAGCAAATTATAAATGCTGATGGTACCTCCAGTATCAAGTCTCCAGACAGCAGGCCATCAGCGCTCTTAGCAGGGCTGTCATCATCCAGACTTTCCACATAGATGCCATAAAGGTTGCCTCCACAGATCTGAACCCCGAGCTCCAATTGGGTCCTCTTCAGCCTCACCAGCCGGTGCTCTGCAGCCTTGCGGGAACCTGCACCAGGCAGCCTGGAGGCAGACTTCACGGTCACAGTTGGAATTTCACAGGTCCTATAGTTTTATGCTTTTCACATGCATTTGCTGCAATAGTACAGCACAGTATCACAAGCCACAAAATATCAATAAATAGATCATTTCCAGTCCTACCTGAAGGAGCTGTGAGGGCTGGTGGCAGGAGTGGTCTGTTTGGATGGTGGAGTTATGGTGCCCTCGTCCTGCTCACTCAGTGTATCGATGTTGGAGTGATTGTCCGGGGTGGTGGCGCCGCTGTCTTGTGGGGTCGGCTGGTTGCTGATGGACTCTATCCGAGAACTGAGGAAAAAGGGGAGGGTGTTAGAATATTTGGTAGAAAACGACTTCCCAAAACAGTTTAGGTTTATAAGGTTTATTACAGTTATTCGGTGATTTTCAGATACGACGTACACCTTAAAAGAGGTGATACTTAATACGAGGTAACAAAGACTCATGCATACATTCAACACTGTATGAACAAATTCATGGACATATGTAAAGGTGCTACCTCAACTTACTGCACTGCATGTTGTTTTGCACATGTGTGTTCTATGTTCAATGTCTGCACTTATTCATTTGATCCTGGTTATATTACCCGCTCATCTTGCACCACTTGCCGTTTTGGCACTGCAATGTGTTGTCTGTTCAGTTTTGTATTCATTATGTGTTGTTTAGTGTCTACTTAGTGTATGTAGCATAGTTACTCCATTCATTCAGTACGTTGTAAAGCAATTTCCCCCGGCCCAAAGTTGTTTTCCATAGTGGTTCATTTGGAGGGGTCATCTGAAACTCAGAAAACTGTATAAATCGTTATAGTGGTATTTTTCTGACTCGGTTCCTTACCCTGAACGGGAGTGGTTGCCCAGCTGAAACATGTGAGGATTATACTGAGCCAGAATGGTGACTGTGTCACACTGCTGCCCGATGACCAGACGTGCCTGCTGCTCATTGGCATTCCTCAGGTTGATCCCATTGAACTGAAAGTAAAACAGTAATCATGATTAGAAACAGGGAGCAAATCACTCTTTTACACAAATCACACTTTGTACCATAGATTCATATTTGGACACAGGGAGTTAGCTACCTCTAGGAGCTGGTCACCATACTCCAACCGAGCTTGGTGTGCTATGCTGCCCGCTGTCACTTTGGACACAAAAACTCCACCGTTTTCCCCACTCACGATGGAGATGCCCAGTGGTTCTGCCCCTTTCTGTACCGTCACGTTGCGTGGCTCTTCCAAGTATGGTCTTTGGGGAAAAGGAGGAAAGGGCAACATTTTGAAAAACTGCAATGTTCTGCCTGACATCTGAAGAAAACCATGAAGACGGCCGGGAGGATGCAAGATGTGAAGAATGGAAACCTAAAAGAATACTAAACAATATCAGACGCAATTCAAGAGCAAATCAAAATGATAAGAGAAGCTGCTGCCTGCAGTCTGGCAATGCAGCTCTCTAGATTGTGATTTATGAAGCAGATTACTAGCCTTCTGTTAAAAAGGTTTCAATAAAAAAAATATGGGAGCAGTGTGGTGCATGAAAAGTGCATTTTAGATTCCAATTCAAAGTCATGCAATCATACACAATTCAACAGCACACTGAATAAATCAGAAGCACAGAGAACGATGACTTAAAAAGAAATGTGTCTCTTGGCTTTCATTATTAGGATTATTAGGAACAAATCTTTAGTCACTTGTGTGTAATTTAACACACGTGTACTCAGAAGGTCTTCAGATGCATGCTATAACAATATTGCACATTGCGAACATATTTGCTCCAAGCAGCACAGAACAAACCTCAAGCTTCTTAAAGAGAAGAACTTGGGCTTAGCTGCCAGATGGAGTCTGAGAGAGGATGTGTTAGAAGAAAGACATCTGAGGAAGAGATGGAGAGAGGGAAGAAAGATTGTGATCACCCATAGCAAAGAGGAAAGGTGTTAGGTAATACTGAGCAACAGCAGAGGGGGTAGATGAGGATAAAATGATAGACTGTGTGTCTGAGCCAGCTGCTAATGACGTGCAACAGGGTCGCAGTTACAATAATACAATACTTGTGAAGTGTTAGACAGAAGTACAGACAAATGGGGGAACGCACATCCCTCTGTTCCACTGACTAATGGCAGTAGGATGACCCAGACGGCGGACTGGCCTACCTATCCTTCCGTCTGTCACCAACTGGAGCAGGGCTGACCGATATCCTGGCCTGAGTGGAAATGGAGCTCTGTGATTGGCTGCTGGTAAAGGACGACGTCTCCAGGTTGACGGGGGACATTGGAGGCGTGGGACTGCTACACTCTGAATGGGAGAGGGAACCTGGAGTGGCAAGGGAAGAAAGATTATTACATCAATGGAGTCATGCAATCAGATGAAAATACATTTGCTGCTTTGATGCTGTAGCTGCCAAACTCAACCATACCTCTGTCAGACCCAGAAGACCGTGGATATCTAGTGGGGGGGATCTTAATGCGCTCCGTCCTAAACTGTAAAGTACTTGAGGAGTCTAAAGGAGTGCCACAAACAGAAGGAATTTATTTACAATGGAGGACTAAAAACTAGCAGCCTGTTAAATGTAGGCCTCTGTACTTACCCAGTCTGGCGCTGGAGGGCAGGGAGTTGGTGCTGTGTGGTGGTTGGGTATAGTTTGTCTCAGTGAAGTCTCCAGTACGCTTGTGGCTGAGGTCCAGACTGAGCCGACCCTGATGCTGGGGACTAGAAGTGGAGAAAAAGACCTCAATAAGTCCCCCGGTAGTCAATTACTCAAGCACAGAGCAAGATATAATTCGCTCCGTGCAATCTGCTCATGAGATCTAGGGCAGGGTAAACAATGCTTGCACAATAATTACATCATTGCAGGATTTATTACATCAATGTTGACTGTGATACAATGATACGCAGATTAAAAGTGAAAAATAATTTGCCGACTGCTCACAGGACGTGCTGGCCTAACTAACGATGATGTCGCTGCACATATTAGTGTGAACAAACAAACAAACAAACATGCAGACAGGCGGGCAGATGGACGGACGGACGGACGGATGTGGCACCTGGTGTGTGAATGTGGGTAGACGCCTGGGTTGGGCTGTGCTGGAGGACAGTTGCTGGGCTGGATCTCGTGGCTCCAGGCAGTGTAGACTGGGTTTCTCATCACAGCGGTCACAGCAGGACACGGGGCTGGGCCTCGGTGTGCCGGGTCTGGCAGAGGATAACACATCAGATGTAGCACAGACACAACAATGATCACAGGACTTAACGCTCAACTCAACACTCATGAATGTAAAAGAAATATCTATCTAAATACAATGACAGAACAGAACAGTCATAGCAATGGTCAGGTGACTTACGTGCAGCAATGCTGCTGCTGTAGGCCGGGGGTGGAAAGGGCATGCTATAGCGATGGGAACGCATGGGAGAGAAGCGTACCAAGTCCACTGGCTCTGGGGACGGTTCATCGTTAGAGAAACTCTGTACCTACAAATAGCAGACAAACAGCTTGTTAGGACCCACCAGGAACGTAGGGAGACAGAAGACAGAAGGCTTACTGTAAACACACACACACACACACACACACACACACACACACACACACACACACACACACACACACACACACACACACACACACACACACACACACACACACACACACACACACACACACACACACACACACACACACACACACACACACACACACACACACACACACACACACACACACACACACACACACACACACACACACACACACGTCAAATGGGTCAAAAAAGGGATAATGCATTAAAATCCATAGGGTGCCTCAATTACCTGCATGGGACTGGGGATGTGTAAAGGGGTCACGTTTCGCCGCAACGCCGGCGCCGACTTTGGCCGGTACCTCTTCCTACCCTGCTCCTCTGTCCTCGGTCTACTCCCCTCCTCCTCAGTGGACTTCCTGGAGCTGGTCTTTGTCTCTACCAGTGACGTATCGGTGTAGAAGTGCTGCTTCCCTGCCTCTCCCCCCTCCAGTGAGCCTGGCGCCTGGGCCGGGGAGGCCGGGGGAGTGCCTGTAGTGATGGTGGAGTCAGACGCTGAGCTGTTCTGCTGACGGTGTTTGAACCTGAATGAGTCGCTCCTGGCTGGAGGGGTGGGAGGGGCCTGACCGACCTCAGACTTGGAGCTCTGTGGGGAGTGCTTGGGCAGCTGTGACAAAGACAGGTAGTCCAGTTTGGGAGGTGCCTCGGGTCTTCTAAAAGTATCCACGTCAAAGATCGACTTCCTCTGTTTGGGTTTTTTGTAGATGGAGAGCTGGGCACACTCAGGAATGGAGGCACCCACCATGACTTTAGGCCACGTGCCTCCACTGGGCTTCTCTGGTGGGCTTTGTCCTCTGTCCAGGGACGTCTGCTGGGCGGTGCAGTCGGAGACCACGGGGGTGAAGGTGCGGGGACGATGGTGGAGCTCCGGTCTCCTATAGCAGAACTCCTGGTGGGGCTCCGAGGGACTGTGTGGGGTGGAGGAGCCTCCTCGGTGGGAAAGGGAGCGGGAATGCAGGGAGCTGCTAGAAAAGAGCTTATGGTGGCACTGGGCACCGCTGTCATCAAAAGGGTCACCTGTGTCGTTACGTCCCCCATCCCCTCCGCTGCCTAAGTCAGAGCTGTAAATGTCCGTTTGGGTGGAGCAGTTGTGCTTGGAGTTCCTGCAGTTCCTGGCGTGGAGCTCGCATGAGTGGAGCCGGTAGTTGGAGTTTTTTTCAGAGTCTCTCAAACTTTCAAATAAACTCTGCCCAGAGCAGCTCTGTGGGAGGAACTGTGGGGGGAGTAACAATGTTGTAAGACCACTAGTATACACAGTGTGGAGTAATACTACTGTTACTCTACTGTTATTGATTACTTATAAATACTACTTTCAATTGATGTGCCTCATGGATTACACCTTTAACAAGGAAGCTTAATGGCTCAGCCTAATTGACTTATCTCTCGCTTCCAGAAGTGCATTGTCATTATTCTCACCCAACCAGTTCTAAAGGAAGTATCACATCGTAACCTATCATCTAGCTGGGGCTATGCCATAACTCCTGGGACTAGAAGAGTGTTAGCTTTGCTCTGTGGTGGTAAATTAAGACTTCACCTTCATGAGGGAAATGCTGAGAGAATCATGGCAGTTCTTCAGCAGAGCTTCACATTCAGAGAGGGACTTGTTATCGAGTGCAAATCCATTTATCTGAAGAGCAAGAATAATTAGACCAGGAAGAAAAGATCAGTCAGAGCTCCACTTCAAAAGGACAACATGATATGATTAACCTTGCCTGTCAGAGCATGTGCATTGGAAACCTAAGGATCAATGATTTGTAACGGATGGTCAATTAGGACACGGTGATCCAAAATAGAGCTGAAACATCACAGAGACATGTGTTCCTGGATTGGAGCGCAATAAACTTGTGAACAGCAGAGGGCACCAGAGGTCAATGTTTATGCCCATCATGGCAGTCAAACGACATTAAAGGGAATCATTCCCTTTTCATGTACATGAAACAATAATGTTGTTTGCAGCATACTCACAGCTAACAGCCTATCCCCAATAGCAAGAGAGCCGTCTCTGGCAGCTGGACTGCCTGGAGCCACAGCGGCAACAAACACTCCACTTTCCAGGCCTATACCACTGTCTGAGAGGTAAAGAGAGAGAGAATGTGTTATTGAGAAAAGCTATTATCAATAACTTTTACCATACACACATACAACAACCACCAAATATTCAACTATGAAATCTTTAATTAGAGTTGTAGTCTTGTAATATATGTATTTGTTTGTGTGAATGTGATTGGGCTAACAGTTATTTTGAAATTAGGTAAAGATTTTCTTGATGCCGACCTTTGTGTCCAACAAGGTTTAACTGGATGGGACTGATGACCCGTCCGCCCAGTGACTTCCTCCTGCGAACCACCATGTTGATCAGTCCCTCTCCGCTGAGCACCGCTTTGATCACCTGCTTCCTATCCTTATTGGTCAGGTCCACGTCATTAATCTTCAACAACCAATCATTCACCCTGTAGCGAGAGAAAGGAGTACCTAATGGGTGAATCAATTTCTCCAAAAGAAAAAAGGAACACGGTTAAGTTTCGCTGCATTACTGATGTGGCGGAGCAGTGTGGCATTTACCTTAATCTTCCTTCAGCAATACTTCCTTTATCCACCTTACTGACAAATATGGCACAATCTCCTGGTAAATACGGATCATTTACCCCTTCAGAAATATCAAATCCAAGTGCTTTCAAATCCATGTCCTCCTGAAACAAGACAAAACAAAAAAAAACATGATTCTGATTTGATTACATGTTCAGGATTTGCTTAATTTGAACCTGTAATTTACTTCATGTACATGTGAGAAAATGACAAACTATGTAGTTGTTCATACTGTGTCCATTTCAAATTCTACAACTTCCGTCTCCCATTCCATTGAGTCGGTGTCAATGGCTGAATCATGTGAATTGTGGGCCATCAGTTGATGAAATCTTGCTTCCTTCTCCAACTGGTCCTCCATCTTTTCTCTGCGGGAAACATGAAATTGTACATCTCTTCAATATGTGCGATTAGTCTGAACTTTACTCAGACGGTGACATCATTTCACCACTGGGTGGCACAAAGGTTCAGGTTTAAAATCAGAAAAACTGAATCCTCAAAATTAGCCCAGCACAGACTCTCACCCAGGGGGAAACATGAAAAGAATAAGATTCCAGTTTCAGTCCTATAAATAATGTGAGAGATGGCATAAGTCTGGCAAAAAAGGTCGACGTGGAGGAATGACTCACTTTAGCTCTTTGAGTTCCCGCGCAGCGTCGTTCTTCTGCTTCCTCGTGTCATCCAGATTCCTCAGAGCATCTGCCAAATCACTCACGGCTCTGTCCCTCTCTCGCCTCAGGTTGTCGCAGAGCGTGCTGACAGATGCACAAAGATTCAAGGAGATGTCACAGAAAATGTAAACAAATCTATTTTCGCCCAAGTCTCTGCATACCGAAGCATGAACTTAATGACTCTTGCGACAAAGACATCTCTCAAAGTGTGTGTTTGTCTCTCTGTCCTTACCGTATGCTCTCTCTCTCCGCCACTATCTTGTCCCTCTCCTGAAAGGCCCAGTCCCGTCGACACTTGGCTACCTCAGCCTCCTGCGAGGCCTCCTTCAGCTCCTGAGAGATGGCCTCGTACTGTTTCCTCAGCATCTCAATCTCCTTATTGGCTCGCTCCATGTCCAGAGTGGCAGAGTCTTGTTTCTGGAGGAGGTTGAGGAATTGTGAGAGGTTTATGTCAGTCTGCACAAAAGGTGGGAAATAAATGGGCACTTTTATCTAGTACTGTAGCACTCTAGTCATAAATATTTTAAGGGCTTTTACTTGATTTTCATAAATGTTCAATTTTAGGAGACATTGGACTTGGCTTTTTCTCTGCAAAAGTATTTTTTATGTATCAAACACCTGAAGTTACTAGTTAATTATAGATATGCTTAGAAACCAGCAGCCAATGCCAAACCTTTAGCTTAATCCACTTGGGTTAATGCCCTGAAGATGGAACGCTTCCATCTAACACCTAAAATAAATTGCAGTAGCTATAAATTAAACAGCAACTTTTCCCCCACGCACCGTGTGAGGTAGAGGTGGTTTGGGGCATGACAGCCATGGATTGGATTAGGCAGTGTGGTGTTAACTGGAAAAGGGCTCATTTCAAAAATAGATAACACATTAGCACATGTTCTCTGAAAGCTCAAAAACACAGGTGAGTGGCAGAGAGGCACGCTGGGAGTATGAATTATGTGCTGGGCTAAATTAATTCCCTTAGATTTTCTACTTGACGTTGGCTGGCTTAATTATCCATTTCTGATGCAGTGCAGTTCTCTTGTGCGCCGTGTGTCAATGTCAGAAAAAGCCTTTTCGCCGTAATTGCTAGTAATTTCCTAATGCAGAAATCTTGGGACTTCCATCAGTGAATTCAACAATCACTTAGACGTGGACACCGCAATGTATTGTAGTGGGTAGACATGCATGCTCCTCGACAAATAATGGCGAAATCAATGCGTGGAAAACCGCCAGCTGTGGACAAAACCCATCTATTACCATATACGAGATGGGATGAGGGGATTATGGTCAGAGAAATAAATCAATCCCCTCCATTTGTAATGATGAATCTCCAGTCTGTCCGTCTACCTGTCTGGCCTGGTAGTACTCTCGAAGCAGCTGGTCCCTCTGGATGATGGCCTCCGTCCTCTCCTTGCGGGCCACATCCCTCTCCTCGCGGACCATGTCGATGTCCTTGCAGGCCTGGCTCAGCTCCTTCTGGGCCTCGGCCTTGTCCTTCACCTCACGGCAGTACTTCTCCAGGAGCTCGTTCTTTTCGCAGATGGCCCGATCCCTGTCCACTAGCGCCGAGCCCAATTCCTTTATCACACAGAGAGAGTTACACAGAGATATAATAACCATTTATTGTGAATATATGTGACTTGAAGAGCTGGATATCAAGAGAGGTTAAACATTCAATTTTCAGCTACCTCTTGATACATGTGGGATATTACACTTTTCCATGAGAGTGTATTTTCCCCCACTTACCATGGCCAGTTGTGTGAGATAAACAAACAAAAAAAACAGCAGGACTGTCCATTCACTCCTGAAATTGTGTTTACTTGCTAGGCAACACACCCGTTCCCCAATACTTTAGCCTTTCTACACCAATATTGAGCTGATGACTCTCGGCTAGCCAAAATACTTTGTGAGCGTCGTCAAAATGTACTGTATAAATAAGTAAATACTGTATAAATAAGTGAATGCTGCAGCTGTAACCACAACTGAGCTTAGCTAGATAGATTTGTTCTAACAGATATACGCTGAAAATACGTCTTTTGAGGTTGTGGAGTTGACAGTGTCAGTTACAGTTATTGTGTCGACAGTTTCAACACGCAGCATGCAGCGGCAGAGAACCATGTTAATTTGGAGCCGTGATCATGTATTTAATGTTGTGACCATTTTAAAGCTGTGTATTTTTTTAAAATGAATGGCCACCGCTCCAGCCAAACAGGATTGATTATACACCCAGGCCCCGTACGAGACTAAATACGTGCTTGTTTCAGCCTTTTGTTACCTGTCGAAGGGCCTCCAGCTCCTCACTGGCCACCCGTCTCTCCGAGGAGGTGTTTTTCAGCTTCGCCTCTGCCATCTCCAGCCCCGTCTGAAGCTTGTCCACCTCCTTGATCACCTGGTCGCGCTCACTCATGATCAGGCGGTACTCGTTGAACACGGAGTCACGCTCCTCCTTGTATTTCTCGCAGTCCTTGGCCGCCTTCAGCTGCTGGGTCTTGAGCCGCGTGGCCTCCGACTGCAGCCGTTCCATCTCACGCTGCAGCTCTTTGTTCTGGGCTGTGGCCTTGGACAACTCCTGCTGGGTGGTGTCAAACCTGTAGCCAGGAGCACCAAGGGTAGATAGCGGGGTGGGAGAGTGTTGAGTTTTAATCACTATAATTTTTACCCTTTGTGAATGAATACTTACAAACAAATATAATAGGTCAGTAGGAACAGTGACAGACATAAACAACAGCAAGTGACCTAGCTTGAACTCTCAGCATCACAAAAGGGAATGTTAAAATGAGGTAGCATCTGCCCGTCCGCATCTGCCCATCCGCAAAGCTTCATCTGTCTTGGATTAAGATTGCTTTGAGCTCTCCATAGTGTGCAGATTTGACTTTGGCATTGAACTCGTGTTGAAAGTATGTAGTAAGCTTTGCTGCTACTGCTGGTAGTCATTAGGATTTGTTTACAGCTGCTAATTCAGGGTGTGTGTGTGTGTTAGATTAGTCCAGCCATACCTCCTCATGGTGGAGGGGTACTGCTGCTGGTAGTGGATGGCGGCGTCCCTCTGCTTCAGCAACACGTCCACCTGTTTCTGCAGCCTGTGGTTCTCCTCGTCTGCCTGCTCCAGACGACTCAGGTCTGTGTTGTGACTGGCCGTCTTCTCGTTGTAGTGCTTCCTCAGCGCCTCGTAGTCCCTCTTCATGGCTTCCAGCTTGTCCACAGCCGTGTCGTACAGCTTGTTGAGAACATCAGATGATCCATCTCTCATCACCTGGAAATGACATAATTCAGGTCACTTGCTCAATAGGAAAGGGGGGGCAACAATGGGACTACTCAAGCCATTCATTTGTGGTGCACTTGAATAGGTTGAATAGGGATGCTGCCAAACAACGTGACATAATTTCCTTATGCAATGGATCTCTTTTACCAAGCACTTCACTGTTATTATATAAGGATATCAAAAGGTTTGGCCATTCAGGGTAGCCTTATTCTTACATCTACAGTTCAGGTGGATTTCATGTACAGTATAATAAAGTTTTCAATGTACATAAAACAGTATCCTGGCACAGTATATAAATTTAGGTCCTCCATCCTTTCCAGAGGTAACAGGGCATAGCAAGATTTAAAGCCAGATTCTGCCTGTATACTGGTCAACATTCCTCTTCAGCTAGAGCTGTCTTTGAACCAATTTCAAAAACACACATTTTTCACTGTGTAAATAGGGCTTTAGTGTAATGGATGACCAACCATAAAAAAATGTTGTCCTTCACTTGAAAAGTTACACTGCAACTTTGTTTCTTAGCGCTGGAGATCAAAGAAGGAAACTTTCCCAGTTAATTCCCACATCGGAACAGTTAAAATAACTTGCATGACATAATGCATTTAAACAAGGGTCAGGGTCTTAGGACTACATTAGCTAACTCTAGTGTAGAAATCACGCAGATAAACTGTTCAAACTCTCGCTTTTCCCTTTTCCAAGAAAGGACCACAGAATGATACAGATTATGTGTGGGCCAGACAGCTAGAGCAGACACTGGGATGACTTTTATATGAGGTCTCGACTGGCATACAACAGTAAAAGCCTAGTTTGGACTGACATCATTGGGCTGATTTGAATGATGCTGAATAGCGGTTTACCTAGTGATGGCATAAGCTCATAAACACTAGAGTATGGAGACAAAGAGGCATGTATCCTTGCCCTTCTTATCAAAATGCCATATGAAGCCATTCCCCATGGTTATGTAAGGTATTGCAGACATTTAACGATCTGACCTTCCCGACTGTAATGAGGCGGAGAATATGTCACAGAATAACAATGGCAGATACAGGTTAGGTCTAATTTGAAAGAATTCCTGATCCATGGAGACGTGTAAGAACAAGCCTGTCTGACCCCATTTATATGAATGATGCAGTACTCTCAATGGTCACGGAGGGGCAAATAAAATGACTTCTGTCTCAAATGTCAGGATCCAAAATGGGTGACTGCATCTCAAGGACGGTCAGAAATGGAAGCGTGCGTGTATCCGTCTGTTATTTTTGCGGACAGGTGTGTTAGTGCATGTCTGTATTTGTGTGTAAGACTGAATGTACATGGAGCACCAGCTATGTAGTTACCTGTTGGTGCAACATCCTCATGTCAGCCACCTCTCTCTGGTCATCGTCGTGCAGCCTCCTTAGCTCCTCGCAGGCCTGCTTGACGTGGTTGTGTTCCCTGACCAGTTGGATGTTGTCCTGCCTCACCGCCTCCAGCTCCTCTTTCAGCTGGGCCTGTTCGCTCACCAGACGACTGTGGAGTGTACTGGGGAGATAACATAGCAAGTATAGGACGGGCAGCTCCAACCAAGCAATGTGACCGGTTAAATACATGGTCCAGCCATGCTTAAAATCATCTGATCATCAGAATTACAGCACACTTACCCACGCAAACAAAGCTTCATTGTCACTATAAATAACACTCAACCATTGTTATGAATTAACAGACATGATTAAACATTTACACAGCATCTGTGTGTAAGGGGTATTTTTAGCTACGCTGAGACCTATGCCAACAACTTTCTTGATATACTCTTCATGATGAGGTACATCATGTAATATCATCTTCTGTATACTTGTAGTCCAAATAGCATATTTCATGTTACTAGTTATACATTACAAGGGTGTCCTACTTTTGGCCATGTAATATATTTGGAGCCTCTGATGGGTGACTCAGGAGTTTATGAACTCACTAGTTTCCCTGATATGTTTAGATATTGTTAAATATTGTTGCTGTATCAACACAAGATTTTCTTTCCGGGTCTTATTGCTACTTCAGTGTTGTTAAATCACTACTGTGCCAATGTAAACAGTAAAAATACCTTAGTATGAATTATTCACAAGACCAATAAAATCCTCCATTGTTACTAAATTACATAAGGGTGTGTGTCTGCGTGCTAATGCTAGCCTAAACATTAACTGGCTTATTGATGTAAGTATGAGTCACCAGTTTACAACATCACCTACATCAATGGTGTTTTAATGTGAAAGGGAAAGCAGCAAGGCAGACAGGGTGGTAGTAAACAGGGCTGGGAGGGAGAGGCTTAAACACGGCAATAATCCCTCATCTGTCTGTTTGCATTGCAGCCAGCTGTTGGTGCCCTACACTTTGGAGACAGTATGGCATCATTAAATCACACAAATGGATGAGCCTCCCGTTCACCGCCAAGTCAGCACAGCTTATTTCATGGGACAACAAATGCTCCGTTGGTAGAATTATCCTGATGGCACAGATGCATCGCCATGCCCACTGTGTTCAAATGATGATTATGGAGCACCCTTCAGCATGAACCCTCCTGGGATTGAGCAGGACATTATTTATAGGAGAGTAATTTAGTCTCTAGTCTTCGAGTCTTCAAACCCTGTCCACTGGTTTGAAAAGACAACTCTGAATAAGTCATCGAACAGTCCGAAAAAATCTCTGAAAACTTTTTTTAAACAATCACAATGATGAATTTTTAAAGTTGAAGGGGTTTTTGATGGCTTAACTGAGCAGCTTTTGGACTCGTACAAAGGCTTCACCCCTATTACTCCCACAAAAATAAAATCTGTTCTCTGCAATCTGCTCTGAATATGTCATAGGAGGGACCGAATACAGGTTAAAACCCTACAGGCTGAGTGCAATAGCAGGCAGCACAAATGCTCCTTCTGCTAAAGAATTTACGAAGGCACTGCAGTTGGCTTTCCACTTACTGGTAGAAGTCGGCTTTCTTCACAGCCTCCTCGCACCTCTTCAGAGTGGTGCTGTGTTGGTTCTGCAGGGACTGTAGGATCCGCCATTGCCTTCATGCACTGCAGTTTGAGACGCTCATAGTCATGACCTGCTTTGGCGTTTGGTCTGTCTCACACATGGGTAAAAAGGAGACAGGAGACAAAAAGTGTGACACATCAAAATCAAGTTACAAGAAGCCACATGGGAGGATAAGAAGCATAAGCGGGATAAGAACATGCAGAGTTTGTGTTTATGGGAACAGTGGGGAAGAGAAGCATCATTCAAATTGTATGCTTACCCCTTGTTTTACAGACTTTGAGCATATTTAAAAACAATTTTGCGTCACGTTAAGTACTTACTCCCCTCGTTTAGTTTCTTTTAAAAAGTTGAACAAGACGAGAACCTCCTACTCACTGAGCATACACTGGATCAGAGTGTTTTTCCAGAACTGTTTGCTTTGGAAAGTGGACAGTTGAGTACATGAGCTCAGTACAGTACCTGCAGTCATCAAAGGTGGTTCCGGGTGAAGAGAGGGCCAGCCGTTTGCGTAATTCATCCCTCTCGCGGGTCACATGCCTGAGTTGGAACAGGACCGTCTCCATCTTCTCGCTTATGTGCCGGTTTTCCATGTGGGCAGGTGGAGGGGATGAGGCTTGACCAGGCGTACCTGTGTGAGTTAGCATTTCACTGGCAGGATGTGCTATTTACAAGGCTCAGACGATGGAGGACGTAGCATTAACTCAAAGCCCAACAAATCAGCTCATAATAAAAGTAAACAAGGAAGCACCTTTTCCTTGTATGTTTTTTTTTTTAAAGATTATTTTTTGGTATTTTGCCTTTTATTTGGCAGTAGCAGTAGAGAGACACAGCAAATATTGGGTGAGAGGATAACATGCGACATAGGTACCAGGGCTGGATTTGAACACAGTACGTCACAGTTATGTGGTATGTGCCTTAAACCACCGAGCCAAGAGATTCAAGATGTTCTACTAACATTAAGTTAATGTTTGCGAACTATAGCAAGCAATAGTTTTACTAGCGTTTAGACCACACACACTAATTCCCCAAGCGATGACAAATCATAGTTTTGTTCCCCTTCATCGACCAATTAAATCCTCTCTCCATCAGAGAACGACCAACTAAAACAGCTCTGTGTAATCACTTGCATGTGCTGGAGGTCTAAACGGGGAGCAACCAAAGACTATATTTACATATTTAGTTGATATACACACCCACCCAGTGGCCACTTTATTAGGTACACCTGTACACCAATGATGTGGCAACAACTCAATGCATAAAAGCATGCAGACATGGTCAAGAGGTTCAGATGACCAAACATCCGAATGGGGAGGAAATGTGATCTAAGTGACTTTGACAGTGGAATGATTGTTGGTGCCAGACGGGGTGGCTTGAGAATCTCAGAAACTGCTGATCTCCTGGGATTTTCACACAGAGTTTACAGAGAATGGTGCGAAAACTGAAAAACATCCAGTGAGCGGCAGTTCTGCGGGCAAAAGCGCCTCGTTAATGAGAGAGGTCAGAAGAGAATGGCCAGACCGGTTCAAGCTGACAGGAAGGCGACAGTAACTCAAATATCCAACAGTGGTATGCAGAAGAGCATATCTGAACACACAACACATCAAACCTTCACTCCTGTCAGCTAAGAACAGGAAACTGAGGCTACTGGACAGTTGAAGATTGGAAAAACATCGCCTGGTCTGATGAATCTCAATTTCTGTTGTAACATGCAGATGGTAGGGTCAGAATTTGGCGTAAACAACATGAATCCATTAATCCATCCTTGTGTTAACAGTTCAGGCTGGTGGTGGTGGTGTAATGGTGTGGGGGATGTTTTATTGGCACACATTAGGCCCCTTAATACCAATTGAGCATTGTTTAAATGCAACAGCCTACCTGAGTATTGCTGCTTGTGCATCCCTTTAATGGCCACAGTCTACCCATCTTCTAACGGCCCATCACACCATGTCACTAAGCATACGTCATCTCAAGCTGCTTCCATGAACATGACAGTTAAGTGTACACCAATGGACTCCACAGTCACCAGATATCAATCCAATAGAGCACCTTTGGGATGTGATGGAACGGGAGATTCGCAGCATGAATGTGCTGCTGACAAATCTGCAGCAACTGCGTGATGCCGTCATGTCAACATGGACAAGGATCTCCAAGAAATGTTTGCAGCACCTTGTTGAATCCACGCCACAAAGAATTCAGGCTGTTTTGGGGGCAAAGGGGGAGGGGGGGGTCCTACCCAGTACTAGAAAGGTGTACCTAATAAAATGGCCACTGAGTGTATATATTAAGAAACAGTGGCTGGTTCCTTGGCACACAAAATGCATTATCTTACTGGCAAAATGACTAACAACATTATTGCATTTTAGATCTGAATACTACCATGAACACCAGACTCACCTAAGCTGCTGAGAGAACTGCTGCTTTCCGAGTCCGAGGGCATAGTGGACAAGACGCTGTAAGTGGACCCTGTGAGGGGGGACAAAACATTAAAGTCAGTTCCAAGCGTATGCTACCACATCGCCTCCATCATAGTCAGATGATTGTCTCCAGCATTGTATTGTACATCAAGGCTCTGCAGCTTGGGTTACATTTGGGTGCTTTATTCAAAAAAAAAAAAAAGACCGGTTGGAGGAATAATAAGGTGGGACTTTCCCCAACTTTGGATGACAGCCCTGTGGGCCTGACGGCAGAGTGTGGCTAATTATCAGTAGGCCTGAGAGCTTGAATGTAGACTAGCCAGGGCCCCAAAGAGGCTCAGCACTGCAGCCCCAGAGCTTCTCCTTTCATCTCCTCTGACAACACCACAGTCCCCCTCCAAAAGCCCCTTCCTTTTGTAGTCTAATTCATAATTAACTGTACAGAAAAGAGCACAACAATATGATAGAAAAAACATCATGCAAAAATACTATGTTATGAATAAAAACACATTTACAAAACCACAGGTAAAACTGAAACTTCTTGGAGGGACACTTATTTCACAATTATTTACTCTTTTCATCAAATGGGAATGTGAACATTTTAGAAAAAAAAAAAGGCAAAAAAGTGTCTTCACACATCTGAACCTGTGACAGAAGCGTCTCAGAGCAAACCGAGGATTTTAATGATGCTTAGGATTTTGAACAGACTCCCATGTCATCTTAAAGCCACAGACATCCACAGCTCTCGACCAAAAAGCCAGTGGTGCGCACATTCACTGAAATCTAACTTCGCTGTGGGATGAACAGCTTATAGTTCAGTTAAATCAGCAACTTCTACCCCTGATATAAGGTCTAATGCTCAACTAAGAGCAGGAGCATGACAAACGATTCTATTTACCCACGTCCCAGTGCTCTAAATCAATCCCTGGCTGGCTGTGTTCCCACTAGCTAAAGGAGACTGTGGGTTTGATTAAAACTGGAGGGAACCCAGCTAACATGGCTCACCCCTTTTTTCCCAGCAAAGGACTGAAAGAAGAAAAAAAAAAAAAAAAAGAGTGATGTGCCTCAGGAACCGTGGCATCCCATGGATCAAGCTTTCTTTGTTCTCTCTGTAGCTTAAGTTTCCCATGAGTCTGTTTGAGCACAGAGTGTCACAATGGGCAAGGTTCACTGTGGAATTGCTCACTCACTTTTCTGCTTCTTGGAAGTCATGTGACCTGGACCTCACTGCGGTCAGACCCTCACCGCTCAAGTATCTCATTTGGGTTGATCACTTTGCTACAGTCACAGCCACTCTGTGCTCGTCTGAAACTGACTAGACCGAAAATGTTCAGGAGAACAAAATGAAAATCTGTTATAATGCAAGAGAAACACATCACGAGGAAAGAAACTGAAGTTTATATGCTTTAAGGGGGGGGGGGGGGAATCTAAATTTTTTTCTTCCCGACAATGGAGAGTTTAGTCTAAATTGGAACAGTGCCTTGCTCAAAGCTGAAAACAGGGCAGCCAAGACTAACCTGTGATGTCATCTAAAGACACATCTGGAGCTGCTCCACTGAAAACGAATGAGAAACACTTTGTGGACACTGTGCCACTAGAGCGATTTTCCAGGGATATCGGTACATATGCGTCAGAGCTGATAGCACTACTAGAAGTTACAATGAATTTGGGTGTGAAACTCTCTTTCTACTGTGTGAGTTCTCTCTCTCTCTCTCTCTCTCTCTCTCTCTCTCTCTCTCTCTCTCTCTCTCTCTCTCTCTCTCTCTCTCTCTCTCTCTCTCTCTCTCTCTCTCTCTCTCTCTCTCTCTCTCTCTCTCTCTCTCTCTCTCTCTCTCTCTCTCTCTCTCTCTCTCTCTCTCTCTCTCTCTCTCTCTCTCTCTCTCTCTCTCTCTCTCTCTCTCTCTCTCTCTCGAGCAAAAGCCCAGTATTTTGACATCCTACTACCAAATGCTCATGCATGTTTTGAGGTGAGGCAAAACAGAGATGAGAAGATGAGAGTGCCCTAAGTAAGCCACCACACACACCCTTCTGATGCGCTGCCATCATTGTATTGTTCCTCAAGAGACTGTGAGAATGGTCTGAAAACAAAAGGTCTTTGCTGTCAAGCCCTGGAGCTATGTTATATAAAAGTATAGAATATCTCAGTTTATAAGAATAAAACAAAGAGCTCCTGGGGTTTTACAACCCCCATCAAAGTCAAGTCAATATGTGCATGCATCAGATTCACGTCATGGTGAAATTCCTGCAGTTCAAACAGTGGCTCATTGACCATAATTCACCTACATTCATCTTCTCTCTAGTCAAAATCTGACAAAGTTCTATTATAACCTTTGTTAAGAGTCAGGTTCAGAGTAAGTGCTGTGGTTAGGTAAACACAAAGGCTCCCGCTTGCCGTTCTTCTCATCTTGTTTTCGATTTCATAGATTATCTAGCTCATACCCTCTGGGATCCAGGTTGACTTGAGAGCAAGTAGAGAGAGCAGGCTGCTGACAGTGCATATTATTGAAAACCTAGTTCCTGACAGGCCCTGTTTTCGGGTGTGCAGTGGAGGAACCTGTCTGCCCAGTAGCTAACAGCAGCTCAGCCCATTGTGGCCTGCTTGACTAACAGGGAGCTGTAGTCTACACCACATTAATGAAACCAGACTCAAACGTGTTCCTGTACAAGCCTCTTCAGTAGGAGAAACCACAGTAGGCCACTCCAGTCGTCAGATTTACAGTCAGCGCATAATTGTGAAATGCGGCACAAAAATGAAAAATGTTTAGGTAAAGACTGACCCACATTGGAGCTTAAGTTTTCTTATAAATAATGTGGAAGGAAGGAATAAATACAGAATTGAGCCACACCAAGAGTGGCTTGGAATCCTGTCTGAGGAAGCCGACTGAGTATGACAGTTTGGCAGTAAACAAAAGTGACAAGTGCAAGTATTTCCTTTGTAATGCAAAGGTATTGAGCAAGGACTATGTCAGTGTGCATACATTACTGCCATATGAATTCATATACTCCTATGTGTGAATGAAGAATGTCCTCTAGATGAGATTGAGAAGTACTGGCATCGTATTTAAGGCCAGTTACAGTGCAGGATTAGTGCAGTTTGGTGATGATGATGAAGTTATTAGCACCTTAAACAGAACAAGTGTATTTATGCAGCTTAGATGTGGGAGGAAAAAAAATTGAAGGGCACTCAAATTACTGGATGGGAAGAAGCATTCTCATGAGCAAATGACAAAATGACTCCCAAGTCACATTGAATGTGACACGGGGAGGAGTAAATACATCCCAAAATAGAATTAGGCTAGAGGCTGTGATATCTGCAATCTTATCATTGTAACACCCACAATAGGTTGTTATTTTCATGTGAAGAAACAAAACACACTGCAAGGGTAACCAGTAGATTAGACGATGGAGAAACAATCTAGAAATGGTGTTAGTGATGTTATTTGTAGCCTAATACATTTCCTTGCTTAAACCAAGTTAAAATGTACGTACTATGGCTACTTCTGCTGTTATCCCAAACAAACAAGGTGTTCATGTTGTACGCCAAACTCACTAGACAACTCTCATGTTCCAGAATAAACTAAAACAGAGAGACATAGCTTACCGCTCCCTGTAGATGTGCTCTGAAACATTTTAGTCATAGTGCGTAAAAAAAAGGTGTATTTTGACTCTACAGGACAGAATACTGACTTGACCATTTCAACACTTAAAGCACAAATGTATTTATTATGTAGTGAGACTGAATTGAAACACAGATCTATCAATCTCCACTGCATATCGCTCTACACATCACTCTGAATGAAAGAACTGTACTGCCTTTAATCCAACTCATTTAATTCTTAATCGATTCATTTGACTTTGACAAGGGGTTGTTGATTTCACCCACCCTTTCAGTAAAACCACAGCCAACCGTGGTGTCATTACATTGATTGTTTGAGTCTTTTTAAGTCCATTCAATAACACTGTCAAACAGCTAGCAGGGTATGCTTTTAGTGACATGGAAAGGAGACAGGCACAGTAGTGTGAGTGTAAATGAGCATAAAGTCACATGATAGTGCAGCGCTCTATCACTATTCTTGCCCAAAGGAAAAGTCTTGTCCTTCATCAAGTTGTCATATTGTCAATATCCTGAATGTTAGATCATGCTCGGAGTTGGATCAAAACCAGGTTGGGTCAAATCCAAAATGGAGCACAATGGACCACTAGATCCCTAACAAGAAGTCACTAGGGGCGTGTAGTGTAGTCTGTGGTACTCAATATTAAGTTTACTTTTATGGCATCTTTAAAATAAATAAATGTGTACAGTTTACACATTTCACAAATGGTGTTTCTTTTTCCAGGCAAATGCTTTTACCCAGCATGCCAGACATCAATTCATAACATTTCTACTCACCAGTTGTATGATCCACTGGTCCAAGGCCATTCAAAAGGGCAGCGCTCAGGTGAGGGTGCGTCTTCTCCAGGGCCGAGCAAAGCTCTGAGAAATGGTCTCTCTCCTTACTTATCAGCATCTTCAGGAGAAGGTCCACTTTTTCCGAGTTGGAGGAACAGTTGTGATCCAGTTCATAGCGTTCAGACTGGCTGAGTGTGCCAGAATGAGCTAAGGCATCCACAACTCTGTCTGCATCTGTTATCGACTCCAGTAAGTTCTGGTAACATTTCTCCAGCAACTCTTTATGCTTGGACTCCATCTCTTCGCCCGCGTCGCTCTCCTCGATATATAAGCCGACCAGCGTCGAAACAAATTCAGCTTCAACTTCTTTGTCCGATAGTCAACTTCACTTCGGAGTGCTGTTGCGAGTCCCCGAAATTGTGTTGCACAGCCAAGTTGGGACGGCTCTCAACCCGAATTGAAGGAGACACAAGTAGCCATATTTGTTGCCCAAGGCTGTTGACTGCACTAAGATGAAATAGCAACATATTCTCCCAACCGCCGCGCCAGTACGGTCGGTCCACCGGTTCGTCCTTCCTGGCAAGACGTCTAAACCTCTTAAACTCCTGACTGCATTTGCTCTGAAGACGATGTCGTCCCAAAATCAAGTTCTTTCTACATGTTGAAAAGTGTACCAACTCTTTAAGAGCCCTCTCTGCGTGACTACAAACTCCGCCATGTCTCACCGTTTTAGCAGCTGTAGCTCTCTGCCAATCATATTTCCGTGCAATGGCCATTTAAGGTAAAAGAGGGCGGGGCCTCTTTCAGACGCACCTGGTTTACTGACCGAAACTTTACATTCCCCTAACCAAAAACCACTATAATAATCCTACGATATTCTTATAGGAAGTTGTAGCGTGTTTGTGGTATCCTATAGTGAGTTTATAGTGACCTTGTTGTACTTGATGGATTTTTTAAATCTCCTCTGGAATCTCTATAATATTCCTATAATACTGGAAAATCACTATAATATTCCTATTGTATTCTATAGGGACTTATAGAATGTCTTTGGTCCTCAATAGCGAGCTATTGTGATCTTAATCGTATATATATATATATATATACGTATATATTTATTTATTTTTTTAATCTCCGATGATATGATATAATGATATATGATGATATAATGTTCCTATGAATTTCACAAGAAATGTCATCCCTATAATAAAAACCAATACAATATTCCCGTGGCACAGTGACATTTCAAGGTGTTTTTTTCCTATGGTATAATATTCCTATAAGGACTTATATGTTTAGTCTATAGTGACCTCATTCTACTTAATGGCATTTGTATCTCTTCTGGTATAACTATAATATCCCCATAGAAACTTGTGTCGCTGTGATATTTGTTTAGTATCATTCTAAAATTAGGATGATAATCGTTTCTTTTTCATTAATGAATCCATCTGTGAACAAATTGGAGACCAAATGTATTACACTTTCCAGTTATGTAAATATGAAAGCATTCAACATCATGCATTAATTATCTGTTCAAAGGTTAATATCGCTATTGATGATGTCGCTCCAGACTACAGTACATTATGCAATCCTATTATGAATGCAATTTCATTTCGGAGTAATGTCCTGGATTTTATTCATTGATTTGATATATTTTAGAACAGATTGCAGTGCTTTCGTGAACCCCCAGAACATATTTCTCATCTGCATTGTCCCATGACACATCTGCACCGCGCTATAAGCTTTCTTCTGCTCCACATAATCCATCAGATTTCAAAGGCAGACACACGTCACATCTGCTGAGATTGAGATCCTTAAGAAACCAAACTGGAAGTAGTCACATGAAACGTATATGCGCCTGTTTAGAAATAAGATACAACTGACCTCTATAGAAATCTGCCTTCAGGTCTTTTACCATGATTGCTGATAGTACTCTATATCATCATAGGGCTTCAATGTATTGCCCAGGAGAACAATGACATTCATGTAGACTAAACTATGGAAGCACACATGGGCTAGGGGTTTTAAGCTTAATTCGGTACACAGTGTGCCCATACATTGTCCCACTTAAGTTTCAAACAGCTTTAACACTGCAGCTGATTACATAACAACCCAACTACCTTATTTTCCTAACAGGGGAAATCCACATGGCTCTCGCCAAGAAATACTAATTGGAATGATGTGGAATTATACCACTTATGAATAGGAGCTCTTCCCTTGAAACCTGTACTGTTATTCTGCAGTGTAAAGTCAAGAGAAGTGGGAGCCATTTATGGTGACATGTTGTCATAGATAGGATGTGCTCCTCATTCTGCACACACACAAACAAAAAAATAAACAATAGCAGTTTTGATAGGGTTTTATTCTCATATTCTAAGAGGAACCTCGGGAGCGTGCCTGGCTGTGAGTTCTGCAGACCAGATAGTGATATCTGCTGCTACATCTCATTATGTGTTGGTCATCTAATCCGTGGGCTTGTAATTTGTTTATATGCACTCATGAAGTTTAAAGCAGGATTATGTCCCTGGCAACCAAATGTCACATAACCACACATTCCTCATTGGATGGTTGGGGAAATTCCCACTCCAATCAAATACTCAGTCAATACTTACTTTACTGATTGTCCATTTCTATAACACAGTACTAACATTACAAGCTGGTGATGCAGATGTGGATTAAGGTAAATTGTAGAAATTCATTTCAGTAGAGCTCTCCATTGAGTGGGATTTTTCATTAGGACAATGCATAAACTGTCTGTGAAACCTTTGGGTAACAATTTTTGTGTTTACATCTTATGATTGGAAGAGTTTTATTCATTTCACAAAATCATTTTGTCATCCAAGGACTCATTAATCAATCCATAAATCAAAAGGGACCACTGAATTAAGAAGTACCATTACTCGCTTTCATTTTTTGATAAACATTTTCCAAATGATGGATACCTCAAAAGTGGAACAAAACACTTGTCCATCTAAGAAGAGGAGAGAAAGCCCCTGGGCTGAGAGGAAGTGTGAGGGCCTACAGCTCATCACAGACTGACCTTGACATCACCAGTACTGATGAAGCAGGATGCTATTGATTGATATCACTACCATTAGCACATGCAGCTGACATCTCCAATAAGTGTAACCCCTAATAAAGGGCACAGCACTGGCAAATAGGCACCTATTATGTCCACGTGTTAATAATGAAGAGTCATTTCGTCAGGATCAGGGGGGAAAAAATGGAGGCCTGATTTACTTTTGTCCAATATATTTCAGGAGGAATCACGACAAACATCAACATCAACATCAAATATTCATTCCTCTTTGTCCTCAGGCTGATATGTGCTTTCCCTTTTGTGCAAAACAAGAAATGCTGAAGTGAGAATTGTGTAGAAGTGAGGCTTAGTAAAGTCATTTGGTTGCACCATTACATTCTCTCTGAAGCTCAACTTAAGGCCAAGGAGAACAACAGAAAGAAGACTGTGGGACATTGCTTGTGTCTCCAATAGGGAACACTATTTATAGCCTCCAGAAAAGCTCTTTGCTATGCCACTCCGCTGCTCATGCCAATGAACTGTAAAGCAAACTTAAACTCCCTCTCCTCTCAGATTATAGAGCAAGACACGCACAGAAGTCACTTATGTAAGCTGTATCACTTGCACCTTTTGATAGAAGGCACCATTTATATTCCTCTGAAGAGGGGGTTGACTCGCTCACTGCATTCATAATACAGGCAAAGGTGGTGAAAATGAAACTGGCTTTGAAATGCAAATTGCTCATTGTGTTCAGGCTCACAGTAGAGAATTATCAGTCAATGTTTTATGCAAACACATGATCCGGGTTGACGCAGAAAATCCTGAAAATATTTTTATTGAAATTAATGATGGCTTGATATATATGTATATACGTCTCTGGAGACATCACAACTATAATATGGCAAATGTTAGAAAATGAAAAATGCATCTATTAAACTTCAATGACTGAATCATCATCATGCAAGGAAAATGTCAAAATAGATTTAGTGCAATAGCTATTCAGGTGTAAATCAAAACTCATACACATAAGAAATGTCACTACATGTGAACCAAGAGCCCTCTACTGGCAAAAAACCCCAAAACAATCAAACCAGTAACTGACGCCCTATGATTGGTTCTGTTATAAACACAGTATTGAGAAACAAATAATGCAATGATTACATTTATGGATTGATTGCAAAATAAGAGACTGCAAAATACAAGCAAGTAGTTCTGAACAGTTTACATTACCTGGCTTTGGGCTTTCAGCATTGCATAAAAAGGCAACATTGTGTCTGTAGTTGGTGTACAATGAATGGCAATGTGTGTATAGCAGAAGCGGAATAAAAGGGTAGTATGAAGCTGATCTGAAGATGAAACGTGCTAAAGTGAAGTGCTAAGTTGCATAGACTTGCAAGCGGGAGTAAAACTGGTTAGTTGACATGGAAACTTTAAAGACAGAGTAGATAACTGTTGCAGATCAAGATAGGTCTTATGTTCAAACTTCATCTAGAAATTAATCTTGGCAGCCAGTGAAGGCATTATCAAATGGCCATGTGTATTTATTTGGCATTTCAGCTGCCATATCCATAGCTCATTTGAAGAGCCCTGCATTGTTCAAATCTCACAGTTTAGTTTAGATTTTCAGCACCTACCAACACTTGGTCAGCTCACAAACATTGACAAATTTGCTTGCACTGTTGAAATACTTGCAGACAAGGTAAACATTATCTAAGTAACATCTAAATATGCATCAAGTGTAACGTGCTGGCATGTTTCCCCTCACCCTAAAATGGAAACACAGTATTTCACGGCACCAGGACTCTTCAATATGCTGTATATTCCTCTTCCCGTTCTTTGTCTTTACCTTGTCTGTGACACTATATTGATCCCACAAAAAGAGAAACTCAAACTGAGGTAGACTGCTAGCTGCTAGCATGGAGCTGGACGTTTTAGAGAAATGTTTATGTTTGATGACCACAGTAGCATTATACCTTGACTATGGCTTTGCAAATTGCAACTGTCAAGTGGACAGAGGATTCAGTGGTAGCCAGTCAAGAATGGGTCTGTGCAGACGTGATGATAATTTAGTGTAATTTTTAAATTCAGTATGCAATTTTCTGCTCTAGGTTTCCATGTTTCACCTACTGATTAAAGGTTATCTATTGCGTCTTTAAAAATCTTGATATATATCTATATATATTTACTATTTGGCAAACATCTAGTACAACACAGTAGCAAACGTATACATGTCTTGGAATATAGTAAAAAAAAAAAAAGTTAATATTGATTGGCTGTTGTCATTGGAGAAACAACATTAACTGCATGCATCAGTGGTTTGTATATGATCCTGCAACACTGTTACAATATGGACTACTACACTGTCCTTATGAGAGAGAGGCATCTTCCTGTCCCTCTAGTCACTTCCTCCACACAGCTTCAGCAGCAGCTTCTTGTAGTCTCCAGAGGTATCACCCTGAGAAAGAGATCAATACTATCGTAAACAAGATCCCGTTTCAAATTATGCCACAAACCACACTTACTATAGAGTAAAAAAGGAAGAAAGCAAGGTCACTGATGCTGATATTGCTCTGTTATTGTGGACTTACCGAGATGTGAGTGTACAGTGACTTGCCATAGACCCTCATATACTCCTGTCTGATGTCCAACATATCGACCTCAGAGCGGGTTACCATGATACGCATGAGGGTTTGGTCCTTGGTCCCCGCTCCCTGTCAACACATCAAAATGTGATTCTTTATTGAACCCTGTAGGGAAATTCTCTTTTCTCTTACACCCTGCACCCTGCTGCCCAAATACATAGTGGTACATAAAATAATCTGGATTATATGGATATGTACAACGAGACATAGTGGTTATACAATGAGTATACCTCCATGGCCTTGTGGAGCCTTTCGGCAAAGTAGGCAGGGGTGTTCTTGATGCATTTCACTAGAAAATGGGAGCAAATATTGATGTTAGTGACTCGAACCAGCACACTTCATTTCAAATCTTGTACGATTGAGTAAATTCACACGTCTATGCTCCTCAGAAAAAATTTGAGTGGTGAAATGACCGAAATACGTTGCATACACATGTACTTAATTTTACCAAGGAGGAACAAGATAGAACAGGTATAGAGTAGGGGTAATAGATCAGAACACATTTTTGACATTGCTACATATTTTCCTCATTACAAGTGAGGTCCAATCGTAAGGATCCCCAAGAACCTACCAACAGCCACCATGCCGGACTCCACATTTCCAGACATCTCCCTGCCGATGCTCTTCTCAATCTCTCTGCCACACATCTGCTGGTACTCATGGAAGACTGACAGAGACGAGAGGAATAGGCAGGATGGTTACAATCCTAACATATGGAACATGTCACCTACCATTGCAGACTATTGGCATATTGAGATATAATGGATAAATAAAATCAATACATGAAATGAAAGCCATATATTTCGAGGTTTCCGTCTTTGTAAAATATGGCCCAAAAGGTGAAAGAGAGTTCATGGTAAAAACAAAGCAGAAGTCTCATGAGGAACTAAATGTGATTGAGGAAGAGTTACGGGGGAAGGATTATCAATTTAATATACTCACCTGCCCGGAGGTGAGGCTTGCTGCGAGCACACAGGATGGCATTAAACTGAGACTCATCAGTTCCTACTTTATTTTCACCAGCGGCATACAGTTTCTGTCAGATACACACACACACACACACACATATATATTAGAACAGGAACATCATATAGTACTAAAACATTTCTCAAACAATCCAAACTTTCACCTGAGCATCCTGTTTGGCCACGGAGACGTCAACAGTTTCCCTTTCATCACGATTCCCCTAGAAAAGAGGAAGAAAGGTTGTTTTTTACTCAATAACAGATTACACAGGAAGCTGTCTGACAAATCATTTCCCGTGGACAATGGCCAGTAAGTGTCAAGTGTACATGAACTGAGAGCTCATTATGAATCAGCTACCTGGCTGAGTGAGATCAGGAGTCTGCGGAAGTGTCCTGAGGTGTCACTGCTGATAGCATCCTCCAGGGTCTTGCCATACTCTGGTAGGAAAACATGGCATTTAGTTTTTTTAGTCAAATCAATAGAATTCATCTGATTTGCTGAGCTGCCTTGCATACAATAAAGAACCAGGTATGTCTATCAGATGAATTGAATTCAACAATGTTTAACCCAAGAAAGACATGGTGAGGTAGCGAAACAGGTTTTACAGGCATTCTGAGGCTGTAAATCACTTGTTTCAATGGGTACATTACATTACAGTCATTTAGCAGACGCTTTTATCCAAAGCGACGTAAAAAAAAGGTACTTGACACTATGTGGGGATTGAACCCACGACCCTGAGACTGAGAGTCTCATGCTCTACCGACCGGGCTGGACTGAGTGGGTAGCATGTGTAAATATTGAAGTAAAGCAGACTTGTTTTTCGAGTTGCAATCCGTTATGAAAGTTGCAAAAAGCTTTAAAACAACCTCTCCATAATATGCTGTTGGCATAAATGCTGTCTGAACGATTTGCTTGTTCTACTATCTGGTAAAATGTGCAAAATGTGTCAAATTAACAACTTTGGATTGGAACAACAGTTTAATATTTAATGTTGCTCATTTAGACTCCTTTCAGAGGGTAGATATGGATCATTGGCAGTATTATCCCAATATAGGATAACAGAGAAACACATAACTTGTGTGTAATTTCATGTATTCACAATTTCATGAGTTTGTGAATGAAGATCTTTGTCAATCAGTGGCCTACTGAACTGTAAGAACACTGTAGACAACTGTGTGAGCCACATAAAAGACACACCACTGGTTACAACCGCACAGACATGACACAATCCAATACTCTTCTCTCACTGCGTGGAGAGAACATGCCAATTACAGAGTTAGCATGGTTCGTTATCATGCAAACCTGAATTAAAAATAGAAACGACAAGATGAGCGCTCACCAGATTTGTAAACGTGATTGATTTCACGGATCTCTGCATTGCTGCGAGATGACAGGATCTCAATCAGACATGCTTCATCAGTTCCTGCACCCTGCACAGAAAAATAAACAAGTTCAAATAAACACCAACTTCCTATTGTGTAAACGATAGAGGAAATTACCTCTGAGTCCAGTGGTTGTAACATTCACTGGCTATTACCCGTGAGTCTCAACTACTCTTATTTAGCAAACGTTTTCCACTTTCCCCCCCCCATTATATGATGAGTCACACAATGTGGTCTGGACTCCCAAACCAAAATTGAAGCATCTGCTAAGACCAGGAACAACATGAGCATCCAACCTTTATAGCCTCTCTGAGTTCAGATGCATCAAAGTGCACCGGCGTCATCAGCATGGCAAGAACCAGTTTCTCAAAGTTTCCAGTGAGCTCAGACTTCAGATCATGGGACAAATCCTAAGAGAAAAAATACAAGGCCGTGAGGATCAAGGTCTCCCTAGATGCAGCAGCCCACAGAAGCAAACCCATCTGTAAATCTTACCTTCCCGTAGGTAGTTTTGTAGGCAGCTACCATTGGAACCCGCTGCTTGTTGGTACGACTTCCAAGAAGCTCAATAATAGCGCTCTCATCAGTGCCTGTTCAAGATGTTCAATAAGACCAATGTGTGTGTCAAGTTGCTGGCAAATGAATAACTTCAATAACTATTATTTCAATAATTTGTGCAGTAAGCAAATGTACAGTGTTACAAGTATATCTCAATTAAAATGTACTGACCAAAACCCTTCATAGCCTTTCGAAGAACTTCCACATCCCTCAGTGGATCAGCCCCTGGATAGTCTTTAATAGAGCCCCTGTATCCTTTCTGTTCATAAAAACACACAAAGAAAAAAAAATACATCTGAAGCCAAAATACAATAAAAGACAAATGTTACACATGTATGTTCCAGTGGTAGAATTAGTAAAATCTGTGTCTTGAAGATGCATACTGAAATAGCAGGTGCCTGTGGAGTGGAAGGGGCACCACTTCCATATCCAGGCATTGAGGGGTTAGTTGCTGGGGCTCCAGGGTAATTTGGCATGGGCTGGCCTGGGGCAGGGCCCCCTGGATATCCCTGCTGAGCCCCTCCTGGCTGGAAACAGAGGACAGCTGTAAGTGGTAAGTACGTGGAGACAAACTTCAGAAGAACAAACAAAGCCATGGCGGGGCGGACTTGGAAGGCATAGATAAAGTGATTTGAGCAAATAAAGAGATTTAGCTTAAGCCAGTCCATATGTTGTTAAATGCTTGGCAGTGAAGAGGTGAGAAGTGGGATACGGTTCAATATACCATTCCATAGCCAGCAGGTGCTCCACCCCAACTTCCTCCTGCAGACAAGACATCGACACCAACACTCAAACAGCATTTCATTCAAAGGGCAAACAACCAAATGAGAAATATTTTGTTATAAATGATCCAACATGAACAACATGCAGCCTCACCTGCTGGAGGCATGGAGGGGTAGCCTCCCGCTCCAGGCTGAGGTGCGTAGCCTCCTGCCTGGGAGGGGAAGCCTCCAGCTGGGGCAGGGTAGCCTCCGGCTGGGGCAGGGTGGCCACCGGCCTGGGGAGGGTGGCCACCGGCCTGGGGAGGGTAGCCACCAGCCTGGGGAGGGTAGCCACCAGCCTGGGGGGGGTAGCTCCCCGCTGCTGAAGGATAACCTCCTGCTGCGGGAGGGTAACCCCCGGCTTGGGGTGGGTATCCGCCTGCCTGCTGGGGGTAGCCTCCTGGTGCAGGAGGGTAGCCCCCTGCTGCTCCAGGGTAGCCACCTGCTTGGGGTGGATATGCCCCTGGTTGTTGTTGTTGTTGTTGTTGTGGGTAGCCCCCTGCCTGTGGTGGATAGCCACCAGACTGAGGAGGGTATCCAGGGTAGCTCATCTTCAGGACCTAGAGGTAGAGATAAAGTCATGGCTTAATACCATGATGTGTGAGGGCCATCATACATAATGGCTGAAGATTACAACTGTTTAATGCACTGGTGGCGTTTCATAGTTGTTACTAAATGGGCCTGGTGTAAAAAAAAATAAAACTGAAATAACTAGAAAAAAAACAAAAAAACCTTTAATGGGATGGAATTTTTAACAGTGGTCAGAAAATATAAAATACAAATTTACCCCCAATCCCTCACTCTCCACTCGTTGTCGTGGCATAGACCTGAAACTGTCCCACCCTTCTCTTCATACAAGAGTATTGCTGCAACTTTGGATAAGAGCCTCAAAAGAGTTCATTGCAGGTTACACCCAGTCCTGTCCTGTTCATGATAACACTGACCAGCAAAAATACACAAACAAGCACTAAAACACTACAAAAAAATAATTGAAAATACCCATGGTGGTAACTTGCCCTATCTCTGCCTTCTTTTGTTGCTGTTATTGTAAAGTTTTCTTGACTCCAAGTCCATAACGATGAGACACTCTTGCTCATGATTTCCATGTGTCTAGATCCACAAGCATGGGGTGATTACATAAGAGTATGCTCATTGTTTTGAGCAGCTCCAACTTCCGAGTTTTCCTTCCTCTCAAAAACCCCTAGAGTGGCCATTGCACAGGCCACTTTATGTTGTCTAGAACAAGGGCCACCACATAGTTACACATTAGGTCACGGGCCCCCCTTTTGATTTTGTCCACCCATCTGAGAGGACTTGTTAGAATTACATAACTGTTTTACTATAGTTGGGGAGAGAAGATTAGAGAGTGAAACCTATGATTAAAGTTGTCATTCTTATTGTCACATTCTCTTTTAACTTTCAGTGAATTAAATAACCAATAGTACAGGGAAGCTACCTTTAATTTAGCTGAGGACCCCCTAGGACCCTTTAGGTGCCTAGATAAAAGTAGATCATCCCATAGGATACTTCATTGACATACTGGTAATACTGACTAGGAGAGCAAACCACGTGTTGCACTCCCAGGTCCAACAGCTAGGATGATTCGTAATATACTTGCTGGGATACAGACTGTGGCATTGTTTGTTAGAGGTGATAAATAAACCGCTTGTTGAAGGGTATTTGGTCATCGACGCATTCCAGGTTTCTCCTTGGAATCCTGGAATTCACGGATGCTGCCTTCAAGTGCTGTCAGCAATATCAATATTAGTAGCTGAGCAAACAGGACTTGGAAAGTTTGAATTTTCTGATACCAGAGTTGCCAAGATGTCATTTTTAGAGGGTGGAAAGATTTGGAAGCAGTGCCAACAACTGATGGTGTGTAAAATGTATGTATTTGATAATTAAATGCGTTGTTGTTGCTAGTCTGTGTAAATAATTAGTACTGTTGTATGTTTTGGCGAGTTGTCACACACTTTTAACAAATAAATGAAAACATCAATCACATGACTGATTTACTCCTCTTCGTTCTGCTCACTGCAGCACATAGTTTTGTTCTAAAATAAACCAACAGCCTCCAAAATGCTAATTTTGTTACATGGTCCATTTTGTTACCATTTCAGAAAAAGGCACTTGAATCCGTCTTCATTACGTTACGTGAAAATGGAAGTTTACGAGGAACCCAAACACACAATTTGACTGAGGCCTTTGATTTCCAAGCACACCAACAAGCTACGAGTTCCTAGCCTTCGGTTAATTATTTTTTAAAAGCATTGAAGGTCTTATGACAATATAACGTTATTTCTCTCCAACATCTTTATTTCTGTGCAAAATCTTGTAAACACTTCGATGTCGTTGCATAACGTTAATCCCACCCGGGCGAAATTACAACCAGTGTAGCATTTAGCATCCTGCCTGGACACAATATGGATATACACGTATATACACGTAATAAGTAGTCACTCGTTAAATAACGTGGCAATTCACCACCGGGACACATTTAAAAGTCCAGTCTTTGCTGCAGTTTAAGTACGTAGTGTCCGTCTGTCTGACTAGGCGAGGCTAATCCACACTGCACGGCCAGATAAGTGATTATAAGGTTAGACATCGCCATTCTTGGTCGAGTACCTTGTTGAATTGTACTGACACCTGATAGTGCAGATTCATATTCCGCTGACATTTACAATGCAAAACAATAGATTTGGGAAGCTTACTTTTTTTCACCGACACGGACTTCAGATGCACGAAGAGACAGACAGGGTGCAGTGGGCTTTAGCAGTTTGGTGGTGGGTGGGTCCTCAGCATTGTTTCCGTTCAGCAGCGTTAACCTTTGCTCTGATATCCAAAATCGAGGAAAAGCTCAGTGTATGTTAGTACAGGCCTTAGTATCCTAATAAATGGTGTCTGAAATGGAGAACTTGTTTTTAAAGTTATTGTTAAAGCTAAACATTTTTTTTTTGTGGGCAATAAAACGGACAATACATGTGCAGCCTTCACTGGTGTCGTAAATACCTCAATTACTACTTGAGCGAGCATTAAAAAGGGGAAGTGGGAGTTTTCTCTTCAACATTTGATAAAAGTGATGTATACAGCAACTATTCGCTAATACATTATTTATAAAATCAGTTACATGCTTTTACATGCGCTTTTTTCTGCTTTTCATTCTGACTCTACAATATGAAGTGGCTCTGTGCCACCAAAACGCTAGTTTGTTTTGTCATTATTTCCGGTGGTAAAAGTGGTAGCCTATTTACGATTTTAGAAGTCGGAAGTAGGAGGAGTATTTGAAGGCAGCAATAGCCTAGATCTACTTGGACACTTACAGTAACATGCGACTCATTTGATACGTAAAACCTTTTGAATATTATCTAAAAACATGAATAAAGTAGTTTTAGATGGGCACGTATTATAAACCATCTCCCCTGCAGATTTGTTCAACATTTTGTAAAATAATGTAACGACCTATTGGCTTAGGCCTACATTTACGTCAATGTAAATGTAATATAAATATGGTAAACAGTGTAAAAGGATTAAATTAATCAATGGAGAAGGTTTTTATGTACTCCTTGATAGTGAAATTTCAATTTTCAATCAGTACGGCCTATGACCACTAGATGGCAGCAGGCTACCGTGGCCTAAACCAGGCCACTGTATTTATTGGCCTTGTAATCGGTTTACCGTTACCTCCTTGTTACAGTAAGGTATTATTAACACAATTTAGACACCTCAGAGCCGCAAGCCAGTCTACGGGTGGTTTGTTAACCATCAACAAGTGAATTGTTTCAAGTGAAAGACAGGCTTGTTGGGAGCTTTGCCTCCTATCATAGATACCTCAGGTAATATTCACACACACAAAACTAGAAGTCACAGGCGTCAATAGTTTTTCTCTTAACCCTGAAGTGAGACATGAATAACTCCATATCTGTATTGATAAAAATGAAAATGCAACACCACAGTCTACATCTATATTATGTTGTTTTTTTGGGGTTTTTGATTGAGAAGGTTTATGACAAGTTAATCAGGAGGATGTTTTCTGGGATGGCCTGTATTGTCTACTGATCTGTCATTAATTGAGATGTATAAGTTTAGTTTCATTTCAAAATTTGTAAGCAAACGAGATAAACTGTACGTCATACTATAGCAAGTTTGATACAACGAGCAGTAAAAAACACGTGAGAGGAAGGATATCTAATGAAGTGGTTACCAGAAGGATACAAACTTGTTGGACCTCCTTTTCGGAGTGACGCAACCAGGTCTCCTGCACGGAGCGCTGCAAGTCCTGAGAGCACACATTTTTGACTGGCACAAACTTTTCTGCTCTGTCATGCTTTCAGTGCGGTCCTCCCGTGACCATAATCCAGGAACTGGGGTCCCCCTAGGGCTCCTCAGGTGAATGCCAGGATCTAACCCATAGACCCGAAGAAGTGGGATGATTGAAAAGAGTCTTGAGTGATTTAGAAAGTCCGGCGGTTTTGACGGTGGTCTTCCAAGAGGCGCATTCTTCCACAGCACAATATGATGTCTGCCATAGACACGGGTACCTCCGTGTACCAACCCGCACAGCTGCTGAACTGGGTCTACATGTCCTTGCAAGACCCTCAGACCAATGCTTTCGATGCGTTCAGACCCGAGTCGGAGACTTCTCCCCTGGACTTAAACAACACCAAGCGCAGCGCAGCTGATCTGAGCTCTGCACTCAGCTCCAACTATCTCAACAACTTCTTGCGTCTGAGGAATGAGGTACAATTTGTGTGCTGTTACACTGTCATAAAGTACATGTTGGTTTTTTTATCATATACATATAGTTTGCATGGTTGCTTTGCAGCTCACAAAGTTTCCATACTTTTATAGAAAACAACTATGCTGTGTAAAGGTCATCCACCTGAAGCGTTACTGTGGTCTGATGTGACTTTTCTGCTATGTGTCAAAATCTCTCCTAAGAGTCCTGCTGCATGAATATTATACTCTCACATATTTCACTCGAGGTTATTTTTGTTGCCCATACCTCACCTGCATACCTCCATTGGGTAGCACTGTGGTGAGTGGGTAGTATATGAATATGTGTTTTGTACCCTGGTATAGTGCCTGTGTGTGTTCAGACTGTTCGGGTGTCAGTATGCAGCCGAAGGAGGTATGGCAGGTTGAGAAAGGCCCCTCACAAGGTTTTAAAAAGTTTGAAATATAAGAGTTCACCCAGGTCGGCCTCCCCTTGGTCAGAGGAGTATGCAGTGTTCAGTCAGTGGGGCCTGGTGGTGCTCAATTTAATTATAAGGCTTCTAGAGCATAATGTTGACAAGGCTGGCACCAAAACCTCAATGATTACGTTCACTTCAGTTATTATTTTTACTTTTAAATGATGACATTATCTAAAATACACAGCTGTACAAGCTCTACAAATTTTGTAAGTGCATCAAGCAAGGAGTAGCCCGCCGCTGCATGTGTATCCAACTGTTTCAGCAGTGCCTGGCGTTGAGTTGGATGTTCAGCCCTCAACCAGGACACACATGGATGTGTAGCAGATTGATGTCTTCGGCACCGGCCAACGCAATGGACATCACTGTGCACCCGAACACAATTCCTTTACTGTGATGACTTGAGAGTAAACAGCCAGTGTCTGCAGCCTGTTCTTCACTCTTGCTCGGTGGTACCATAGTACCCATCTCCTCCAGGGACACAATGATGCTGATTGTGCCGTCCCAATAGGACCAGTTGGAATAATGCATGACAAAGGCATTTTGCTCTGTCAAGGAAATGGACACTATTAGCTCACAGAGTAAATGCAGCACATCTGCAGAAATGAAATAATGTCTACTACTGTCCTCTGTCGTACTGAGCAGAGAGACGGGCAAACAAGAGAATCAATCAGTGTGATGGATTGACACACTGGTAGGGAAATCGTTGAGTTGCATGGTCCCATCCTCCCACAGATACACAGAGTAAAGAGATATAATGAGATATGTACCTACAGTATTTTTCACTCCTTACACTCACGCTTCCGTTATAAGTGAGTCAACATTGTTGCTCTATTGTGTCTTTGTTTGACAGGCCTTGAACAACAATTTCTATAAGAGTCCCTCGCCGTATGAGTCCCTCAACAATATTGTGGAGGGGCTTAGCTCCTTGACAGACCATTTCTCAGACCTGTCCCTGTCCTCGGAGACACGCAAGCCCAGCAAGAGGCCACCGCCCAACTACCTGTGTCATCTCTGCTTCAACAAAGGACACTACATCAAAGACTGCCCTCAGGTGAGCTGTGCATGACATGGTCTCTGATGCTTTACATCTCCTTCTGGATAAAGCACAGTCAGGTGCAGATCCACACACACACACACAGTGGACTTAATGGGAACAGGTGTGTAGTGTGTCATTTGAACTGGGTATCAATTTCATCAAAAAGTTTTCGAGAACAAATTAAGTAATGTCTGATAAAAATGATTCAAAGAGACAATCGGCAGAAAATCTCAGATAAAATCGACAACGTCCTTCGTCCCCGCGACTTCGTTCACCGCTGTATTTTATTAAACTTTATTAGACATACCAATTCCATGTCTGATTCTTATATTGGTATTCTTTTCAGTTGGAAATAGATTCCGCAGCACATATTTTATACACATATTTGAGTTAGTTGTACCACCACAGGTTGGTAATGAGCAGCAGATGCTAGATTGGATCTCTAAGCCAGCCTTAAAGAAAGACGATAGGTTTTTCTGTGGAGCTAAGCAAGAGCTCCACTCAGAAACGGGAAAGAAATATTACCACAACTTATGCAGCTGGAGTCGCCCATTGATCATTTTCATAGGGAAATGCCTGATATTTGTCAGATGTAATGGAAATGGATCGAGTGATTGATGGACAGGATGTTCGGGTTGTGCAGCGCTAGAGAAACTAGACGTTGAATTCCATTACGGTGCAGGTAGTGAAAGGTAAAGCACAAAATTCAAAAAGTTGGTAAAAAATCTGAACGGTCAGTTATATAAAGTAGCCAGTAAAGTGTAATTGCTTCCTTTTGTGAGCCAAACAGAAAACAGGTGACTCCGCTATAACTGTTTCTCAATGTGTATCTGAATCCAATCAAAACTCCATCATGTATGATGAATGCCTATTTGGTTTGTAATTGATAAATGTGAAAGTTGTTTTTTTTAAAGGCTTTGAAAGCAGTAACATCTTGTGATAATTATACAAATAATGTTACTTTTGTCTTTTGCTGTAAGTACTATTTATTGTGTTTTTGTGCGGTCTGGGGTCTTTCACCTCTGCTATCCCAACTTAGATTCAACCTCTCTGATGTATGACCTGGCTGCTGACTCCTGGGTGGGGGAGGGGAATCTAAACACAAGTATTGGTACAACATGTGTCCTTCGTTGTGGTAATGGATGGGCAAATCGAAGTATTTCTAAATGACTTCATTAAAAGCTGTTTTCAGAGTGAGAAAAAAAAAGATTATTGTCACCGGTCGTATAAAAGGAGGTGTGGCCTGGTCCGAGGCCTCCGCAGCGGACTGGCTTGGATTGGAGCTGCAGTGGATAGGAATCAAAGAATGTCATGGCTCAGTAAGAGAGGAGAAGAAGCACACAGGAAGTGGGTGTGCAGGGTCTCCTCTTTGCTTTAACAGCCTTTCAGCCAGAGGTAAAGTGGAGTGGGGCCCATGTCCTGCCAACTCTGAAAGTCTGCTTCTTTGATAATGCAACACAGGCAACCTCCATGGGAGCCTGTTAAGGATCATGCTGTTTTGTTGGGATCACTAATAAGTGAGAAAAATAACAGTTTAGGCAGAGACCACGACTTTAAAAAAAATTGCAGTTCCACGTAAAGGCATGATATACTATCCACGGTGTACTTGCCATGTCAGTGGTAAACATCCTGTTGACAGCACAGTCAAGCGCTGGGTTACCCGTTTCACCAGGAGGTTAAGACGTCAAAGGATTACATGGAGATATTTACGATGCTTGTCTCAGCCCCGCCCCCTTTTTAAATGTGCAAAATCTGGAAACTATTTCTGCTGGCTTTATGTCACCCGTGCTCCATTTTAGGAAGATGATGTCAGATCTTTATCACGTGTTGCTAATATTTCAGAGGCAAAGCAATGATTAGGGAGCTGTCTTCGTGACAAAGGGCTCTTCAGTTGAAGCTGAGCTGGACGGTCTGTAGCCGCAAACTAATGAACAAACTGCTTTTTGTTCCTGTTAGTGGGAATCTGTGGCATCTGTAGTGTGCTCACGGCAACTGAAATAGGTGCGCTATAGGTTTCTTGCTGCATGTCGGGCAGCACAAAACAGTACAGACTACAGGCATCATTTCAGTTTCAGTTTGTGGAGTGCAATTGAAATCCTGTATCCAGCCTTACAATGTAAAGATCATCCGCACGTACTGAACCCTTTCTTCAAGATGTTTTCAATCCCTACCAACAAATGGCTGGTTATGTTATTTACCCAATCAGTCCACATATTGTAATAAACGTGTCACCACTTCAGCCCCTCGTACCCCTAACCCAAGGTCATAACATTTCAGTGACCCTTTGCCAATTAAGTTGCTGAACTCCGTTACAGTAAAGAGAATACACAAGTGACAGTGTGCTGACAGTAAATGGCTGCATGGTGGGAAGGGCCTGGGCTAAATAAGGAGTGTATTGTTTCTCCGAAGGGGCTGTGGAACCAGAGGTCAGGAAGTCAGCCTGTATTGTTCAGTCAGCGGGTGCAGCCTGCAGCTCTGCTCGGCCGCAGTCATGCAGTCATCCTCGTCTCTCGCCTCTTGTCTGTGCAGAGGACCCTGCCGGCAGATCGGCTAGCAGAGCCTCCTTTAAAGGGCCAGTGGTCCGCTATACCCAGATGTGGCTGCATCCAAAACGTGGCGTGGCATGTTTTTTGGAAACACCGCGCACAGCCCCCGAAGAACCTCATTATTTAGAGTTTCTTAATGCTAGGATGGATAGAAGATGACTTGTTTGATGATTGACGTTGGACAGAGAAGCCTTTGACGATAGCGAGGGTTAGATGAAGGGTGTCTAGATCGATGCTTTGAAGTCTGCCTCTCTCTGTTGCTCACTAGTTCTGAAGTCTTTGAACGGCAATTTCTATAAGAGTCTTTGGTTGAAGTCTGTGCTTTCTTTTTGAAGACAACAGAACTGGTGAAAAATGGGAAAACATGCTCAACACCGATGTGTTTTGGTGCAATGTCTCATCTAGTTTTACGTTTCAAACCAAAAAAACGCACATGTTTGCTAGCAGATATCAATGTTGTAATAGCCAATGTACTTCGGGTGGAGTGATACAAGTCACAGCTGCATGTGTGGCTGGTGAATCTCAAGCAACACTCGATGATTAAGATTGCTTTGATCCTTTTGTTTCTGCTGATAAATCTGTTATCTGCACTAAGTATGGTTTCTGTTGCTTTTGGCTGGAGCATCAGCCGAGGAGGACGAGCGAAGATAGAGGAACCACTGGAATGTGGGGTAGATAGACTCTCTCTGATAACCAGTGGCTGTCATACAGTCGAAGCTAAAGGACGTAAGGAAAAGAATGTAGTAGAGCTTGGTTTATCTGCAGTTTCTCTGTAACTTGGTTCACGTCCATGTCTTTCTTGTTTGAGCTGCAGGATGTGGTCATTGTGCATCACAATCTTTCCATTTTCCAGGACATGTGAGAGGCAGGAAAGGGAAATGGGGACAAGAGAGTGTGAAAGTAAGCCTGTCTGGGTCTCTAAATACACTTCAGGTCTGTGTTATTTTGCACAGTTTGAATTTTTTAAGAAAAACAACTTTTAGTCATGCTGTTTTGTATTTGTATTCACTGTCTTGTCTCTTGTCTAATGCCAATGTTGATCATGGAAGAACACAGTGACTGCACATCAGGAAAAATGTCAAAGATTTTGAATTAAGGCCTCAAAAGTCCTTTAAAACCGTTAAATACAACCTTTAAGTCTTAAGTTTAGTTTTAGAGGTCTAAAAACAGTGCTTTTTTAAATTTCTATTGAGAAATCAGCCCTACCATGTGGACCTGTTCTCTGATAGGAACATTTCTTTTCACTAACATTAATTTCAGTGGCAAAATTGATCCTCTGTTTCATTACAAAGTTTTAGATTTAACTTGCAGAAGTGCCATGTACACCAATGAAAGGCCTTTTTCGTATTGCTTAGGCAAGAGTAATTTGTCTTATTCAGCTGTATATTGAGCTGCCTTGACTCAAGGTGGTGAACATGCTGCCCTGTCATTTACTAAAGCATTGAGGAAAGACTGATGAAAGAAAAGGTGTTAAAAGAATATTGGCTTTACATACGCTTAATGGGTTCCTAAGCTTTTATATTTGAGATCTCCAAATTGCCAATCTAAGGTGTAGTTTAGCGCATTGTATATTCCTGCCTGGTGGGACAGTGATAACAGTGAAGGGAGTGAAAACTATGATCTGTATCATCACTCTCTAAATACAGCTCAGATTATCTCATTGCACCAATTACCAAACATGAAAGTGAAATGAACTTCTTTGTCATCTTTAGGGGTCCTGAGAACTAAACTCAAGAAGTAACTTTCCCTCCCCACATCCATCACGAGAGTTTGATGAAGCCGTCTTGAATCTCGCTCAGCCGTGTTTTGAAATGAAGCACGGAATATTTTGCTGTTGCGTTTCTTGTTTGCCTGCCAGCCCACCTGCCCCTGTCATTCACTCTCGTGTGAAACATAATGCCGGTGTACAGCTGTACAAGTCGTCAACTTGACCACAGGCCAAGACCTGAGCTCAGTCGGACTCGGGGAGCAAGCAGCGTCTGTGTAGACATCTTCAACGATTTTCTTTGATAGATCATGCTCGTTCCATGAAAGCAGCATTATGTCTGAAATAGATGAGCTGTGTGTGTGTGTCAGGGGGATGGGTGAAATGATATAAATGATAAAGTTAATGCATCTTCTAAATGATGGACTTGATGGACGATTGCAATTCTGAGTGATGTAGGAAAACAGAAAAGCAATCATCTGGTCTTTGGCCTCCAATTGTCTGGGGGGGGGGGGGGCAGGTTAATCCTAGTAGTTTTGCTGATGTGCAAGATACAAAGAAATAATGGTGTTTGGAGGGATTACAGTTTCATATTGTGAGAAGAATCATTTGATATCTTCATGTTTCCATTTGTGGGCCATTTGGACTGATATTTTCTGGAAAAGAGGAAATGCCATTGTGTAAAACAGGACATAAGTTTGCTTCGATTGGCCGAGCATGGGGAGCGTCTCACATCTCATTTCCTTGAATCACATCTCTGTGGTTTATTCTCATGGTTTGGTTATGGTCTTTTTTTTTAATAAACAACATCTATGAGTACTCAAGAGGAAGGGGGGATATCAGTTGTTGGTTGCAGCTTCGGAGCAGGAGTGCTGAGTTCAGCGTATCTGGCACGGTGATAACAGCTGTGCATGGACGTTAAGCTACACCGCCCTACACGACCGTGACTGTGTCGACATCTAACACAACTGTGCCTCAGTTGCAGCGCCGATGTCAAGATACAGATTCAGGTGCAGATGTAAACACTGATATGGGTATAAGTGCATCATTTAGGAAGAAGGTTTATGTTTATGTAATAGTACAGCAGTGTGAGTGAAGGGAAATATTTACGTCATGCACAAAATCTATCCCAAGCAAAGTTGTTTAATAACACAATATTCCCATATAAGAAGATCTTTGTTTGGTCAAAATGAATTTTGATATGGCAGCCGTTCATAAAAAGCACCACAAATGGATGACAACCCTTTCCAATATCTAGCTTTTGAAAATCCTCTTGAAGACGTATGATTACTTCCATAAGATAATGAAAAATATTGCTTAAGCCTACATAGGAATCTTTAAAACGTTAAAAAGGCCTATTGCTGTCCAGGCATTTATGTGGTGTTTTCCTTTGGTAACAGCTGGGCGCCTCGCTGGTGCAGGGGGTCCAATCCAAATGAAACACAGCGAGGGAGAGGGCTTCAGGTTTGTTAGTGTGGAGTAATTGACCACATGGTATCCGATGGGTTTAGTGTTCTTGTGTTCTCCGGGATGGATGATCCCATGGGAGTGGGGGAGAGAGTGAATGAGAGAGAGAGAAAGGAGGGAAGAGGAGGGGGGGGGGGGTTAAGGCTTTGGAGTACTCCATTGTTTATGCTGATGGTTTCCAGATGATGGCAGAGGGAGGCGGCCAACCTCCTGGGCCCCTCTCACCAAGAACAAGGATCCAGGCCAAGCCTATCTGGCACAATCTGGCTTCACCTTGCCATTAAGGACTCTGGGGTCTGATTTAAGTTAGACAGTACTTAAGTTATGGGTTGTGGATGCGATGCTTAGCACTGCCCTTACTAGGTGAATATAATGGGTATGTATCTTGAACTTAAACAGCTTCACACATGTTGTGGTTCCTCGATCAGATGGGAAGAATCTGCTCTGGGGAAGAAAAGAAAAAAAGTACGGTCCGCACCCCGTGTAATTCTGCCATGTATATAATATTTCATATTTCAACAACAACTATCCAATTGCATCTTCAGTGACGTCCAATTTAAAACAGATTCTCTGAGCTGATGGGCCGGCTTGCTGCATGTATCCTGCATGCAGGCGTCTTTATGTTTTTAGTAGTTGCTGTTTTCTGACTTTCCGACCTGCGATAGTGTCCATTCTGCCCCCCGGTCATATGTGTTATTTTCATTTGTCGGTTGTCACTGACACTGCTTTGATGGGACCAGTGGAAACTCTAGCGTGCGCCGTGCCCTTTGGTACCCTTTAGGCTACAGAGTATAGGCAGAGTTTGTTTTGCTTGTTCTGCAGAGTGAAAGCTGTTTCCTCCTCCAGGAAGACGATGCTCTGCCTGCTCTCCCTGTAGGTGGGCTCGAGAGAGAGAGAGAGGGCTGTCAGAGACATGTTATCAAGCACTCCTGCTCGGTGACCCCCCACAGTGCCTCGCGGTGGCAAAACAGCGTAAATACAGGCCTCAAAGCGGCTGTGGAGTTATGAGACGTAGCTGTTCAAACGTTAAGACGCATTTTGGAGCTTTTTCTGGGTTTAGTCCAGGGAATAAATGAAATAATCTGAGATGGGCTTCATTCACTCACGTTTTGAAACCGACATATGTTCCTGCTATGACATCAAAACAAGGCTTGATGTCGACTGCTCTGCTAGTACAGATTCAATACATCTTGGCCCTTCATTTTGACTTGTCCTACTTTTCAACCAAGGTGCTTCTAATTTAAACCAGTCTTGTCGAGATGATTTCTTTATGATGGGTTTAGGATTTTGTCATGTTATACAAGTGCAGGGTTCATCTGGGTTTGATTTCCTCCCCACTAAGATCTCTGCGTGATGATTGGTGGGCCGGGGCCAGCTGGGAGGGATGACTGAGAGCCTGAGGTATTTGTCCTGTAGCAGAGAGGCCTTTCCCATTGGTCCATCCATAGGCCTGGGCCTCCTTTGTGCTCCCTAGGGAACACAGCTGGAGGGAGGGAATTCATTTCTAATGGGAAAGTTGAAACTCCTTCTTTTCTGTCTTATAAATAAATTAGACTTACAATTACAATGCTATTCCAACTTCCTTGCCTATATAATCCATTATAGCATTAAAGTTTGGATTTTTTAGAAAACGTTTGCTAGAATAGAAAGAGCGCTCTCGATTGCTGCAATAAGTACTCAACACCCATAGTTTGAACTAACACAGATAAGGCCTTTGAAATGTGTGGCTCGCTCTCCCAGGACTAAGATAAGTATATATATTATCTTATATATATATAGTATATCGTAATGCAGAATATGCCAAGTGACAGTTTTCTATCCTGTATTGGCAGAAACCATAAATAGTCATCCCGTTCTTGATAGTGAACTCCTGCTTCATAAACTCTACCCTCCTGACCACCAGCAAGGCTGCTATCACTTCCCATTATAATCATGCAGTACTTTGAATTGGCCGCCGTCCAAAGAAAGCAAATCGGTCAGTCTCCTCCAGTAAAAGGTGGTGAGAGGCAAAAGCCAGAATGTATTCAAAGCCCTTCAGCTTTAAACATTGAGAAATATCTCATTTTTAAGCATACAAAGGTATTCTGTGAAAGTTTATTGTGAGCTTTAAAACAGTTAAAACATTTCTCTCTGTTGTATAGTTGCTGTGTGCAGCATCTGATGAGCGCTTTTTTTGAATTGTCTTTGCAGGCTCGACCCAAAGGTGAAGGTCTGACCCCGTACCAGGGAAAGAAGAGGTGTTTCGGTGAATACAAATGCCCTAAATGCAAGCGGAAGTGGATGAGCGGGAACTCCTGGGCCAACATGGGACAAGAATGCATCAAGTGCCACATCAACGTCTACCCTCACAAGCAGGTAGCGATCCATCAGACCTTTTTCCCCCTGCCTCGCTGTGTTTGATGGATCTGTTCAGCGTGTAAACCTTTGCAGTCGAATCCTCTCAGGAAAAAACACTGCTTCACAACAGATATGACACACTAAACCAACTGCATGTTGTTATATTGCCTTGTAGTTTGACCCTCGAGGACTTAAGATAATATAATAGCCGCTTTATTTTTTCTCTGAGGCTCGGAGCAACCTGGTTTACTGTGGAAATGAACAAAAGGGGAGGAAATTTAAACAATAACAAGACCTCAGAGCTGCCAGAGATAAAACACGCAGGTCAAGAAGACAGTCAGTATATAAATGTCCTCATGTTGATTTCACCAGGTTGTTTTGACAAAAAGACACCCCCAAATTTCTCTGAACTTTCTTGCCGTTATTAACTTCTGTCTGTGAAGTGTGCAGTATGAGATGCTGTAGACTGACAGCCTGTTTCTTTGTTTTAGCGACCTCTGGAGAAACCTGATGGGCTAGACGTGTCGGACCAGAGCAAGGAGCATCCTCAACACCTGTGTGAAAAATGCAAAGTCCTTGGCTACTATTGCCGCCGTGTGCAATAACACTCACTACTCGCCTTACGCTCGCATACTCCTTCAAAGCTTCATCAAGAAGCGATAGCTATATTTTACTCAAAAGACCTGATAATACACTTTATCGTACTGTAATGCATCTAACTGTTTATTCCCTTAATGTGTGCTTCATGACGCTATGACTCTCAGTATTAGAGCTTCATCATGGTGGAAACCTTCGACAGTACCTCTCAGTGGAGACTCGTACTTTGCTGGGTTCCTCTGACTTTTACAGTTGGACCCTTTTTATTATGTGAATATTCCTTTGGAGTCTGAACAGTGAAGCTTACCAACTGTGAATTAAGAAATTGCAGATTTGTCTTTTCTCATGTCCAAAATGGTTGAACAAAGTTCTGCTTATTGTTTTCCTTTCCATGTAATGAGTTAAAGGTTTTCTTTTACGTATGTTTGTATATTCCAGAAATAACTTAAGTCTAAGTTATTAAGTCTAAGTCTAATCTAAGTTGTGTACCATGATATTTTCTGTATAAAATATGCAACAAATCTTTACTAAGAAGGATATATTAATGTGTATCTGTATTATTATTTGTATTATTATCAGTACTAGAGGGTACATACTTTTGAATATATTTTAAAGTTATTACTGTTTTGCTGATTATTACACTATGTGAAGGAATACATTAGCCCACTAACATTTATTCTTTATATACCATGTGCCCACGCTTTCAGGTAGTTTATTATTACACAGTTTTAAGAAACTACCAAATGCAATGTGGTAGCACTGTTTTGGAAAGACTCACCAAAGTGCTTTTTGGTAGATTTTAGGCTGCAATATCTATCTTTGTAATATTAGCCAAAAAAATTATGTACAATATAAAAATAATTCATAAAAAAATAAGGGAAAGGTTGCATGTGCATGCTCTTTGTTTTTAGAGGATTTTCCTCTGTCAAGGAAACTGAAGTTATGATAAAAAGGGAAAATATAACAAATACCCAAAGTCCAACTCTTGGTGTTTGTAGTCGGTGAAACACCATTTATGTGCCTTAGTTTGAGTAACCCATGAAATGGATCTCTTGATGCATTCAGTGGTATATTTCTATTAAAATGTAATAAAACATGATTTGTTTCAATGTGTTCCTTTTTCTTCCACTGTTTAGGGAAATCCTGACATTTAACATCTCTAATGAAGTTAGAACCAATCAAGATCATGGTTGTTAATTGATTCTCGACATTAACTGATCCAGAGGTTACACACAAGAGTGATCTGATTTCTCAGCTGGTGATAAAACATTCACTACCTGGGTTATACTGAAATAGCTTATTTTCAGCCCACAATGTTTTGGTGCAATAGTTTAAGGATTTTGATATTAATGTCACATCACCATGATATGGAAACAAAATGCTCGTGTTAATGAATGCTCAGCTCTCATTTAAGTATCAACATATCCAGTGTCCACTTTATTTTATAACGCAACTTCACATTGAATAGTATGACACAACAATCAAGTGCTTGTTCACATTACCCGTTGAAATACTAGCACAGGATGTATGTACCAACATCAGGACAGACACTAACTCTACTGGCAGTGAGATGTAGCACCCCGTGCCAAGCCGGATAGTAGAGCCTCTGAAAATCTGACCGTGTCACATTGAAATTTCAGAAGAACTTGAGACTAAGACCATGTCCACTGCCTGCATTCAGTCTACTTGAGTTCTCCACAGTCTGTGATAGAGATCCTCTTGGAGGTTGGCCCAGACTGTGAACCAAAGGACTCCACTTTCTTGATCACGTCCATTCCCTCCTTGACACTGCCAAAGACAACATGCTTGCCATCCAGCCTAAATCAAGGAAGAAGAGGTTTATTATCATTGCCGCGGACAGTGACACTATGCATAACGCACCAACTAGGGTTCAACTGATGGGTTTTTGAAGGCAGATACCAATATTTTTGCATTGAAGCTGCAGGTATTTTGTGCTGATATTCAGTCTTTACATTTTTCCATTTTCATGCCAAAATATTACAAGTATTCAGTGTTTTCGCCCAGATTTTTTTTTTTTCAGAGTGTAAAAGCCTCTGAAACAGCATTCAAACCATCACGAGACACTAAATCTCTGTACTGAAAACCAGAGTAATGAAATTCTTTAAGGGTTAGGCAGGGTGACACATACAAGCTATTCAATGACAAAGTGAAAAATTAATAAGAAAATAATTTCATTGCAGAATTTCCAGGAGGAACCTCCACCATGTGGGCAGCGGCGCTCATGACTGGCAGATATTTAATAAAAGGCCAAGTCCAACTCCAGCACCAATCCTTACAACATACCATTCTGTTTTAGTGGTGCAGATGAAGAATTGAGATCCGTTGGTGTTGGGTCCAGCATTGGCCATAGACAAGATACCTGAAGAAGAACAATGTGGAATACGTTTTCTTGATGTTTGCATTTTAAGTTAATCTATAAAGACAATGGAGCATGCACACAAGGTTTGCTTTCACCTGAGCTGAGAGCTTTGAGTAGGGTATAACCTGATGAATGAATTGATGGAAAATGCTTTTTATGGCAGCTGAAGTTGCAGTAGAAAATCAACAAGAGGTGTGGAATAATAACATACAACAGAAAATTGGTAAATTCAAACTTATGGCCAATTTAAGGAGAAATAGGTCATCATCTCAAATCACAGAGTTCATTAGGGTCATGATTCAACAGGTCGTTGAATCACTATTAGCACAATGCTACCACTTGGTGGTGAAAAAGGAGTGTGACCATGCCATGTTACCATGTGTGCATTTTGTTCACATTTACTCATTTAAAATGGAAAGCCAATTAAAAAAACAACAAACTTTTTTACATTTTCTAGTCATAATTACACTTGGGACCAGAGTAAAGAGGAAATACTTGTGTTGTGTAATGAAGCTTATTTGAATTAAAGTTCAACTAAGACAGCGACCTCTGGCTGCAGTGTTGGATCTTGCCTTCACAGCACATGCAAAGACACGTGAAACCTCACGACTAGTGCCAGGATGTCGTGAATGAATGAGATTTCTACTACTTGAGTTACAAACATTTGTGAAATGAACCAATTTCTTGAACTACTTCATGATATTCTTAACAAGCACTACGACACCTTTCGGGAAACTCACCCCGGGACAGCATTGTGTTGTGTACTGTAACAAACGGTGTGGGGTTATTACCAGGTACACTGTGATTCAGTTTGAAGTTCTCGTCGGGGAACTTCCATCCATAGATAGATTTCCCGCCAGTTCCATTGTGGTTAGTGAAATCTCCTCCCTGAAACATAGAAGGCGCCATTGAAATCTGACACTGGACATGCAGTAACTTGTAAAAGTCGAAGATGACCCGGGGCTTACCTGGCACATGAACCGAGGGATCACCCTATGGAAAATGGATCCCTTGTAACCGAAGCCGTGTTCCCCTGTGCACAGCGCTCTGAAGTTTTCTAGGGGAAAGATCTCATTTCAGATTCAGCCATGACACACCCCTGACAATCTGTACCGCTCAGTGGTTCACAAAGTGGGGTCCGGGAACACCCAGGGGGCCTTTTGGAGGGTTTCAACAGGTCCCCAGCAAATAAAGTTAGAGTTTAATCGCTATTACACTCCCTAGCAGTTAGCACAATGAGTATATAGGGATGGCTGTTGTGATCAGTGGTTTCACTCTCCCCGCTGGTGGTGTATAGTACATGTAATGACAGTTATACAACTCTACTGTATAAACATCCTCAGATTAGACTCCCTGGGACACAGTCTAATGTGGTCCATGATCTAATGTGTATCTATTTGGCGGTTTGTGCTGTGAAAACCGTTGGGGATCCCTGGTTACCTGCAGTTTTCGGGACAACATCGGCGTTGAGCTGCAAAAGAAAATGAAAAAGAAAAAAGGCCCAAATGAGGACATGTTGTTCCCCGTTAACCGGCTAATGAATGCCAGACATAAAACAAACTTTACTAGAATAATAGACATAGGGAAGGGTTTTGGGGTTATACCACTACAGCCCATAAAAATATTCCCCCATAAATTTAAACATATAGAGATTCACTAAAAGAAAGTTGTTGTTTTTTGTTTACTGTTAGCTCACCTCGAAGGTTACTCTCCCAAGTAGTTCGTTGTCTGCAGCAATGTCAAAGTAGACAGTGGGGTTGACCGCAGCGGGGCCACTGCTGTACAAACGAGCGGCGTTAAACACCAAAGGACATAATTTTATCCTATTTGACAAGAAAAGCATTTTGCAAGCTTGCATGGCTCAATGTATTTCACAGGAAGGTGAAGAATGTCACGCTTACATATGCTCGTTTAGGAAGTTATTCTTTCTTCTTCTCTGATTTTAATAGTGAATCGCAAACCAACGTAAAAGGTGCATATCGCCACCTAGTGTACTGGAGTGAGCAGAGTCACGGCATTAACTTATTTCAATTAGATTTTATAGATTTAATATTGATTTGTGTCTTTGAAAAAAAGATAAATATTTCGCTACCTAATTCCCACTTCTTATCTCCTAACAGCACGGGGGAAATGATGCTTATGTCACAACATGTGACCAGTTTTTGTTAGCCGTAGTTAGCTAGTTAGCAGAATGGTAAGACAAATTAATTTGAAGAGCATTGCATGCAAAAATAACCCAGTGTTTTACAGAGGACAAGAAAAATATGTTATATTTACTGTCTGAATATAGGAAAAGTAATGACAGCTCCATTAGTAAGAGACAGAAAATGTGAATTTTAGCTTTGCCATTAATGGTGAATCTCCTTTATGTGGACAGACTTTGGCAGCCCTGTATCACCCCTACACATAACCAAGCTATGGCGATATTTTGAATGTTGTGAGCTCTCTGTAGGGGTAAGGAATAACCTTTACTACACATTAGCAAGCTGGCTTTAAGATATGGAAATCTAAATGTGAATAAAGTTTGATAATCTCATCTATTATACAGAAATTAAATTACTTTGATAAATATGTGAGATGGGTTATTGTCGGGCTAGTGAATAAAGTGGACAAAAGACAAGACCACAGTGGCAACAGATATCATCTGAATACATATTTATTAGATAAATATTAGGTTGTCACATCATCTAACTACATACAATTCTGCAAGACTAAAAATCACAATTAGTTCCTTTATTTTCTGACCAGTTTAGAATATGAAATGATTGTACATACAATGTACAAACATAGAGACAATGGCCACATTGCATGAATCACCTTAGATTGTACCATTTTGTTTTTTCCATCTGCTCATGATATCAAAAATTGTACAAACTATGGATTTGGTTACAATCTTCTGGACCCATCCCTTCCACCCAAGGCGCCTTTCTCCCACCCTTCCAAGCTCTCCCCCAGTATTTTCTTGGTAACCTTTTTAACTTTAGCACCTCAGAGTATGCAGGTGACAGACTAGAACACTTAGGCTAAATATTACATGTAAAACATAGCTGTCCCAGTTCCCCTAACAAAAGAGGTCAAAGTATATTACAGAGGGGGAACAAAATGCTGAGAGATACCCACAGACACTAACTAACGAGTTTCATTTTCCATATTCAGCCACTTCCAGTAGAGGGGTTGCAAGCTTTTTATTATTCTGAAGAAACAATGCACATTCCCAGGGAAGATGAATACATTTCTGTTCACATGTCTCTATATTCATTTACATATATACAGGCATCCTTGGGACATTTACCCACTTTGACCTAGCCTTGCCCTAAACATCCTTTATAGGCCAGAATAGATGAACGTGCCCTTCCTCTCTGTATTTTTTTTCTTCCTTTTTTAAAACAACATCCCCCAGAAATATGGCCCTTTATCATGATTGTGCAACTACAGATTTGGGGGGGGGGGGGGGGGGGGGCCTAAATACACAAAATTGGCTCACATGTAAATAACAATAAAATGTGACACGACAGCTATTTTCATGGGATTGATAAAATGTTTCAATTCAGACAGGCGAAAAAAATAAAATAATGTGGCAGTGTATTGTTAAGAAGATGGACTTTTGATTTCTCAGATGCTTTGTGACTTAAATATGAAACTGTGTTGTACTGGAACAAATCATATTTCTAAAACATAATGAAGTTTAAAATAACGTTTACATACAACCAAGGTGTTTTCATCTGCACATTGCTACAGTAGAAAGAAATTATATTTCTAACCTTACAGTTTATTAAGAAAGAAAACCAGTACAAAATAATTTACCAAAAAAGAAACAAAAAATGGGATAAAAAATGTAAATGGTCTCAAGCTCTTAAAAAAGCCACATTTTCTATAACAAAAATAAAAACAATATCATGGATTTCTTTAATATAAGGTGGTGATATATCTTTAAAATATCACTTATGTATTGACAATTAGCAACAATTATGATATTCACATGGTTCACTAATTACACTGAAAGCCAGCTGACACCACCGCTTTTGAAACCATTATTGTTCGTTATTACCGATAAAATGTTAACATAAATTCATGAAGAGACAACACTGATCATTTTCAATCGGATACATCTGAGCGTCAAAGAAAATATTGCTTCATCTGAGCTTGACATCTGAATTTTGAAATTTTACGTTACATGACCATCTTGACCTGATGCAGGGATGGGGACCTTGGAAAAATAAGACAGAGAGAGACACCTGTCTATAAACTATAGATCCTTACTGAGCGCGCTGGGAGAAAAGTGAACGTAAAGCACAATGACCTGCAGGAAATAGCTTATGAGACGTTTGGACTGGCTTGCCCAGTGGTGAGGAGAGAAGACACCTATTGTATGCTGGTTACAAACAAAGTCAGTGGTCAGATGGAGTTCGGGAGCATACGTGGTTAGGTTGGACGACTAGTTATGAAAGGACAAACATTATCAAGATGGTACAAAAATATTCACAATGATATTTACAGTACAATAGTTTTTCTTAAAAAATAATACATTTGCATACTGAACAGCACTCTTCTCAAAAAGTGAAATTGAAAACAAATGTGGCAAAAGGGCTGCTCCAATACTGCTTTAAAAACCACATCTCGAACAGTAGTGATGGATAAACTGTATTTGAATTCCCCTATATCTTTGAAATCAATATTACCTCCCATCACACAAATAGAAACACACACACACGCTCACGCACTCAGTCAGACATGCACACACACACACAGTCGCACACAGAAACAAGCCAACACATACGTCTCCATTCTCATCCCCCTAACTTTGGTGATGTTGAGCAGTTTTCCGAAGATTTATGGATAGTTTAAATTTGCAGCAACAAAAACGAGGAAAAAAAAAATCAACACAAACATAATATATCCAGCAAATACATGATAAATGTACTGCTGATATCAGCATTATCCCTTCGATGTTAGTGTTAAATAAATCATACTAAATTCAGACAGAAATTAAAAACAAACAAACAAACAAACAAAGGGCTGTGGAAACAGCAACTGATAAAACCACACTATCTTTTACCACTTGGAATATCACTAGACGAGGGCTTGGCACACATGCACTTTGTAGACTATTTAAACAGTACATCATTTAACAGGGAGAGAGATGCAACTTTGCAAAAATGCTGACACAAGCAACACTGGGCTCATGCAGAGCAGACAGCATGGAAGGAGTTCTAGCAAGAAGCACTAAATGCAGCAGGATAGTCATAGGAACCCCATTCTCACATATTGTACTTTTCTTTTCCATTAATATCACTCCCCTATACAGGAGGATGGTAACTATACAATATGCAAAAGTATGTTATTGTTGGTTTGCAATAAAAATACCCATTTCAGCGTTTTTGTGTGTTTTTGTGGAGCCTCTCTCTCAGGAGAAGGCAGGCCAAAATCCTCTCCATTCCAAACTGTCAACCCTCAGAGGGATATCTCTTTTTGACAAAAATATATATATCACAAGAATAATTGTAGACAAAGTGAAAGTTCATTCCCAAAAATCTTTTTAAAATCTTGGGGGAACAGCAAAAAAATTACTTAAAAAAACATTTTGTCAAGGACAGACAAAAGCTGAGCTTTCTAATTGATCATGTCACTTGTTGTTTTTCTGTAAAGAGAGATAATTATTTCTTTTTGCATTGCCATAATCTCTTGTGCTTTTAAATGATGTGTGGCGGACAAAACAGTGCTACTAACCAGTCAGGAAAAGGAGCTGTGACGTTGGGAAGCTGTGGCCTCTCAGATTGGAATAACAATATGGACATAATGCACACTGGCCAGATAGCGCAGGTTTCTTCAGTTATTTTTCTGTTTTATACAATGAATTCCTTTTCTTCTCAAAAGGAAACAAAATATGAATAAAAAATGCTACAACACTTTCCTAATGTGCACACATACACCTGTGTGGCATAAAAAAATCAACTGAATATAGCTGCACAGTTCAAAGGTATCACCACAGGGCAAGAGGGCAGGCAGACCCTGCATACCGTGTCTTTGAATTTAAACCTCTTTCAGTCAATCTGCGCTGGCGAATGAAAACTGTACAAGAGGAAGAAGAGAAAGGGAGTGCATCTTTGTGTTTATCAAGTACTGAACGACTACCCCGGGTCTTCAGGCAGTCAGAATAGTTTATATTTATGTGTGAAATCGCCTTAGTTGTTTTCGAAGAGCGAGAGAAGGTCATCGTTGCTATTGCTGGGGAGGTCTGGGGGATCCAGGTAGGACAACAGCTCATCTGGGTTAGCAAGCTCTGGAAGAAGCTGTGGGGACAGTAAGTGACAACAAAACTTTGGTTAGCATTTACTAAATTACACTAAATGGCACTAAATGAACCTGTGTGCACTGGTTCGGATAACTACTATAGGTCCCAACTCACATCTAAAGAAGGCTCAGGCATGTCCGACCCTGCTTGGCTGTCCAAGCTGTTGGAGGGGTTGAAGGCCAGGTCACTGTGGGGATGGTTGTTAGGGCCGGGCTGCTGCTGCTGTTGCTGCGGTTGCTGCTGTTGCTGCTGTTGCTGCTGTTGCTGCTGTTGCTGCTGAGGGGGCGGAACCTGTCGCGAAGACTGAGGGGGCCCGCTGTGGTGTAGCTGCCCTGATTGGTTCCCAGGGTGGGGAGAGGTGTGTAAGCTCTGCTGTAACGAGCTATGTGACTGGTCAGTGCTGGCAGGATGAGGTATCTGTGGAGGGAGGAGAGAGGAGGCACGGTTAATAAAAACAAAGTCCATGAGGAACAGAATATTCACACCAAACAGCAAAGTCACACTGATGACTTAGGGTGCGATCACACCTACAGTTTGTTTTCTTTGGTCTGAACCATAATGGAAATGTTTACTTGGTGTGTTTAGAGTCACACTGCCCAATTACAAGCAAATCAGGGCTTGTAAACAAACAGGTCACAAGGACTCACAAGTAGCTTGTTTATTGAACAGTTTTGGTAACCTGTCATCCCGCAAAGTTAAGAGATTTTGGTGGCGGGTGGAAATCTGATTCAATACCCTGTAACTTTAGCTAAGTATGATGGACTTGTCTGCACTCTTTGCCACAGTTTACCTTTCTGGTGTTCATACCAGTTAAGAACACAAGAATAAATAGCTGAATATCAGTATCAGAGACTCATTTTCATTCATTTTGTTATGCTAAGCTTTCTAAGCATGTTGACAGATGTTGACATCTGCTGGCTATCAGATGTCAACATCTGTCAGCCTCCTTGCACCCATGAAACCTTGCATTTTGTGGTCATTTCCTGTAGTTGGTTCAGATTACGTTCTCACTCCTAACAAATCGTAATGGAGTTTGCTTGGAAGAGGAGCGAGACCTGCTTTTCCAGGCGGTCTTGGATTTGGCAATTATTTGGTGCACATTTGGTTCTTCTCTGCTGCCCAAACAAACCAAACTAATGGAGTAAACACTCCAGAGTCTGAACAAACGACTCCAAACACGCCTGCTGTGAACGTGCCCAAATACTCTAGCCCAGTGGTCCTCAAATCTGGACCTCGGGGTCCAGAGTACTGCTGGTTTTCTATTTTGCCAGGTAGTTTCCATTCTAGCTGTCTAATCAGGGACTGATTTAGACCTGGGAAACCAGCTCTACTCCGGACCCCGAGGACCGAATTTGAGGACCAATGCTTTAGGCTATTAACATGAAGCATTAAGTAAAGAGATGCTACAATGCAGCGTGGATAGACTACTGAATAGATTAGAAACTGGTTGTGACTGGTGGGACAACTCACTGAGTCAGACATGTTGTGGGAGAGTGGCTTGTCTTGGGTCATCAGGCTGTTGGGCATGTCAGGTGGGTGGGACAGCTGGGGGCCATGCATGAAATCATTCATCGACGTACCACCGGGGTTGCCGTGAGGAAAGTCAAAGTTCCCGTGCCCCTGGTAACTGTTGCCTAGAACACAAGATCAAAACAGTAAAACATATATATTTCTTCAATTATCTTAAGCTCTTTCTGTAGAATAAATATCACGTGCCCAATTATTTCATAATTATTGTTGAGCCTTTGGTCTAGAAGACTTTCATCTGAGCAAAACCATTATTTTGAGCCCTTCTAATGGATACGTGTCTGTTTAGGGATTACATGTAAGAAGTTTGAACCCTATCTTACCTTGGCTGCCATATTCATTGCCCCCTTGCTGAGCAGGTAGCGATGGGTAGGGCGAAGGCCCGGGGCCAAGCTGAGCTATCATCTCCATCACATTAGGCATGATCATCTGGCTGGGACTCATGGTTTTAAATCTCTTGGCCAGCGGTCCATCTGGATCCTCCTTGATGTGGATATCAGATTTGATAGCCACCGGCCGCCAACTACATGTCGGGTCTATAGTCACCTCCTCAAATTCCGAGCTGGGGAAATACAGATCGAGGTATTAATCAACTGGTGGAATCACAAGCCAATTGATGAACATCATTGGTGATTCTGAGAAATATGATACCTGTAACGAACTTTAGAAGATGTGAGTCTTAACTTACTTTTGGATAGCATTCAAAATTCCCCACATGTACTGGTCCACTTCAAGTCCTTCTAACAATGCTGTTTTACTAGGGAGAGAAGTGAGACATGAGTTAAAGGCTGAGAGAGAGAATAACGGTGATTGCACTTGAAACTATAAGCATGGCAAATACTTAAGAACTTGGAAAAACTGTTGGAAAAACGTACTTGCATACAGGACATCGCCATGTCCCCCGCTCACAATTCAGTTGTAAATACGATTCCAAATCAAAACACTGCAAGAAAAAAAAAAAAAATAGTATCACACATTAGTTATCCACTGCATTATGCTCCAAACCTTTTTTTGCCTTAAGGTGTCAGACTACTGGCACCAAACATGTCAAATGTATTCCCACAGCACTTGCCTGGACGTGCTTGCAGTCATGGCCTCTTGCTGGAAGCTGTATCCGCCGGAAGGTGATTGGACATTTTAGGGAAACCTTGATGGCCGTCTGCTCCACACCGTCTTCTCCATTGAGTGTGGCATTGCCAGACGATGCTGCTACACTACTGAAGTTCCTCTTGACTTAAGGGCAGAAAGAGAGACAAAGACAGGAGGTCAGCTACAGTAGGACCAGGGGGAGAATCTGGTTTCAGGACGTACGATTAGGACTACATAAGGCCCTATTGTGGTGACATAAAATTGTATTATTTGATATGAATGTCACGAGGAGCCCGATGGGGATGTGTGCATACCTTTGGTGATGCAGTGCTCTGCAGGCAGAAGCCTCTTCTTCAGTAAACCCTGGAGGACAGAGCGAACCGAGGGCCTGTGGACCAGCTGCAGCACAAACAAGTGCGACTGTGGGAAGAAACAATCACCATCAACATCATTATCATCCTCCTTAGTTGTATTGGTTTTATGGTTTCAACCTTATTTCTACATGTGTATCTAGAAGACAGAAGACCTGATGGAGCCTCTTGGCAAAACGTGGTTTATTTGTTTGGTATATATGGATACCTTTCGTCTTTTTGATGTGACTTTTATTTATCCGGTCCAACTTTTTATATTATATATGAATTTGTACAACCCTAATTCTGGAGGTGTGTACTCACACAGCAGCAAGCGGTGACTGTGATCTGGATGGTGTTCCTTCCTGGCTGGCACACGTGCTTCAGGTGCAGGGGTTTGTGGGAGGTCTTATTGTCACCCCGCTCGATGGTAAGCGGCGTGGCGTTGACGCTGACCTGGACTGATGCAGGCCAGTTGGTGTTCATCTGACGGTCTTCATGGTGGTAGCACTTGAACTGCAGCTCCAGATCCGATCTTCAAGCAAAGGGGGAAAAAAACATTAATACAACCAAGGGGGAGCATGTATAGGGAAAATAGGATGAAGCCTAGAATAGAGCCCTGTGGGACCCCGCCAGTTATATATTGGATAGAGAATGTTCTATTGGAGAGAGCAGAGAGCAGAACCAGTCTAGTGCTGTGCTTGAAATGCCAACCAATGTTTAACAGAGCTGAGTAGAACTGTGAGAAAAATCTGAAATTCCTCATCCATGAATGGCCTCTCAATAATATCAGGGAAGAATATCTACAGAATGTAGCATATGTTGACCCTGTGGGTGATGCGTTACCTCCACATAAGTGTCTGGTGTACGGAGGGTCGTAAGTGGAAGACGTGGTTGCTGACGGCCAAGTTATGCTCTAGTCTGAAGGGCTCCAGGACCACCCCATCCCGCACCGGGAACGTCAGGCGCAGCTCCTCATTGGGGTTAGCTATGTGGGTGGAGGGGTGACAGGGTCAGATCATAGCAAACTTTTAAAGGAATAACAGGATGTTTACAGGACGTTTACAGGATACTGACCTGGAGGAGGAGGAAGTGCAGTGATATTTGGTTTGATGTCAGGAGGGAAGGGTGGCTTGACGTCCTGGTTTGGTGACAGATACGGAGGGATATTACTTCCTGGGGTCATTGGAGGAGTAGGGTTGCCTGGCACTGGCGAGTGGGGGTAGTTACCCACCGGTCTGGGTGGCTATAATCAGGAAAGAAGTCAATAGATAAGTCAATCAAATTCCTGTGTTTAGTAATGTACAGTAGGATAATATTACCAAATTGAGATACCACCTATGTTAACAAACGTACCCCATTCATATTGCCCTGGTTGTATTGATATCCACTCCCAGAGAAGTTATTGGTTTGGCCATTGAAAGGTGGCTCTTGCTGTAAGCGGGGAAACAAAAAAGATAGAAATGAATCAGTTTGCTCCAAAATGAAACAGTCATCATTATAAATTGATGCCTATTCTTACAAAATGACATGAAATTAAAGTATAGTATAATAGCACATTATTGTGTGCTATTAAAAATATCAGTCATCAGACGACCATTGCTTCAAAATAGTAATAATGTTTTTGAGGACAGAATCATCCATGTTTTTGAAATATTAACTAAACATTAACTAAATGTTTCCAAAGTAGACATATGAATTTTGGTATGAAACCCTTCAAGTAATCTTTCACATGTTGCCTCAAAATGCCTCAAAACTGTGAACACAAAATACTTGGGCAATACTGTACCTTATAGTACTGGCCCATGGCACCACTGGGTGGGGGGTACTGGCCCTGGATCTGCTGTCCTGGCATCCTCTGGGTGGGGTAGTTAGGGGATGGGAGGGGCCTGGAGGCGTTGGGTGTGGGGTACTGCCCCTGCTGGTTAGGGAACTGGTTGTTTGGTCCATACTGCTGCCCACCATAGTTTGGCTGGGGAAGAATCATAAAACCAGCTGAATATACATGTTTTGTATTTGAACACTTCCTTTTTCTAGCATACAACAAATTAACTTGAACTTGAATGTTAGTGCAAGTGTTAAGTCCACATCCACTCACCTCCCCTGGGTAGGGTCTTTTCATGCCCTGCATAGGCATGCCCTGAGGCCGGGGTCCTACATAGCCTTGCTGGGGCATCCTTTGGCCGTGGGCCCCAAACGGCCCCATGCCTTGACCTCTGGGCTGGTTCATACCCATGGGGGGGCCACTCATGTTGGAAGCACTCATGCCTGTGCCCATGTTCCCAGGAAGGGATGGAGGGCCACGGGGCCCTGGCTGGTTCATGAACTGGCTGTTGTATGCCTGGTTTGGTCCCATCTGGAAAGAGGAACTCATCTGGAAGACAAAAAAGGTTCAATCAGCCATCTCAGAGTTGACTGTCAATGTTGCAAATTTGCCACAGATATTATCATCATTCCATAAAAGACTTCTGTTAGCTTCTGTTCTCGCTAAATGTGCTAACTGGCTAATTAGCACAGTCTATTTCCACACTTCACATTGATAAAATATCCTTGTTTTGTCAGCAATAAGCCTAAATCCACTTCTCTCAGCTCCCTATTACAGTGCTACTGCTAGTTTTGAAAGTACTGCAGACTTTGATATTTACCAAAACATAGCATCATGTGCAAAGAGAATATTTTCCTTATCAGCATAGGTCTCAGCTGATACTGCAATATACAAATGATACTAATGTTGTAATGGTCTGAATCACCACAATCTCATTTTCTGTGTCTCGTTCCTACCGGTCCATATTGGTTCATATCCTTGTTCTGTGTTTCCTGCAGGGCGGCCACAGTTGCTGTGGCAGTGGCTGTTGCCGTGGCAGCAGCAGCGGCGACGGCGGCGGCAGCAGCGGCGGCGGCAGGCTGGGTGAAGTCCGACGGAGGACGGGAGTGTGGAGGGATGCCCATACCACCAGGTCCAGCATTAGGTCCTCCAGGGTAACTTTGACAAAGAGGAAGGCAACAAAAGTGACAATGAGTGTTGACGCTATCTATCTTAACAATCATTAAGTCTAGTATTGAGTCTTGTTTTTCTTTAAATAAAGCGAAGAAAATCTGCCAAACTGGTGGGGTCCCACAGGGCTCTATTCTAGGCTTCATCCTATTTTCCCTATCATTTGTTTGAAATTAAGATTTTAACATTGAGTATGAGACTAAATTACTAATAAATAAATAAATAAATTACTATTACTTAATTATTTCAACATCCAGACACTCTGATCACTCTAATCCACTATCCAGACACTCACTTGCCACCAAAGCCTCCTCCACCAGGGTAGTTGGGTCGTCCGTACATGCCCTGCTGCATGTAACCCTGGTTGGAGTTCCCTTTGCTGGGGAACTGCTGCTGAGCACCGGGGAACTGGGGGGAGTTCATCCCTGGATTGTTACCAGACATACCTGAGCCCATGGGGTTGCCCCCAGGGTTCATGGGATTGTTGTTGGCCATCGGATTCCCCAGCACCTGTTGGACATATACATAGAAATAAACACTGAATGCAAGTTTCATTACTGTAAAGTCAAAATAGAACGAAATATAAGACCAATTTTGCAACTGATATAAACATGAAAATCAATATAACTCAGAATCTGAACATAGGTCAAAACTGTATCCAAGACCTTTTAAGGCTTTGAGGTTAGATAACATAATTTTAGGCATTTAAGACTTTTTCAGGACCTACAGACACTTTTACAACACCTTGTTAGACACTCATGTGAATTCCATCGATAGTGCAGCACTCAGATCCAGGCAATTTTATTTTTTAATGCCAGGCTTTTGATCTGAGTGACCTTCTGAGCATACAAAGAAGACATCACGGAATTCAACAGTATTTGCAATACCTAGAGGTGCATGGTACTGGTATTTGTGTGGGTTTCTTTTAGTTTCCTTCGTTTAACAATCACATAGAGTACAGATCTAAGAGAAATATGAACAAAAACAAGAATGGCGTGGTGCAGTGTATGGACACACAGAATCGAAGCACACAAAACATCTACCATATAAGAAATGAGGCTTGTGAGGGGGGAATTAGGCAGCTTTAATAAACCACAAAGACCCAAAGCCCAAACATCAACCTATACGGTACCATGACACACATACGTCCATGTTTTCAGTTCTCCAGTGGGATGGAGACCTAATACCAATATGTTGTTGTTTGTCAGACTGTTATTACTATTGCACTGCAAAATGCAACATCTCAACAAGTAATTTAATCTTGCATTGAGTCCTAAAATCCTACTATCGTTACAATAAGTGAAAAAATCTGCAAATGCAAATCAACTTTTTCCAATAATAACATTAACCTGAAACTAGTCAAAATGCACCGGGAACAAATCATTTCACCCCATTGGTAGATCTTTTCAATTTTTTGGTGGTCTCCTGATAATATGACACCAGTATAAGTAGTGATGAACCTCCTGCTGCAGCGCTTCAGGACTATGACAATACCATCCTATCAGCCTTGCGATACACCTCTACTTGATCGGTGCGGTTGTCACGCGAACCTCTGTACCGTATGGGATCTCACCTGGCTCTGAGAGGTGTTGGTCACACCCCAGACCGTGGTCACTACAGACAACGAGCCTGGAGGCTGGCTGGTGTTCTGTTGCCAGGGAACCGAGTCATAGGGAAAGGACCCATCTCTGCAAGGGACGGACACAAACACACACCGTGTTGACAAAGGAAAATGCTGACTCACTTCGCTGCACAAATATTTGCCATGTGGAACAGTACAGTCGCATTAAGTATATTTACACTGGATGAACGATAGGGAAAGGTTTTCTCGTTAGGGTTATAAAATGAAGGTACAATGCGTTGACACCGTGTTGTAATTATTAACGACTCATTGCAGGGATTGGGAGGGACTGCTTGTCCCTATTGACCGTGATACAAGCAGTTAGTCTGGCAGTTTGTCTGGCCACCGATCCATAAGGAACAGTGGGCTTCATGGGGAGAGCGAGGGCTTTCCCCAAGGGCCTGGTCAGTCTGTTCACACACACACACACACACACACACACACACACACACACACACACACACACACGTACACACACGTACACACACACACACACGCACGAATACATGCAGTCGTGTGAACACTGACCCATGTGAGAGGCTGGGCTTCATGGAGCTCATGGGGGGCTGCATGGGCACTTTTCCCGGAGGCTCGTTCTGCCTGTTCTTCTGGTGACGGAGAAGGAGGAGGCGTCCCAGCTCCTCACACCAGGAGGAGAGCAGCGCTGGAGGAGAGGAGGAAGAAGAAGAGAGCAGAGGAAGAGTATATTAGTGTTGTCACACTCCTGTGAGAAATAACTGCAGAGATAACAGCCCTTCACAGCAACCACTACAAAACCTCCCACTGAGGGAGATTGAATGTGTGAGAGGGAGAGGGCAGATGAAACATAAACAACAAAGGAACAGAAGCTTCTGAGCAAAGTAGAAAAACAAATTGAAAAGCAATGGCCCAGCTGACAGAACGATGTATAAAATCCCCATAAGAAACAAAAAGGAGGTGCCTGATATACTGCAATACAAAAAGCTCAACCTCCAGCCGGCGTGTCACTGCTGGTCTCGGCCACTAGGGTTCACTCTGGGCCTGCAGATGGACTCCAGCCCTTCCCTTCTTTCTACCTACCGCTCGGTTAGGTAACTACCACGGAGTGTGTTTGATCAAATCATATGCTTTTCATCTGCAGTGCATCTTTTTGCACTGTGGCAACTACAAAAGACTCACTTTTCCTTTTCTCTCTCTCTCTCTCTCTCTCTCTCTCTCTCTCCCCCTGCCTCCTTCTACCCCTCTCTCCAGCGGTAGAAAGGAAAAGGGAATGTGGATTCAATCAAACATGAGGGCAGCCACCTCCTCTTATGATTCACAGCCGCGGCACTTCTGGGCTGAGGAGCGGGGGTAAAACAGAGTGCTCAATAATTTCAGCTATGGCTGCAGCTCACGCAAAGCCACGTCAATATGACAGCAGTGCAGACTGTACCTCGCAGGCAGATCCACCCTGCTGCCAGACACAAGGACAGGCCGCCATGGCACATATTATACAGAGAGAGAGAGAGAGAGGGATGGGCAGGGAGGAATAAGCAGGCAGGAAACAGAGAGAGAGAGATGAAAAAAAAAAGAGCAAGACAGCAGGCTAATGGGGCTGATGGGAGGGAGGAACAAACAAAAGCTTCTGACGCCCGTCATAAACATGGCAACCCAGAGATTTGACCACACATGAGTGCTTGCACACACAGTGCATGCCTACTTACTCACAGATAAGTACACACAAGCACACACACATACACACACTCCCAATACGTGCATAAAGAAGACACACAGGCTCATATTCATACATGTGCTCTCTGCCACACACACACACACACTCATACTGTCAAAATAAATAGGGCACAAGACGTCCTCTGAATGTACCAAATTTCCAAGTGTGAGAACAAAAGGGGATTTCAGTGTGACACACTCACACACAAACACACACCTTATCCTCTCCCTCAGCCCACTTGAGGCAGAGCATCTCACCCCAAAAGGCACCTCTCCTTTCATTTGAACACTGAGCACACCAGCTCCGCTCTCTGTAAAGATGAGGGCTGGAATACAAAAGACATGTACAGATGGTGCCAGCAGTCTCCCTGCCTCTCCCTCCCCTCTCTCTCTCCCCCTCCTCTCCTCGTCTCCCTCCCTCCCACTCCTTCAAAAGCAGCACCGGGCCCAGGCACAGAGGCAGCTGGGTTTTTCCTCCTTCCCTCCCGCCCGCCCGCCCGTCCGCCCTCCCTCGTTTCTCCCCCCCCCCCCTCCCTGTTCTTGGCAAGGCAGGTGCCAGGAGACAGACTGTGTTCCTCCAGAGGATGGATCTGACTCTACCAGGGCTGGGCTCGGGTTGACAGACCAGGCCCCTGCTCCCGTTTCTCAGGTGCGCTTCTCCAAAAAAAACATTACGCTCACAAGTAGATACACACAACCAGATTGGTAGGTTGGTTTTCATTTAATGGAACTGGGTCCAAGTGCAGCTAAGAGGTTTACTGTCTCACATCTATGGCAGAATGTCCTGCGCTGTTTTGCCCCCTCCCTCTCCCTAGACTCCCTTCTGATGGAGAGAGTTTTCAATTTGAGGGCCTGGCGACCAGCCAGCATGTTACAGCTCAATTAGGTCCCATTATTCTCTTCCAACAAGGGGTAACTTGCACTTCTCCTATGTTGATAAACATGTCTCCGCAATTTATCCCCAAACTGTGCCACCATGAGACTGTCTGGCTAGAGGGACTGTATCCTCGTTTCACACCACGGCTGACATCAACAGCCGCGGGACTGTTTATTGCAGTAAGAGTGAAAGCAATGAAAAAAAACAAAACAACAACATTGTGCAAAGAGCAGAGCTGAGCAGAGAAATGACAATGCATATCTAGGAGAGAGAGAGAGAGAGAGAGAGAGAGAGAGGGAGGGAGAGAGAGAGAAAAGCTCCCGCCCCACCACTTAAAGGGGAATTATTCTACCCCACCATTAGATAAAGGGCTTATCGCCCCACAAAATTACCACCTCCACTGAGCCTCGACCTGTTTAAAGGGGACGCGCTCTGTCATTGAGTCAAAGATAAACTTCAGGTTTCATATGACAGGGTAAGAGGAGCCAACCCATTCCACTCCTTCGCAATCTCTCCCTCCTTCTCCTCCTCCTCCTCCCTTCTTCACCCCAAACGTCTCCTAGGACAGTGCGGATGATGAACACAAAAGGATTACTGTTTCTCTTCTCCTCTCCTCCCACAGCCCTGCCCTTCAATAGACTCATCTGTTTCCCCTCCCCGAGCGTCCCGGCGAGGAACTTCCAAACAGATATGAGAGAGGCGATAATCGTCTCAGGTGTTCCTCGTCTACCCCCGGCCACTTCACAGTAACGGCTCTGGAGTGAATAAAATCGCCATTTGCTGCTACACAGCATCACTCTGCCCTGTTTACATTGGTCTGCTGCTACTTAGTCTCCCGGGCAGCAATGGGTCTCTCTGTCTTGCGAAAGAAAGGAGGGGAGCCTATCCTGTTTGCCTTGTAGATAGTCCCAGGGGCCCGGCTGTGTCTGAGCTGTATTGATATTCTGGTGCTCAGCTGCACAGCCTGATGGTCAGCCACAGCGAAGGGCAGTAAATGCATCTGCTGGGACTAGATGGGTGGTTCAGTCGCTGGGGCTGCAGCTCCTAGCTTCACTCTCTGTCATAATGCCCCGGGGAGACATGACAAATGACATAGACTGCATCCCTGACAGTTGTTCAATGCTCTCTCCAATGAAAATGCTACCCCCCAGCCTCCATCCCACCCCCTCACCGCACATACAGACACTCCAAGGGGGAAGCAGAAAGTGCGCTGATTAAATGGCTTGCTTCTGGTCTCCCTTTTTTCTCTTCCCAAAAGAAAATAGCTTCTGAGCAGATACAGAGCAAAATGCCCCCCGACCAAAAGGAAAATCCACTAGGCTCTGCAAGCAAAACCTCCCTCCCACCCTCTTTCCCTCCATGCGCTGGCAGGGGACTTTTGGGAGGCAGCAGGTAAGGCAGATGCCAAGGGCTCTTGTGATCCTCGTCCCTCCCCCCCCTCCCCTCCTCTTCCTCCCTCCCTCCCTTTTCTCCTCTCTATCTAATAGACACCTGCTCCCTTGTCAAGCCAGAGCCCAGGACTCCCACCTGGCATCGTCCCACATGGCTTGGTCAATACGCTACAGCACACAAATATACATTTCCAGCCGTTGCATCACACTTGCATACAAATCCGCAGCGCTTCATCGTCATTTTCATACTAACAAATAAAAGGCCAGTGGAGGTTTGTGCTGTAAACCTGCCTGACAGAATCACGACCCCCAAATCGCTTGTTTGAAGACGTTTAGCCAGAAGGGCTGAAAGGAAAACAAAGACCACGAGCAAAACTAACAAGAACGGCTCTAGTGGGCTGTGCTCTTTAGTTTCTGAGGGAGCTCTATTCACCGATTCTGTTCTGTTCATTCTGTACTGGGCTGAGTCCCTCTTTCCCCCCCTGCCTCCCTCCTTCCTCCCTCCCTGACCAGACTGGTCTGAATGGACCCAGGCGTCCTGCAGGCCAAAGTCAATTAAAATAAGAGAGTGACTAGGGAGCCCTAGTATCCCTGGTTACTGAATGCACCGAAGAGGCCATGCAAAACATTCATGTCTGGTTTTGGCAAAGAGTTCCTCCCAATATGAGCCTGCAGGCCTCCTGAAACTCTGAAACGCCGGGATTTACCTCGTAAAATACGTCCAACTATATGAATAACTGGTTGCTACGACATTGCTTCAATAGTTATGTAGGCCCCGCGCCAAACTATCCTGAGTGTGCTACCGGCCTGAGCTGTGTGCCCGGGATCGTAAATCATCCTTCCCACTCTGCCTCGCAGCTCCCTGACACAGTCGCCACGGAGCCGTGGACGCCTGCCTGGCAGCCATCAAGCCTCTCTTTGTCTTTACCCAGATGCCACAAATTATTCATCGATGCCAATTTGATAGTGAAATGGAAAACGCCTCGGCAGGCACTGGCCTCGCGCGCACGTGTGTCCATCACGCACGTCCTTTTTTCACTGGCAACGAGTGGGTATAACAGGTTACGGACCTGTCAACCTGTGACAGGCCGGCGTGTTCAGCTGTGCTAGTTCATCCACAGGGGGATAATTAGGTCGGCGCTCCAGTGCGGTGGGATAGACTGAACTCACAGGTGTACCGTCTTAAACACATGGCACTCATTCTACTCCTCCGGTCACCCGCTCAACACTCAATAGAGGGAAAATAACACTTTGCCATGGACGTGTGAACTGGGTGTTGTAAAACTAAGTGAGTAAACCGACTTCATTAGCTCCGTGGGGTGAGTCATTCCACGTTTCTGGACATAGTTCGGTGCGGCTGATTAATGTGTGCAGAAAGCTGGCGGAGTGCGCAGGGCGTGTGAAGTGGGATACATGCGAATGTCGTGCCTGCTATGTGTCATCAAAATGTGACATGATATTTCCCCTGACCTCCTCAGCTCCTCCCGAGCTCTTAAGCACTTAAGCTGTGTCGAGTGAACTGTGGCTGAAATGCGTCTTTAGCTGAAAGACAAATCATACAATCACAATAAAAGGAAGTGTTTAGCGGTGGCAGAGCTGTTTTCTATAGGAAAGCAGCTCGCTCTTTGTTGATTTAAAGCCTTAGCAGTACCAGTTATAAAACAGCCTCTCTATCTAGGGCAGGCAACTGCCTCCTCTCTGTACCTCATCTTTGTTTGACGCTTCTGTTCTTGCATCCTTTCCTCTCCTCCTCACTGGGAAGCCAGTGATGTTGGAGTCTTGTCAATGAGTACTTAGGCCCATTGCCTCATGGGGAGCCAGACTTGCTGGCTAGGTTTTATGGCCCATTTCAGAGCTGCCCCCGCTTAAATACAGCCTCCTGCTGGCCACATGGCCACAGTGTCATGCCATGTCCATCCGGCGAGGGGGAATGCTTGGACCTGTGCCAAGAAGGTTTTACTGAGGCCAGAAGCATATGTGGCCATGCCGAGGCAAGCAGCACACAAGGAGAAAAAGCAAATGCCATAGATTTAGTGTATCTGGGTTGCCGTTTTGACATCCTGTGTTCTTTGTTGCTACATCAACAGCCTCGGCGCACTTCTTACTGACAGCCTTTTTTTGGAGAAGCTCTCTCTTCCTCCACTTAACTCTCCGCCTCTGCTACTTAAACAAGGATAACCTCGCTTAGTATTCAGATAATAAGAGTTCAAAGCCTCAATCTTAATAATAGTTGGTATGTTGTGAATATCTAGCAAATGCAGATAACTATTGTGTGATATAAGTTTCAATCTATGTACATGGCAGAGACATACCTGCAGGAACGCTACATACAAATCAATACACTGCCATAATGTCATAGATAAGACATTTATCTCCCAATGAAATCTGTGTTCCCAGATGTCAGATAAGGATTACACCCCTTCAATGAAATCCATTTGGCAATAACTGAATACTAACTGGAACATGAGATATGCCACAATCTCAAGCTCATTTTCTGCAGATCTCAACACTGTGACAGTCCTTCCTTGGTCACGGTTCTACGGTAACCAACCTTTGCCTAAGTAGGTCAGTGTTTTAAGACATAATCTCTCTTGGCGTATGCGACAAATCTCTTCCTTAACAACAGGGCTTGCCATTCAGCATGCCTGGAAAACACAAAGGTGGAAATCTATAGCATTTTCCTAGGGAGAATTAATTCCTTGTGCAATAAAGCCAAAAATCTCCCCCAAACAAAATTCAATCTTCAATCTGTTAACGCACGTCTTTCCCTGCAACGGTAAGCTGATTGGGCGCAAAACTCCCACCTGAACCTACATCTTTATATCTTACATATCTGGCAATGTGGCTACAGTGCGTCCAAGTGTCTGGTGTTGTGGTCAGCCGTCCAACGAGGGCAAAGCATCTTCATTAACTTGTTGTTGGTGTGGTTAATACAACAGAATCTTTGTCTGCCGCAGACGGTCACATTACAAACCAAAACAGGAAATGCTATCAGATCGTATGAGGCAAATGAAAACAAACACACAGCGGTTCCTGAGAATCAGCCAAGTGCCTACCCGAAGCTGACTTGACCAGCGCGGGGGGTGTGTCCTGACTGTGCCCCTGTAACCAGATTATCAGACAGGCAGACCTGCAAAGAAGCTGCTTAGAGGAGCCAGACTGTTTCCCTGAGCAACAGGCTGCTATTAACGCAGGCCCAGCCTTAAGCCCTCGTCCACAATGATACTAATTAGGCATGGAGCAGATGCGCACAGACTAGTGCCCACCTCGGGGTGCTGGGCAGAGCCGGTAGTGCCACGGTGGCGCACGCTGGCGGCTGATTCACCTGTGACCTTTTCACAGTGGGCATGGGGGGTCAAAGCCCTCCTTTAGAAGTGCAGTGGAAACACACAGTGGAGGAGCCTGGGTAGCATCTTGGCACCCCTCTAGGCTCATTAGAGTCATCCATATGTGCAAGCAGCCCAGGATTTGAGTAACACCCGTCCCCGTCGTATCCACTCCGCCAACATGGAAACAATGAAACTCAGAACCTTCTCGTCTTTTTTTCCCGAATGAGCCACACTTATTCTTACACCTTTGGGTGCATATGGATGGCCTTATGTTGACTTGTTAATACGATGCACACTTTGCACATCCGGTTTATTTGTTGAAAACATGTTTCCTTCATAGTCACATATCCATCTCACTGTTATATACTGCATTTATATTAAAACGTTTCCACATATTTCATACTTATATTTAATATGTTTGGTATATTTTCATTATTTTTTCATATTTCATATTTTTTGTCTCAGTAAATTTGGTGTAATTTGGCACACCTTAATAACTTTTCCCTAATACTTTTCATGTACACATTAACATGGTCTAGTGTTGAAATTGCATCGGTTGCATATATTTATATAACCCCCAATTTGCTGTATACTTGTTTATATTCTATTTTTTGTTTTGCAGTGACCCAATTTCCCCACAGGGATCATTAAAGTTTCATCTTATCTTACTCTTACTCTGATGCTTGCTTCACAATTCGTACTAACTGGACTCACAGAATCAGTTGGTTTGTTTGTTGGGGTGGTGGTGGTGGAGGGTGGTGGAGGGTGGTGGAGGGGGTGGGGGGGTGGGGTTAGGGGTGAGGGAAATTTCGTAACCAACATACAAATCAAAAAGTGGGACAAGAGGTATATGTACATTGTTGGATGGCTTCAATGAACAGCCCAGAACACAAGTGTGTACTATGGCGAAAGCAAAATGATAAAAGACCATGTGTGAACAACCATGCTTCATAAAACTCCCACAAACGACAGAATAGCAGTCATGTAGCTCGTCTAAATGACCAACCAAAAAGCACATCTGATGTCATTCCATGTACAGTGTGTCTACACAGTCCAATGTGCGGACGTAAAAAGGAATAAAATGTAAAGACTGATGAAGATGGTTGGATCCAGCCAATGCTTATGACTTTTTCTTTACAGCACTTCAACACACAACCAGTACCTGAGTCAGTCTGACATCTCCTGCAGCTGTTGGTTTCTGTAGGGTTCAAATTTAACATTTTACTATGGTCGGTAATGCAAAAACGGTTGAAACATTTCTATTCAATGGATGACGACAGACATGTTTAATCATGGGTTGCTCCCTTGTTCGAGCAGCCGAACGTGTGAGGTGACTGGATGATTGACAAATACGTTTAAGAGTAGTCAGGCCCTCCGTCGCTTGCACAATTTTCAGAACATTTAATAAAAAAAAAAAAACATCCTACAGAGACAGGAAAGGATGAACATGAACATGCCCGTCACAGAGTGAGCAGAAATATGCAGCTGCAAAGAGCTAAGGTTGTTATTAAAAGGGGCAATTGGTAGTTTTTGCTGCCACATAGCACAACATGACCATAACATATCTATGGGAGTTGATGCTGATCAATACCAAGGACTCTGAGTTCTGTCTTTTTAAACCCCGTATTCCCACTCACTGGAATTTCAAGACCCTCCCCAGTCGCATTCCCAACAGCTCAACAGTGGAGGACGATGCTGCGAGTGACCGGCGTTACATAGTGATGTATAGTACCTCTTCAATACACGTTTCTGTTCTGATCTCTGCTCTAGCTAGCTAGCTTACTCATCTGTCCATTTTGACCCTATTTTTCCATCTTTTTCCATCATATTGATCGATTCTAACCAAAACCTTGTCAATTGCTTCACCATGGAGCTACTAAGGGCAGGTAAAACAAATCAACCCCAAAAGCAAGCAAACATACACCATATTGACGACCACTCAATCTGTACATGACCTGACAACTTTCATTATTTGCTTTGTGCATGTAGACAGGCGTCTGCAGCTGACCAGCAACGAGTGAACCAAGAAGTGCTGAAGCAATAGCCAAGGTAGCATCAACACCGTATGAGAAAGGCATGACTCAACATTAACATCACTCTCTTAACTTTCACTTACAGCTTTTTACCGACATGTCTCATCACAGAGCGAAAAATCAATTGGTTGAAAAAGACGTGCTTTGTGTGCTTTCGGGGCGGAGAGTATCGGAGTGTATTGGAGAGTCGTATCCAGGTGAGCAAGACCTGAGTAGCTCTACAGTGAAGCAATCAATGAGATTTTGGTCAGTATTGATCGGTATGGTGGAAAAAGGAAAATAGGGTTCAGGTGGAAAATGGACGGGGTTAAGGGGATGCGATGGGTGGGGGTGTGGACTGTGCCTTAGACTCGTGTTGGAGGAGCTAGGTTCTATCGATGTCGTGGTAGTTAGATGTCGATAAAGTTCATAGATTACCTAATGCCCTTTAATGTCCTGGTTTAGCAATGTCCAATACCGTCAATTGCAATCTCTCATAACTGCCTCAGCATCGTTTTCAAATTTCCTCTTAAGTGCCTCTCAACCGATAACCACTTAACTCTCTCTCTAGTAGGTAACTCACAGCGCTGCAGTGCTTTCCTCTGATATCTAATCCAAAGCTTACAAAGGGGGAGGCAAATGTACGATTACTTTTCATCAATGGGACATGTGATAAATTAAGATCAATTAATGGCGAGCCCACTGAACACGGCCGATGGTCTCTGTTGTTTAATCTCAGAGGGAGTTACAAATAACGAGCATGTTGAAGTGGTGCTGCTGCTCTTGGGTTCCCCTCCCACGTGAGCAGGGGCTGTCAGGGGTGGAAAGAAATGCCTTTGTGTATGTATTATCTGTCTGTCTACACGTAACATGATCAAAAAATTTAAAAAAGGGATTGAAAGAATTTGATTGGACGATAACAGTTGCATTATAACATGTGTACCTGTGTCTTCCATCCCTGGATTTCTTTCATTAAAGCCACAAAAAGCCCTCTAGATTTTCTGCAAATGCATGGTGATGATTGCTCATACATGCTGATAACTGTTGTTTTGATTTTTTTTTTTTTAGTCAGCTAAGTCAGAGGAGTTACCTCAAAGGAAATGGTTTCACAACTTGAAACAACATCTCCAATACCGAGAACAAGAGATTCATTGAAAACCGACACAGTAACACTAATGAATGGTTGGAAGAGCACAGTACAGCACAGCTAGTCAGACATCTCTGTACCAATACCGCCTCTTGCAAAACCTCTCCTCTTAGCATGTTGGGAACTGTCCCGCAGACAGAAAAAACACTGAATAGTTCCCAAAAGCGGGAATTGATATATTTGAGATGAATGGTGCATTTACAGCTAAACAAAACCCATCTTGTATAGAGTGAGAGTGAACAATAATAAAAAACCCAGAAGGGGTTAAATCAAGATAGCAGAAAATGACATCAACTGTATTTCCCTCATTCATTTGGTTTTGCATCTACAGCATATGGTGTTTAAACTGCAGTTTCTGATATCTTTGTATCTCAGATATTCAATGCAACAGTTTAAAACCTTGAATTTAAACCTGTTGCTCATAATAAAAGCCGTGTGTGCACCATAGACGATTGAGCCATCAATAACACCCAATCACTCTTGATGTGAAACTAGAGAAAAAGCAGTGCATGTTTTCGGAGTGAAGCTGGCTGGTTGCACCGTGTGCTGGGGGAGTGATGATGCTAAACTGCCAAGAGTCTTGCAGAAAATGCCGCCTCAAGTAGGTCAGCGCGACTCCAAGAGATAATCAAGGCCATTTTGACCCCGTCTGTGTGAGCAGTAAGTGGGTCAAATGCAGCAGTCAGCTGTTGCAACTCTATCATGTGGAGTGCTGCAAGGCACTAGTCATACTGTCAAACTCCATTCCATTAGTTTAAGGCATGGCAGGGTGCCCGCCCCCACCCACCAATGGAAAGAAAAAGAAATCAACCCTCTATCAGCTCCCCCAGGGGTAAAATAATGTGAAGTTACTCTCAGCAGCAAATCCACCTTCCCTCTTGTCAGTGAATGCACCCCCTACAAACACAGCCCTCTTCAAGTGTTGTCTCCTCCTTTTCGACAGCTCACAGCTTCACAGCTCCGTCCTATTCACAGGAGCAAAGAGTCCCCGCTTGTCTAAAATGCCACCCGCGTTTCAACCAGACTTACTCCGGCAACGTCCCCGCCTGTCTGTCTTATTTCTCACTCTTCACTGCACCGGAAAAGGGGAACTCATGTGTCTAGAAACACTTCTGAGCACAAATCTGCAATAGCAGAACAAAGGCGATACAGGGCAGCCTTAATCTCTGCACTATTGAAGCCAGCAGCTATTTTAAAGCTTTCTCTCTCTGTGTGTCTCTGTATCCCTCCCACCCTCCTCTCCTCTCTCTAACATTCTTCCTCTCCCCCCCCCCCCTCCCTTCTTTTCCCTCGGTGTCTCAGGGCAGCAGCTTCTCTCTGTTTTCCTCTCCTCTCTCCCTGCGTGTCCAGCGACTGACTGCACAATACACATCAATTATTCATGGCTGCTCTCTCCGTTTCACAGGCAAAACCAATCACAGATGGAGTCATTGCTAATGGGCTCCTGCTGTACTTGCCACCGGCTTCTTTGCACTCAGGCAACAAATACCCCAGAGACAATGGGAGGGAAAACAGGGATAAGCTGTAAAAAAAAAAAAAAAAAGAAAAAAAGGGAGACTTCATACAGCATTAACAGCCAGGAGGAGGACACACGTTTGTGATCAGAGAGAGAGAAAAAAAAAAAAAACAAGAAGAAAGGTATAGCTCATCACAAATAATTCAACAAGATCAGGAACCGGCTTCTGCAGCACTAAAGGGTTAAAGACAGAAAGGGGGAGAGGGAGAGAGGGATACGGATAGGGGAGGGAGACAAGAGAGGGGGTGGGAGGACAGGGAGAGAGGGAGCAAGAGAGAACCAAATGCTTATCTCCTCACCTCGGATGTATGCAGCTGTTATTGATGTATCTTCTTTTTCTGTCTAGTGATCCATTGCTTGCTCTCCCAATACACACATCACACAGAAGCAGCCACAGCCACTTCGCCAGAAGGGAGAGAGGGAGGGAGGGAGGGAGAAAAGAAAAAAAAAAAAAAAAAAAATGCAGGCAGCTCACATTTCAAACTTGCAAGGGGGGTGGTGCCTAATGTGCTAGACAGCCTGTATCTTGGCCCGGGTCCAGAGCAACGAGTAAAAGAAGCCTCAATCAATTCATTTAAAGCAACATTTGTTACAGGGGAGAAGCACCACAAGTCCTCCTGGAAAGTGGCAACAGAAACGGTCCGGTTGGGTACATTAAGCAGTGATTTTAGCCCCCCCTTGTCTTTGCGTACTGTCGACTTAATCCATCAAACTAGTCATTGTAATTAAGGGCCAGGGAGGACGAGGAGGAGGAGGAGGCTGGGCATTGTGGCTTCCTGATGCGCAGAGGGCTGGAATCAGGGCTGTCTGAGAGGGAGGGGCCAATTAGACCACATTTGTCTTTCAGCACACATGAGCACGAGTGAGCGTTGGATAAATAATTACACAACTATAAAACATGGAAACGACAGACACACACCACCTGAGGCAGTCAATATTAGTCCGGCAACCTCTATTGTCATCCACAAATAAAAAAAAAGATTCTCCCTCTGCAGCAGCAAGTCAATCCGGTTGTCACATTAGTGCAGCTGATCTGAGTCAAAAACAACAATAATGAGCGTTTAATTTGAGACATACGGCACCACATTAAATTAACTGCAATATGACAACATCCTATTTCAATATAGGTTATGTTGCACTGCAAATTACAGAGCCATATGGAGCGGCCGTACATGCTACCAAGCAATTACTGCTACCATTGGGCAGACAGGAGCCTCTGTATGCTAAAACCAGAAGGGATGAAGGACAGACAGTCTCCCAGACAGGCTAAACATCCCTTATCTCAGGACTCCCCCGTATTTGCTTTTTCTGGCATTTACTATCAGCAGAGTGCACGGTGGGTGAGTTACAGCCCTACACCCCTACTGGAAGTTGCAGCATCTATCATGGTTGACTCGAACACTTAACTTGCTCATGGAGTGTAAAACACAGAAATTGTCCCAACTGGAGACGGCGCAGATTTATGGCATGTGAGACACATACCTTCCTAAAATTGGATGCACATACTTCCCCATAAGTGCCTGAGAAAAAAATCCAATACATCCAGATGCTAAATGTAGGTTTGAGAGACAATGTGAAGCGTGCACGGTCTTGTTAGTATTGGAAGGGCAGATTCATATGATTTGCAAGAGCTGCTTCCAAACTGTTTAGTTAGGAGACGGTGAAGATAATAACTAGTGCCATAACCAGACATGGACCATCTCAAGGATCCACTACTGACAAGATTTTTGTTGTTAGATATGATTTGGTACAGATTATGTAACTGTAACTATAACTGAAATTTATCAAATTGAACAAAATGTTCTCTCGTTATGTTCATTTCTTCGGCGTGAAATAACAGTGATAGTCTTCTGGGGACCCCTTGGACACTTGGACCCCAGAAGAAAAAGCGTAGTCAATTAATTCCCGTCCGTCTTAAATATCTATCTACTATATACAAGGACAACGACCATGTCTTGAATCTGCGCTGAACGTCCGTTTAGCTTGCTTGTTTCTCAGATACAGTCTTCAATTGAATTCATCTGCTGCTGACAGTCCAACGTGGTCAAGGCCACCAGCAATGTTTTTAGACTTCCATGTTATTTTCTATTTAGGAAAGAAGCCACAGCTAAACTATATGTTCAAGCACACTGAGCGGGCAAAGAAAGAGGAAAAAAAAACAACATTTTGGTGTGGAAAGCTCTGGGGAGAGAAATTACAACCCCGAAGGCCCGTGTGTGTATCTGACCTCTGCATTGTGTGTAGAATCTGCAACCTTTCCACAGCTTGCTGACAACATGTCTGACTACTATGTCTTTAGCACCACTTGGCTGGAGGCCACGGTGAAAAGCCAGTGGAGAATCACCACTTTATTAAACTTCATTTAAAAGGAAAACGTGCAGCAAATTTGCACTCTAGTAGAGGATTGAAGGATTAAATAGCATCCACTGAAAAATACAAACTCCAAAAAATGACCATCTTAACAAGTCCTTCATTTTAGTATTGAGTCCTAAAATCTTTTTCCTTAAAAATCTTTTTCCTTAAAACAAGTGAAAATGTATTTGCCGAAAAAATAAGATCATTTCACTTATTTTCAATGTAATTTTACCTTGAAATAAGCTAAATCACTTTATTTATTTTAAGTTGCATTGGAAACGTGAAATTATCTCAACCTGTGGGCACTTTTCTCACTTGATTAACTTGTGCAACTTATTGATGATTTATTGTTTGAAACAAATGTTGATCAGCAAAGTGTTTACTCTGCTTTGGGGAGTAGCAGGTCACAACATCTATTGCTCAACTACAACTGCATGTGTCATGCAACATTCCCTCCCAAACTGGCTCCTGCAGTTCATGCTTGGGCTGGTTGGAAAAACCGAGAAAGTCGGCTTCTGAAGTCACTCCTTAAAAAACTGCCCATGTCAAAACAGCGAAGCAAGATGAAAGGAAAGACTGAAGCGCCACTGCTCGCTCCCCAGTCAGATATTTCTCTGTGCTGACATGGAACAAAGTGCAGCACAGTATTTAGCTGAACCAAATGTGTTAAATCCAACCAAAGATGTCTTACGATCAAACTGGAAAATGACACATGAAGTAAAGAGTAATAGCGGTAAACTAGTGTGACAAAGTGAGAGTTGTAGCCCAACTAATTATGTGTTGAATAGTTGGTTTACCAGGCATTTGTTAGAGAATGAATGGCTACAGGGGCTGAAAAAGTTTGACTGGTTTCCCCCCCTCTTATAAATTGGCGCCTTCTTTCACTCTTTAGAGTTGAGGAATTCCAAGAGCTTGCTGAGGCGCAAGCGATTGGGAATGTGCCACTCTGACCCACAAAGAGGAAAAATCGTGATTAAGCGTTTTGTCTAAACACCAGACTAAACCACTGCTCCTGCCAGAGGGGTGGGTTGTTCCCTGATAAGTGAGTGTATGACACTGATGAAATAGATCCTACGGGGCTTGTAATGTATCCTTGTGATGGAGAGGGGGGGCCCTGGTGAATTTATCCGCACAGAGCGAGCGAGCCCCCTTTCTTTGACGGCACCAGAGCTCCACGTGCGTGGCTTTGCCCTGTGGTAAGACAGTCCAAGTAATCACAGATTAATAGAGCAGGCTAATCCCATTCACAAAGAGGTCACTACTGGCAGACTGATCCCCCTCCCCCAGCGCTCTCCCCCTGCACTGTGGGCCACTTGTGAAAAGGCTACTGAGTGCATCCTATAAAGTGACCAGTAGCACAATTCACCAAATCACACTGTGTGTATAGTACACTGGTTCAATACAAAAAGCAATTTAGGCATGATCCCAAGTAACGATGAGTATCTGGCCACTTTTACACCATTGAATCTACTCACTTCACCAAATCTCTTAAAAAGGATGTCATATTTGAAGGTGGCTAAAAGGTGGATCAAATCGGTAGAATCACTAAATGCATAGGAGATGATAAGGAGTAGTAGGAGTCGTTCTCCTGATGCTATCACACAACACACAACCGCTTCCTGCAGGGAGAAGCTACACACAAGCTAGGTGTCATTAAGGCCAAGGTGTTTTTCTTTGAGCTTTGCACAGCTAAGCTTATCCTTACTACCAAATAAAACACCAATGCTTTAAACTGATGGGGTGGGATGTGGGGTTGGGGTGTGGGAGGGGGGTGTGATGAATTGATTTGTCATACCTACAACCTGTTTCAGCTGTAAGTTGATTGTGAACATTGATTTCCTACCGCTGAAATTAGCTTTCCACTCTTCTCAGCACAATTTCCCCATTTCTCCCATGTTCAGGAGAGGAATTTAGATGACAGAACAGAAATGTAATCGCTGACTTGTACATGTGTCGGAGCCAAGACCTCTCCAGTACAAGTTAGACAAGTTAGAATGGGACACCAAATCTGATTTCCTTATTAGTGTTTGTCCACTGACCTAATGTTCTCTGCGGCAGACAGCCCCACTCTCAGTTATCGCTCTTCTCCCACTTTCGGCATAGTTTTTTCAGAGCAGATTACAAGACTCATGATGTGACTATGAAAATAAGATTTGGCCTCAAATGCTCCCTGGACACTCACACGTTCCTTTTAAGATAAAGCCAGTAACAACTCCCAGGGTTCAGGCTACACAAGCCCCTTTGTCAGCAAAGATAAGGAGCAAACACAAGGTGGAACGTTTGCAATTTTTGAAAATGCTTTCTTACGCAACAAATGGCAGATTCATGATTGAGCTTGAGGATTTAAACTTTCTTCTCTGAGCAGAAATCTATGAAACCCTTTACTGAACTTCAGCTTGGATCACACCCAGGAACCCTGGCAGACTTGGCTAAGTGAATTATTGTTAAAACAACATTATGGAAGGACACTGTATTCAATTAAAAACTAAATTTACCTCCTCCCCTCCGATCCTCCCCCCCCTTCCCTCTCTACATTGAACTCATCCGGCATTCCAGAGTTGATTTGTTCTCTGCTAGCTTCTTCCAAATGCCTCCTCAGTGAATGGCAGACACTGACTCGCTCTGTCTCTGCTGTTGGATGGCCGACCTGTTGCCGCCATCCTGGCCCCATCATGTGATTCACTCCCTTCCCCCGTCGCTGGGCAACGGCCCTGTTGGATGTCAGGGAGCGGGTCCTGCCCCTGGGGGCCCCGTGGGAGTGTCGTTTAAGAGCCGTCTCCCTAGCTGCCAGTGTGGGCTTTCTCCCTGCCTTAACAACCTCCTCGTTTTGGGGGCCTCCGCTGAAGTGCTCTTGCAAAGTTGGAGCTTTGCAAAAGAATGCAGGGCCTCTGTGCTGGTTTCTATTCTCTCTCTCTCTCTTCTCTCTCTCTCTTTCTTTTGCAGGTCTCTCAACTAGATCATTCAAAATATTGATGGATATACATAATTGTCCATGTAATGCTGTTTGGGATGCTGCCTGGACTTGACTGCTTGCTGCTTTCCAAATGACTACTGTTGCAGGAAATTATTCAGACATCAATTGGCAATCTTGTCTAAATCCATAAAGTGGAGCCCGAGATTTGATTTAGAATTAACCAGAATTAGATCATTTGGTGGTGCAAGATAATCGCAGACAGAAAACGATTCCACTGCCACGGCTTGACACGGGAGTGATATCACATGATCTGGAGCCTCATATAATCACATAAAAAAAAACAACCACGAAGAGCATAAATCAGAGCGGCAAATAAAGTGGAAATCTAAACAGTATGTGGGCCTGACTTTCATGTCTTCGTAACATAGACTCGGTAGTGGCCAAGCATACAGCAGCAATTGCACAACACATTTTCCTCGTAACCCAAGACAGGTGGAAACCACAAATCAAACACTGTTAAAGGACCACAAAATATTCCTCTGTTACCATAGTTATCCCCTGAGCCGCTGACAGCCTATACATCTTCATTCCCATCATGCTTCAGCACGCTTTTCCCCCCCAGCTTGATAGCAACATTTAGCAGTCCACATCTGTCTCAATAATCCATCACTACAGCCTATTGATGGTACCGTATAAAAGCAGGAGACAATATTTTTCAGACTGTAACAAACGGAAGATTTCTGCTATATCCATTCTGTCTAAAACTCTTTGTGGAAAAGAAGGAGGACACAAAATAAATGTCTCTATGACACTGTGGCTCCCGGTGAACGAGCTCGGTAGTAAGATGCAGAACAGAAAGGTGTCAATGTTCACGCCGATATGAGAGGATAACACTCAGAGACAGGGCTTATCACTCCTTTTCTTAAATACCTCCAAAAATGAAATGTATTTAATGCAACTACTATTGTAAAAAGAAGAGATTATATTGTATATTATGAGAGAGAGAGAGAGAACTACATGCTTATCTAAGAGCATCTATTCAATCTCTTTTCAGCACTGCTTCAAATAAATAAACTAATAATGTGTATCATCCAATCGGATCAAGGATGAATTAAACCATGTAACCATACAGAGCTGTGACAAATACAAGATCTACAATCAAGTGGCGATGGATGTGTAAGTATATCATGAAACATGGCCGGTAATTCAGGGCAGGAACTTTTTCACTGGAGAGGCCAGCATGGCCAGATGGACTGAGAGAGAGAAAACTCTGGTCTTACCTGCTGATTTTGGAGTGAACTTGTCCCTGTTGGCAGCACACACAGCCAGGAGCCGGTAGCCCAGGTCCAAGTCAAAGCCTTGCTGTGCGGCTACGCGGCTGACCACCTGAACAGAACAACCAGTGAGCACAGAGTGTGGGATATGCAGTATGGTATGATGGTCACCCCTATTTAGAGAACCGCTCAAAGAACTGAGAGTGAAAGGCTAAGCTACGACTTTTTATGATGTATGATGTTATTTCTTGAAAAATGATTAGCACACGTCTGGCATCAGCCAAAGAGGTCATTTTTTCTATGAGGACAGAAATGTAGGAAATGTTATTTTACAGATTTGACAATTAAAGTGACTTTGATTAGTTGACAAAAAATGAATGGACTGAATATTTTGCCTAAATCTGCTCCCAGTGCATTGTGAAATAAGAGTTTGGTCACGTTAAAGACCCAATTCTACCTATGCAAAGGCACCATTGGGTTATCAACTCCATACACAGCAAGACTAGGAGAGAATACGGCCTCTGAAGTGCAGCGATGCCCACTGAGAGGAAACATTAACCCTAACCCCCACATGCCACAGGAGGCCCTGTAAATCACCCTTATGTGGCACACGTTGCTTTGATTTACCATTGCCATTATCTGTTCAAAGAGGCCTCCTCCAATCCTTTTGACCTTAAGGACATATTATGGCCCGAGTAGCTAACGCGCCTCTCCAGAGATGGATCCTCCTCCCTCCCGCGGTCTTTCATAACCCCGACGCTGCCGTCGCACCCAAAGGTTGAAGACAAGCCCTGAGGTACTACAGCTGAACGCTGCTCCCCGCACCATATCATTATCTTCTGTAAGTATAGTCTTGACGTGACACCAAAAAAGAGCACGTATATCTGGCCCTTATTTATAGGAATCTCCCATTAAGACGAAAATATATATAGTGTAGGCTGTCTAATTAGGATCTAAACTTGCAAGATATATTTTCCTAAATGGTAATTCTAGTGTAAGATGTTACAACAAGTACTTCTAATTTCAGCGCCTTAATTGCACACGGTCAGTGGAACCGTGGTGGGTTTCCTAGCGTAAGGCAAACAGTGCTCTTAAGCGGCATTCATCTCCTCATTTGTTTGACAGACGCAAATCCAATCATCTGTGCATGCATGGCGTATCTTTACCGCCCCTGTGGTGCGCTAAGTTACTGAGGGAACACGCTGGTGAAATTGGCATCGCTACGTTACGATTAGCGAACAATCTAAAAATCACTCGGCTCAATTACATTATTCACTAGCTTCGCCCTGAATTGCTTTGCGCGCACTAGCTAACCGTCTTACTGCATCGAATGCAGAGGCACCAGAGGAACGTATTTAACCATTGCGGTCTAGATAGGTACGGGAACTGGAAGCATCAGAAGCTATGCGGCCCCCCTCCCTCTTCATGCGGTACAGGGTGAGGTCTATACAACCTATAAACTAAAAGGACAGTTTCCCTGCGCGCGCTGCTCGAAAAAAAGCCTTGAGATTTTCACTGCAGGAAACAAATTGAATTGGCGAAATGGGAGGAAAAGGCACCTGCTGCTGCACATTAAAGCAATAATAGAAACAATCACTCAGGATGCTGAGATCCGTCGGAGTGGTTTCACTTTAGCGCTGGAGTGCAAATCCCTGTTCCTCTGCCTCTGCTGTAACTGCACATGTAACTGCGAGGTTACAAATTGCACACCTGAGAGCAGCTATATGTATCGCTTATCCAATGCTGGAGGCGGCGTGAAAAAAGCGCCATAGTTGCGGTGCAGTAGGTGCCCAAGGTGACACGCGAGTGACACATTCACAAGTCCAACCATATTCTGTTTGACTGAGGGGTGTACGCCCTGAACTTTCCCAGAAGACATTGAGCAATTCCTCTGAAAAGGGTAACTGAGCGTGACAATCCTCCAGTCTGCATTGACGCGGGATGATTCAGGCGAGGTTGTTATTAAACGTACACTGAAAACCTGCGGGTGCAAGGACTTCTTCAGGGTGCCAGCTTTTTCTTTTCAGGCTGTTTGGCGTAACCTTGTAGATAAACATGCCCATATCTGTGCAAATTGCTATCACACATTATGAAACTTTTACTTTTGTGTATTTACAAGATGAAATAGTACTATGAGATATGAAATAGTAAAGTCCTTTGTGTTCAAATGTCATGGGATGCCAATTATTCAATTAATCAAGTCGGGGGAATTACAGGATTTCTTTAAGAGCATTGATTGCTGTGGTTGGAGGACATGTGGTGCACCCGCCTTTTTAGTGTATCAGAGACCTATATTGCTGCTTTCATAAGCCGCAGCACAAACTGTAACTGAAGTCAATGAAAGGTGACTATACTTCAGCAGTTTCTGGGTGAAACGCCTTTTATTTTCCAATAACCTTTGTGAAGATCAGGCAGCGGCATTAGTATTCTCATATCCCTAAGGGAGTTAGAGGAAGAGCCAAGGCAGCAGTTGTTTCACCAGCCCTTCCCTTGTCCTTGAACCCTCAAGTGTGAGACTGTGGCGGCGGTGTGATTGTGAGTCTTACCGTTAGGCATCCCATCAGGCTTTGCTCAAAGGGACGCTGGAAGGCCCGGGGGTCGCCACACCAGTCTAGCAGCTCAGTCGCCGCCGTTTGGAAATTTGATGGATTTTGTAAGTGCTGGATGGGGGAGAGCAGAGGAAAACATTCAAAGGTCAAATATTGACAATACATGCTTTACAGGTTATTTACTCATCGATTTATTTATTTGAGTTTTCAACAGATTGGTATAGTTAGTTAGTTGCGGGAGAGGCTTGTTACCGTACAATAACATGATAATAACAATTAAAAGCACTTTGGACGGACAGAAAAATAAGCAGTGATTTTACGACCGAATTTCATGGCACTTGAATTTGCTTATCACGTTAAAGATGGCTTGCAGTGTAGGTTAAAAGTATTAATGGGTCGGGCTGAAGGGGTACGTCCCCATTACACACAGACACAATCACGCTTCCACTTCACTCTCCCTGGGTCTCGGTAGCACCGCCTCCCCATTGAGTATAATAAATCTCCCTGTATGGCCGTGTGAATAGCGGTGGAGGCCCTTATTTCACCGGTTGGCCCTGAGCTGTGGTGTGACTTTATCTGACAACAGGCTCCTTGACCTTCAGGCACCCCTTTATGGCATTCATTCCCCTTGCTGGATCCAGCAGCCCACTCGCTAATCCTGTTGTCTCTCTTACTGTACATCAGTAAGGCCACAGGACGGTAGAACAGATCGGGCCGTGCTGTCCGTCATTTTTTTTATTTTTCAAATGCCCCTTTTCCTCAATTTGAATCACTTTATATATAGGAGAGTAATACGACACACAGGTAATCTGTTGCACTTGGAGAGATTCTGCACAAAAGCCTTTGTAGTGCACTTGTACACCGCAGAAAACAAATGGACTCCCACTCCACGGCATCAAAGGTAAACAGAGAGGTTTGTTAGCTTCAAGTGAACGGTTGCCTTCTTAATACATCAGTGTGTGTTTGACTGTCACGGGGCAGCGGAGGAGAAAGTGACAGCGGTACAGTCGTTTGCCTCGCAGGGCTTTTTCTCGTATGCTCTTTAGGGGGCAGCAGAGGTCAGGATTTGATTAGGCAGCTTTCATATCAATTTACAAAGCCGGTATTTGAGAAGGGCCGGATGAAACCAGTCCTGTCTATTTCATATGCTGTGCTAGACTGGTCCCCCCCCTGCCGCCTCCCCTCCCCACCATGGGGTAAATCTTTGTTGGGGGGGGGGGGGCAGCAGGGCCAGGGGTGGGGAGGGGAAGGTTGCAGAGCATGTGAATCCTGCTAGTGGATAAAGTCTACTGGAGAAACACACATTCACAGATGCTAAATTTAGATGAGTCTGGAAGCCATACAACACACGCAATCAGTGTACCGAGGATGGAGGGCTGGAGGAAAAAGGGAAGCGGGGGGGTAGAGGATGAGGAGGAGAGGGAATATGTAGAGGGAGGGAAAAAAAAATAAATAACAACACCACTTCGGCTTGAAGTGATTACTGTTCTTTGCACTCAGAACAATTGGTCCCACCAGTGTGGCTGTCACGCGGCGAGCTTGGCAGTGCCATGCCGCAGATGTTCCCCCCTTTCTCCGGCCAAAACCCACCAATCAAACCTAAACTAGTGGCCAAGAGACGTCCTACCCCCCCCTCCCCCCACCACCCCCATCGGCGTCCCCAGGGTGGAGAACGATCCTCCAACATTTACACTAAGCCCCACTCCAGTAGAGCTCGGCCCCAGCCAGAGGGAAACAAAGACAGACTGGAATTGTACTGTCCTGAGAATACTAGCTTTTCTACAGATACAATCATCCTCTGTTAGTCACGTCTGGAGACAACTTGATCTGCACATCTGCAGCAAAACTGAATGTGACAGCGCAAGGCAGTCCAGCAAAAGTATCTCCTTCCTTTCAGAAATCACAGCTTTTTTGGTTACGCCGCTGTACTTTTTTCTCTCCAATTCGACGACACCCCAGAGCGCCGAGACGTATTAACGGAGACGATTACTGTGGAAGGAATACAGTGGCAGGCAAAAAAACAGCTGCATAGCCAGTACAGTAATACAAGAGGGGTCCTCCAGTTTATCTTGAAATATTGACATTTACAGTTTGAGGAAGTGCTCCCGCAGTGAGAGGATAGTTCATAGTTTCCGCCGAGCCCTGTACATATCATCGACTGGAGAGTCTGACAGCAAACTGGCTTCCCTACAGTGAGAGGAAAAATACTGTCTCTGAAATAGATACCAGCAGTATCAAGCAGCCCATCTCCTCCTAAATGTTCACAATGGTGCAATTCTAGGACACGGGAGAAAAACAAACTCCCACTGAAAAACAATGTTGTTGTTGGGGGGGGTTTGAGATCAGATAAACACTTTTTTTCTGTTTCACTTTTGTAAACAACCCACTGTGTTTGGAGGTTAAACAAATGAACATATTTATTTTGCCGTATCGCTTTTTGTAAAACACCTGGATGCGTTCCTCTGAGGCCCGAGTGTTTAAGCGCCCTCCGAACACAGCGAAAAGCAAAGAAGATCAATCAGCGCTGCCTACGTTCTCCAGCTCAGTAAGCTGATAGGCACGTTAATATCTCTGGATACAGTTTACCTCTTAGTTCAATTTTAATCTAAAAGGAATAATTCATTGTTATAAGCTCATTTAAAACAAATACAGTGCTGTGCAAAAGTCAAAAGACTGTGAAGAAATTGCGTAAAGGGAAGATACTTTCAAAAATAATAAAATGAAAAGTTTCTAAATATCAAAAAATGTACTATAAAGAGCAGTAATGTGAAACAAACAAAAAAATAAACATCTAAAACCAAATTTATTAAACAAATCTAAGACTTTTGCATGATGCAGTGATTGGGTCTGTGTTCAGCCACATGACATTAACCTCTGAACGTCTTTTTAACACCAGTGTTAGCCAATAGAGAACCTGATGTTCATGATGACATGATGTTCACATTTTATACACTTCACATGTTGAAATGACTGAAAACCAACCGTGTCTTCATAGTTTGTGAAAAAGTCGGCTAAGTAAGTTGTTATTGTTTAAAAATCACATTAATACAATCTCACAACGAGACGCTAATTTGAAAATTACCACTATAATGATTTCTGATTTAACTTTTAACCTCCGCGATTCAATCACTCCCGGCCGATTCCAATTTCCTACACTTTATCATCTCGCTCGGCGGTAATTCATCATTTCGGCAACAAAAATCAATTTGTTCCCCCGTCCGCCGCACTGGCTGGGACTATTCAGACAGACGTGTCACATCTCCCAGAAAACAACACAATGGAGGAAGCTTCATTTATACTCCCAGCATCGCCACACATCCATATTGCCTCCAAGATGCCAAATTTCAGCATGCCGCACACTTTCAATTAAAGCAAACAGCTGGATTGGTTTACAATATTTCCTTAATTATTTTAATGGCTTGGATATTGGACAATGGGGAGCAGGGGGAGAAGATAGTGAGTTAATTGTTCTGATCTCCCCTGATGATCATCTTTGTGTGCAGGGAGGAGAATAGACGGCCGGCTGAATGGGCTCGCTGCTCGTCTAATTGGCAGGACATAAATGGTATTTATTATACCAGCCTTCCAAACCCTGATTGTCTGCGGCACAAAGCTGCCTCTATTAGCAGGATGCTGGCGCTCACTGGTTGGTTTAAAATGACCCGACGCTTAACCATTTATTAGATGAACTGGAGGCCTCCTTGTACGCCACCGATCTCTCTAATTGGCATATTTACCCACGTGCTGCTTCCCTCACGTCGGGACATGTTTGTTTAAATTTTTTGCCTGGCGGGGGTTAATACATTTGACCCCGACATTTGAATTGTTTACACTTTGTTTGTTATTGCGTGGATGCAAATCCTCTTTCCTGTTTCCTCCAGACTCAACTGCTCTTCTACAATAATCCATCAGCTGTTGTTCATGAAAGCAACGCAATCATACAGTGTATTAATATGAAAAGGGTCTTAATTGTAGAATTTATTTTCACCTCCCCTGTAACTAATGAAGGATATTGAATATGTAGGAACTGTGGAGAGGGTAACCAGACTACAGAGAGAGAGAGAGAGAGAGAGAGAGAGAGAGAGAGTGTGTCTGGTTTACCTCTCTCTCTCTCCAGCCTATTACCTAAGAACATCAAAGCTTGCCTCTTTAACAAGGGGCTTCCCTCTGTTTGCTCCCTAAGCACCCTCCCTGTCTCTCTACCTGCCCTGCCTTGTCCCAGGACAATTCCCTCTCTCTCTCTCTCTCTCTCTCCCCCCCCCCCCGCCCCCTAATAGCTGGGAACTCCCCGCCAAAGGGTGACGCAAATTGCCACGTCCACATGTGTGCGCTAACAACGCCGGGCCCATACATTGTCATTGCGACGCCTCTCCTCGCCGTACGCGTCGGGAGCTGGAACTACACAACAAAAAATCACGGCGGAGAGAGCAAAGAAACAAAATAGGTTGTCAGTGAAATGAGAGATCAAAGGGAGAGAGCCCCGTAGCCCGGGGTTATGCACATAGCCCCGTTTAGTTCTGACAGAGATCCATCCTGTAGTAAATGGTGGTGAGAGGAGAACAAAAGGACTGGCTGGTGAGTCAGGAGATCAGTAGAGGTGGAAGGAGTGTGTGTGTGTGTGTGTGTGTGTGTGTGTGGGTTGGTTGGTCAGTAACCTGAGTCCCGCCACAGTCCTGATAAAAGGCCCTAAGAGATTAGCCATGAGGAAATCTGACTTTCAGTTCTTTTTATGATGCGCTATCTATTATTTCCTGTCAAACAGCAGCACAAACCTGCAGCACAAACCCAGATGGACATCTAATGCGTGGACATAGTATATGTTATATATGTCGCTGTTGTCGTGTGAAAACCTCCCTAACGCCAATTCTGGAGGATTACGTGGTCTTCTATGGGTTGAGAAGATCCTCTGACCTCTCTGGGCTCATGATTCCCTTTCAAAAACCAATTGGACGATCTCAAAAATGCATCGTCATCGAATTAAAAACAACCTAAAAAGACATATTATAACTGTGTATAGCTCCACCTCTCTCACATACACTCATTTATTAGATTTCCAAGTGGGAATACCTGAAACGGTCCAGCAACTCACCTGTTTGATACACAGCAGACGGTCATTAGTCTGCTGTATGTGTCTGTCCATCGACGGAATCGAGTTCATGTTGATTGTCCCTCTTTGGCCTCTACCTGCCAGCCATTAAACTGGAGCGTTCTGGAAGAGAGACAAAGACAAGTGTTACCGCCTGGCTCTTCCCCGGGAAGCTGCCAATTCCATCACCACCAGGATATTGCAGGTTAGTGTGTGTGTGTGTGTGTGTGTGGGCGTGGGTGTGCGCGCTGGGAGCCAAGTGGGGGGGAGGGGGGGGGGGGGGAGATATTGATTTGGCAGGTGACAAGCACCTCAGAGAGCTCAAAGGATGACATTCCTCTCGGCTCCGGTGACACCCCTTAACAAGCCCCGGCGGTTGCCCCTGACGCCGGCGTACAACGGGGGCCGACACACCTCTGAGACGACACGTTGCCCAACTTAGAGAGAGGATGTCTGGCCCGTGGTTAAAGCACCCGAGGGCGAAAAAAATGAACAGAGGTAGAAGGGGGGGAAAAGCCGCTGGATGTCTTTTACACACTCACACACACACACACACATTGTGCTGCCGGGTCCACCCTGCGAGTCTGTCAGCATTACCTCAGCAGAGAGGGTGAGAGAAAACCTTCCATCCAACCCAGTGAGAACATGAACTTGGCATGCGCTCTCTGTTTACATTACTCGGCCATTATGTAATCTGTGGTTAACAATTATCTGTACCCTGGGCCCAGACATGCTCCACATTTCATCTCTCCACGCTGCAGCAACATAAGAGTTCCTCTAACACGACGACCCCCTTAAAGCGCGCTATTGATTTTAGAGCAGCAGCTTATGGAAAACATTTTTATTTATTTTTTTTATCCGGGGGAATAATTTCTCACGGGAAGGCAAACAATAGGGCTGTGATCTGACACGCTACATAACATTATCACAAGTTAAAAGTATTACGCCCTACATTAAAGGTTATCAATTTCACCCGAGGGGGGGGGGGGGGGGGGGGGGGGTGCTGATTTAATGTTGCATTCAACGTCAAATAAATATCACACCCGGTGCGCCGGCTATAACTCAGACTGACCTGCAGCTTCAAGCGGAGGGCCAAGTGAATTAATAAGCACATATGTGTATGGAGGTGTGTGTGTGGGGGGGCGGCGGGGGGGTGTACCTCTCCATCTTCCTCCATCTACTTGCCTCCCCCCCCCCCTTTTCTCTCTGGCTTTATCTCACCCTGTCTCACTCTATCTCTTTCTTTTTCGCTATTGCACAGTGCATCTCTTCCCGTGGCGCATCATCTCTCACTCAAACGCTCGCCTCATCACTCTCCCGGTTCAGACTCCCCCCCCCCATCCACCCCACCCACCCCTCCCTTCTTTCTCCATTACCATCACACAGTGAAAAATTCCAGCACACACCGGTGAGACGAGGGAGAGAGAGAGCAAGAGAGAGAGAGAGAGCGAGAGAGAGAGTAGGCAGCATGCTGCACCATACTGATAATGCTCACTTAGGGGTCTCTGGCTAGGGCCAGTAATCTACTCCACTAGACAGCTAAAGAGCTTTTATGCTACCTATTGCTGCTCATGCCTGCACCTGAGAGGAGAGAAGGGTACACTCGTGCATTCCTCTCCATAAATTAGTACGCTCATAAAAAAAATGAAAAAAGTCATCGGATGAGTTTTTCCGTTTTTGAGTTTCGTTTGCAGACGGATTGTATTTGTTTGTAACTCCTTTGTGACTTGGGTGAGGGTGGCCGTCTTTCCGTTACCAGCGCTGTGCCAATACACGAAAAATGATCCTATTCTTCAGTATTGTGAATGAAGAGCTTCACCTTCATGCCCTCACTTTGATACCCCTCTCCGGTGTTTGCTCCTATAATACCACCCCTCGGTTCCCGCTGTGCCGGGGCCGCCGAGCCGAGCCGAGCCGAGCCGAGCCTCGGCCCAGGTGGCCCCTCCGCCATTGTGCCCCTGAGCCACCAGCAGGTGTCTCCCTGCCCCTTCAAAGGGCTGGCCAGTGGCACAAAGAAGGCGGAGCGGTGTTGCTTTAAGCCTTTACAAGCTCTACAAATCCTCAGCTGCTGCTTCCTAACAGGGCCCACTCAGCCCGGCACTGCCTGTCTGACCTTGTGGTTATTGATGAGCGAGTCGACCTGCTCTCCTCAGTCTCTCTCTCTCTCTCTCAGGCTCTTCCTCTTTTCCTCTTGCCCTTCCCCTGTCTCTCTCTCTCTCTCTCTCTTCCTTGCTCCCTGTACCGCCCCTCCTTCCTCCCTCTCTCCATGTCATCTCTCTCACCTCAAGCTGCGAGTTAAAAAGGGAGGAGGGAGCGAGGCAAGGCTGCCGTCTAACACCCATATTATTTATATTTGCCTTTTTTGTTTTCCTGTTTAACACACGTCACATCGATTTACAGTGTGAAGCCTCAGTAGAATGAATGACCACACATGATTGAGATGACCCCTTTCTATCTATCTTACATCTTTTCCTTCCCAAGGCAACAGCTGAAGAAATGACAGGGAGTAATTTAATTTCCAGTTACTCACACTCGGTTGTAATTAACCACTAGTCCTTTGTTAGATGTTTAATGACTAACAAGAGCCAAATTAAAGATTAAAATCAGGATGCTGTGGCGATATGACAACAGATGCAATTATGAGCCTTCCCCTATTTATTTTCTCTTTTCTATCGCGCAGATGTTATCGTTTCTTCCTTTCTCTCCGCCATTACCTTACGTGAACTTATTCGCCTTGATTCAGCTTGTCACCCCAGAAATCCTGCAGAACACCTTTTTTTTTCTTTTGTGTGTGTGTGTGTGTGTGTGTGTGTGTGTGTGTGTGTGTGTGTGAGGGCGATCAGCGCCGATACATGCGTTACTTGAGCTTAATTTACTGCAATTGCAAGCCAGGCATTACACAACAAGTTAGAGAGCTGTGGATTCCTGCACAACAAAAGGCACTTGCGGGGTGGCAGGGGAGAGAGGAGGGGTGGCGGGGGAGGACGGGGAGGGAGGACTCGTTTTCCTTTCCTTTTCAAGGAGGAGCTAAAATATATGTATTGAGTGGGAGCTGTAATAAAACGAAACGGGTGAGGAGATGCAGGCTGGGAACAAATATGAAAGGCAGTGGAGTATGGCGGCGAGGCGATGGAGCACCACCGGAGGATTGGATGAAATTATCTCTTTATAATCAGGGGGCTTCTGCATGGCTGCCTTCCCCATTGCCCGCTGACAGATGAGGCCTACCTCTTCAAATGGGCTTTTTCACAGTGCTATCAGCCCACCTCTGGGGCAAAACAATGTTTTTCTTCCCCCCCCCCCTCGTACCACCACTTTAAAAGCTCCCACACACACACATGCACACCCCCCCCCCCCGCCGAGGACGGGATCGTCTCCCGTCAAGCAGGGTGTCCCGCGTTGGTGCCGTTACGTGATCGTGTTACATAACTGTACCTTGAAATAAGGCGGCGGATTTCATTTGAGGACAGGAGGTAAGGACTGTAAGACGCTAAAACAGAGCAATACCTGCAGCAGGTAAGAGGGATTACTCTTTGAGCTGCCACAATCACACAGATCCACAAAGACAAATCTAAACACCCGGACCTGTTCCCCCTTACGTCTTCAAAAGAGCTGCTAGCCTGCTAATACAATGTAGACGAACCGCGCGCCTCCGCTCTGCAGGAGGAAAACATTCAGAGGGGGGAGAGCGGTAGACAATGATTAGCTTCATCCCGCCATCACAGCAGAACAAATGGATCACAAGCCCTCGCCGCTTTAACACAGTCTCTCAGCTGAGCTGTCACGGCACGGGGAAGTGGTAAACACATTTAATTTATTCACATAAATGCCTTGTGTACCAAAACAATCGGGCTCCTCCGGGGCCGCGGCGCAGCATCATTAAGGGAGACGTGTTCATTGCTCTGGGGCGAGGAACCCTTGAATACAGACGTGCGTGTATTTCCCTCCGGTGTCCGAGGTCGGCCTCGAGAGGACGGCGGCGGCGGCCACGGGTGTGTCCAACCATGGTCGGGGTGGGGAGTTAGTGGAGTGTGTTGGCTACCGTCCCGACCACACACACACACACACACACACACACACACACACACACACGCAGATCTTCTCACCTTCCCCCAAGAGCTGCATCGGCATCGTGATACCATAACAACACCCTCAGTCACTCCTAATGTGCTTTACAGCAACATTACAGGCAGGGTGTTACACCTCCGCAGAGCTGTGTGAAACACACACCCACCCACTGACCCCCACCCCACCGCCACACACACACACACACACAGACACACACACAGCACACTAATTGAAAGCCCAAAGTACTGCTGACACTATTAAAACGGAGCACGGTAGCCTGAGCAGAGGAAACCAGCATCACTCTCACACCTCGCGGGGACTCGCTGCGACGTGCAGCTCAAGGTGATTGCGTCCCAGCATGTCAACTATTGTAGGTGAATTAGGTAATAAAGGACTAATCTGCGCCATCATTGACTAGATGCTTGGCTGTTTGCAGCACTTGCTTAAGGGTGATAAAGATGAGGGAGGAAGAGAAGGGGGTTGGGGGGGAGGAGGAGGAGGAGGAGGAGGAAGCATCTCTTCACCCCCAATGATTTTAATGAGCTTTGATTTCACGATACGTCTTGTTTTCTTTCCGACTGTCGGCCGAGGCCAGGGTGAAAGCTCTCCTTTAATTATCTCAACATTGTAGAGATGCTGTCTTTTAACACTGGGGGTGGTGGAGGTGGTGGTGGTGGTGGTGGTGGTGGGGGGGGGGGGGGCAGTGCTGGGGCTCCAGGTGCCTGCCTGGTTCTCCGCCTGGTAAGTGGCCAGACAGGCAGCGAGGACAAAGCTCTGTTTGTTATGCAGAGGAAAAGCAGAGAGGATGGAAATGTGTACTATTCCACGGCGCTCCATTGTTGCCTTACAGAATGTGCCATAATCCCCGGCAGGCTCCATCCAGCGCTGGCACGGCTGCCTGTCCTACCTCCCTGCTCTACCTCCCACCCCCCTACTCAGCCCTTCTCCATCACCTCCTCCTCCTCCTCCGCTACCCTTCCCCCATTCTCTCTTTCCATCATGCTCCCCCCTCCTCTGCCACACACACACACACACACACACACACACGCAGGCACTCAAGTACACACATTCGCACACCTCCCCGCATGGCTCCTTAACAGGCTTGGGAATGGATTTCTTTTATTTAATGTGGTTTGGTCTGCAGCTCCAGCAGCAACCGTGAGCGAGGCAGGCTTGCAGTCGCAGGCGTACACACACACACACACACACACACACACACGTGCACGCACACGAGCGCGCGCGCACACACACACACACACACACTTGCGAGCCAAGGAGCCCTGCTGCGTTGGTCGCTGTTCACTGATCTCTCCCTCTTCCCCTCTGTCTTTCTCCATCTCCCTTTCTCCCTCTAACTCACTCTGCTCCCCGCCCCTCCCTCCCCATGCCCCCATCTCTCTCCCTCCCTCCCTCTCTCACTCAGACCCACATTCACTCACCATTCCTCCCTTCCTCTCTCTCCCTCCCTCCTTTCCCTCCCGCCCTCTCACTTTTTTTTCATGACAGCTCACATAAGCAAGCCTCCTGGATTCCTGCGGGAGCCCAACGTTCAGTACACAGAGATTGTTCAGCCATCAGGCACATCTGCAGCGTGATTAGAAAAGCAAAGGGAGCATGGTGGAGGTGGAGGTGGGGGGGCGGGGGAAGCCCCCACCAACACCACTACCCCCCCACCCCTCCCTCCAACCTCTCAGCCCCCAGCAGAAGAAGGAGAAGAAAACAGAGGGTCGGGATCATGGAGGGGCCTAAGCAATATCTCCTCTCTAACCAAGTGTAACGTTTCACCAAGTCTCAGAGGCCGATCACCGGCTGTGATACAAAAAAAAAAAAAAAAGGACAAAGGCAGATGGGGGGGGGGCGGTCTCCCCCCCCCCACCTCAATCCCTGGCCCCCAGAACAGAGAGGAGCAGGGGAGGGGGGGGAGACAGTCCTAGTCCACTCTAGCAGCAGTAGCCACATGCTATCATCAGGAGCATCATCGTGGTTTCTCCCTCCATCTCTTCTCTCCCTCTCTTTTTTTTTTTCTTCTTCTCTCTTTGCCCTCTACCACCTCCTCAAACAGCTACTCTTTTCATTTCCTTCCACCCCTACGCGATTAGCAAGGGAGCGGGGGTGGGGGGGTGGGGGTGTGGTGGGGGAGGGGGGTCAATTCCCCCGGGGCGCTGGAGGCTGCAGAGAAGCACAGATGAGCCACATGACTGCATGTCGCTCCACCAAACCGAGCGGAGCAGCGTGGCGCTAACCGCTAGCTCCAGTCCTCCGAGCTCTCCCAAGCTCTCTCCTCCTTCCTTCCTCCTCCTCCTCCTTCCTCCTCCTCCTCTGCAATCCTCCAGGAATTTTTGCGAGGCATGTGATGATGAAACCGGCGAAACCCGGAGCTATTGTCACGATTTCCATCTTCATACGAGGTGAATTCACGCTCGCTCGTGGGGCTGGCAGGCTAATATTTCACAAAGCAAGCCGTCGCTTCCCTCCGTCCCAGAAATACTTAGTCTTAAAAATTGCTTTTGAGCGCAGAGGGGAAAAGTCAAGAAGGAATTTTATTTCCATTTCCCCCCTCGTTTTGGAGAGTGATATTGTTGGTGTGTAGTTACCGACACTCCTTCAGACAACTTGCAGGGAGTGTTTTTTTCCCCTTCCCTGCTCCCCCCCACTTCTTCTTCTTTTTTTCCCCTGCCAGTCTCCTGGTTTATTATGCATTCAGCTCATGTGTCCTCCTGTGAGTGGCTGTTCATTTTCCACATACCACGCTTAATCCGGCCAGCTAAAACTTTGAAATAGCGGGGAGCCCGCAGACGCAGCCGCTACCCAGGAGGAGCCATTATGAGGTCTGGGAGAGAGAGACTGATAGCGCTGGGGGGAGGAGTGACAGCCGAAGCTGCAAGATACATGGGAAGGAATTCAAAGAAGGCTGAGAGCAAGAGCGTGAGGGTGCGCCTGTGTGTGTGTTAGTTTCACTACGAGTGTGTGAGTCTGTGTTGTTGGATGGTGCTGATGAGGTGGGGGGCAGTTGTGTGTGTTTGTGTGTTTGTTTGATGTTTTTGTGTGTGGTGTGGAGCTATTGGGGTGGGGGGTGGGGGTGGGGGGTGGGGGTGGGTGGTGCGCAGCCTCAGACCTCCTTGTCTCCATTGTGGGAATGACCTTTGGCCCATTGTGACTTTGTTTGAGTGAATGGGAGGAGAGCGAGTGAGAGGGGAGCGCTTTTAAATAGTGCATGAGCTCAGCCTGCCGCGGGACAGAGATGGACAGCGACAGCATTAGCTTCATTTCTTTCACCGGGGGGGAGGGGGGGGGGGGGGCGCAGACCCGGTGAAGACGTACCGTCAAACTGGTGACGCTGACCTGCGTTTCCACACACACACGTTTTTCCATTTTCAAATTCCAAACGTTTTCAGACGCAGCAGACGTATAACTCACTGTTCCACACCTCATGCTAACGCTAATAGTCATGCTAAACTTTCTAATGTTTTTTTTTGTGTCTCCATACTTTCAGATCTTGCAAACTTTTCCAGACCTGCTTCAGGATCATCATCTCTCACAGAGATATATGTGTGGTTCCAATACCGAGCCTATCAGCAGATTGTTTGATAAAGCTCAGTTAGCGGACCGATCCTGTGTTAACAGCTTGCTAGTATCTGCGGCCATCGGTCCCTCCGGGGAGAAACCCTCTCGTTCCACAAATGTGCTCAATTAAAAAGAGCAGAGTGCTTAGAGAGGGGCAGCGAGGGGCCGTTCCCTGTGCCTGTTTGATCTGGATTTCCTAATTGGTCAATGACAACGCATTACCAGACAGGCGGACGCTTGATCCGCAGAGAGGAGGCTTTTGACTGGGGTTGCTTGCCCCCCCTCTACCCTCTCCCCCCCCAACTCCCTACACCCCCCTCATGACCAGGCAGTGTGTGTGTGTGTGTTGGGGGAAGGGGGTAGCTTTTGAGGGAAGGGAGGGCTGGCGTGTGGGAGGGGGACTGATTTAAAGGTTAGGCAGGACAGGCTGCCGTAAATCTGTGTCACAAATCTTCCTTATGGAGTCATGGGGGGACACACACACACACACACACACACACACAGGCATGTGATGAATCCCATGCAACAGACAGCCCCCGCTGCCTCCCCCCCCCACGGCCTCCGCTCGGGTCCGGGGCCGTGCCGCTTGCACCCGCTCTAATTTGCCAGAGATTGCGGGGCTGCCATGTTTTGATTGTCCTTGTGTAAATGAATCAGGAAGCCTCTCATCTCGTGTGTGTGTGTGTGTGTGTGTGTGTGTGTGTGGCTTGTGAAGAATGCCAATGTGTCTTGGGGAGGGAAAAAGAAGATTCTCAGGGGGAGCCGACGCAGCGGAGTCCTCCATCAAACAGTGGAGACGTTTATTCAATTTTTTCGTGGATGTTTTTGCTTCTTACTGCAGGCAGTCTGAATATTTCATGCCATGTACATTACTTCCCCTATGTCACTGTGGTCTTCCTGTCAGGTTAACGCGTACTATAGGGCAACATATTGACGTGAATACACTCAGTGATCACATGTATCTCTCATTTTATATAATCTTACAGCTAGCTTAAAATAGCATCTGATGAATATTGTATGCTAAAGGACAGAGGAGGCAATTTGCAGGCGTTACGCAATCCGAGACTTCCTTCACAAACGTACACAAACATCACACATATGCACACAAACAAAGTCTATCACACACACACACACACACACACACACACACACACATAAAGTAGCACATGCACACACGCTCCATAATGCAAGAGCCTGTTTTGTTTATTTATCCTATTGTTTCTGTCATCAAAGTGTTTAAATCATCGTATCCCAGCAGCCCTGATCTGATGTATTCCTCCATAAAGAAAACAATCCGGTTTCTTTCCACACGTCAACGTTTTTTGTTTCTTTTTACCCATTAATAAGTTTACGTTCCTTTTGAAATGAGGATTTGTCTTGATGTTGACCAACTCCGCTAAAATCCGATCCTGTACATTCATAACTGCAACTTAGCTTCTCACACCGTCTTTAACCGCTGGCAAGCAACACAAACCCACATCATCCATCAGGGAAGCTGAGGTAGCCTGACAGGTGAACGTAAACAAAGCTTGCTTGTTCTAGGAGTCCAAAGCACACACACAAACACAACACACACACACACACACAAAGACAAGCAGGAAGCGCACACACACACACACCAGAAAGAGAGAGTGTCAAGGAGTGAGAGACATACACCCGATCAGAAAAAGGAGGAAGTGAATGCTGTAAAGAAAGCGGAGAAATTCCATGTCCTCCTGCTTCAGCCCCTGAAAACTGCTGAGCCATCAGCAATTACAGGCTGGCTGGGTCATGAATCTCTCTCTGCAGTGGTCTGCTCTGCTAGTGTGTTGCTGCAGAGGTGTGCGACCCCGCTCACCTGGCCAACAACACACACCGGGGGAAAAAAAAAAGAAATCGGCCGACTACTATTAGGCATCTGTGTGAATCAAACCAATACTTTGCATCTCCTTGCTGCGAGGTTTTTTTACGCTGTCAGGGAAGAGCGGTTTGTTTTTACAGACACATAGGTGAGCGTGATCCGTGAGGAGATCAAAGGTTGTCACGGTGATACAGTACATACCACGGCACACACACATACAGAGAATACAACTGGAAAGTGCTGAACATATAATTAGCTGATCCAGTAGAAAGCAGTCACTTAATTAAAATGATTAATTAAAGGCAATAAAAAAAAAAACGTTTCTTTCAAAACTGCTGTCTATAATTACAAGTGACTCCCTCTCTTCTTTCTGGCAGAAGGCTTCAATATCTGTGCGTGTGTGCGAATGCATGTAAGTTTGCGTGCAACTGTGTGTATGTGTGTGTGTGTGTGCTTGTGATGGGAGTATCTGAATGGGAGGGAGAGAAGTCAGTTTCTCTGGCTCATTCAGTGTTAGGATCCTCAACTAATGAGATTAGTCAATAATGGATTGAAAGCAAGCGGCCTCCCCTCCCCGACACAATGGCCAGAGAGGCTGCGTGCAGGCTGCCCTGTCAGCGACACATCCTCCACCGGTCGATACACACACACACACAGACACACACACACGCCTGCCAGTAACTCACACTTCCAAACACATCCAAACAATAGGGGCCCACCTTTTTAACATACAAAGTGTGTTATAATATTGAACGCCGCCTGTTTTCCGAGACGGCGCTGTGTGCACGGATTTACCCGGCAGACTGCAGACAATTCCCCGGGATTTAAATTCAAATTGGATGTCTATCTATTCTTGATCTACAGAAAAAAAATGGATGCCTCGGACGTCCACGCCAGGACCCCTCGAGAGCACCTCTGTCCCTTTCATCCATCTCGTATGAATCACACCTCGCAGAAGACATTAAGAGGAAAAAAGCCACGGGAGTCACGCTCTCTATCTGCACTGTAGAGTCTTGTCTGAGCCCCCCCGAAGCACAAACAGGTCCTGGGAGTGGAGAACTCGTCAGATAAACAAAGACACGAAACCTTAAAGGCCAGCCACAGCACAAACAGATCACTTTTCAAAGTTTGAACAACCTGTTCACGAGGGTAAAATAAACCTTCACACCGGTGTTCTGTCAAGTTAGGTCGCCCTTCTCCTTTACATTGTTCCCGGTGGCTCGTTTTCCTACCTAAACAAGACGCTAATTCGTTATAACAACTTCCACACACTTGAAAATTGCCTGAACTAGATAACCCATCACAGTAAACATGAAGCGTTAATTTGTTTTTATCAAAGGTTTCTGTTTAATCGTTACTTCACGATGTCAAGAGTCGAGTGTTTTCATATCAGCGCGTGCATCGTGTTACGCTCTGCTTACTGTCAATCACCTGACACCCACAGGTAGAAGTGGAAGCCTCTGCCAGGAAATAATCCCACTAAACACGTTGCCGTACAAACTTTATTGTCACGTCCGTGTCTTCGTATTTGGGGGCGTCGTTGTTAGCCAGGACAGAAGCTAATTTCAAGCTAGGTGAAGTAATATTTTAAAAACAACGAAGAAAAGGTAAAAAAATCGAATTACATGACTGAGAATGATTGGGTAAATAGATGTAGACAGATGTAACGGTCAGGTATTCTCCTTTAAATCACCGCCCAATACCAAACATCTATTATATAATATTGTCTGGGCACTGCACCGCTCACTGTTGGTTGCAGTGTTGACGCTCAAGGAACCCACTCACTGAAAGTCACTCTGAACGCCACCGCATTAACTCACACCACCGCCTGCTACAGCGCTGAGGTGTGTTGAGGTGTCCTGTCAGGCAGCCTCCACGGTCGGGGTCAGCGCCATGCCAAGGAAGGTCAACCCCGCTGGTAATTTGTTTTACCATCGCCCCCGTCACCGTCCAAACACAGGACATCGTATCAGGTACACCAATTACGATCTGACATGAATCAGAGAGTAGAGAGGTCCCATACGGCCACTTCCTCTATTATTAGCAATGTGTCTCTTTTTTTTCCTCCGCAAAAGGCACCTTGTCCCTGATTCCCAGTGCGTCACCGTCGCTGCTTATCGGCGGCCAAGTGATGCATTTACCTGCAATGTGCAAATCCTGTGCGGCATTTAAAGGTAATTTAACCTACATTTAGACATGGGAATGAATTAAGCACTGCCATTTCTCTCTCTCTCTCTCTCTCTCTCTCTCTGAAGCATCAACACCAGTCAAAACGGACAGCTTTCCCCCTGCTTAGTATTCAGCTGTAATTCTCCTGGGTGGACACCATGCTGTGTAGACAATCTGCAGTTTGATTGGTGCACGCTGGAAGTTTCCACACAGCTCTTAAAAGCTGATGCCGTAGAAAACAGCACCGATTAGTCTTTTTTTTTTTTATATGTCTTACAACATCCAGTAGTATTTGCTGTGGAATAACAAATAACTCGGTGTGATTCATCTTGTTTCATTAACCGGAGCCGCCGCCGACGCGAGGATATGATCTGAAACCGATCATCTGGTGAGCCGTTAGTGTGTTGGCCAACATGGAAATGCCAGCACTATATAACCCTCTCAGAGAGCCATTTGTACAATCTCACCATTAGGAGCCACTTTGTTCTTTTAGCCCCTTTCCTCTCCTCTGGCCTCAAACCAGGCTTCAGCCTCCGATGGCTGTAACCATGGCAACTGCCTTCATTCACCACTTGCAAATAATGAAGACAATGTGTTTTCCATTTAGATGAGTTTTTTTGAGGAAGAGATATGGAGAGTCCATCTTAACTGTTTCATTAAGGGGCTTAATAGCATGATTCCTTCCACTCCATGCACTGTACAACCTGAATCACAGATTAAATTGGCCTAGTGGGACGCAAGTCAATATGAATGTTCGCAATTCAATATTATGTTCAACATGCAAACTTGGAAAAGTTGTTTTTTCTTGTTGGCCTCCGTGGACTTGAGCATTTTAGAAAGTTACATAAAAAAAAAAGAAAGATTATCGCCTCAGGCTGAGATTTTAGCTTCATCACACATGAAAAGAAAGAGACAAAACACAACAGGGAAGGAAGACAAATGAAAAGGAGTATTGTACGCTCTTAACAGGATGCAACACCCCAGTGATTAATATCTGACCTACAGCCTTTCTACATGACTTCTTCTTAACTATAAACCATAACGTGAAAATCATAAATATCCTGGGTCCATTACTAGAAAAAAAGCTCTACAAGTGGAGTTAATGTTTAGAACAATTCAAATCCAAACAGGGGAGAATGTGTGTGCGTGTGTGTGTGTGTGTGTGTGTGTGTGTATGTGCACACACAATGGAGAATGGAAAGAGCTAGAGGGGCAAGAGTTACAGGGTCTCCTTTCCACTGTTTATAGAGAACAGTGAAAACTCCCTGCGAGCGGAGCCAGTTTTCCAGGCCCAAATTAATTCAAGAGTTTTACAAATCACCAGACAGGAAACACGCTGTTGTTCTTCTACTTCCACTCTCCTTCGCAGCCCAGTAAACATTCTTTTGATTTGTTGTGTTGTTGGGCTCAGAGGGGGAAAACACACAAAGCAAGATAGTTACTCTAATTCCTTGATGACAAGAGTTTATCTAGCAAAACGGGAGTGCGTTTCATACGAGTGCGGCTTGCTGCCTCGCGCGGCGCCCGTGTTAACACATGAGCCTGTAAAGACTATTGACTGGTGAAAGTGCTGTCGATAGAATTCAGATGATTTTTTTATGCTCGCCGTGTGAACTCGCAGTCTGGGGACTTCTGTTCTCCCACATCCGAGATGCTTGCCTGACAACACAACAGTAACCTTTATAAAAAAACAAAAAAAACAACCAAGGGCACCACAATACCACTTCACAGTAGGTTTGTTGCTACAACAAACAATGCGGTGCGCTCCGGTTGCCGGCGTGCACGGGGGGGGGCCCACGGTGCACCGTGATTGATATACAAGAGATAAAAACGCTCTTTGACTCCTGGATCCCGCTCCAATCACACGCTCTCTGTGACGCACTCACACCGCATGCTATCTCCGCCACACATGGGCTGCACTGCTGATAAGGAGGGTTGAGCCACTCATATCTACTTTTTCTATATGAGTTTTTTTTTTTTTCCTCCTGAATAAAAAAAACAACTTCAATGTTTGTTGCAACACTGAGGCACTTGTTAGATTTCAGGTAGTTTCCGTGACATAACCGTGACGATTGTGTGGTCGTCTCTTTGATAGCGATATGGATTGGGGCACATTTTTTAAGTTGCATTGAAAACTTGAATAAGGCCGCGAATGGTAGAAAATCCACTTTAGCCCGTAGCCGGTCATTACATGCTGACTGGATGGAGTAAGCAGCACCAGGAGTTTTTCATGGAACGCTGGTATAATTGGTACACTTCAGCTCAAAACCGCCACATGTATTTTTAATGACACGTGGCTTCTTGATACACTGCTAGCATGCACCGCGTCTCAATTGGGCATTTATCGTTTGGGCTGATCACAAATAATATCATTGAATTAGCTTGTAGTTATTTGCGGTCCCAAGGCACTAAACACATCCCTTAAGAAATCATCGGTCCTGATGATGGATGACGTCTTACGTACACTTTTAAGGGCATAAATTAAGTCTAAATTTGAGCTCCCCGTGGTGTTGTAAGTCACCCGTTTGCCACCTTGTAGTGACATTAAACACATCTTTATATGGATATATCCAGCACAGGGGGCACGGCTAATGCTTCTTACAGCCTCCCTCGTTGCCTCTCAATGTCACTGCTGCACACACACACACACACACATACACACACAAACCTACACGAGCGCAAACACTGTTAAGGCACTTTAGAGAGTGTGACACAAGAGGACACTCTATGTAGCTAAAGGTTAAAGAAAACACAACAAAAAATGGAGACTGCAGGAGAATTTTGATTAATGTGAGACCTCCAGCGCACATACGAGCATGGATACACACACACACACACACACACACATTCCCAAACCACCACCAGAGAGGGGAAGGATGGGAAAGGAGGCTGCAGCAAGCCTCTGAGAGACCACCAGGTGTGACCTATTCATTATTTACCAACAGAGGCAGGCTAACCCGTGCCTGCATGCTGCGCACAGCCCTTCCCTTTGTAGGAGAGATGTGTCAGGATCAGATGAGATAGGGCACCTTTGTGGATAGACATCTTTGTTCACACCCTGCCTGTCTGTCGCTCTTTGCTGCTCCTCACTCAAGAGGAAAGAGACAAAATGCACCCTTCTTTTTTTTACATTCTTTGTAGTCTCTAAAAGGTAGGGGAGTGGGAGAGGAACAGGGGGGAGGGAAAGGGAGTGGCTTTCAGAGACGTATCCCAAGCCAAACGTAAAAAAGGGGGTCGGGTTGTGTCCTGAGGGGTCGGACGGAGCAGAAATCATTTCGCAGGTGTCTGTAACTGGGGCTGGAAAAACACAAGGACCTGCCAGATGTATTGATGACATCTCACACAACCTCTGGGAGAAAATGCAGACGGCGTTGTGAGCCCTGACAGAGGTCGCCGGCTATATCACGATAAGTATTATAGCAGACACTATTGTGGATATGACAAGTAACAGATGGGAAATAAGCCTGGTCAATATGAAAACCACATGGGGGGGGGGTCACCTCATATCACTGATTACTGACATAAACCTCTGTACCACTTAAGATAAGAGCCCCTTAAGAAGAGGATGGGACAAACAGGCCACCGTACTCCGGTGTACATCAAGGCCCTAACATGTTATTACTATATTTTATTCTATTTTCTTTTATCAAGAGTCATTAGACAGATGACAATATATTTTTTCTTCTTCTTTTAAATGAATCTGTGTATGTTCAGGCAAAAAGCCTCTTCCATATCCAGGAGGAGGAGGAGGAGGAGGAGGTAGGTGGTTATGAGTTGCAGGCGTGTGCAGGAGCCTGGCGTTCATTTCTTTCTTGTAACACCCTAATGACTTTATGGTTTCATTCTCGCCCCGGCCTCCAGAAGCCATTACCATATAAACACCTGTGTTATCAAAAGCACCGCAAACAATTTCCTGGATAATTTAACAAAGATGCGATCGTTGATTCGGCGGTGAGGTGTCGGGGAGAGTGGCGCGGTAGGCCTGCGTGCGAGCAATTTGTTGAGTGTGTCTCTATTTTGGTGTGTGTTTGTCCGTGCGATATATCCATTTCGTGGTGTGTGTGTGTGTGTGTGAGCGTGCACACAACTTAAACCTGCCTGAACCTGGCTTTAGCTGGCCACTTTTTAAAACCATTTGCAGGGGGAAAATATGTGGAGGTTTACCTTAAATGGAGCCTGTTTTAGTGGAGAGGGGGCAGACGGAGTGTTATGCATTACCGTTATGCTTCATGCAATCTGAATCAAAACGCCGGGTGAGGCAAACAAAAAGGGAACACTTGCATAACATAGAAGCCTGACATTACCCTGCAGATCTGGACCTCTCTCTCTCTCTCTCACACACACACACACACTCTCTCTTTTTCACCCCCGGTCCTCCCTCTTTCTGTCTCTGCTCATTCTTTGACTCTCTCTCTCTCTCTCTCTCTCCACTTTCCCTCTCTCTCTCTCTCCCTCCCTCCCTCTCCAGTCACAGGGACTGGATTGTTCTGTTGAGGCTTGGCAGAGGCCATGATGGGAAAAGTGCAGGGGAGGCAGCTAACACTTCCTGCCTCCCTGAATCAGAGAGTTAACCTTCACCGAGGGCACAATGGCTCCTCGTTAGCGAAACCAGCCCACATACAGGCAGGGCTGTCACCGGCCATGTTCCTGTTCACTGACCCCTTTTTGTGTTTCTCAGCCCCCCCCGTCTAACTTCATATCCAACCATAGCTGCACTTCACAAATGTACACACACACACACATACAAAAGGACATTACACCACATACACACACACACAGGTGAGGCTGCTCGGTACATTCCCCGGGATGGCGATGTGACAAAGCGCAGGTCTGCCCATGCCCAATTTCCTCCCACCCCCCCTACATAACCACACCAGACTGCCATTGCAAAAAAAACAAGCCGTGACATCATCCGCCCACGACCGTGCACCATGAAAAGGTGAATTCATTCTGGTGACTGTGATGGAGATAAGGAGTGAAATGATATGGACGCGCGATCCGAGAGAGACTGCAAGGGAGCGAGGGCGGTTTCTGTACCGAGGCAATCGAAGTCAATGGAAGAGAAGGAATATCATGGATGGAAAAGGGATTCTCTCTTTTTTTTCTCTCTCTTCTTTTCATCAACAGAAACAAGCATGAACAAGGGCAGCCTAGGAGAAAATACAGCATTGATTTTGCACACTGCCCCCTCTCCGGCAGAGGACTCCGATCAATAGGCTCAAGTAATACTCTGCACAAGTTTAATGCTTGAGCTGTACAGAGGCAGACAAGTGCTTTGTCTGGAAATTATTCCTTTTTTTATTGTGCCAGGCCCTGCTGTTTGATACCAAAACAGAAGCAACCTGCCCTCTTACATGCAATAACATGCACGCCGCCACGACGACGACAACCAAAAGCTCTCAGGTTACTGAAGGGATCGGCGTAACGCAAGATAACACTGTGGTCAAGGGTTCGTCTGAATCAATAGAGGAAGTGTGTGCGTGTGTGAGGACACCCTGTAGGATGACCAGGAAAGGAAAGGCTAGATGAAGGGGAGGGCTGGCGGAGGGGAGGAGGAGGGGGTCAGCCTGTCGGGAGCGAGGGTCATCTTGCCAACCAGCAGCCGACCAAAGAGACGACCTCCGGCTGAAGTCGCGGCCTTTTGACACCGAAACAGATACGCTCAACTCCACTGACCGACATTGATCCAGCCTCAGCCTCGCACGGAAGACGACGCAGGGAAAGCTTCGCTAGGCGATCCAGAGGGCTATAACACGTGACGCTGTCATCCAGACATCGAGAGAGGACACACGGAGGAACTCTTTGAAACGACTCTGCTAATGAGGCAAAGACTGAGCATGTGTGTGTGGAGGAACCTTAAAAAACGTTCCTCTTTTCCCCTGCAAAACCTTCATTTCCTGAGTGCACGCTTTCCCTTTTAAGGTGCCTCAAAAGTCAGAGAGAGAAATTGCGCGCCACCTGTAAAACGTTAAAAAGCGTTGACCCAAAGTTTTGAACACTCATTAAGCTTTTTTTAAAGTGGAGAATTCTCCGAGATCCCCCCCCGCCCACCTCTCTCAGATGTTTCCCTCTATGTCGACCAAATGGTATATCAAGTTCAGGAAATTAGCCAGTTCCTGTTGGGGGAAGAGAAAGACGGAGAGCTGAGAGAGGCCAGCGTTAATACAGCCCAGTTTTTACTACCATGCCTCCCAGCACCTCCCTTACAGACTCACAGGCCCGTCAGACTATATGGCTTCTACATGTTAGCCTGAGAAACCACTTGACGCTGTTTTCATTGAAATCCAAGTTACCGTCTTCCATTCACTGCTCATTCACTTAACAATAACACTGCCCAGGTTGTCTGCTTTAATACAGAATACACACTTTCACAGCACACTAAATTACATCTCCGACACCTGGACACCCAGGCAGAGCAGTGGATGGACTTCTCGACACCTTACAAACACATGGAGATTCCTCCAGGTTAATCCTGTTGAAATAATACGGCCATTAGGTCATTTAATATCCTCTGGATAAATTGCTGCGGACCCCTGGGACAGGAATGCTGTCCACACATCAGGAACCAATCAAAGGTGCCTCCTGGTATGGCAAAGAATCTGCCAGGCTCGGAGCAGCAAAAGGACCCCAGGGAAATAGAAAAAGGCCAAATAATCAAAGACACTCCGCCACTTCCTGCCCTTTATCAGGCCAGAGCATCTCAACGAGCCTGGTTTTGGGGCCGCGATAAGGTTAAGGCGGCTTTCCTCGCTTTAATCAAATTGAACACGAGCAAGATTACACCGCGGATGACAGCGCAGGTTGACTGACCGAGTGACCGGATGAGTGACAGTGTGAGGAAAGAGACCCACCCCCCTCCAACCCGACCCCCCCGCCCCCCCGCCCTGATCCTGGCACGCCACGCAACTGTGACCCCTGTCACAGTCGAGGGCCAGACACAGGTTGAAACCCTAACCCCGGTGTTTCCATTCCTCTCCTCAGACAACTGGCCCTGCAGCATGTGGCCCGGAAAAAACACTCTCTCAACCACCCCCCCACACACACACACACACACACACACACAGACACACACAATCTTTGTGATGTTTATTTGAAGGTCAAAATTTACCACTACAAGACTTTTTTTTATATTAAGTTAATGTGAGAATTTTGCACCGGAAAAAGTTGGACTGTGAGGAGAAAACTAGTGAGACTAGTCAACTAGACGGTAGGTTAACTAGACTTCTGGAGTGAATCTGCTCAGTGTCTAATGAAGGCAGACCCTGACATGCTGCAGCTGAAATTAGGTTAAGAGAAGTCATTTGCCGTTCGCGGAAGGAGAAAAAACAACAACTCTCAACTAGCCAAATTGAGCAGGAAAGCTGTAAAGGGGAAGCAGTCCACGCAGACTAACATCTGTGATATTTCTTCACTCCGTACTCGCTCTCCCATCCCCCCGCCTTGGGTGTACCAAATGCCGAGGTGGGGCTTACAAAAACAGCGAAGGGCAAGGGCATTTTTTTTTTTTGGGTTCGCACAAGTGTTACAATTTCTCTCTCTGACGCTCTTGAGAGTCATTCTTGAAAAAGAAAAAAAAAAGGGTTTTCTTTTTTAAATCACTAAGAACAAAAAGCAAAAAGTGGAGAGAGCGCTCTGTGATAATTGCTTATGGATAACCTTATGTTTTAACAGCCACACTGTTGTTGAGTTGTGTGTGAATGGCTCATTAGGGAAGCTAACAGGCTAGCTAGCGTAGCGTGCTAACAGCTCATCCCTCTCTGCCAGGGGAAAGGCTCACTTCACTGGATAGGTTCATTATCCCAGCCACCTCCCAGGTACAACCACAAGCTGCCTCAGCCTGCCTGAACAGATACTTACAGCTTGTTGGGCTTGCCCCACTTCCCCTCAGACACATTACACACACACACACACACACACACACACACAATGCACCACTGTGTTCTTACCCAATCACAGGCTAATAGGTGTTTCCTACAGTGGGGTATCAAGAAGCAATGGCTTTCCTAACAGGGTGTTAGCAGGGTGTCTGCAAGTTTCATCAAGTTAAATTTAAGACTTTTTGAGATGCTTTTAAATGCCAGTTAGTGAGAAATATAAAACCAATGTCGCAACTGATATCAACGTGAAAGAGAAAACAGCTCTAGACTATCAGAATGGAGTAAAAAAAACAGCATACCAAGGAAACAACAACATTTATAAGACTTAAAACATTACATTCAGCTGTGTTCAATACCTTTCATGGCTCTGATATAATGTAAGACATAGATGCTCAGTGGGGGTGCTTTAGATGCTCCCTCCCTCCCTCCCCCCCTCCCTCCCTCCTCCACCGCCAGACGGGGACGGAAGTGGTCTGGTGAAAACAGTTTGCCGTTGCTGCCACCTTGTTCTCGTGTCTGGAAACATTGTTTGTCTGCTGGCTCAGATGGTGCCTCCTGTCTCCAGGATGGAACCACCCCTCCTTTCCTCTCAGACCTCGTGCCCCACCCCCATTGTCGAGCCCAGGGAGGGAGGGTAGATTTAATAAAGGCTCCCTCAGCCACATGCTAAAAAAGCTATGCAAATGGTGCAGGTCCTTCTGTTTTCTGATGTTTCTCCCCCCCCCCCCTCTCCAACCGACTGCTCTTCTCTCCGAGCTACAACCAGAGAGAGCGAGCAAGAGAGAGAGAGAGAGAGAGAGAGAGTTTGGGTGTTTGTTTTTCAGAGGAATGGATTATTTTGTTAGGACTGCTCCTGGGTATTTGATCTGAAAAGCTATTACGATGATTGCGATTAGAATTAATTACGTTCAAAGCTACAGGAGCTGTGAAAGCGGTACTTGACGCGCATCCTTCGCCGAGGAACGAATCCTAAATGCACGAGCGTCTCATAATTCCTAGAGAGCCGCGAGATGAAATTCAAAAAAGTGCCACAACCGACCCTCAAGGCCTTCGCCAAAAAATTAAAACATCCCCTAAAAGTATGCACGGTAAAAAAAAGTGACAAAAAAACGAGTTATCTGGCCCCGGGGCTGTAAAAATGGAGAGTTCCTCCTCCTCCCAGATATCAGTGATCCCTATCTAATACAAAGGGCCCAGCCCCTGCACGGCTACCATGATGACCCGTGTTCGTGAGGAGGTGAGAGCTGATCATTTTGTTCCGATGTAGTGAGCCGTGACAGGCAGCAGTGCGGGAAGGAGGACGGGAGGAGGAGGAGGAGGGGAAGAAGAGGGGAGGGGAAGGGAGGAGAGGAAGGCCACAGAGGGACCCACCAGAAGCAGCAGAGAGCCAGGCCAGACTGAGGGGACCAGCCTTTCCTGCTGCTTCCTTCCCGTGCTCTTGGCCAGCTGAGCAATCAGGTCACCTCTCTTTCCCGTGTCGCTTCTGGTCAATTGTTCTCCTCCCTCTCCAGCTCTCTCCCTCTCTCTCTCTCTCCCTCTCTCTCTCAGTCTGTCTCCCTCCTCTGCTCCCAATGCCACAGCCTGCAGCTGTTGCGGGTGATGTCATTTTTGATAGGATTTGGTCTGTGCCTGCTTGTTGGATGTTGCCTCTGCTGCCTAAACAAATGCAAACATGGTGGCGGCTCATTTAAACAAGAGCATATTGTGAACATGAGGATCTTTCATGTGGGAGGCGTACTTTGCAACACTCTCATGAAAAAAACCCGAGATGATATTCAAACCGGTCGGCTCAAATTGTTCTTTCTACATTCCTGGCATCATTATGAAACACCGCGACATCAATAAAACAAAAAAAACTCACCAGGGAATACAGGCACTGTAGTAAAAGCAACATGTAGTGGATGTACAGCAGCCTCACTTTCAAATTGAGTATTTTCCATTCATAGTAGCACGCTCCCCGTGTTTATCCTTGAAACACACTAGCCAAGACAAAGCAAGAGAACAGGAAGTATACAAACATGCCCTTTTGATCCCTGCAACCACCATTCAGAAAGCACCGGGCTGAGGATCAGTTCCTACTGTAAGCGGGGGACGAATCTATACTGAGATACGTTTACAAAACAACATCAGAGCTTCACCCTCGGGGGGGGGGTGCCAGGGAAGTCTACTGCAGATACTAAAATGCCTCTAACTTCAATCTATGAAGAACAGAGAGACAGAGAGAGAGAGAGAGAGAGAGAGAGAGAGAGACAGAGAGAGAGAGAGAGAGAGAGAGAGAGAGAGAGAGTGTCCACATTTTTCTATTTTTATTTTAAGTTATCTTTACTTATGTTTGTATTTTTAAGTTATTTTTACCTACTCTTATTTATGATTGCAATGTATAGACATTTCTTTATTCTAGTATATCTTTAATTGTATGTACATTTTTTGTTTTTATTTCACACTTTGCTTTGGCGATTTGACGTTTCCCATGCCAATAAAGCCCCTTTGAATTGAATTGAATTGAATTGAATTGAATTGAATTGAATTGAGAGAGAGAGATTGACTCTAACTTGGTCATGAAGCAAACTGCCGTCTCCATGTATTCCAGGAGCATGTGTTTACTTAAGACCTTATGTCAGAGACAGATTAGATCACGTCTTGGCTTGTTCAAAGGCTATGAATATTTACATTAGTGGCTCAAATGGCGTCTCGGAGAGCACATCAAGCCCCCATCGAGGAATGTGCCCAGACGACAGAACGGGGCATGCCTGCAGATTGAGGCACATCCTAGTTCCTATAAAGAGAGATAAACAGGAGGATGGTGAAATCTCGGCGTCTCATTTTTCAGCGATCGCTTTCAATAGCGCCCGGGACAGATGCTACAACCTGTCGTCGCACTAGAGGAAGAGATATCCGAGACCTGTATGAATGTTTAGCCATGAGACAAATTGTTGTTTCCGACCTTGAAATAACTGCCACTTATAAAAAGCTGTTTTGGTATGAGAGAACACCGATTATAGCCCATTTCTAGGCCAGCACATAATCAGTGTCCAAGTTCCAAATCAATGACCTACTTCTAAGCGCACACATATCCACTGCACATACGCTGCGAGGCAAACCGGCGCCGTCTCTTTGAACAGATTAATTGCGAAAGATGGACTGAAATCAAATCGAGTCGACACTTTTTGTTTTCATCCCCCCCCCAGAAAAAAACTTATTTGAGTGCAGACATTTAGAAATCCAAAACGTGGGGGTGGCACAGTGAGAGTATCGTTTCATACGAGGAGGCAGAGCGGCGTAGGGGGGCCCTCTGTTGAGCTCACACCGTGTGTTATTTTGACACCGGCTGGCATGAGGGGGCCACCGGGGTCGTGAGCGTCTGTAGCTTCACTAGTGAGAGTAGATCAGATCTGACCTGGATAACGTGGAGAAACACTCAGCGCTGACTTACGCAGGCCTTCTGCACTGTGTGGAAATGTGAGCGCTTGTCTAGGCTGGTGAGGTCAGGACTGCACAGAACCGGCATTCCAGGTCTTAATGCAGGGTGGGCTATTTAGAGAAACAACCCCCCCCCGCCCTCATCTCTCTCTTCTACCACTCCCCACCACTCTTCTCTCCCCCCCCCCCCCCTTTACTTGCCTGCCTGCCCGCCCTCTTCTCTCTTCACCCCCTCGAGCGGCTCCACCACACAGCTCCCCGTGCCATGCAGTCATGCAGACAGATGGAAAGGGACTTGTCTTGTGTGCAGAGCATCCGACTCGGCTCCTTTAAAACTGGGAAATGCTCCCTCGGAAAACAGCGACTCCGACTTTGATTTCCAAAAAAAAAGGAAAGGACGCTATCTGACCCATGAGTGTAAACATCCAAGATGAGGCTAGAAACTGAAAGAGAGGCTACATGTGCTGTGCATACATACACATTGCTGCTGTCATGTGGCGCCGCCCCAGACAGGCACGGGCTGACTTGACTGCAGGCTGATGACAAAGACACGCAGGCAGACATGATTTAAGTAATGGCAGACACCCGTGTACATTTCTCATACATGTACACGGTGTCTCCCTGGCGTAAGGCTGCTCGGATTTTTAAAGATGATTTTTTTTTTTTTTTTTTTACCTTTTTTCAGATTCAGTTCATTTGTCAGGGAACACAGAGAGAAAGGTATGAATGACATTGGATGAATGCCGTGAGCCGGGTAAAAAAGAATGCACAATATTGCAAGTATGTGGTATGTACCTTAGCAAGCTGAACCACCAGGAAGCCCAGGGCTGTTGCATTTTTGACGCAATCCTCCATCTCTCTGTGTGTGTGTGGCGTTTGAGCCTGCCTGTTCTCCGGGGAGCATTGATCCAGTGTAATGACTTTTGTGGAAAGGGCTCTTTCCACAATGGACAGCCCTGCCTTATGCCATACTTGTTATCAGGTTTAGACACCATAGGACCAGAATATTAACATGCTAGGGAGTAGGGTAATCCTTCCCTTTCCCTACAAGGTACATCAGGTTTTGTCATTGAATCAGGGCAAAAACCCATTATAGTGAAATGATATATAAACAAATCAATTTTTCATGTTCATGCATGGTTTCACAAAACCATTCCTCGAGCCCAGAAAAATAGGCACGGAATTCATTTGGCTGAGTATAGCCGCTAATACACTGAATGTGTGGAACCGTTTGAGAACGTGATGGTAAAAAAACAGTTTCTTTTTTTTTATCAATGAACAGGCAGACAGTGTTCACCCCGGCTTTATCACTTGAGACCAAATGAATGACTTCCTTCTCTGTGTTCAGCAGGTCGCCAGCAAGGTTAACTGGGTATATCCTGCTGACCCCGTTCCCCAGTTCAACCATAAACACGACTCGCTTTGGTTCTGCACTGCAGGGGAGTGGAGGGGACAAACCGGCCACCAAAGGTTCAAGCTGCACAACACAACATACATAAGATGCTAAGGCCACTTTTTTTCCCAGCATTCTGTCCACGTTGTTATAAAAGGAGATTTAAGGTAAAGTAAGAAATGTATTGTTTGGAAGTGAACAATGCAGAATCAAGACAGCAGCATTAAGAGCTGCCGTCATGCCCAGGGCGCTGCGGCCTGACAAAGAGCCCAGAGCTGTTTCTGGTGAAAAAAGCAGAACAAATGGGGATTACAATATTTGAGGAAATGGACGCTTCCAGTTGACCTACATCCTCCATAGAGACTCTAAATTATAATCCCAGCATACATGTTTAGCTATTGAATTTTAGATTACGCACCAACACCATGAAATTGTGTTAGATGGCGACTAAATGGGCAAAAAGGAGATTACTGGCGAGAGATACTGACACCACCCATGATTCCAGTTTATTTCATTTTATTCCTATTATAAAGATTTTTTTTCCAAACAGTGGGACACAAAAGTAAAAAGAAAAAAGCGGTTAAAACGGTGGCCTAAAAAGGACACAAATGAAATGATTCTTTACCATTTAGCTTCAGCCTGTGAGGTTTTGATGAGAGTATTCATTGAACCCTCTGCACTTCAACACTCGAATCAATTAGATAAACCAGTTCACAGACATTTCAACTGGTTAAATCCAATAATGATTTAATGCATGGCCATCCACTGGCAAAGTCCAGTACAATAATCATACTAATCTTTAGACACCCGCCTACACACACACACACACACACACACTCACACACACACACACACACACACTCACAACATGCATTCACTTCTTTAGGCTTAAGGCTTTCTTTATGGTACCATACTTGTAAAAATAATGCTTTTTAGTGATCTAGAAGCATTAAAAGGGGATTCAATTGCTTTCCATGGTAGTTTGTAGATTTGTGTATTAGCTGTAAAGTTTGGAGTTTTAATCTGCGTTTAGTAGATATTGTAAATAAACCCAATATATCCCGATAGCTATAAGAAGATGAGAACTGCACCATGGGAAGCAAATGACGGTCACACTTTCTTCTGCTTTATATTTTAAGTCAAGGGCAACCACAAGCAAAGAAGAAGAAGCAAAGACTTGACACAAAGTGATAATAAAGTGAGAGAGCTGCTACTTTCTACTCAGAACTGTACTTAATGAAAAATAGGATAACCAGTACAGTACACAATGCATCTGTGACGATGTAGTATCATAATGATGGCATGTTTTAGTGGAACTTACAGTGTGTGTGTGTGTGTGTGTGTGTGTGTGTGGGAGAGAGAGCGTGTATGTATGTTTACGGAGCCTCAGGAAATACCAGGACAGGCACGCTGACTCTCCAGCACTGCTGGCCCATGTGACTGGAAACACACAGGCCAGATTGTTTGCATGTTTGCTCGGGGGCCACGATAAGAACATTTGGTTGGAGAAAAATATCAAAACAAAAACTGAATCTGAATCTGCCTTGCCACTGGAGGTGTGCTCGTGTTTGGTGGCTTATCTCTCGTTAAACTTTTGTTTTGAATGATCAGCCATCCTATTCATTTGCATGATGACTCCTGTGTTTGTGTCCCGTAGCGATCCGGTGCAAATCGCCTCGATTGGCTTCCTGCTCTCATTAGATCAGCATAATGCAGATGCAACTAGAGTCACTCACCTTGCTGTTGCTCAGCACTATTTACAGAGAATATATGATTTCACTTAAAAGCGCACACACACACGAAAACCGTAAGAAGAGCTGCAGCGCTCGACAGTTTTATACTAACCCACTTTATGATATGTCTTAACTCTTTTATATATCTACAGACAGACAGACAGACAGACAGACAGATAGATACTACTATTTTATATGAACACGTGGTTTGAAAAAAAAAAAAAAAACAGCTTCTAAAAAAATAAATGGAAAAAACAGTTTCTCAACATTTACTCTTCACTGTAACGCAAATACATTCAATCTGAAGCTTCTTAATAGAACGTCACTCGAAGACTTAATACACTTTGAACTCTGTTAGAGCTGTAATTGGGTCTGCGTATTTGAAGCCAGCCTTTGGACAACTTCAAGTCACAAATTCACTAATGCCGTCAACATATCCAGACTATTAATAGTGACTCCAGTTTTGAACTTATTTTAACTCGTTCATTGGCCTCTAACTTCCACTAACTTTCTCCAATGGTAAAAAACAGTTGACAAGACTCACAAAAAACAACTTCCTGTTCCTTCCTTTTATTATTTCATACATGCAGATAAATGAACTAATCTAAACGGCAAAGTCAAAAGTGTTTTTCAACTGAATGACCATCGTGTGATGGTGTGAGTTGTCATCCATAGCGAGGACCACCATGACAGTCATCCGGGACAGCACATCCCTTCGTCTCCCAGGGCAACGCATCAGCATCTGGACACACCAAGCAGCCACAGTCTCCTCAGTTCCTCAAAGCCCCCATGTCCTCTTTTCCTAACTAATACACATAGATTTACAAAGCATCCAAATGCTGCGCTGCCTTGTGAAAGGTCAGTGGAAACCTGACTACTACTATATAATTGGTCTTTTCCTAGAGCTGCAGAACCTAAACAGCGCTGGCGGAGATGTAAATATTGTGAGGAAAGGCTCTACGCTCTGTTTAAAAAGCCATCCCGGGGTTTTTACCTCTCCATTTCCTCACATGATAAATATTTAAACAAATCTCATTAACGTTTCTTCATTCATTGTCAATGTGAAACAAAATGTTCCAGATTGCAAAGGATAAGATAAGACAAGTTACAGGTAAGAAAGACCCTCGATTGAACGTACGACAAATAAAAAGGTTGTGTACGCTGAAATACTTTCTTCCTGCTTCTATCTGGCACACAGGGGAGCAGCCCGGCTGGACTTTGGTGCATGCCTGCTTTGATAGTCTTACATCACGATTAATCTCTCACAAAGATGCCATTATAGACGCCGTTAAACGTGGTGGCCGGCAAAACACACGCGAGCAGCCAATCTGAATAATTGATTGGGCCTGTCGGTGCTGCGGGGAGCGCTTTCCCTCCCAGCTCAGCCTGGAAACACGCGTTTGTTATGATTGGCAAAAGGAAGGTCAGTGTCTTTGGAGACCTCGCTCTAATATCCAGCAGCAATTAGCGGCTGCTGTGAGGGTGTTGCACACGTTATTATGTGATGGGGGAACAGGCGGGGAAGCAGGTAGTGGTTTAATACCGCGTTTCTCCCCCCTGGCTGCCTGCTATCACCAGGCAAAAAAAACAACACCTTGAAGAGCTCACAGACAAATAGTTGCCCAATAGTGATCAGACAACTGAAAAGCAAACATGCTCATAAAAGGCCAAGAATCTGTAGTTTCTTTTGAGGCTGGCTTTGTTGACATGAATGAAATGCCTAGAGAGGAGGACAGTACAATGTTACATCAAGGACACTGTGGATTAAAGAATTCAAAACCTCCTCAAACATCCACTGAAAGAGCAAGGCATCAAGTTCCACAGTTATCTTTGTGCGCTGTGGGCTCCTATTTCACACCGATATCATTTCAGCATGGCATTATCAAATTAAAAATAGTCAAAATATCTATCGGTCACAGAAAATGCCTCCACCAAAAAACCCCAGGACGTGACAAAGAACCCAAACAGCAGCAGTCAGTAAAAAAAAAACGGCCGATGGAGATGGAGATTGAAAAAGCTCGGTGTTGACTCGCTGTGAGTTGATCCATTGTGAAGCGCACAACACCCAAGTTCAGTTCCCAGTGAATCAGAGCAGTCAGCTGCCATCCACCACCTCATGGTCAAGGCACAGGGCCAGTCTAGCACAGGACCGCAGACATGTGACCAGCTGTCTCGCACAACCGCGGCTACTGTACCACCTCCCGCCAGTCCAGGGTGAGGACACAGATAGACACTTTGGCAGCGAGTTGTGAAATGTGAAAAAAAAAGTTTTGTTGATGCATTAAACTGAAAACATGTTTGAGCAACTTTTCTCATTCTTAGTAAAAAATAATAGTACAGCGATCAGCTCAAGCAGAGAAAATATTCTTTTCATTTATGAATGATAACTTGCAGGAGGTTATACATTTACAGACGACTGAGACCTTGTTGTGTGTGATTTATAGACCATTGTCTGAAGTGCAGTGACGTCAACATGACAGCGGTTTGTCTGAGGGTGTTACAGGCCTAGATGAGGACACCAAAATATCCCTTCACCTCTACTCTACCGGCCAGGGTACACGACACTACACATGCAGCTGTCTAAATATTGCCTCTCCCTTCTCTTCCTCTTCATCTTGCTCTCACCACTCCTCTCCCTCTTCCCCCCTCTCTCTCTCTCTCTCTCTCTCTCACCATTTCTGGCCCTGGGTGTGCACATGGACTTTTTTGTCCTGCAGCCGGTGCGCAGGGTCAGCTATGGAGGGACAACTGTTCAGCCAGTGCAAGTGGGGATGACCGCATTTGGTGCACCGTTGTGTCAACAGGCCCGGGCCGGAGCGGTCGGAGCGCCGGGAATAACTCACATTCTGCTGTCCGGCTAGCAGCACGAGCTACGCTACGTCTAAAACCAGCTGCACACCTGTGGCGCCATTCTCTCTGTTATAGCTGACCGTAATAACATTATTACTGCAAACAATATTCCAGAAAACAGTTATGCATTTATACATTTTTGTAAATACAAGTCATCATTAAATATAGGCAGGTAACAAGCTGATCATAAAAGGTCTAACAGAGCCATGTAGAGTCCTCCCTTCCTTACTTCATTATTGGCTCAGCTTGCTCTCCTTGTGCTAAGAGTCCCCAGGTGCATGAATGTTTCATGGCCACCCTGCTGCCTGCCTGCCTCCTCTCCTGCTTCCCTCTGCCTCAGACGGAGCCTAGCTCTCCTCCCCGAGGAAGCTCCAACTCCACTGTCAATTGCACTCACTTATACTCTGCTACCGTCATCATCAACCATTAGTGGAGAGAGGCGGCACATAAGACAGCTGTTTCGCCATGATGATTCAATCATCTCCTTCGGTGGGATTAGCAGCAGCATCATCATCGTCGTCAAGTCTGAAATTGACTACTCTCAGCCGCGGATTGAACTTTCCAAGAACCTCGGATGCGAATCGTTCTGCAACACTCAACCTTGCTGTGGAGGTTGAGGGGATAAATTGTACGCAATACCTTTCAGAAAAGCACATTCTTAATTGCACAGTGTTTGGTGACTGAGCCCTCAACATCAACATCATCTTTCCTCAACCAACCACTAGCCAAGATCTTGGGATGTACTTCAACTGCAACAACTAGGATCTGGGGTTGTTCCATTCGGCCTACTGCTTATCTCCTTCGCTTTATAGAGACACTTTGCAAAGATAACATTGAGTAGGAGCTGTGTGGAACGGTGGCTTGAGCGGCTACGCTACGGTTGTTGGGTCTTGGATCTACTCTCCGACAAGAATGCACCAACAGAATAAGAGCGCAGTAGTTATTTTCACTAACAAAGAGGAATGTAATAATATGGCAGCAGAAAGCAGAAGAAAGGCCCGTTAATGTAGTCTCATTTCAAGCTGTGCACGAGAAACAGCATGGGGGTAGACCGTTCACGGGCCAAAAGCATCTCGACGCCAAGTGTTCTTAAAACATATTACGCCGAGGCATTAATTAATTTGTTGGCTTGTGAAGCATAGCATATTTAGGCTATTCATCACCGGCAGGAAATTGACAAGTTCTCCGTGGCTGGGGTGTCAAAGGGATATCGGCTTTAATTTTTGCGTCAAAGGAAGCGAGCGTGACTTCATTTGTTCAATACGCTTCACTTTCTTTATTATGAAGTCTTTGTTCTAGCACAGCCGGACAGATAGCTTATATAAAAACACACATCGGGGGTTTGGAGATTCAACGGGGGTCGCGGAGCAGTGGACGAAGTTCATCTCGGAAACCTTGAGATATTCCTCCCGGTCAAACTCAACTTAAAACCGACCGACAGCGCTGTAGAAAACACCTGTCCTGAATCCACGGACGCTTCCTACCGCCGCAGTCGCCCTGTCAATCAATCCAATATGTTCTGGCATGTCACCGACTATCGCCAAAAGTTGCGCTTCTCTCTGAAGACATGCGCCGTGCACCAGCGCGTGGCGTACGTGCATGTGTGCGCACGCCCGTGTGTGTGTGTGTGTGTGTGTGTGTGTGTGTGTGTATGTGTGAGACGGGCCGGCAAAAGTGGGGATGACGCCACGTCTATTTTTAGTCCAGTACACTGAGTTCTTGCCTCTGTGTTATGCTGCACTGTTCCCAGGACAGGCTGTCAGGTCATCAACAGCAGCAGAGAGCACCGGGATAGCTCCGGCGCTGCTCCCTGACCCCTCCCGGCCCTCCAGCTCCTACGCCGGTGAAGGGAGACTTACAAAGATTCCTGGCCAGCAGTTAGTGGGGGGCTATCTGAAAAAAGAGGCACTTTCTTGACGGATGACATGTTCATCCACCTCTCTGCGGTGACTAATGGGCTAATAATTCAACTGTCACCCTGGCACGTTATCTCTCGTTTTTTTTCTCATGGGAAGAATACCACCCTGGAACGTCTCCGCCAGAGCCCTGCCCTGAAAAGATATGCCTGAGATTTCCCGAAGTTGCTTTTTCGACCAAATGTGATGTGAGCAAGAAGAGAAAGAGTTGGGGGGGAAATTTATACTGAGGAAAAACATGATAAACTTGATCACAAAGAAGTTGCAGGAAGACAACCTGGTTTGAGGGCGGTCTCTCTCTCTCTCTCTCTCTCTCTCTCTCTCTCTCTCTCTCTCTCTCTCTCTCTCTCTCTCTCTCTCTCTCTCTCTCTCTCTCTCTCTCTCTCTCTCTCTCTCTCTCTCTCTCTCTCTCTCTCTCTCTCTCTCTCTCTCTCTCTCTCTCTCTCTCTCTCTCTCTCTCTCTCTCTCTCTCTCTCTCATCAAAGGTGATCAAGACTACTACTCCAGCATTGCACGGGCAAATCCTTTTCCATTCACCCACTACACAGTGATGATAAATCCTTGAGTCAATACCATGCGCCGTTTCTAACACGGCTGACTTCAAAAGGCTTAAGGGAAAATTCCCCACTCCGGTACTGTTACACTGTTATACAGTATATCATCAATCTGAGATGTTCAAAGCATTCCAGGAGTTATTTTGTGATGAAGTGTTGTAATTTCTTTTCCTCCACCTGCCTCCCTCTACTTCACCCTTCTGTTAGTGATTTCCTACATTTCCCAGAATGACTTTCGACAACTCAGAGAGAACGTGCCTGAACTTGTTGCATTCAGCTGTGGGTGAAGCATGCAGGTGGAGAGAGCATTAGCAATAGTGGAGAGAGAGTTTTTTCAGTTGAGTAAAAACTCTCAAAACGCAACATGTCTTGTGGCTGCATTGCATTCTGGTCTATTGAAAAAGCTGATGTTCACTGTTGATAGGGAATAAGAAAAATAAGATAAATAAAAAGAATAAGAAAAATACAAAATGGGCCCAGAAGTGCAGGATACATCCATTAGGTGTTTTCTGACAGCGTTGACGTGTTTCAGGGGGAATTCTTCCTTTAAAGTATCAGCTATAGGAAACAGCTATGTACACGACAATCGCACTTACAAGCTTATCAGCTTAACAGCTTGTTATTCGGAGTCCCAGGGGTGGCCAAGATGAATGACAAACTCACTACTCTGCCATGCACTGTATAATAAAGTACTTCCACTTGACTTCACACCAGTCAATTGAACAAGTAAGATGTGTTTGAGTCAAGGTGTGAAGCTGCTGCCAAGCAGTAGTTGGCCATGCTCTCTTTTTATCCACACATCTCTGCCAACCTACAAATCAGACTGAAAAAACAAACTACAAAAAGTGTTGATAATCCTTCTAATAGTCTTTAATAGTGTGAAACCTGATATTAACTGCTCGGCTCTCTTTGTGTAGCGGTGTAGGGGAGGTGGACATGTGTGCCGAGGCAGGGGCTCCTAGGCCAGGCCCTCTATCCTTCCTGTTCAGTTACCAGAGGCCTCATATTTATCAGTTCCAGATCTCACAAGAACAGAAAGAAAGAGAGACCACTGACAGGAAGGGGATTTCCCCCCTCCTTTTCCTTTAGAGAGGTTAACAGAATGTCTGCACCCCTCACATTTCACAGAGGAAAGCAATTATTCATTAGGGCACGCATTGGTGTGATAGAGACAAAGAACTACCTGGCACCAGAGAGCAATGCTTCATTCCTGAGGTAGGGGTGTCAAAAACCACCACACTTCCCCATTGCTGGAGATTGTATTTGGCCATTAACCTCCCAGATTACACTCCTCTATTGAGACTGTTGTTATTTTCTGTGAATGCAGCCCTTCCATCACCAGCCCTCCACAAAGGCAACCCTGCATCGGCAGAGAGGGGAAAGTCTGTCACTGAGAGAGAGAGAGAGAGAGAGAGAGAGAGAACTGGCTGTGAAGCACTGTGCCACTCATGTCATGTCCCTGTTCATGTCACATCCCCCCCTGTTTCGCTCGCTCTCACTGTCTACCTCGCCTGACATTTCCACAATAATCGCTTTGGTTTATCCCACTCAGCTGTGCGGCGGGCAGATGTTTGTCAGAGCAGCGTATTTCTCAGCATTCACACAGCTCTAATCAAGATTAACCACTCTTATCTGTTGTGTGTGTGTGTGTGTGTGTGTGTGTGTGTGTGTGTGTGTGTGTGTGTGCGTGCGTGCTGGACGTCCCAATTCCAAAGCCATGAAGCCATAACTGTATTGTATAACACGGCGGACGAACCAATTACATTCCCTTTCCCTTTCAGCGGAACGGCCCGCATTTCCAGATACACTGAACTAGATATTGCGTAAACAGCCGAGGATGAACCGGTGGCTTGTTTTGTGATGCGTTTCACCGAGCTGAGGAGGGCAGCCGTGACCTTCTCTGTGTGTGTGTGTGTGTGTGTGTGTGTGTCGTGTCTGGGTTGAGCCCCGGGGTGGCCACAGGACACGTAGCAGTTTGTCGGTCTGCATCTGGACCCCGGACCTCCGTGTAAAACACAAACAGACGCAACATCTCAGCGGCTTGTTATTCGGAGCCCCCCCCTTCCCCAACCCCCAGGAGCTCCTGATGAAACCAACATGCTCCGAGAGGTGAGCCGGCGCTGGCCACACAGACATTGTTGCCATCGCGTGTTATCAAATACGAGTTGCCGTGTTTAAATCATTCCAGTGACGGGGTGGGGGGGGCGAGCCTTGTATCCGGGTACCCCCCTGATATCTATTACCGGCGACATGTTTCATCTGTTGGCTTCGCCCCAACAGCCATCTGTGACATTTTCCCCGCTAAGGCTACGGCGTCTCGTCCAGAATGAGTTAAGAGAAAGGGACTTCCAGGGCGAACTTAGGAAAGTCCCTCAATCATGATGGTGTTTAGTACAAAAATGTCACCCACCTGTGATGACTTCAATCCTGGATTCTTCACTACGAAGGACCCCCCCCACCCATTCACACACCAGGAAGAGAAAAACTCCAGCACCTCACGTCTTCTGTCCCTGAGAGAAATCAAAAAGAAATTTGAATTATATCAAACGCGACTGTATTTATCCATCGATCTCCAAACACTCAGTAATGACATGTTGCATTTTTCATTTCCAAATCAAGCCCGTTCAATGAGCACGACCGGTATCGCTAGCCCACCGACTCCTGGGGGGGCTCGGAGTGGCTTCCGTTCGCACCGTGCTTAACGCGATCCATTTCTTGACTGCATGGATAAGCTCCTTCACGCTCTCGCGCCCATGGAGGACAAATCAAAAGAGAGGCCGATAATACACACGATCACCGGAGTACCACAAACATACACCGTGGAGTTAAGTTCACTGCCGCAGCACGTTCACGGCGGCTCGCGATTCACTCCCCGATTGACAGATAAGCTTATTAAGAGAGGCCTTCTCTATGGCTTAGCACGTAGCCCGGCTGACAGGGCTTGAGCCTATGGCCGGTGACATTCAGCCCCCTGCAAATGTCCACATTAGGTACTGGTGGGGTACCAAAGGTGATAACCAATGTGCGAATTACATCTAAGCTAGTACAGTCATTATTTGACAGAATAAACCAACCTGCAGTTTTGAAATGATGGAAAATGTAACCAAAATGAATGTTTTTACATCGTAATAGTAAGTCATAGTAATCCTGTCTTATCTGTGTTCATCCAATCAAATAACTACACTAACATCATTTTCCTTAACTACTTCATGAATTAATAATAGTGTGTAGTTATAATGCTTTAACAAGCATTATCTGAATGGTAGCATGTCTTCTCTCTATACATCATGCTTGCCTCTCTTGGCGTCTGAGAGATAAATTACAAAATGCAAAATCTGAGAATATTTACAACCATTTTAATATTAAGATGAGTGGTTGGGCGCTATGTAGTATACATAGACTGAACTCAGGAGGCCCTGTGTAAATGTGTGTGTGGTGTGATCGGTGTAACTCTAGTTATTTCCAAAAGTCCTCAAAAGTGTAGCAAAAGGTAAGTAAATATAAACAGGTAAGTAAATATACTGCCTGTTGAATGAGGCTTGGCTTTAGGTTATGGCGAGGAATTTAATAATTACAGCTTCCTGTCTTCAAAGCAGCTTTAAAACTGTCCTTTTGCAAGAAAAATAAGATCTTTTTGTGGGTCATTTTCAGGTGTTCCTGCACTTTCTGTTCAAAAAGGCACAACACACATTTTCACGGGTGACTGACTCAATGGAAAGGCGCGAGGGCGTCATCAAACTATTTTTTCACACTCCTTAACTGGTGAACTATGGAAGTTCAAAGGGCTGAAGGGGATGGAAGAAATAAAAATGTCTTGAGGGTGTTTGGAGCCGCTCCAGGTTTGTGAGTGTGTGTGCATGTGTGCCGTGCACGACTGTGTAACAAATGCCACTTTTCTCCAACCCTCCCCTCGTTTATCCCCCTACTTCAGCGTAGCTATATCCTGTTAGGAGTATCATTTTCATCAGGCGGCCTGCTTAGTGACACACAGCGTGCTAGCCATTTCTATCCCCAACCAGAACACCTCTGGCTTCTCCTCAGCTCATGCTTTGCTTGACAGGACAAGGGTAATGCTCCATATATAAAAGCTGTCTAACCACAAAGTATAATTTCACATTCGGCGGGAGAAGGCGGTCCCTTGTGCCCTGCACTTTTTTTTTTAATCCTCTTTTTTTATCATTGGAAGATTTTTCAGGCTGCATTTCTCCCCTGTTGGAAGTCCCGCGCTCTGAAAAGAGAAAGTGGAGGAGCGCTGGGGGCTCAATGGGTCAGGAAAAGAGAGGGGGGTGGGGCAGGAGGGGTTGATGCTGGGTGCCTCCTTTTTAAAGCCAGATTCTCCCCAGATACCTCTGTGCTATTCATCAACAGCTTTTCCAGGGCTGTGAAAAATCAATGTGCTCTGCACTGCAAACAGTTCATAATGACAGAGGATGAAAAAAAAAAAAAAGCTCAACTGCAACAGAATTGATTTGTTTAAGTACAATAACACGGCTCTGCAGCACGGCGAGGAGGAGGCTCAGGCGCCCAGACAAAGACTGACTGGCAGTATGAAACCACAAGCAGTAATTGATAAACTGCTGGCAAACTGCAAATCTGGAACACAGAGGTCTGTTATCTAATTCAAGCAGTTTTTTTCCTCTGATGGACAAATATGAATTACCACCTGGCAAATGAAAAAAACATACAATTTCTGCCTAGAATGACTGGAGAGACTTCCTGAGATAGTTCATCTAAAAACATCTTATGAAATCCATTAAATCTACCGAGTTCACGTCGGCTTACAATGAAAAGAGTTTCGTTTTTTTCTATTATGAGAAGGTTTGAGTTGGTGTCATGAGGCTTTGCTGACATAATACTCCAAAAAGGCTCAGAACATTTCAATACTTGTAAAATGAGGTGTTTTTTTTGTATATGTAGGACAAGTTCATTCAAACCACAACAAAAAACCCCATCATATTCACACACACACACCTGCATATCTCTAATCATGGGTGCAGCTCACACACAGTCACACACACACACACAGTATTTGCACTTTTGGCAGGCAGTCGCTACATCCCCAGCCTATTCAAAGCACACGCTGAGAGGGTATGAAGCTGCTGAAGCGAACCGAGCTCATCAGAACATCCAGGAGATAACACCAGGCTTCCTCCTGAGGAAAACCTACACAAGGTGAGATCTTGAAACCTCCTGATAGCACAAAAAAAAAAAAAAAAAAGGAAGCCTGGAGTAAATTGTGTCAAGACGGGGCCGACACAATAAAACATTTCTCCCTCCCTCCTTTAAGCCGGCCATAGAGGTGCATTTATCATTGTTATTATTCCTTCAGAGAGGGCCTCCCAGGTTTAATTGGGTCCTCATGGAATCAAAACCCCCACTGTCGCTGCAGCCACCTCAGCTCGATTGGCTGGTTCCTCCCTAGTCAGCACCGGGTTTTGCCGGGAATGAACTGCCATGCTGTAAAAATAAATAAATAAATAAATGGCTACGAAACTCCTCTGGTGAGCCAGGGGTGGGGGGGCGGGGCGGTTTGGGTGCCACCCGCCGAGCCTGGACAATGGCAGCCGAGGGACACCTGGGTAGAGGGCTCACCTGGCCCCACTCTGAACACTGAGAAAGGCTCTCATGAACCGCAGGCTGCCTGCCCACCCAGCCGAGCCTCGCTGGCTATTGTTCCCACTGGAGCACATTTGCATTTTAACTGGTAAATACAGTAGGTTTTGTATGGACATGAACATGAAGCAGTAGCACCAATGAAAAAAGGAGGGGGGGAGGGGGGGGAGCATGCTACAGCACAGTACTGTACATTGATTAAAAATGACAGTGAGCTACTTTCTGCTGGTGATGACAGCTCAGTAAAGATACTGTTTGAGTGAATTCAATATCAGTTTGGCTCGACGATCGCTTGTGACTGTCAGGCAACAGAGGAGGCTCCGGCAACACTTCCAAACGATCCCTCAAAAAATGAGCATACATTTTACTTTCTCACCGCTATGCCAAAAAGATATATATATATTTTTTTTAAAAGCTGCCAATTCAAAGACAAAAAGCAGAGAGAAAAGGAGTGGTTTTAATTACACCGTCATGTTCTCAGTAAATAACAGCTCTGAAGCTTGACCTTGCTGTGACCTCTCCCAGCAGCCCGCTTCACTTGTACACGTCGTTACCTTGGCACAGACATCACGATGGCTCCTTTAGATGCTTCCTGTTGTTAATACGGCTCGGTACGATGCGGGATCAACCCACACGATAATACATCTCTTGCTTTTCAAAAGACAACTCAACCCTCAAAAGGGAAGCCACTTGAAGTTAAAAGGAGGAACGCTGGGAAAGGCAAGTTAGTCATTTTGTGATGAAGAAGAAAGTAGCAGGTTTTCATTTGGAGAGGATGAAAACAACAACAACAACACACCAGTGATCAGTTAACAATGATGTCAACCAAATCGGAGTGATGCTCTAAACCCACAGGCCACAAACATATGAGTCACATGTGGCTGGGGAGGGGGGGGCGGGGCATAGCCATAAACATAGAGTGTATTATTTCAGTGTATTAGTGCTTACTTACTCCACACGTATGCATTTGTGGTGATTACAGGTTGAGAGATAATGATTTGAGTGTGATACACTTAGGGAATGTGAGACACCAGCTCCGTCAGCTCTCCACTCCTCACTCTCTACTGATTACCACATATGCCGGCACTGGTTAGCCGCCACTGTTGTAATTATGTGGAGCCTCACACACACACACACACACACACACACACACACTCAAAGCACTTATACGTACACACACACGCTCCCTCACAATCACAAATACACACCAAACTCCACACACACACACACACGCGCCGTTTTGCCGATACACACCGGATCAGCATCACAGCAACCACCAATTACGCGTCTTCTTTATGGAGATGCAGGTAATTTACTTCATGCTGTGCACATCTTCCTAATGTGTTATCAAACACTTTGCCCTCTAGCATCAATTGTTTGTATTTCAGATCACATTTCAACTAAAAACTTGAAAAACTTGAATTAAGCCAACCGAAAGCGCTACTCCCTTTAATCCCAAATACATTCAAATTTTCTAGATGAAAAGAGAGAGAGGCGCTTACGTAACCCTTCAATATTATTTCTCCTCCTCCTCCTCCTCCTCCTCTCCCTACAGCATATCTTGTTTCAAAAAGCGACAGCAACCCAAGAGGGCGCCTGTATTTTCCTTCCTTTGTTTCCAGTCTTTTCCCCCCATCAGAGTGAGAAGGTGGTAGCAACTCCCACGAGGTAGATGGAGATAGAGGAGTAGGCTGCTGGCAGAGCGCTAAAGCAAAGACACACTGCGCTGTCTGTCCACAGACGTAAAAAAAACAAAAAAAAAACGATGCCGCCGCCCCCCCCCTCTTCCTCTCTGTCCTGCTTCATCTGCAAAGCAAATTGCATGCCCCGTGGCCAGAGCTTTCCTCTCTCTCTCTGGACACCTGGCTGTTCTCACTGTTTCAGGCGTAGAGGAGTGCGGATGGTTTATTAGAGGTGAAAGACTTCATAATGTAATGGAGACGAGAGACGGCGAGAGAGAGACACACACAGAGAGAGAGAGAGAGAGAGAGAGAGAGAGAGAGAGAGAGAGAGAGAGAGAGAGAGAGAGAGAGATCTTCCTGAGCCAATTGCAATGGAGAGGTCGGTGTAATGAGGCCTGATCTGTCACAAGGAACAGCTAAGGACCTGTATTTGCATTTAAACCCCTTTCTTTACCCCCTATAATAAGAAAAAAAAGCAATGAGAGGGAGGGAAACACATACACAGAGGAATCAAGGGAGGAGAACATTACTACTGGGAGGGGGGAAAAAATGATAAAGGCCAAGATGAATACAATCTGCTGGTTCCAGAGGAAAGAGTATGGGATTTCCAAAGCCAATAAGCAGTGCATCACGGGGAGACCTGCCTCTCCCTACTATTCAACCATGACCATCCTGGCAGAAGCACATTTTTTACATCCGCCCTTTTACACTCGCCTGTGGCATTTGTGTGTTTCCTACAGATACATTCATTAGTCATTAGTGTGTGGGTTCAGACTATTGATTTCACTGCCGCTACATGAACACCTCTTATTATAGCCTACGCATGAAGTGCACTTCAAATATTTATAACGAAAAACCTTCGTTTAGAAGCCGCCCGTAGGATGCGAGTGTTGCTGCCGCTAACCAGGTACGACAGCGTAAGACGACTAGTGCCCGGTCGCCGAGAGCTCTCGAGGCAAACGGAGAAAAGAAAAGAAGAAAAAAAAAAAAGCAACATCAATAATGAAGTGAAGGAGACGGCGTGGGGTAGGTGGGGGGGGGGGAGAAAACAAAGCCGCTCATAACAAATGAGAAAACAGGCAGAGCGTCTCATTGCAAGAGCGCTAACGACAATCAATTAGCAATTGCTCATGATCTTGGGTGCGTTGGAGTATAAGGTGTCTTAATGAGTCCCATTTCCATTAGCTGCTCAACTCGAGAGGCATAAGGAGGAGGCTGCTCCCACCAGCTCCTCCATCTCAATGCCTAATGACTGCGAGAGTGGATTACTCCATCAATTCCTCGCTTCTCTTTGTTTATCCCCTGCGTAAATAATGGTCAACCATTACAATGCATTAAGCGGGGGCCACTCTACGGATAGCGAAGGAGAGGCACGGAGAGAGAAACACAAGTACTCCGATGGCATCCTCCAGTGATCTCCAGGAAATCAGCTAATACCCGCCATGTGGTGGTGGTTGTGGGGGGGGGGGGGGGAGACCGGGAGGGGAAGCGTCAGATGCTCTCTCCAAAATAGCTGGCTGGTTTTTGCACGGGGGAGGATGGTTGGAGAAAAGAGAGGAGGGAGGAGAAGGAAAGGTAAAGGAGTCCACTTACTGCTATCCCATCTACTCACTCTAATTGTCCCTTTAAAAAATTTGCTCTTACATGATAGCTTAGCTCAGGGGGAAGGCAAGCATGCGCCGTGGAGGCCCGAGAGCATGCAGGTTTTCACTCCAACCAAAGACTACAGCAGGTGATCCTCTCTGGTTGAAGGTGTAGTGAAACAACCTGGCGTAGTCTTTGGCTGGAATGAAAACCTGCATGCTCTCGGGTTTCCACGGCACATGGTTGTCTATCCCTGGATTAGCTCAGTCTACTGTTGCACTCAAGTTGTTCTGGATAAGAGCATCGGCTAAATGCAAACCAGTGATTATGAGGAATGAGTGTTATGCAATCAGCATTAAACACAATTAAGTCATTTTTTGTGTGAATGTGTGAGAAAACGATACCTCTATTGTTCATCGGGCTCCAGCGCGTCAGATTTGCAATGCTTTTATCCTGGGTAGTACAAATCAATACTTCACGTAAGGCTCCATCAGTACCTCCTCCCTCTCTCTCTCTCTCCCCCTCCCCTCTTCCTCTTTCTGGCACTCCCTGCTTTTTCCCCTCTGGTGACACACTACTGGACAGGATAAAAATGAAACGCATCAGCAGAAAAACACACAAGTGGAAATGATCTCGCCGCTCCGGCCGCTCGGGTCATGAATTCAGCTAACTGTGCTTATCACAGGCCGCCGCTATTAGTCTTAATAGCCGCGGTGACAACCCTGCCTTGAGAGGAGATGGGCTTTGCTTCCCTGGGCTCACTGCGAGACAGGTGATGCTCATCGGCGGTCTCTTTGTGTGTCACGCAGCAAAAGCAACGCGGTGCTGAGAAATGTCTAGCGGCTTATTGAAGCAAAACATCTGAACCCAGCAGGCCATTACAGCCACCGCCGCCATATGTTCTTACCCACTCGGCATCAATCAAGGACAAATTAAGGATTCAATTAAATGTAGATGATTACATTCAAATTGTTCCTTGGCAGTAGCTTGAATAATGAGAATGCACCCCCAACACACACACACACACACACACACACACACACACACTTAAAAACACTCCACAACAGAGAGAGCTAGCGGCAGCACTGTCAGTCCAATGGGCAGAGAGAGAACAAATATACAGTGTGCAATATATCATACTATGCTGTCTTGAGTCGGTGGCATCAAGCACTTTTTCCAACTCTGTAGGATTTAATGCAATCGTACTTATTTGGCTCAATGTGAGAGCACTCAGTGACTACAGTGCAAGGGGCTGAGGAGTGTGTGTGGTGTGGGAGTAGCTGTCTCACTGAGAAAATAGAGTTTTCCCTCTGAACCAAAGGTTACTTACTGTTGCCCACCAAGGAGCCGTGCTGTGCGGCCATTGAGTGGCACATAGCCTTCCTAGGCTGAAGAAATGGAGTGGCATTGTGAAAGTGTTAAGTTAGGTACCTCAACAAAATAAAACCACATGAAAGAGGTACATACAATCAGCCCACATAAAAGAAGCGTGCAGTCAGCTTACATCAACGCCAATGCTTTCCCCCCGCAGAACAGAAAAACTATTGAACAGACCACAGAGCAAAAAAACCCCCCCTTCAGTCCAAAGTCCTCGTCGCCCCTTAACATGAAACAAGACCAACAATGTTTGGAAAACAAATGTCAGGACTTCTTTTCAGCGAGAATGCTTTCCCACGAGCCGGAGGAAACCTCGGGCCGCTCTCCTCCACAAACGACCTGAGCTTGTGACTGGGACCATGTCAACATGTTGCTCCGTTTAGACAGGGGGGGGGAGGGCAGAATCACTTTGATCCACTTTGAGGCATGTCTTCCTCTATTGCAGAGAGTCGGTTAGAGCTGGCCCCCTGCACAACCGGGAGGCAGAGGAGAAGCCTGTGCATCCAGTCTTCACCCAAGCACGGGCTAATTTGCCACAATGGCTCCTCAATCCCACATTCAGATGAAAAGTGTAAAGCAATTATGCCATGTTTGAGGTAGTCATTGTCACAGTAAATTCCAAAGCACAATGAGAAGGCGGAGAGTTGGGAGCACTGGGAGCACACACACACACACACACATAAAGTAGAAGCAGAAGAATTCATGGCGACGTCTTATCGGAACCGTCACCTGCTGACAGATGACACCAGAGTGACACTCAATTTTGCAAACTTGACAAAGTGCAGAGATATTGGACAGAACAGACTGGAGCTGCAGGTCTGTGTGTAGAACAATGGATGTCTAGGCTGATTTCGGGCCTAAACAATGGCAGGATGACATGGAGCCTGACAGACACACACACAGCAACAGGATCTACACTGCAGACAGGAGAGGCAGGCTTCACAGAACAACAATACTGCCAAAGAATCTCCCACTCTTCCTTTTTCCTCTTCCCCCATCTTTTATGTGTTTTGGCACCTCTGCCATTTATGACTCAAGGGTGAATAGTCAAACATTTAGTACCCGGATGAGCACGCACTTAGAGTACAATAAGCCAGTAGTTGCTGAAAGAGTCTATGAGGAAAATACAATAGCGACATCTCAACAAGAATGCAATCATGCTATAATGTAAGTAACATTTTTGAACTGAAGAAAAAATAAAAGTGTATTGTGTGGTGTGAGTGGCATAGGCCAACCATGCAGCGGATTTAACAGAAAATACAATGAAATCACTAATTTCTCTGCTAGAGATGATCGTGCCAAGTTCAGGAGGTGATGAAACCTCTTGTCTTCCATATGCCACCTGAAGCACTGAAAGTGCCCTTCATTATTGATGTGCTCAGAGCAGGACTAGAAGCAGCTTCGCTTCTCTTATCAATCATTCATCTGATTTCCACTGAAAACGCTCCGATCCTCCGGTGTCAAATCTGACTCTAAGTGGGCGGGGAACCGCAACCTAAAGATTTTCCGTAATTTGATGAGTGAGTTAATGTGAACCTGAAATGCCTGCTCTCCGAATGATTAACAACGCTACGTGAACGTGGGCTTTCCAAGCAATCCCTAACCAACAATTTAATACATCACATTTTGGTCTCATAAATTAAGAATGGGATGCCAGAACCCATTTCTCCGTGTGTGTTGACTCCTGCACTCTTCCTCGTGTTTTGAAAACACAAGGCGCAAAATTGCGATTGAATCAGACAGCGTTCTGAAATAATAATGCCACTATTTTGATAGGAAAACAAATAATTACGTGTGCACTTAGCCCTAGCCACTGTCCTCTCACCTTGCTCCAGTGTTGAACAGGATTCCATTTCACTCTACTACAGTAGGCCCTCGGTAGACAGCAAACATAATCAAACTTTGTGGTCTCTCTCTGGAGTGGAATTGAAAGCATATCGTGCAGAGTTCTTCGGTGGCAATCTCCAATTACCTTCTGCGTGCGAGTGTTCACTGCACTGGAACTTTTCCATTTCATCATTACACTCAAGCTGCCCCCATCGAAAGCCAACCAGCAGCAACACAGCAGACCGTGTCATCCGTGCACCACAGGGGGGCCTTCCGAGCTCCAACAAATTCCTGGTTTTGTCTGGGAAAAGATTCATTTCTATACAAACCACAGGTGCACAGCTTTTTTTTTTTTTTTACCACCCCAGTGAAAGGGGGCAGGGTAACGCTCAGCTCCCCCTCGGCTATGTTTGTCACAATTACTTGGTAGGTCAACTTTCGCCCAATCTCATCAAGAGGTAAAACACAGAGGATAGAAAAACCTAATTTTTCTGACCCCCGTAGGAAATGTCCCAGCATGCTGCCGTGCAGTCACAAAGCCACTGATGCAATCGTTCTCCAATCCTCACAATGGATTTGGGGGACTGGGATGAGGGATTATTTGATGCAACTTCCATTCAAGAGGCCAATTCCCCCAAGCAATCAATACTAATCAACGTGCAGATGACGGGATGAAATTCCCTCTTCTGTTGCCAAACTCTCATGTATCAGGACCTGAGGCTCTCTCTCTTGCTCCTCTCCCAGCTCGCGTTGCAACATCCTGCAAATTATTAATCTAGAGCATTAAACATGTTGACAGTGTCAAGCATTGCTCTCAAAGAAGCACGGTGTCTACGGAGGATTCTCTTTCAGCTAGCCAAGCAACAACAAAGAGCATGTGCTCCTCAACACAGGAAACTTTAGATTTCATGAGACGACCACTGCAATCTTCGCTGCTGTGCTAAGTGAGTTTGACCCCACACCACAGCTTGGTGGTGCTGCCAAACAACAGTCACGCCAGTCTAGACATGGCCAAGCGGCGAAGGGGCCTCCCAAAAGCTCTTGTAATGCACAAGGAATTTGGTGTGGTTTCCTTGGAGTGAGAGGAAACGCATGAGTGAGTGTAAGAGGGAGCGAGATCGCTTCGGAGGTCAGAGCGCGTCCCAGAGGTGTCAGGAGGAGTAAATGGGCATGACTGCAGAACATGGGGTTACCCCACACCCTCCCTCCCTCCCTCCCTCCCTCCCCTCTTTGCGGGGTGCCTTTCCTGACTCTCCCCAGAGTGCCTCAGAGTAACAGCAGCCTGGCTCCTCTTGCATGCCACACAAATCAGAACAGGAAACAATTGTCAGGTTCAGGAAAATCACCACCTCAATAAAAAACAAACAAAAACGCTACACTCAAATAGATCTTTTCGGAAAGACGCAGACATCAAACCGAGAGAAAAACTAAGAATGGAAGGAGTTGCAGTTGAAGGACTGAGCTTCATTCATCCTGGTAAGGCTGCTGCTGGTTCTCTGCTGAAGGACCGAGCTTCATTCATCCTGGTAAGGCTGCTGCTGGTTCTCTGCTGAAGGACCGAGCTTCATTCATCCTGGTAAGACTGCTGCTGGGTCTCTGCTGAAGGACCGAGCTTCATTCATCCTGGTAAGGCTGCTGCTGGTTCTCTGCTGAAGGACTGAGCTTCATTCATCCTGGTAAGACTGCTGCTGGTTCTCTGCTGAAGGACCGAGCTTCATTCATCCTGGTAAGGCTGCTGCTGGTTCTCTGCTGAAGGACCGAGCTTCATTCATCCTGGTAAGGCTGCTGCTGGTTCTCTGCTGAAGGACTGAGCTTCATTCATCCTGGTAAGGCTGCTGCTGGTTCTCTGCTGAAGGACTGAGCTTCATTCATCCTGGTAAGACTGCTGCTGGTTCTCTGCTGAAGGACCGAGCTTCATTCATCCTGGTAAGGCTGCTGCTGGTTCTCTGCTGAAGGACCGAGCTTCATTCATCCTGGTAAGGCTGCTGCTGGTTCTCTGCTGAAGGACCGAGCTTCATTCATCCTGGTAAGGCTGCTGCTGGTTCTCTGCTGAAGGACTGAGCTTCATTCATCCTGGTAAGGACTGCTGCTGGTTCTCTGCTGAAGGGCCGAGCTTCATTCATCCTGGTAAGGCTGCTGCTGGTTCTCTGCTGAAGGACCGAGCTTCATTCATCCTGGTAAGGCTGCTGCTGGTTCTCTGCTGAAGGGCCGAGCTTCATTCATCCTGGTAAGGCTGCTGCTGGTTCTCTGCTGAAGGACCGAGCTTCATTCATCCTGGTAAGGCTGCTGCTGGTTCTCTGCTGAAGGGACCGAGCTTCATGCATCCTGGTAAGGCTGCTGCTGGTTCTCTGCTGAAGGACCGAGCTTCATTCATCCTGGTAAGGCTGCTGCTGGTTCTCTGCTGAAGGACCGAGCCTCTTTCTCTGCACGGCTGAAGGCTGACACCAGTATCAGGGCCCCATGAATATTCAGTGACCAAGTCAATGAGGCAGATAGCACTTGACATGTTTAACATCCACCTTTGGCACCTTCCCTCTGCAGAGCCAACAAGGTGAAGCAGCAGACCAGATATGTTAGTTGTTTGTGGGCGGTAACAATTATCCTCGTTGATAAATTTGATGGCTTCCCGAACAACGGGGGGGGTGTTTCAGTGGGGGAGCTGCATCGAAATAGGCCGGACTTCAAAACACAAGTCTGATCTGGAGATCTCGGTGGGATTTGAGTTGCTAAACTGCTATTTTGGAGGCTGGCGTTAAAATAAAATTTGTAGCATTATGGCTTGCAATATGCTGACATTTACATTCTTAGAAAAACATGTTTCCTTTGACTATAATCCCACTGCTGGTATCAAAATGTTTGCTCTGTAAATATTTACCAACCCAGAGAGTCACATCTAAAGCCTAACACAGGCACCTTGAGTTACTTTTTTTTTTTTTTTCCAAGTGTTGCGTCCCAAAGGAAATGCAGCGAAAGCACTACAGACTACCTTACAAGTGAGTAAACTCTGAGCGTGCAGCGTATTCCACCTAAACGCCTAAAACAGCCAAGAGAAACACACTTCTGCCACCAACTCTATATGATACTTAAATCACGGGAAGACAAGGAACACACATATCCAGCTGTTACACAAAGAGAGAGCCAGTAGTGCTTTACTGTGATAGGAAAACCAAGTAAGTATTGACACACTGATGGCCCTCGCCACCCGTCACCCACATGACCTGAGCAGGTAAAGCCATTTAACATCTGCCCAGTGCTGCTCCAACCAAGGGAGTTATTAGGGTGTGTAGGAAGCTCTTTATACACACACACACACACACACACACTCCAAACTGTTTATCAATAGAATACAAACACAAAGGCGCCATGGGCAGAGCCAGGTCCCTACCCAGCTGCAGCTCCAGTGTCCCAGGAGGCGCTTTCTGCAGCCCAGACCTCACAACCCTCCCCCAGCGAGTGCCTAGCCTCCAAATGAATTGAGGGGCTGTATGCCACCGCTACCAATCACCGAGCCCATGCAAAGTCACACGCACAAACAGGCACACACTAGCCAGACACTAGCCACCTCCTCCTCCAACACCCCCCACCCCAGTGCTCGCTGCGCCCTGCCTCCTGATAAGCTGGTTTGCCAGGCTTGCCAGCGCCGCTGATGGCTCCGTTTGCACAACGACTCCATTGTTGCCATGCAGAGTGGACAACTGCACTTTGGACCTTTCAGTGGGGAAGTCTTTTATTGTGTTTCCCTTAAGGGCATCCACTGTGGTTTATCTGCAACCTGACAACCACTCACTTTAAACACTGCATTTAGGATATCTAAGTATAGAAAACATAAACAGCAGTCGATGCGTGTCGTCTCCTGGTGTTTAGTTCAGTTGGGTTGCCTTAGCTGTTGATTTTTCCAGAGCTTAAAAAAAAAACTCACTAAGAATGATAAAAGGCTGCTGAATTATCGGTGTGCTGTCTGTGTTTCTGGGACTAGATCCACTGCTGGCTGACCTTTTCCACGAAGCAATATTGAACATAATAGTTGGGCTGAGTTAAGTGATTGCAATTTATGAGTCCATTTAACTTGATTCAATATTGGATGACAAATGACTACCTCAGTGAAGTAAAGCTTACATACACAAGATAATGGCACTACGTTCAAATACTGAGCTTTATCAAACTCAACAATCAGCTCAGTGTCTACTGCAAGTCTGGCTCGGTGGAGGGATGAACAGAATTTTAAAAACGGACCAAGACGCTGCAAATGGTGTAGGAAGGAGAGGTTGCGTATTAAATATCGGAAGATCCAAACTCGTTTTTTGGCTGAAACTCCATTAGCTAAAATTGATGTGCACTGAATGGATGTTGCCACTCTGAATCTGGTCAATTGGCCCGGCGGATTAAGTGTATCAAATCCATTTTGCTGAGTGCATTGAAGAAGTGTCAAAATGAAACATTTTCAATTTAGCCCCCTTTAAGTCGGAGATTTCTTCACTCCGCTGTAGAACACGCTGCTTACCCTGCAAAAAAAAACAAAAAAAAAAACAGGCAGGAACACGCAGCTAACGTGGCCTGGGCATTAAATTAGTCTGACACAATCCACATATTTGATTCATCGTTTGGCCAGAAAAGAGCAACAAGACTTTTTCGGCCTGCAGCCCTGACTATAAAGAAACAATGGAGCCTACTTTGCACACTCCTCACTGCTCTCTTCTCAGCCACATCCTCTTGGATTTTATGACTCTGGTTAAAATGCAACCATTAAATATTCATGTGCAAGGGCTTTCACCCGTGAAGCAGTTCACCCCCCCCCCTCTCTCTCTCTCTCTCTCCGAGCTTTGGAGAAAGTGAGAAACTTTTTGATTTTAACTGACAGGAGCTAAATATTAAAAGAGAAGCTTTGGGAGTTCAGCTAAGTTATTTCTGATATCCTACTCTGCTCTGATATCGACCTTCGCGGCTTTCATTCTCATTGTCCTTAAAAATGCAGAATGTAGTGAGTGTTTTATAATGTGTGTGAGTGAGTTAACATGGCAATACAAACTAGTGAGATTAATGAAAACAAACATTCAGCGGCATGATCAATACTGATGGTGGACAACCATTACAAAGAAAATACTGTTTTTTTTGTCATCAGCAAACAGAACACCACATATATCACAAAATATATCTTTGATAAATATCGCTCATTCATTTTTCACTTGTTGTCTTTGCTGTTTATTATCCCAAAAAAAATGTATGAAATAATTCACACATTTCCCTGCTAAATCCACAACATAGTAAGCTGTAAAGGTTTAAGGAAGAAATGATGTCTTCAGGTATACACAGTCGTACAAACGAGGCCAGACTGTGATTTTGCTGCAGGGACCATTAAGGAAATTTTTATGAGATGTAATTTGGCTACATTTGATTTCATATACAAATTGAGGGACGCGACATTCAGGGCCTCTCAAATAAGGGATTTCATAGACAAATCGAGGGACGGCTCGGATATGCGAGGCGTCCGCCTTTTCTTTATGCTCAGGGTGGCAGAAAGCACGTACGGCAAACCGCTGTGACAAGTTGATTTTGCCTCATAAATTTACAGGGGGACAGTAAAATGAAGTCGAACAATCCGGTTTGTTGTCAGGAAAACGGGGGGAAGCGTTCATCACCGGCGCGACGAGTATGTGACTCGCATGAAAATTCATTGGTTTCATTCGTTTTGAGCTAATCTTTTTAGTGCATTGGGAGTAGCACTTCTCACCACTCGCTAATGAATGACGGATTGAACTAATCATTAGGATGGTTATGAATTATATTATGTCAACTGAGCACTGCTGCAAGCCAGTTTTCATTCAATCACTGTTTGAATTTGAACACCACGTCGCCGCTCGCAGTGTACGAGAAGCATGCAGAACCGATTACTCTTCATTCTCCTCCATCAGTCACCACCACGAGTCTACCCCTGCTCCGGCGTTGTTGGACAGCCGATTGAACTGAACGTGAATCAAAAGAACGGCTCTCTCTGCTGAACGGCTTTGCAAGAGCCCACTCGCAAAGAAAAGAGTCAAACTTTCCATCACTGCTCAAAAAAAAGTTGAGCATCGCGTGTGAAACGTGGAGGCTTTGTGGAGCATTCTCCCCACTCTTGGACGGTTGCCCTGCTCTTTTGAAGGAGTTTTTTTCTTCAAAGCAAACCCTGGGTGACATTACCCATCCCTCTCCCAATTAATATTTATTAAAAACATCCAAGAAATACGGCACGTTTAATAGCGTCACAACTAGCCTGTCAAAAACAAACACAGAGCTCACAAAGACAAAAGTGGATCTTTCATAACCAGCATTTAATCTGCTGTAATGATTTACAATATGACAAGTCAGACAAAAATTACTGTGACAGATTGAATGGAACCTAACATAAATATAATTACAGCTCACATGATCTTCTCCACCTCCCTCCTCCAAGGAAGTGTCTGCCTGCCGCCACACAAAGTGGATATGCTCTGCAGCCTGAAGTAATGCGGTTTTTCTGATTCGCTCATCAAGATCAGCCAGTGCCAACAAACCAGAGCCACATAAACCATCATGAATGTGTCAGTACTTTAAGTGGCAAGGCCTTATTAGCAGGTACTTTACCTGAATTAGTGTGGTAGGCGGCGATAATTGTGGCTGTGCACCAAAACCTAGCCACGCTGTTTGACCTCATACTGGAGGAAAGTCAACCAAAACCACAGAACAATGGCGTGTGGTAATTCTCAAATACAAAAGCTGCAGCTAATAATTGGAATAATGGGACTCCGTTCTGAGGACAGATGCTTTAAAATACTGTGAAAACATGCTGAGAGTGTGTTGGCGGTGCCTTTAGACATGCTGTCTGTGTGTGTGGGATTGAGACGGAGCAGCTCAACGTTGAAGCGCTGAAGACATTGAATGTACAGACCCGAGAAAATGGAAGGGTGAAAGATAATGAATGCAAAACTACAGCGTAAGAACAGTTATTAAAGTTGTTTACAAAGTTGTGTAGTGGCTACGCCGTTCTGCCCCCAAAGGCTGAACTGTAAACCTGCAAGAAGTGGCGACTCATATGGGTAACTCTCCAGGAGAAAGCCACCGTGCCCAACCCCCCGGCCAGCCCAGATTAGGTTTCACATTCCTACCTCACAAATATAAAAAAGCACAGGAGAGACAGAGAGGTAGGATGTCAGACAAACACTGTTTTGTTGAGACATTTCCAACCTCAAACTATTTCACTCACACACTGATGATGTTTACGCCGTGAGTCAAGAACAAGGGTATCTTGTCTCCCTTGTTCTCCATCCCAGCTGTGCAGGCTTCCCCGCCTCGCGCTATTACAAACCTACATGAGCAGGAATGTGAGAAGGCAGGCATGCACCGTGTACGTCCGTGGCTGGTGCGCCTTGCTCTGCGGCGCTGGCGACAAAGAGGATGCTGGGCCCTCGGGTGCCCTGCCCTGTGAGCATCTCTCTCTCTCTCTCTCTCTCTCTCTCTCTCTCTCTCAGCCTAACACCAAAGTGTCTGTGACTCAATCATGCCCTCCTTTGAGAGCAGATGGTCAAAAATAGCGTTCGCCATCGACACACACCGTTTACCAAGGAGTAAGAGGTGCAATGTGTGCGCGCGTGCATGTGTGTGTGTGGGTGGATGTGTGTGTGTGTGTGTGTGCGCCATAAAGGAGTAAAAATAATCTGGTCAGTTACAGCCTCTCTGTTTGATGCTGCCAAAGTGAAAACACCCCATTGTCAGAAAAAAAAGCTTATGCAATCTGTGCCTATAAATAGGAGTGTAAATGTGTGTTTGTGTGTGTGTGTGTGTCTGAGTGTGTATTTAGAAACAAACAAACACTGCCCAATTAATTATAATTTATCAGCAACAGTGGTCGTTATGTTATCTTTGATTACTATTACTGTATGTAACAATCACTGGTTTCTGCGGCAGTAACCATTCATTTCCTGAAGCTGGCGTTGGAGCCAGGACAGCCAGCCAGCCACCGGATGGGGGTACATAAGGAAACGGACAGGACGTGTTTACAGAGCGGTTATTTAAAGTCACCAGTGGGACGGCCCCGGCCGAGAAGGACGGCCGATGCACGTGGCCGCATGCCATTTCTTTAGCCCACGCATCGTGCCGATACACAAACACACACACACACACACACACTCGCATCCTGAAATCGCAGGTCATCCCAACATAGCGAGTGGTTTTCTTAGCGTATTCCTTCTATCATGGTCTTCATTTATCGCCCACAGCTGTCAAGTCAGTGTATGTGCTGATGCATACTCTGCACCTGAGCCAAGCATGGGCAACCGCATACAAAACAACATGGTAGGTTAGGTATATAAAGTAAGATGACACATGGATTGCAGGTGTGGTGTCAGTACAGCCAGCGCTTTGTCAGAAGATTTTGATTGACCAGCGTTTGTGAAAGTGAAATTAGGTCACTGCAGGGATAAAAATCACTTCTAACATTGTTAAAACAAACTATGGTTAAAGCTGCGCTGGGCAACTTTGTACATTGGTGGCTCCAAATCACAGCGAGAGGTAACTGTTTGAGAAATCATGTAACACAGCACACTTGTGTTTACCAGGCTGGCCAGTGTGTGATCACTTCATACCAAAAGGATACCAAAAGGACAAGATGTAACCTTTTCTGGATGGAGCGCTCCCTCCATCCCTTTAGGAGTTTGTAATTTACTATTAAGTTTTGATTCGTCACTTCCTGTGGGCGGAGGATTGTCCATACCAGACCAGAATAGGGAGAATCTACGGCGTCTCAATTAGAGGGGATGGGACGCTCTTCTCTTCTCTGTGGCAGCCCCACTTTGTGATTTAGTCTGAAAAATCTTACCTAGCTTTAACATGAAAACAATCCACATAGGTCATTTTTTTTAAAAAGACTTCAAATTTAGACTGACAAAGTCTGTAACAGTTACACCGCACATGATAGTGTCTCCATCTCCTCATGCCAGATTTCTTCAAACACCTTCACAGACAAGACCTGCCCCGGATAGCTGGCAAACACAGCAGAGTAATGATGGTACCCAGCAAAACTAACAGCCTCGCTGACCCCAAATCCCACTTGCCACAGCCTGAACAAATAACAGCGCACTTGGCAAAAATATAATCAGTTAGCCTGTTAGCTGTTCTAGCTATTACCACTGCATTTTTCACCGGCAACAGGAGCACGGCTGGGATTACGCCAAGCAGCTCTGCTTGAAGTGCCACTGAACAAGGCACTAAACTCCAAACGGGTCCACTCCAAATGCACTCTGAAATGATTAGCAGGTTGAATTAGTTTATCTAATAATAAAAATGTCACATCGCTTCCTTCTCTCACCTGACAAAACTATTGTGCATGCCACAGTTGACATTCAAATGGAGCCCCCGCCACCGAGGGTCAGCTCAGGCTCTGCCACGCTGAATATGCAAAGGAAAACAGGTGATATGCAAACAGATATTGAAATAACATAACTCTGGTGTGTCGGCGTATGGCAGCAGACAAATGAGACGCAGCGCAACATGTGGGGGATTTTATCGACTCGTGTTTTACATCTTGAAAGCAAACCTGGAAACATTTGACAAAGACTTTCTTCTGTCTTTGGGGTTGGGCGGCGGGGGTGTTGGAGAGGGGGGTATGTTGCTAGGTAAAGAGATTACCCCCAGTCCTTTTCTTAAACGGAGAGACACAGACTGAGAGAAAGAGAGAAAATGGAGAGAGAGAATGGGGGGAAGGACATTTCCCTGTGTATTAGTAAATCCCAGTTAATTTGCCCTGTCAGAGAACAATGAGATATGGACCCCCGCAGGCTCTGTTGAATGTAATTCCACCACTTCCCCAGAATCACCTTCATTACTCAGAGGTGTGGATATTTCTCCCTCACTAGACGCCGTGGCGACAGTCGATGTTTCAACACAGCGCCCAGAGGAGTCTTTCCAGTACCCATTTTTTGATAGCGAGATTACACCTCTTGAGACGTTTTCAAATTTCAAGTATAGCTGCTACTTTCCTCGGTCCACGCAGACATTTGGGGGGTGAAATACGTCTGCCGGTGCGATGTAACCCGCGTGCTGTTTTTCAGCATCGCGGCTTTTGACAATCACATTTTCCTTCAGGGTTTCCTGGGTTGAACCTTGTTTAATTTATAGAAGCCAAGACTTTGGAGTAGTTGGATGTTATTCATGATTCAAAGCCTTTCACTTACACTTACACTGGGGCGCTGCATTGTGACATCCTCTGCGTATGTTTTTCACAGCGTGTCACATTTAAGATGCATGAGCCCGTGACTGGTGGTGGGGGGGCCTTTAAAGCTCCAATCCAATCTCCAATACAGGTCTGGTTTGCTCCAATAATTGCCAACAACACAGATCTACAACTGTTTACAGCTTCAAATCGCATTTACACTTCGCCTCCATGTCATCGAGAGCCCCGTCAATCAGTCTGAGTGCAAAAAATATCTCCAATCCAATCAAAACCTAGACTTAATTGAGACTTCAAAGAGATGAAGAATTTCACTTGGACTATCAGGCAGGCGTGGCATCAAGCCAAACATGTTTAGACCTATTAATCATGTGAGATGTGTGTTTTCTGTTACTGCTAGCTTCCTCTCCAGCCTGGCTGCAGCTGTAAGAGAAGGCTGTCCTATTGTTCGGACTAACAAGGGGGTGCGGAGGTCACTTGCATTTTCACAAGGGCTTCGCCAGAGGGGTTTGAGGAAGCAACCCGGCACACCAGTCTGTTTGGTGTGGATCTAACACCAAAGCTTTTTCTATAAAGTCGCATCATTCACAGCCTATTCTAAAAGGGGGATAGATTAGATTAAGTGAGATTATGCAGAGAGGGGCTCCCTAAAAAGAGCAAAAATAACACACTCAGTACTTAGCAGATGAGTCAACAGTGGGATTAAGCCGAAAGGACAAGTTCAAATCCAACGCTAATACGCACAACGGTCATCCTTCCACAAGCTCAACTTTTCTAAGTGGCCTCAAATGTTGTTCCACGTCCACAAGTGCTAGCAATAACAACAATTGTACATCTTCAACTTTTATTACCACCATACTTAGGCTATATGAAAAAGATTCTAGCTAAAGAACTCTACAATTTCATCTCAAAACTAAAAAATGGGGGGTTATTTTTCCTCTCTTAGTCAAACCATCATCCCCATCTTCCCTCCCTATCAGGCTCTGTGTGTGTGTGTGTGTGTGTGTGTGTGTGTGTGTGTGTGTGTGTGTGTGTGTGTGTGTGTGTGTGTGTGTGTACTGTTTCAGTACGTGCAATAACAACTCCTATCACCAATGCACCCGAAAATACGCACAGAGTAGTTGCACACTCTAATATGATTAAATGATCTGTGGTCTGGCGTCACTCCCAGCACCTCTCCCATCCCTCGCTCCTCGCTATATCTGCCTCTTGCATAAACGCAAAAAACACACACACACACACACACACACACACACACACACACACACACACACACACACACAGAGATTCCCTCTCCCTGAGCCGTGTTTTGAAAATAGACGCTTCGTATTAACAGTCAACAGTCAAGCTGACAGGTACAGTATGACCATTCTCTCTATCTATACACCCCTTGGTGGATATCTGTTCCCGCCACATGTCACCGTGGCTCGGCTTCACCGTGGTGGAGCATTACCAATCTCACAAACACACATGCATGAGGAATGTAGAATGGCAACCCAACACATGTGACAAGGGGGGTAATGGTGTGGTGGATCTCACCACCAGAGATGATATTTCAGCATGAGAATTAGCTTGTGATGCTGTAATTGCACATGAATAACATATTAGAGCGTTCATTAAAACGAAGTGCTATAACGCCATTAGGGTGCATCTATGAAACCGATGTAAACCATGAAGACACTATAAGTGCCCGGTGACACACTTTCTTTATGGAAAGCGCCAGGCTTGCCCTGCATTCTTCTTACTCGGTGAAAAAAGCCATACCAGTGGGGTGATTCATCCCAGGAGTTCATTCTGCCGAGCAAAGACAACACAAAAAGGACCTTGAGCGAAACCTACACAAACCTCCCACAGGCTCTGACCAGGGAGGGAAGAGCAGTTGGTTTCTCGCTCGTTCGCCTTTTCCCTGTTAGACTACTTAAGAAGGCTTTCTATACACATTTCTTTTTTCAGGAGCTGTTCCCCACAAGTGGAATTCCCAAGGCAAATCAATAACATTATGACATTACACGCCATCTAACAGCCCTGTTTACCAGCTACTTTAGAGCACATTGTTGGTTAATGGAGGCTCGAGACGCAAACCATCGGGAGATGTTTTAGTATTCCTGCTATACTGCAGAGCAAAACGATCTGCAGTATTTCAAGCAGCAGTAATTATCTCCAAACTCTCTCTCTCTCTCTCTCTCTCTTTGTCATTTGAGTGTAAAATGACGCCGTATACTATATTATTTCAGGACCATTTCAAGCCAAAGGAGCATCAATGTAAGAGGTAGCATGTAAGCCACAGATACAGGCAACATTTTAGTGCTCAAGTGTGGCTAGTTGAGACAGAGGCGTTTGGTCTCCACATAGCCAGGCTAGCAGTGCTGCTGGAGGGTAATGAGGCCTCTTGTGTGTCCTCTCTGATCTGAGAGTTGAATAATTTCCCATGTGGCACAGCCATTTCCAGCTTCCGCCTATGCTCTCACCTCATCGGGTGGGTGGAAAGGCGAGAGCAAGACTCCCACCCTCCGTGGACAACATGTTGCCATTGTCAATCCACAGTGCCACACACAGACCTTAGGCTGGCTGCAATCCAGACAGAATAGCTTTGCTCAAGTGTTTTGTATTTCACATGGGTTGATAAAAAGAGTGAAGTTGCAACGGGGCTTTTATTATGTAACGACTTATTTTCTTTATGTGTATAAACTGATAAAAATGGACTCAATTATTTATAAAGTGGAATATCCACGCGATATTCTGTGGCACAAGCAGCTGAACGTCCTTTTACAGTTTTATTCCCCCTTGCTATGTGCTGAACCCTTTCACTGGTCAGGAGGAAAAGCAGAGTTAATAAATGGTCTACTTCAGCACCCAGACGCACGTGCTGGGTTGCAGATCTCAGTTTCAATGTGTCTTTTGTTTGACGGCTGGTGTTTCAACATCCTCAACTTGAATAGAAGGAGGTCAGCCTGGTGGGGTCTGCGCCATGGTTATTCAGGAGCTCAACCTAGGGCCCCAAAGAGGTGGGGTGACTGGGGAGGGGACGGGATAGAAAATCTCCCCCCCCCCCACCATGACACTACCCTGAATCCTGATTCCTATCAAGTAACTGATGGGAAATTGGATGTTTCCCCAGATGTTTCCCCAGACAAACACAGCTCAGTCAGTGCTTAATCACTCATGCCGTCCAGTGCTTCTGACGCATCAGAGGTCGTCCCACGCAGAGATTGAGCAAGGGGGACCAAGTGCATAAAGATGGCGACTTCCTAGTTTGATGTCATTACCCATCCTGCAATGCTAGTGCTTAGCATTGCAGGATGAAATGCAGGATGAAATGCATTTAAAAGTTCGGAAACCATCGAAAACAGCGGCGACGTCGGCCGGTTGAGACAGTCCAGGAGGGACTGTCACTTGGGTTGCATGACAGAAATGTAAACACATTGGTTAGGCAATGCCCTGAAGTGACTGAGGCTACTCAATAGCCGGTGTCACTACAGAAGTTTCAAATGACCCCCACAGCAGCTGTGTCCAAACAGCGCTGTCTGCTGCGAGTACAGGACGATTTCAGAGGCTGCAGCTCGAAGCAGAGAGGGAGAATGAACTTTTTGAGCAGCAAAACGAAAGCAAGAAGACGTCTCCCGACCTCTCACCTAAAAAAAGACACAAGAAACATCTGCGTGTGTGTTTGTGTGATGCTCCTGAGCTATGATTAGAAGAAGCTGAAGCAGTGCACGGGTACACACTACCATGTATACACTTCAACTCTGCTATTACAGCTGACTGAAAGAAACTCTCTCTCTCTCTCTCTCTCTCATTGACAATAGTTAGGAAGCAGATCAGGGAGCTGTGTCTGGCTTACTTTTTTCCACTTGGCCATTCTTTTGCTTCCTGGACAGATGTACAGCAGTGAAAAGGAACCCAGTTCTATACAAGAGGCCCTCAGTCCCAACTGGACCCATATGCAGACACCAGGAATTTGGAGAGTCAACTTGCTATACCCATATGAAGCAGTAATGTCCTACAGCCACAAAAACACACCGGGTTGTGACATATATTTAACCCTCACACAATGATCAGTCGGCAGTGTTCACATGTGGGGGAAATAACGATAACATTACAATTAAATAATAACACACACACATAGGTTAAGATATTCAACTGCAGTGACCACTGTCTCGTCTTCTTACTAGTTAAGTCTGCAGCTTGCATGTATCACCACAATATCAGAGCACGGTTTAACACAGATTAGACGGAAACCATGTGTTTTGTGCACGTCAAGTACAAAAGTAAAGCAAGAGCAACGTCTAAACCTTGCACACACACACACACACACACACACATACACACGTAAACACACACCGCGGCTTGATTCATTCTGCAAGCGACAACGCATACAGGCTGCTACAAATGTAGCCTCCAAGCCCGACGCTTAAAGATCAACGCGGCATCTGTTAACTGGCGAAATGCACAACCTGCTTAAGAACCGGCAATCCAAGCCCGGTCGCGCAGAGGAGCCCGGTAGTAATAATAAGGCAGCGGGTTATTATTACAGGCTACGACGTGCGGCTCAACGCCTGTTCAAGTGGTCACTCTATTGTTGAGAAACAATCTGAGACCAAAGTGGAAACAAAACCTTCCCGAGACGGAGAGGTGCGCAACGCGACACTGGGAACAACCGCCGTTTAAGTTTACTTCTACTCACCGGATTTCGAAACAGAGAAAGTCCTCGGTAATTTTCGGCTCTCGTTTTTAAATATCTTCCCCCCTCACGGCCACTGAGAATGGGCTCAACGTCAGTGGGTGAGTAACTGAATCAACTAGGAGAGAGCGCAGTAAGTTGAAGTGTCAAATTACATTGGCTATTCTATTACCAAAGGGACCCATGCTCGGTGGCTGCTGACAAAACGTGTCGCGGATTTTCCAACGGGGAGCCATTAGCAGGCGCGCGGGGTCGGACCTGGACTGTCGCTCAGCAGCCATCTGGTACACTGGATCTGCTGGAGCACGCAGCTTACTGTGGTATTACCTATGCTTACTGCATTGTAGCAACATGACGTTCATTCATTTTTAAGCGTTTTTAGAAAAAGGAAATCTAACAACAAAAGGTACCTTGATATGCACTTAATATTTTGAATCAATACCTATGAAATATGATTCATTTTATTTTGTGTCCCTATATTTATGAAATAAGCCTAATTACACATTTTTTGTCATAATGGAATCAAATATAATAATAGACTACTTCTACTATTACTACTACGACTAATAATAATAGTACTGCTACTACTAATAATAATAATACAAAATAATATTTAATTATAGCTTGTGTTATTGTTATTGCTATTATTAATAGTACATAATTAATAAATATATTACTATTACAATCATTAACGCTTTATACGTTTTATTATTTGGTTTAAATAAAATAATATTTTTACTACCATTATTATTATTACTACAACTATTACTATCACTACTGCTCATAATAATAATAATAATAATAATAATAATAATAGTATATTTTTGGAGAATGAAGAGGATAACGAGCACCATGATGATGACGATGCAGCCTCTCATCCATCCCCTCTTACTTATGTCAATACTCTGAAAGCCCATTAATCTCTTCCCTCCACCGTCGTGGTGTGATCCGCCTCGGAAGAGACGCCACCCTCCGTGTTTTACAGGTCACCGGCCTCCGATGGAAAGCTCTGAATAACAAAGACATGTTTGAGAGCAGCAGCGGCATCAGCAGCAGGCTGGGCTGAGTGCTGACGTCAGGGAGCCATGACTGTGCCAAGCAGCATCTCACACACACACTCCGGTCCACCACCACCTCCACCACACTGACCGACCTGCTGCTGCTGCTGTGGCCTGGGAGCACTCCTTCAAGTCAAAAGTTATCTCACGCGAGTCACAACAGCCTGAGTGCTTTAAGAGGTTTTTTATAAGTTGGGGTGTGCTCATGGTCAGTTTAAGCACAACTGAGTTTTTCAGCTCTATTAATCTATCTGAAGTACTTTTTGTTTTTTTGTATACACTAAGAGATACACATTGCCGGTTTGATTTGAGTCCTCTGAGCCCTTGCTTGTTGGCCTGTGTATCTACCCCAGCTGTCTAAGTTAGGGGGAGGGATGTGCTGGAACAATAGGCACCATTTGTCCTGCTAAAAGGTGACAGGAAGCATTGATTTCAGCCTGTTCCACACATGTAAGCCATCCCCGAATTGCCTACTGTGAATATTTCCCACTTAAGGAAATTGGAAAATATTCAGTAATTGTGATTTGCAGTAATGACATTGTGATAAAGGAATGATGTTCTGATTCCAGGACACCAAAGCCATAGTATTGAGTTACAATACAATAAAGCTCTCTCATTATCAATTGAGAAGTCCAATAATACGCAACATAAACAGCACACCCACATGCACAAATATATATAGAGAGAGAGGGAAAACAAAAAGACAAAACCAACAAAAAACAAATGATTAAGTGTAAATCACCATGATAGCCTGATGATTCGGTCTAATCAGAGCCTATCCAGCCTGCTAAATAATATTTCATTTGCAGAATCTGCAGCTGCTAAAATATAAAACCCGGAGGTTATTTTAGATGCCAGAATCCCATTTGAATCTGAGGTGAAGTTTTCACTGTATTATTTAATTGGAGATCAAATGAAGGCATGGTATACAAGATGAAGTTATTTAGATCTATATTTCAGATTTTTTAAATGCAGCTAGGCAGCTATACCGTGTCCTCACCACAAGAAATTCCTAAATTGCAGCTTGTTTAAGAACTAGTTACCCACAATAGCTCTCAATCCCCAAATTCTGCTAAGCCACTTTAGCTTGTCACCCTCAGCTGGGAGGTCTATTCTCTTAGAAATAGTTTATTACCGGCATTTAGGTTAATTACAGTGGTAAATTCCAGGTATAGGTTAAATATTTGACCTATCAAGGTAGCTTGGGGACGCAGGGTGGGGACAGGGGGTGTGTGGAAGGGGCTGTTTAAATTTGGCTTATTGCATCCAAAAGGATTTTGGGAAACTGTAGCAGTTAAAAAATGCAGGAGACAATATAGCCACAGTCAGTCAAAATGTGGGGATATGATGGTTATTTTACCCACATGGTATGAAACGATATGAATTGATTATTGGACATTCTCAGTGCACCGATTTTGAACAGGATAATTGGCCCATCATGATATTTTCCCTCTAATATACCAGAGGGATATTGTCTTCCATTGTGAAAGGGAATGACACTCCAGGATGCCAGACCTGTGATCACAGTGTTGTGATGCCTTCACTCCTGAGATGATGTGACATATGTGATGTTCACCAGCACAGAAGGCACACTGGTCCAAATATAGACGGGGATTTTCCTTATCAACTGGGTCAAGACTGAGACAAAAAAACACTCAGTTAATGGTGATGGTTTGGGTTGTAAATACATGCTTGTGAATAAAAGAGGATTGAGCGTGTAGAGAAAATTAATGAATGAATGAAACATTTACTGTTCATTGTGCATTTAATAAAACATTTTATTTAACTACTTAAAAAAACATCTCATAATATCACCCTAGTATGAAGACTTGGCGTAGGAACCCCATGTCGTCTGTTACTACCCTATTTACTCAGCCCAGCAGCCCTGGCGCTTCAACAGAAAACCTTTGGCCAGATGGCTGCCATGAAGATGGATGGACTGTATGGGGCAACACCAGCTCTAGCGGCATTGGTGTCTCAGATTATGTTTAACGGTTTGGTGGCAAAATCACCAGCAGTCAGTCCAATCTTGTAATGGAAGCATAGACAATGTTGCTACCAGCCTCGATTTTACGACTTCAAAATTCAAAAAGTTGTAACATCAAACCAGCATAGCCAACTGTCAATCCTGTTGTTATTATTATGCTACATTAATCCAAAAGATCAACCTTTTGCTTAAAACACAATTTTATATCATTAAATCTTCATATAAAATTAAGTAAATATTTTTGCATTTGTTTCCTGATAGTTTTCATCTCATAGTTTTTCTGCTGAGATAATCAAATTGTGAGCCGCCCTGGTTGTGGATGCAAAAAATTGTTGTACAAAAAAACCCTTAAATGCGAACTATATCTCAAATTGACTTCACCCCACAAGTCCTACTGCTCCTTAAATTTGAAAAAAAAAAAGCACAATGTGATCTTTGAAAGTTGTAGGGAGGGAGATGTCTGTGTTTTCATTTACAGCTCCCACCTGGTTTATGAATGAACAACCACCGGGCTCCGAAGACCAGCCCACATCCTCCACAACCAACCACTGGCTGTCTTCCAGTCAAAATGTTCACAGTGCACACTTGACTGTGCTGTGGATAGAGAGCTCATGCAGCAGGCTGGTGCGTCCAAAGGTCCGGGAGAAAAGAACGAGGGAGAGCAAGAGAGCGAGAGAGATTGTATTGGAGATGTAATTCCCAAGGCTCCACTTACTACGACGTTCAAGAGCTCTGCTGGCATGTGTTCCCTCGCTTTCTTTAGCTGAAAATAAAAAACACACAAGAGTTAAATCAGTCCATTTGGTTGTAGACAATCGTATCAACGCTCTCAATCTGAGAAAAAGTTTCATTTTGGAAAGCCCCTAAGCTCCCCGTGTCTCTTTCCCAAACAACTTACTTATTTGAGGTTTGTTATGTGTGTGACCTGGTGACAGCATCGCAGACTGAGCAGTGGAGGCCGGTCAACAAATAGGATTGTGAGGGATGGAGGGAGTCAGTGAGGGGCAATGAGGAGGAGGAGGACAGGGATCTGCAAACAGAGGACAGGAGCAGCAGCACGGTGCACCATTTGACAAGAAGGCATGAGGGAAATCTATTAAAGCGCCATTGATTCTCATTAGAGCGAGGGGGGAGAGAGACAGACAGAGAGAGACATATCAAGGCTACCATGGGACAGGTTCTGGTGAAGCCTCTCGATGATTTCCTTCCCTTGTTTATCCCTCCTTCATCATCTCTACGGCGAGGGTGAGCAATACCAGCAGAAAGCAGGCTGCTTGCACCCCATGCTGCTCTGCTTTGGGGAGCAGCGAGCCAATCAATGTGTGCTCACAAAGGGGGAAGAGCATTCAGAAAGCCAACTGTTCCCTTAGGCCATGGGCAATGAAGAAGGGGGAGAGAGAGAGAGAGAGAGAGAGGGAGAGACGGTGCAGAGAGAAAGAGAAAGGGGGTGGGAGGGGGGGTGGGGTGACATGTTTCCTTTGCTACTATACTGAGAAGAATAACATCAGCACTGCAACACTGGCATGCAGCAGCTACATTGAGTTGGCAAAATATCGCACTCTATAAACTAGAAATACAATATTGCTCGTTGAACCAAATACACAACAATGCCGATCAACGCTGTGTCAACACCTTATGTTCAGTATCGGCGGGTTGGAGCGCCTTCATTTAAACAGACACTAATAAATCAAGCCGTTATCGTCACTCATAGGTACCATTCAATTATTTGTTGTCTTTATTAAACAGTGCAGCACCACTGAACCATATGTGTGTGTGTGTGTGTGTGTGTTATAGATGTTTTGTCATGCACCAGGAATTATGTATAATTTGCGTCAAACAATCCCTGCATGGCAGATTGAGCTCACAGTGGGTGTCCCACTTAATAAAATCACTTAGTGTAACAATTCCCACCTTGACATCCCTCTGTTCCTCTCAGAGAGCAGGTTATGTATATTGCTATGAAGACTTTTTTTTTGTTTTCCTTTTATGTATTACCTGACAGAAGGTTAACTAGCTATTTCCAGCCCCATTATTCTCCTGTAACCCCAGGGCAGAGTGAAAAGTCAATTATAGTCAAAGCATGACTTACTGTGTTTGTCAGAATCCCCGGCTTGCGATATACTCGGCAGAATCATTTTCAGCTAAATGTGAGAGTTTAATTATTAGCAAGGCATTACAGGACTTAATGAGATACCACAGCAAATTGCCTTGTAGTTTCACATGGACTGATAGAGAAAAAAAAAAAAGGCAGCTCACCAGGACAGCAGTTCCTCAACAATATCAGAAGTAGTTCTGTCTGGCGCTGTGACATTTAAGTAAGATACTCTCTTTATCTTAGAGGATGGGTTCCGGCTCCTCGACTGGAAAATGTCACTTGTTTTTTAAGGTCACGACGAATCTCTTCAGTTACTTTTTCATCAAAGGAGCTTAGTTGATTGATACCCTCTTATGTTAATTTGACCAGTTTAGCTCTACAACAGGCATGGACACACCTGATCATTCTTTAGTCAATAAAACCTGAAACTGGAAATGAATTCAAAGCAAAACTCCACCATCAGATACTCGTACACTGTATATCTGTGTAAGAGTATGTATGCTGTATATATTTCAAGCATTTCAAGGTAAGCCTCGTCCACTTCTACTTCCAGTAGTGATTTCCTACATTTCCCAGAATGACTTTCGACAATCCCACTGGCATAATCCCAAGGGCCCAGGTGCAGGAATTGCTATGGACCCACTATGCTGCATGCATCATTACCCCTGCAACAAGGTAAATGTGAGAAAATCATAGATTAAAATCCTGTGCATCCACAAACAGCCTACGTAGCATCAATTTATTCTAGCTAGCTAACATTAGCGTGATAGAGCTAGATAGCTAATTGGACGGCAGTAGCACTAACTTGACTGTAATTCATTGCTAGGTTGTTGAAACAGTGTCTGTTTAATAGCATAAGAAACTATTATTTGGCAGGCAAACTGACTGTGAACCTTCTACCCTCAGACTGAGGGCTTGTAGTCAGTGCAGCAGGTGGTAGGGCGATGCCACAATCACTAGCATCAGCTTCAAAATGTCCCTCTGCTCCTCCCCAGTGACAGGTGGACCTGATGAAGGCTTGCCTATGAATTTATCTAACTTGGGCAGTTTTGCAACCTCCCTGCCTCCCTTTTTTTTTTTGCATTTTTGTCCATTCTTGTGTCCTCCATGATACATTTGACATAATATCTAACTGGTATCGAAGATGGAAGCACAGTTCCAAAACAAAAGAATGCAAGGATGGAGGACGGATAAAGATGAAGTTTACCTGCCAATTTAGGATGCATCGGATAGTGAGTGCTATAATCTATAGTACAGAGCTGCTTGAAACAGATGGGAACATGAACAGCTGTGCATCTTAATTGATCGTGCACACAACGTCAAACACACAGCCCATCTCAAACTGTAAAGATGTTTGTCTTTTCCCGTTTTCATGAGAAGTTTGGTCTCTCCAAGACAACTTGAGAATAACTTTGTCTCCACAAGGACACAAGTATCGACTTGGCATTCTTGGACTTGATATTTAGCACCTCTGTATAATTTCCCATCATTCTCCCTGCTACATCACAGTGAAAAGAAAGAATCTTCTTTACAGGCAACACAGAATGTCAGTGCAGATACCCTATGAATTACATTCCTCAGTAATTCATATCTCAATGGGGGACTGAGTTTAGAGGGACTATCCAGACCAACCAGAGAATGGGCCTGAACTTGTTGCATTTAGCTGTGGGTTACACATGTAGGTGGAGAGAGCAATAGCGACAGTGGAGCCAGAGGTTTCTCATGCCTTGCACAAAGCGCAACATGTCTTGTGGCTGCATTGCATTATGGTCTATTGAGGCTCCTGTCAGTGGAGAAATGAGTATCTCTTCTACAATGGATTTCTCCCTGTAAGATTGTTGAACGTCGATGAAAAATGCTGAGTCTAGAAAGAAACCCTTGTGCTTTAATTCTTAGGGGCTGACACTAAATTCTGATGTTTGCATTGAAATATCTCAATGTGACAGTCACGTCATCTACCAGTTATCCGGTGGTAAAATACACTACCAAACTACAAAATGGGCCCAGAAATGCAAGGTACGTTGACATTCTCTGTTTTTTGTGACAGTGTTAAAGTGTTTTACAGTGGGATTTTCCTTTACACCATCCTAAATTGCACTGATTGTATTGATTCCTACAATAGTCTTCCAGAACATTATTTAAAGGGAGGAAATGCAAAAATAACCAAACAGCTTGACCTTTTTATGCACTTTCCTATTATTTATTTATTTATAGAGTTTGAATGGTCAGCTTGTAAAGCCCCATGGAGGGCAACACTAATCTGCAGACACACTCCGATACACACATATACAGACACATATACTCATGACAGCATCTACCTCTGCTGCTTTACAGCTTTCCTCATCCACCAGTCTGTTTGGCAGGGGTTGCCGGGCAACAGGCTGCACAAACACGGCACCTGACATGTCGAAAGAGAGTGCAACAAGGCTCTCAGGCACTTGCCTGCATAGCTCTGTAGACTCCGCTTACAAACATGCACTCAACATGTATTTGATTACATTTGCAAGGAAAGTCAAAAATATACACAGGAAACAATTTCACTCATGTAAAACAAAGGGCTCCTTATGACTGGCATAGAATACTACAGCTTGTATCACACTGGATGGCCTTCAAGATCTTCAGGTAATCTTGTTGAAATACCTTGAGATATTTAACACGTGACTTTATGCCTTCGTCCATGCCAGGATCGGTTTGACTGTATTACCTCCACTGCTTTTATCAGGCCCATAGTTAGTGTTACTGTTCGCAATTCAAGGAGAGGCTTTTCCATTGATCTGTTTCCTACAATGGATAAGAGTTCAGAAACAAGATGGATTTCATATATCTATTATCTGATGTGACTCCTCCTCTTTAAGAGGATATAGATTTTCTGCCACTGATTCAAGGAGTTAGGTAGGGTTGAGGATCCCCTGCTTCAAAAGGTTGTGCTCAGTGGATTTTCTCTGTTAGGTAGGATCACACACTGAACAGACGTTTCTTTTTGAGGTGTCGCTCAAATACTGTTGCTATGCTAAAACATTGTGCTAATGATTTCTTTCATGTTAACAGTGTTTTCATTGAAAAATAATCAAAATGTTTAGTAGGGTTTCTCGTCCGACAGCAGCAGAACATTTTTCTGTTTTCAATCTCTGCCTTATCAAATTGGATGCGAGTCCACCAACCCATTTCCACAATGTATTCTGCAGCCACAATGTGGACAGCATGCAGAGCATTAGTGTGCTAGACTGTCCACAAATCATCTCCTTAGTCCTTCCATCAGACTCCCTGCGTTTGGCCAGCGCTGATAAGGCCCCACCAAAATGACCAGGGGGTCACAATTTCACCACTGAAGTCAACGGCAGAGATAGACCACTGTGTCCATCAAAGTGTAACTTCAGGCTGTCTCCACAGTGTTGTCATTTCCCAGGCAGTGGGATGCTTTGAATTAATCTGAAAAACGTGGAGTGAGAGATAGCTTAGGCAGTTGTGAAGGCTGCAACTCCTTTTGGCCTCTATTTCTACCGCATTGTCAAAACATTCATGAGCTGTGAATGCAATCCTAGAATTTCACATCTCAAGAGGATGATGGTGGTGATTATTCCATTACATCTACAACCGAACTCGTAAATGTCAGAAATAATATCCTCAGTAAAAATGAACCATCCACCATCTACAGTGTTTAGCAGGTGCTAGGCACATTGTAAGAAAAAGAAGAACAAATACTCACATCAGCGGTTCAAGCTAATGGGCTTTTCCTGAAGAAGGCTATCAAGTCGACACAATGAAGTGATTGATTAAATATGTTTTTTGGGAGTATTCTTTAGAATAACCGGTGCCGTCTGAAGAGGAACCTCTTTTATTTGGTTGTCGTCAGCTACTAGCAAGCTAATGCACTAGCGTGTTTTGCCCCCACACTGTATTGTGGTGATTTGCCTCCACAGGGTTAGAGATATGTCAAATATGTACATGCAGCAGCATACGCAATCTGTACTTAAGCACTTAATCATAATCTCTTCATATGGGATTATGTGTGCTATGTAACATTTCATCCTCAGAAATCATTCCCTCACTCTAATGAATACTAATGATATAACAGTATGAACATAGTTTATATGTTTCCGGTCAAAATGTGCAAAAACACAACATGCCTTCTTCATATTTTACACCCAGTTCACAAAACATCTGATGTACTGCTAAAATGAACACAACAACAATTTCAAGTGTTACCATAGAACATGATTACATCATTACAGCATCGGGCAAGAAGTGATTGCAATTATTTTGCAGTAGTTGCACCAGTCATAAAGCATTTAGTAGTATTAGAGTGCTGTGTATCGTGGTGCATCTTCTCTGTTTAGAAGTGATCGGTAAACAGATTCTTCACAATTCAAACTAACATTGAATTAGCCTGTACTTAGTATGTGTATTGTAAAAATACACCTATTACTGCCATGTGCTCAGGTTTGGATTTAGCTGCAAGAATCATTTTAATTTGTAGTGTCCTTCAATGAAAGGTGAAAAAATCTATTCTCTATTTCAACTGTGCACTAGCACTAATCCACCTCAATATGAAATATAATACACATTAAACTAAACTAACCGAACAAAGGAGACGATACCCGTTAATTAAGGTCATATTAGGAGAATTATTGGGATCAAGTGTGTAAATAACACCGCGGTACAGCAGAAAGCCAGTCATGCTTCTATGGTGTATAGCAGGACACTCGACACTGCACAAGGACATCCTAAGGGCACTGCAAAAGCCAAAGCACATACTCAGACATACACACTCACACACACACACAACACACATAGAGGAGCTGAACCTTAAGACCTTGGAGAAGCTAAACCATTCTCATTTGAGCATTATATCGGTGCCAACTGTCAGAGGTGCCTCTTGTTGTTCCATAATGATGATCAAGCCCTTCAATCCATCGGGCTTTTCTCTTTTTTTTCTCCGCTGGGAGGCCAGGTTGTCGAACGATAAAAGGCTTTTTATGATCCTACTTTTCTCTTCCTATATGTATTGTTTGACATATGTTGTCCCCTGTATTTCCCTGACCCCTCCTTGAACCCAACACATCCATTTAATGCGGTGGATAAACGGCGGAGAGCAGGTCTCAATGCTGGGGACCTCTGGCACTCTGCTCAGTGCTGAAAGAATACTTATCCCCACTCACCCACATCAAATTCATTTTCTGGCACCGCCGCGGAGAGCAGCACCATGGTCAGATCATTTCGAGTCAAGGTAAACTGCCAGTAGTACACGCCATGAAACAAGATAAAACATGAAATATGTTGGCACACAATGAGTGATCACAATGAATGTCTGCCTCCTTAGCAATCTTATCCCAACTTCCTCTCTTTTTCCCTCACTCTCGGCAACAGTCACTTGAGTATTAGTGGCGCCGTAACCCCCGAAAGGCAATTACCATGACAACAGCAGTCAGGATTTGCACCAGAGTAATTAGTGTGGTTCAAAAAAAAGAGGGAATTATGCATCTTTGTCTGGGAATTGATATGACACACATCACAGTGTAAGGTGCAGCCCTTGGGGATGAACCTGTGGGTAGCAGGAGACAGTGAAGGAGAAAAGAGCACTATCTGAGCTAGCATACAAAGAGAAAGGCAGGAAGCTAACTGTATCAGGTAGCCCAGTGTATTAAGACCTCCATTAATCACTATGATGCAGTGGAACCAATGAATCGAGCAGCCCGTCTCTGTGGAAGTGATGTCATGCTTATGTCCACAGTAAAAAATGATGCTGGAAATGGGACTGGTGCCGGCTTCAACAGCGCTGCAGAAAAATCATAAAACATCGGCTGATGAAGAGACTCTTTCTTCAAGTATGTAAACAGTGGGCTATAGCCCCTTGATTCCTTGGTGAGAAGGAACTGGGAGACCATTTGTTTTCTCCTTTTCATTCTAGTTGAAATTCCCAGTGTAGTTTATCCTGAATCTCATTGCCCTGGATAGCAGCTTGTTGGAGGTGTGTGCAGGCTCACCTCCAGCCTTGCTCAGCCGCTGTAATAGATGTGTTTGTTGCTAAGTGGCAGTTGTAATGGGATGCTTGTTTGCCTTGCTCGGTGCACTTTCATCCTTCACTGTAGTGCTAATGCCACGCAGCAATTTGTCTCAGACTGCACGGCTTTTCAGCGGGGGAAGAAAACAAAGACATGGGGAGTCGTGCGGCATTTTACACCCTGCATACACATCTGTCTGTATGTTGTACATGTGGGTTTACTGTTTCCAGTCATTTACCACCAGTGCGGGGTGAATAGGCCACGTTCCTTTCTTCCTATAATCTTTCCTGCTGCCTTTTTCTTCAGTAGAGGCTGCCGAGGCACATGTTGGTCAGATTGAGAAGGGTCCCCCGTGGGCTGCAGTCCAGTACTGAACTGCCATATACACTGCAGTGCTCCATAAATAGAGGAGAGTGAGAGGGGAAGGGAGAGATGGGCAGAGGTGGAGGTAAGGGTAAAGATAGCACGAGGTCTCATCCCACACACTTACACCAGTGAGACTGTCACTGGCCTCAATAAATCATCGCCACAGACAATCTTCAAATTTAGGCTCCAAAGACAGGATCCCACCTCGGTCTTGATCTCTATGCTGTTGTTTCTGAATCATTTCGTGGCCTCCTTCCAGGCATGAGTCGTGTACAGTTATTGCTATTGTTAATGCATCATTTATAGGTCTAAGTACAGTATCTGTCGCACCTCGCCTACATGGAGTGAGCCAAATACTCGGGGTGTCTCAAAGTGGAGGCAGGTTTCCTTCATGTAAGTAAAATCCCCTCTATTAATGACATTACAGCGTCGTTAAAGACTAATTCTTCCCGGCATTAACGTCAGATGCTGCTGCCATAATGGTTCAGTCATTCTTGCAGTGTGTGTGTGTGGCGTGGAAATACTGTACATAGCCTGGAAGTGACATTGAACTTAATTAGACATAATCATCAGATGGTGCATTCTTGTGAATTGTCGCCGTGACCTGGATATGTGGAAATGTGTAGAAAAATACAGAATAATATGGGAAGCATATCCCTGTTTGTTCAGGAAATGTGTGGTTAATTGTTCACATAATAATTATTCCAATCTCATGCGAGATGTATTCAATGTAGAGGATTCACACACATGAGTATTATCTATAATCTATAACAAAACAAATAAAATAGGAGCTCATTATCAATGAAAATGAGATTACAATTTTATGATCCGAGCAGCATGACATCCCAAAGGTTCATTAAACCTCAGAACGATACAAACAATGTAAACGATGATGCAAAATTATTTATTTCAGATCTTATTAAACTCTGTTCAGGTCTTTCTGCACACAGCAAACAACTGAAATAGATACCTATTAGTTTTCAACAACAGCCTGCTTATGTGATCACAGCCTCGAATCCAGGAAGGATAAAACAATATTACTTCCCCTTTCATCATCTCGTTTGCATCCAACTTGCTTAACCACGGTCTATTAAATGTACCTTTATTTTTGCGTGAGGTGACATTGTGAAGAGTGAAGCTGAAGCGGCTTAAGTGGATTCCATGCTGTGTTTTGATAACTGGCTGGAGCTACAGTCCTCATAGTGGACCCTGAGGAGGCTCTGATTTCGTGTCGAAATGGGACCCAGCTGGTAGAAGCGGAGGGGAGAAATCAGACCCTTTGCTAACAAATTCATTTTCACCGAGAACTCACAAGTTAATGAAAGCTATCTGACAACATATTATCAAACGTGTCATTTGTGTTAGTGTCAATAGACTGTCAAAAAAAATTGAAAAGCTATTTTCAAATCCCAGCATGATTTATCCACAAGTATGACTGAAATGTTAACTTATAAATGAAAGACTTAAAATTATAATCAGTGACAATTGATATGACACAGTAGTGACACAATAGTAAATCAAGCTATAGCCAGTTACCAGGCAAGAATCCTCTGGCAAACAGGAAGTGATGCGTTTTATGTTTCCAGCAGCAGCAACACAGCTTTGTTTGGCATAAACAGAGGAACTAGTTAGTATAACCAGCGATAAAAACAAGGTCGGTACCTACAGAAACTTCATCAACTGAAAATCCGAGTAAAAAGATAACACAGTACTGGCTACACTGTTTAGTTGATAAGTGATTGCAGTGCAGAAACACCACAGCAATGACCGCATTTCCACCTAAGATGTCATCAAAAAAAAAAGGGGAAAAAAAAGAATTTCACAAGGAAGGAAGGAAACAGCATTTCGATGGTGTCCATAATTCAATGTATTTCCGGTTGAAACAGGATGTTGGGGTGCGACATAACGCGTGGAGGGACTGTTCACTAGTGGATGGGTTGGACCAGAACAACCATGGAAAGAGATGTTAAGCCCATTGCATACTTGGTGTAGTGAGTGAATCAATCCACCGTGAAGGACTCAACCATGGTGTCTTAGGGGGTGAGCAACCAAAAATTCACCACCGTACCTCGTTGCCACTTTGAAAGTTGTGTAGCTGCAGGTTTTATATGGTGGGGGGGCAGAGGGGGGGTTGTTCAAAAATCTGTGATGGTATTATTAGTTTCATTTTTAGGTCAAATGAATTTTGATATAAAAATATTTTGTGTTTTTTTTTTTTTGGCATTCATCATGAAATAGGTGTCAGTTATGATGTGGAGAATCAACTAACAAGGAGGAAAATTTTTTTTTTTTTTCCGTTTCATTGTGACTGGATGCTTTCTTGGCTCCGTGTCTTTATTTACAGGGATCTGTTGCATGGCAATGAATCCACACAGCGGGCCTCCCCTCCCAGGCGCTCCGCAGAGCCCTGCCAGTCCATTTACATAAAGCAGACTCCATATCTGAGGTTCACTTGGCGCCACGTGCAAATGGGCGACTTATCTCCAAATGGTGCCGGGGCCAGGGCTGGCGAGGCAAGGTCACGGCCCGCTGTGGTAATTAATTCTGGCAGCGGTGGGTTGTGTGCTCACCAAGGTTGGGACGTGCCATCCCTCAGGGCTCACATGTGTGGTCAGTATGTGAGTCTCCACTGTGCCTGGGCACTCCCAAGACCACAGCACACACACACACACACACACACACACACACACACACACACACACACTCTCTACCCCCAGGGGGCTACACACAGCAACAACACGATGCTGGAGCTGACCATCACAAGAGACAGTTAAGAAGACCACGGACAGGTTCACTCCGGAGCTTGCGGTGTAAGCGGCGTGGTTCTGCCTTTGCACGGTGTTAAACATAATTGGAGAAGAGGAATACATTTTCTTGGTTGACCCCTGTAACAGTAAAAAAAAAAAGTGAAGGTACAGCTTGACTTGGCGGTTTGGATGGTGATAGTACAAAGGAATGCTGAAGAGCTCATTTTCATTTTCTCTCTAAAGCTGTGAATTCATAGACATGAAGTAAGTACGGGATGAACTCCTGGATGTGTGCTCAAGGGCATGAGCAGAATCCTGTGAGAGGGGAAGCGTAATCTGCCAGCATTGACACTGAGCGCTGACCCACGACCAAGGGCTGATGGGATACAATTTCAATCGACAGGCTCACTCATTGGTAGGTTTGGACCTGAAGCAGCTCAGGTCATATTTCTCTGCCCTTCATTAATTGGTATTTTGACTATAGTTCTCTCTCTAGTGGTAGACCACCCATCCACCCACATGAAGTCCTTGAAGTGTGACATTGCAATTACACTCACCGTGACACATGGGAGAAAATCCCAGGCTGCTAATAGAGATCTGGCCAGGCTCTTCCCCCCTCTGCACTGAAAGGAAAAAGGAATTTTCAATAACATAGCCATTTATAGCCTGCTAGCACACGGCATAGCAGAGCAGCAACCAGAATGAGAACTACTTTCCACTATTGATGGTTGTATAAATGCTAATGGTTTGGCAATCAATATAGCATTATAGTGACCATGGTAAATAAAATTATGATCCGGGCACACTGTGTAAATGATCACATGATTGATGTGTAAAGGGCCTAGTAGCACATTAGGGATTGACTACACATCCGCCGCGGAAAAAAAGGTTAATGAAACGGAAAAGATGTAACAAAAATAATCAGACTAGGTCAATAATTCTGGCGCAACATTGCATTTGTCAATGGTAATGTTTAAATGTCAAGCCTATTTCAACCAATAGCATTATTCATTAATTGGCAAAGTGTCTCATCTGCGTAGGATAGGAGCCTCCGTGATTGTCTAGAATGAAAACACACTTCTTCTTTGGATGCAGAGCAGCCTAATGCAAATACTGTTGCCGTTATTCAAACATGACGGCTCCATATAGGACTAACGGACAGACCATGCATCCATATTCACTTATACATACTGTGTCAATACTAAAAATAATGCTTTCTATTGGTCTACATAGACTAGCTCAAGCAAATAAATCAAAATCTACACTTTGATGAGACATATTCTCCTCAAGTATCTGTGTAAATGGAGAAGTTCCTTTTTTTAAAATCCCATTTGTTTGCCTCCTTAAACTGCCCATACAGATCCGGTGTCACTTTACTGAACTGTCCATGTTTGCCGACGAATAGAAAGACAGTGTGTGAGAAGTCTCCGTACAAATTAGACGTTTGGCTCGGAGGCACAGCTTGAATTGCATGACTAATAAGATTTAATGACCGAAAAAGATAAACTATCCTCTCTTACGCAAACTCAGAATAATTAATTCTCTTCTAATTAAAGGGAACTACAATTCACATACATGTAGGAAGTGACTCATACTGTGCTATCCAGATAGTAATTGACTTGTCTCCAACGGCAACATAGGCTGTGCGGCAAGAGGGGAATTTTGACACGCAGCATCCACAGTAGTTGGATTTAAAATAAGCCCACTACTAGTTATCAATAAGGCTTCATAAGCCTTGTTATATTTTGGCAAGTGGTCCAATCTAATGAGGGGTTGATGTTTTATGAACTGTATGATGAATGGGTTTTCATAGTCCTTCCCACCCTTTCTGTTTGGATACTGAAGTACTTGCTTACTGGCAATAAATTGATGTTATGTAAGGATTTGTCATTACCTGCAAACTATCAACACAGATGAAACATTTTACTTTGTTCACACTTGTTAAAAATCAAAAGACTCAATTCAGTTTAGTTTAATGTAGCCCTGTGATGGACTGGTGACCTATCCAGTGTGTTTCCCTGTCTTCTGCCCAATGCATGCTGGGATAGGACAAAAAAAACCCAAAACATGACCCTGAATAGGAATAAGCGAATTAGTTTAGTTTGCTCACAGTACACAAAAGGTCATGCAGGTTTGAAGTTAGTCAGTAGTGACAATATCATGATTAAGAAACCAGTAAGTAAAAACATCCTTCCATTATCAGTAATCAATCCAAGTTGAGTCCAGTTATCCGATCTTCTATTGGAATAGAAAGTGGGTCAGCACGCAGCTGGTAATCTTAGCCAGAGATGTGAAACACTGGACCACCTGAAAGTCCTACGGTTGTGTCTGAATAATGGATGAAGGTGGATAAATAAGTGCAGAGCTTTCTGGAGAGTGTCAGAGAGAGGTAACCCGGGGTGTCTGACACCGCAGCCACGGCTACTACAGACTGAGCTAAATGGGACCGCCTCTACATCCACTTAAAGTCATCAAGAATGTCCATCCTTCTGGACCTTCTCGTCTGATCTGCCCATAACTACAAATAGGTTCATTAATTTAGTAACGTGAATTAAAATGATGACCTCTCTTATGTCAATCAGTGTTACGTTTGATTAGGACCCTGTTGCTTTTTCACTGGTGTAAAATGTACCAAATCACACTTGCATGACTTTTGTATATTCTTTTATTTGTCACTGCAAATAAGAACATCTGGACACAAGGGACCCCGCCATGTCACCGTGTGTCTCAACAACACACACACACACACACACACTTTTCCATCCCCTTTTCTTTACAAGAATTATGCCCTCCCGCATGTTGTGAGGGGTATAGGGGGACCCCATTTCTCTCCACCTCCTTATCCCTAAATCCAAGCTGGTTTCCATGAGAAACCAGGAGGAATGTGTTTCATTAACATTCTTTGGGGAATGCATATGCACTTCTTGTTCATCAAATCTAAAGCAGTCCGCCGCCTCCTAATCGAAAGCAGCCCATGACGCCTTTTAAGTGGGGCTCAAGTGTCCTCTAAGAAGCAGCATGTCCATATGAATGCCACAAATGACCACATGTTTGAGGGTGTTGATCCACAATGAGATTCATGTGATCCTCTCACAAGAAAGAAAGGATACAAATCATTTTGGCAAGATTATGGGACAAAAACAACACACTCCTACCATGAACATGGCACGGCACTATCAACTTTTATGAGTGACAACTAATCTTGTCTCAGCATCAAACCCCCTGCATGTAACGAGTGGCGATGTCTTGTGATGTCTGATGTTTTAGGCTGTTGTTTTCCCTCGCTGTGACATCTTGCTCCCCCCCCCCCCTCGATGTTTTAACCCTGCTCAAAGCCACGCCGGAGCCACAGTATAGCAGAGCGGAGGGACCAGAGGCCACGGGGACATCTACACTGGGCGTGACCTCTGGGGTAATGGGGCCAGGGCTAGGGCACACAAACACACACTCACGCACACACACACACCGCTCACATACAGCTGTCTGTCACCAACACACTTTATATGTTTTGGCTAGTGACGCCCAGCTCCCTCAATGACAGGAAGAGGATGACCCCATTAAGGGTAGATAGACTTTTACCCCAAATCCAATGGGCTCGTGTCTCTGCAGCACGTGGGATCGGGTCATGTGTTGTTAGGACGAGTTTTTAATGAGTGATTTGATATAATTTAGAATTTTTTCTTTATTTCAAAATTATGACTCTTGCAATAATTCTATCACTTCCTTTACCGTTTTTGAAGGGACTTGCCAAGTCCTAATTCAACATATACACCGTCAGTCATTATGTGACTGTGACTCGGCCACTGACTCGGTGACTTGCTCAAACACCAAGAAGGCACTTGGTTGCAGGAAACGCAAAGCGTGCCGGTGTGGTCCTGTGTGGTCTCTTTGCCGAGCGCTGGCTACGGCGTGGCGAGAGGGAGCGAGGGGGGTTTCTGGAGCCATGTTTTACCTCCTCTAAAATCAGACAGAAAGTCATTGATTTTCCCATGACATACCCAACCCCCCAAACACACCCCTCCAGAGTCAGACGGCTGGCTTGGTGTGCGTGCGCGGACAACACCCACACCCACACCCACACACACACACACACACGCCATTACAGATACAAACACTTCTCAGACCCAGTGCCCTACCCCCCATCCTTGGGCCCCCTCTTCCCTATCTCTCCCTGGCTGTCTCTCTCACTCCCCCTGTCTCATTTATGCCTTTGCGGAGCAGCTGCTGCCCAGAGAACTGAGGGAGCAGCATTCACATCTGAGCACATTAGTCACCAGATGTCACCTTTTGCTGCCAGCCCATCGAACATCCAGGCAGACAATGCCCCATGCATTCTGAACATCTGACTTACGACGTCTCCTACAAAGGGGGCTGGGTGGCGCTCTGGACTGGAACAGCCACGGCTGGTGGAGCTCAAAGCCATGTGTACAGTGACACCTACAGCTCTGTCCACACATTTGAAGTGAGAAGCTTCTCTTGAGGCATTAATATCAAAGAATGCCTTGAAAGATGCAAAGGAAAAAGGCTGAGGAGGAATCAAATCTTTCTCCGGTAAGGACGAGGCAAGGTGTAGTTGTTTTTACACTCCAAACTGTTACTTTTTATCTTAACAAAACATTTTGTTTAGAAATCTGCAGAGTGTTTTCAGTGTTTACCTGTGTTTCTATATCCCAAATATGTCTGAGCTGCTCACAGATCTAAGTCATGTGGTGAGATGATTTCTGACAATCCTGATGTTGCCTCCAACACCTGCAACAGATCTGCTGCTGTCACCTTGAGGGTATCAAATCTGTGTTCAGACTGAGAGACTGCAGCTCGGTGTGCTTTGCACTGCAGACATAAGGAGACAGTTTGCATGTATTTGCCAAGTATAAGGTCTCACTCAGAGAAGTAAACAGTGGTAGGAGCCCTCAGAATAGCAAAAAAAGCCCAGAGGCATAAAATGTATGAATTCCAGAATTCCATTAACTGGCACATGTAGTTTTCAAGCACTAGGTTGATGTGAAAGTTTACTATTGCAGAAATATGCATGTCTTTCTATCGGGTTCACTCGCTCTCCTAAATAATTCATAGCAGTCTGAGGGCTGATGTCACGCTTATAGGACTCTGGTAATGATAAAAAATGTTTTTTTGGGCTCAATTGTTGAAAGATCATTTTGAAATAACAGCCGGTGTCTCAGCACAATGCCACGAAACCTCTTCCATATCCTTCTCCATCGGCATTAGTGCTATTATGGCATCAATTTGGTGAACCCGTGCAACGAACTGGTACTTATCTGACCCCTTGCTCTGCGTTCAATGCATCTGCAGCGCATGACATGCACACTAGTTGAAAGAGGTGTTATCTATGTATATGAGCAAACTCTCGATGCAATTTAACACAGGAATCATTATATTCCATCTTATAACTTCACGCCACGGTCATATTTCTACAGCTCCATGCACCGAATCAGACAAAATGTCAGTGTAAGTGCTCCTTAACTCCCATTGTTTATCCTTGTAAAGCCTTATCTGTAGCGTGATGCTCCCTCCCTCATCCTGCTTCCTCCGTCCTCCCTTCCTCCCTCCCTCCCTCCTCTCCATATATTAAACGATGGGTGGCACTTTCTCCTCACAGCACTATCAGCTACGTCGAGTCACCTCCAGACACATTAGCATATTTATCATCAGACTCACAGACTTCAAAGTCAGAGCCTGAGATGGGGAAGCGCCACCAGGAAGCCAGTGCAGATTGCAAAGCACTAGGTGTTCCCCGGGGATCAAATATCCATTTAGGTAAGGGGGGGGAGCTATAAGCAGAATTAAATTTGTTTATTTGCAGTGGTGATGATGTCTTTAGCAGTGACTTTAAATATTTGCTTAGTGCCAACCACAGCTTTCGCCATGGTTTTGTGATGTTAGCACGCAGCTAATGCTGGAGGGAGTACTAAGGATGTTTTAGAGGATGTATAAAGTATAGCATAACTAGACCATCAGATCATTTAGACACAACATGCAGCAATATACAAGCCTGTTTAGATAAAATAAGTAGAAAAAAAATTAGTAGAAGTAAAAAAAAGAAAGTAGTAGAAAAGAAATTGAATTTGAAACAGTGCACTAAATCTTCAGTAAACAACAGCAGTCTTGCCTGCACTTTTCCAGCCCATAAAAAGTGTCTTGGGTCAGGCTACATTTGTCCTTTTTGAGTGCACACTTGACGGACAGCTTGTCCCAGTGTGTGGTCAGGGCCACTCAGGCTAAAGTGAGGTCAGTGAGCATTAGATTTCCCACTGCATTACTGTACACGGCAAGCTCCTTCACCGGTGAAAAGCAACTATGTGTCTTATTCACACACTTTTAAAACCTGCCGCCGACCTTTGCGCAGCGCCTCGCCTATGCCGTCTAATGTGGTGGAGATTGGTAGGATGCTATTTTTACTTCTTCTTCTGCTGCTGCTGCTGCTTGCTTCACACATGCCAAGGCTTTACTGCAATCCCCTTTAATGTGTGCTGTCACGTAGCGCGCTCTACATATCAGACATATGTAGGTCCATTTCTGTCAGCCGCCAGCGTGTGAAATACATCCTCTTCTCTCACACATGCTCTCGATTCTTTACACATACATGCTCTGTTAATATGATTTGAATTGTTAATCAGCAACATAGTAGACACCCATTATAATTGGAAAATTAGTTACAGTACAGTGTCTAAATGCTTTCTACAACACTAATGCCAGCCCTCTCTCTATATCATCTAAACCCAATGCTAATGAAGACCGGGCCCACAACATGCAGGAGGTTGAATATCAATTTAATCAGGCCCTCCCTGCAGGGGCTTCCACATAGAAATGACAGCCAAAGTGCATTAGTAATTCTACTGCTGTCACTTCTCATAGCTGCTTACCTTGCAAACAAACTGCTCTAATGGCACCTGCCTGCTGGGCAATTTAGGCACTGTGGAAGCAACAAAACATGAAATGGAGTGGAGACCACTGACCTAAATAGCAATGGGCCAACTCTAAACAAGGAATGGCTGTCTTACCGCTGAAGTGGAAAAGACAGGTGTATTGTGCATGGACAATAAAAAGGACTCGTTGAGTGTTTTTTCTTTCACGACCAAAAAGCTAGAAAAGAGATTTGATATCTTTTTTTTAATAGAAATATGGAGAAAAAAAAAATGCAACAGATATCAGTTATCAAAAAATATCTTGGGGACTAAAAAAAAAACAACGTTTTGATCTGAAAGTTCTTCCAATTTGTTTGTCTAATCCTTCCAATCAGGTTTTTGATTAATAATCACAGATAACTGACACAAATAAATACTGTAATACGCAAACAAATAGATAAAAGGAAGAGTTCATTACCTCCACTCACACAATTGAATTGCTTTGACATAATCCCCTCTTATTCCTCAAGGGGGATGGGGGATGGAGGGAGAGAGCAGGATGGGGTTGGTAGTGGGAGGAGGGATGCGTGGCTCATTTCAGTGTCATGTTCTCTATGTCAGTAAGAAGAGTTCAGACTGAGGGGAAAAAAAAGGGAATTGCCATTTCTTTCTGCTCAGTGTAACACCCCATGTTTTCATTCACACACTGTCATCTTAACACATCGATGCTGCACAGTATGTCAGCTCTAAGACCTGATTTGACTGTGATGACTGGTGAACTAGCGCCACCTGTTGTTGGTATGTAATGCATGCTGGGTGACGTGGGTGTGTGTTTTCTTTTGCATGGCTGGAATCTGAGTCGTTCTGAGTAGGAAAAAGGACTTGAGAGTGAAATCGTCTAATGTTGGTATACAATGTAATGCTGCATCAGTGTGTGCTTTTATGTCAGTATGCAGCGATACAAGGATGAAGTCAGTGATGCTAGTCAATGGTAATAGAATAAAGATGACATGCTCAATTGACTCAAGTGACAATAACAATCACAACATGACACTCGTGGGTAAACACCCTTTTTCTCATTTGCTCAAAATCATGGTTTGACCTTTGAAACAGTTATTTTTGTTGTCATTTTGCTCCTAGTTATTAAGAACATGGTCGAGATAATCCACTCTTTACCTTTGCTATCTATCTATCTATCTATCTATCTATCTATCTATCTATCTATCTATCTATCTATCTATCTATCTATCTAATCCAACAAGGTACCACACAACCGATTGTCGAGTCATGCTGTGTTTTTCCTTCCCTTCCTGGACTGTGGTGCCGGTGACTGCGTGCTCAATCTGCTGTGGCCAGATGCCTCTTAGCAGCCAGGCCTCTTCACATCAATATGTCAGGTCAATAGTGTTGGGTGGTATTGACTGTGTCAGAGAAAAGAACTTCACCGGGGGGGGGAACAGGATGCAAGCTTTACTCCAGTCGAGCAGATCCTTTCCCAATGCCGCGGAGACACAAACAATACAGAACATGGCCGGGACCCTGTGCTGTGACTGACTGGGCATGAGTAAGTAGGAATTTGTCAAGAGCGTCGACAAGTCAAGCGCTAGCACTCTGCAGCGTCGGACCTATGGAGTCATCCCACTGTAGAGCAAAGTACAGTATGGATTTCCATTATGCAACTAAAGGACACTCGATGAACACCACTTTGTAGGTCTGCGTACACGGGTTAGGGTTATAGGGTTACTGTTCCTGTGGAAAAAAAACCCACATCAAAGTATTATTACTCCTTTTACATGCTACAGTGACCAAAGCGTGGAGCTCCATCCGCTCGAAAGCCTCGTAGGTGACCTTTGCACATTTTGTTCTCGTAGCTGTAATGTCATACATGTTGTCCTCTGGTCTTTTACATGGCTGCCGTGGCAGAGACACGGCGAGGAAATCTCTCGCAGGCATTACGTAAACCCCGTAATGAGGAGCAGCCTGGCGTGATTAGTATTGTCTTGGGCGCGTATTAAATCCTGATTGGATGACACAGAGCAAGACTAAACATTTCCCCATCCAGCCAGTGCGACTGCTCGTTTAACGGCGGCGGATACTGAGGCAAAAGGGCATTTTGTTTGAATACTGCTGCAGTTTTCATTGTCCCCCTAAGTAAGCATGACTATTCAAGGTGGTGCGTGAGCATAAGAATATGTGACTTTGGAGTCAATGAGACTACCTGATGGTCTGTTTAACCAAGACCAGCTGCTTTACAATAGACTCCCTCTCGTCTTTAACTACTACAGTGCCCCAGTGAGAGTCTCCTTGAACACAATTGATTCACAGCCATCTATCTCATAGCCAAGGGCTGGGTAATCATAGCCAGAGAATCGAATCTACCACACTCCTGTTCCACCAGGGATAAGAGACTGTAATGAAATAACCCTCTTCTCTGCCTTAATTGTCTTTTTGGCCATTGGCATACCGATTCTGTAGTTGGATTGTTTTTCACTGTTTTTTTCACAGGGAAAAGGATTTAATAAGGACATGTATTATCAAGTGTCTGATAAATCGAGCAAAACTGGGCCGGCTCGATGTTGACAACAGCTGACTTTGCCTCGGCTACCCTGATGGTCACACATTGGCAGACAAAGACGAGCCCGGCTAGTGCCAGTCACTTTCTCAAGTAGAGCCATTTCTGTTCTGAGCGATATGGCAGATATGTTTATTTAAAGAAAAGGGATTATAGTGGTAGGTATACACACACACACACACACACACACACACACACACACACACAGCTCTGATCTCTCAGATTGTGCGGTATGCAGATGTTTTGCCATCAACCTGGCCTACCTGAGAATGACAGGAACATTTGATGCGGCGGGGCTTTTTAGTGAATCCCTGCAGAAAGCTATTTTCACAGGATGTTATGTATGCATTTCTCAGACAGATTGCTGCAGGAGACAGGAGCTTGGGAGGGGAGCAAAACACGACTGGAATGAAACACAAGCCTAGCCGGCTGGATGAAACCAACCACCACAATGCCGGTCATAAAGGAGACTGCATTCATCTCACACACAACCAAAACAATATAGTCAATAAACCTTTAGGATGCAGATGGTTTAGGATAAACACAAGAAAATAGTTTTAGTTTCTGCTCACATGCCTGACACTTAAGGAAAAATGTACTTTAAGTACATTATACATCCACTACTTGTTCACACTAATGAACACGCAGTACTTCAGCCAATTATGTAACAAACTGTGCAACACCAGGAGTATTTGACTTGCCAGTGTATTTGCATCATTTATTGTAAGAAATGTTCCAGTCCCATTCTTTCATGTGACATAGTCAATAATGACTAGACAGACAACAGCTCAGGTTCAGCTTGAGGAGTTTTCTGTCTAGTCTTTGATTTTTGGGGCCCCGTCCCCTCCTAGTCTAATGTCCAGCCAGAGACGAAGGCGCAGATTCACTCTTCTTAGTTTTTACATAGTCAAATGGAAAATGACAAACATGAACAGACTCAACAGATTTACCTGTGGAGGACACACTTCAAACTCAGCGAGTGCTTAAAGAAACCTGACTATTCTCTTGGCTTTCTAGCGCCTTACCCTGGAGGGGCCCAACCCAGCCCTGCCATCTGGTAGCTCCATCCAGCAGAGCGGTGTACAGTACGGTGCCTTCGATCATCCTCATCCTCCATCAACTCCTAGTCCCTCCTTAGGACAGTTTATGAGCTTTGATTAGGAGTTAAAAAGCATGACACTTGTACGAGCAATAACAACTGCTCTTAAATAACCTTGGCATGAGCCGGTTCATTTATGAGGGAGATCGAGAGAGAGGGAGGGAGAGAGTGTGTGTGTGTGTGTGTGTGAGAGAGAGAGGGGGGGTTGTGTTGGAGGGGGTTTCAATGCTTCTGAGAGGTGCCTCATTTTCCAACACCATCTGTTCCTGGTTCTGTGAGTTGGAAGCCTCATTTGTGTCAACCACCTCCCACACGCTCCGAGCAGCCAGACACCGGCAGCGAGGACTGCATCACCTGCTTCAAACAACTGCACAATGTGACCCGCTGCATTCGCTAACTACTAATCACACCGTGTTTGATGATGTTGTTAACCTGCTCCATGAAAGGTTCCTTCCCTCAGGGTCCCCCGGCGGAGGTTTTCACCCCAAACATCCTCCAGCCCCCCGGAGCCACCACCACTAATCTGTTTGGAGGGGGAATGGTGTGATGATAAGGTGGTGGGTGGTGGGTGGGGGGAGCAGGGCAAGAGGAAACTGGACTGGACCTCGAGGCTGGAAGATGGCCCTGCCTCCCAGGAGGGACGGGGAGATAGAAGGCGAGACAGAGGCACACGAACAAGGCCATGCTCCTCCATTTCAATCAGCCCCGCTGCCGCCGCCTCACATGGCAGCGAGGCATCCGGAGGGGAGGCGCCGCCGTGCATCCTAATTGCTCCCATCTCACCGCGATCCAGGGTGTTTCTATGCAAATCTGCACCGGAGAGGTATCTAGTTTATGCAAGGCCAACTGTACGAGCTGAAATGTGAGCGGGGAAATCACGCGCAGACAAAAGCCTCGGTGGTGGAAGATACCGGCATTAGAATTCATCTGGATAAATTATTCATTTTGCACACGGCTCTCCAGAGTGCAGGAGGGAGCGCACGCAGAGCTTTGACGTGCACGTGTTCCACCACATTTGCCCTTAAGTTAAGATATATGGCTTTAATAAGAGTGACGAAGACGGCAAATAATGAGTCGGTGTCCGGGAGGAGAGGCAGGCAACCACGTTATTCTGACAGGATGGATTGTGGGATGCGAGAGCAAAATTCTGCCGACGTTTTTGCAGCTTTCGTGAAGAGCCAGTGATGCACCTCAGCACGTCCTGCACACATGCCCTGGACTATGAATGTGTGTATCTGTAAAGTGCAAACATCTGTAAATGTGTTCATAGTCAACATGTACTAGCCAATAGGAACTCTGTGTTGGCATGATGAAGATATCTTTAATCTTCAGGGATTGATGAAGTTCGTCTTAATATTACGCCCGTCGGGTTATTGTGCTAGAACAACTTCAACATTTCCTTCTTTGTTTCTCGCTCATAAGGGAGTTTGACAACACAGGATGACAATTGATGCATGATATTTGTCAGGTAACACGTCAGGGACGATCTGCCTGTTTCCACCAATTACATTCGAGTGACTCTTCAGTTTGAGGGAGATTGAAAGGGAAGTAGAACTAACTAGGTGCCCGGCACTGAGCTCGTTATTTTCAAAGTAATGTGAAAGCCCAGGATCTGTGTTTTCCTTTAACAGACTGTATGTTTCTGTATGGTTGCGTACAGTTGCAGCCATTAAAAATGCTCACGGAATAACATCAAGTCGACCACACGTCTCCTAGAAACAGCTAGTCTCGAGTCTCGAGTCTCGAGGAGCCAATAGTTGCGTGAGTCTGTGTGTGCATGCGATAATCGATACCAACTGTGAGAAGGACACAATGAGGCCCATCTCCATACCGACCCCAGAAGACACAACCACACACACACACACACACACACAGACGCACTCTGACACAGAGCTCTTACTACGAACCCTCACAAATGACCATAATCTATACTGTGCTCTAAATGTCTCTCGCGGGATGCTAGCCCCATTTCATTTTTCCTCTCATCCTCTTTCACTTTATTTGCAGTAATTCAAACTCACTAAATCCAAATGTGAGGAGACACGGAGCCCCGCGGTTCTGACACGTTAAATGACTGCAGGCAACGATGTGCTTCCCAGCCAGTCTGTAGGCAGCCCACGTCGCCAGCCACCGCCTCACTGTGGATTTTGTGTTAGCGTGTGTGTGTGTGTGTGTGTGTGTGTGTGTTGTATCGGTGCGTGCTTTTGCATGTGCGTGCACATGTGCACAGTGCTCCTTATTCCTGCCGCGGCCCCCGGACCACTGCAGCATCCTTTTGAGGTTAAATTGAAATGGATTGTGTAGTTCAATATTTTATTGACATCAACTTCACAGAATGTTGCTACAGTGACACTGGGGATCATTACTCCACCACAGAGACTCAACCCTCTGCAATCTCTCTCTCCCTCTCTCTTCCCCCTCCTCCCTCCCTCTCTCTTCCCCCTCTCTCTCTCTCCCCCATCTCTTCCCTCCAGCCTCTCTCCCTCCCCTCCCTCACTCTCCTCCTCTCTCTCCTCTCCTCTCTCTTTCAAGCTCTCTCCTCCGCAGCCCCCTCTCCCAACCTCTTCCCCGACCCCCCCTCCCCCTCCTTCTCTCTCTCCTCCCTCCTCTCTCCCCTCCCTCTCTCTCCTCTTCTCAAGCCCTCTCTCTCGCCCTCCCCCCCTCTCTCTCTTCCTCCAGCCCTCTCTCTCTCTCTCCCCCCCTCTCCTCTCTCTTCTCCAAGCCCTCTCTCTCTCCCCCCCTCTCTTCCCCAAGCCCCCCTCTCTCTTCTCCACTCCTCCCCCCCCTCCCCTCCCTCCCCTCTCTTTCTCCCTCTCTCTCTCTTCCTCCCAGCCCTTCCATTCCTGTAGAGAATTAGTTCTGCATAAATTACCCAGTGGAATATTGAATCAGTCTCCAGCCACCAAAGGCGAGTCGTCTGTGTGGCTGATTACTGAGGAGTGCACACATGCAGACACAAGGAGACGGGGGAGGGAGGAGGAGGGTGTGTGGGTGAGAGAGAGAGAGAGAGAGAGAGAGAGAGAGAGAGAGAGAGAGAGAGAGAGGGGGCCTCCAAGCAAGGAGCTGACACCATTGCAGGGAACAGGGTAGGAGGAAGTAGAGGGGGGGGGGTTTGGGGGAATCAGCCAATCTAGATATGGAGAGTGAAAGCGACACCCTATCTCCTCATTACTTCCTCATTAGAAGAGGCATGGTTCTCAGGGAGGGAGGGATCAATCAGTTGTCATGGGTCAATGTTGTGCAACCGCATTATGAACCTTGGGTGGCTCTGTGAATGAAGCACAGTAATCAGTCGTGTTAATTACACAAAGATGGCGGTCACATTGATCTACAAATACGCTCTGCGTCATGTAAATGGTACGATGAGCAAACACACTATTAGTGTGATGCGTTCAAAGGCCTCTGATATGGATGAAGGGAGGACAGAATGAGACTGCCTTCTCTCAGCTTTGACTCATTTCTGATCATCTGTTTCTTCAGTGTGTCGTTCGCGGCGATCGTTGCAGCAACCTGGTCATCACATCAGCCCGAGGAGTCGATCACGTACGAGGGAGATGAATGGAGTGAAGGGAATTTCTAACCGATTTTGTCGTCGTCCTTCTGAAAGCGTTTCTCAAAATCTAATACAGCATCAAGCGATAAGAAATGCCTAGATTCCTGGTCCTGAGAGAGATCTAGTTTTCCCAGATCTGTTTTAATTTCTCCACAGGGAGTACTTTCAGTGTGTGTGGTGTGTTTCCTGGAGATCAGACTGTATAGACTACTGTGTATTGGTTTTGTGATGTTGGAGAGGCACTTTCAGAGAGGATCACAGGGCTGCCTCGTGCTGCAAAGCTTTGTTAGCAGAAACCCCATTACTTTTATGTCTTCTTTCTTTACAGATATTTAGTGTGATGCTATATATCCCTTTCAAAGATTATAAAAAATGTAGGGAGACCAATCCCTGTGTACTCGCTAGATCCTCGGCCTACTGTGCACACCAGAGGGAGTGATTCATTAGTGGTTAAATTACAGGTATTCCTAGCACTAAATGAAAAATTAGATTCAATTGGAGAATAAAATGAAAGAATGGTCAAACAGCACAAGTGCATTATGGGAAGAAATCATCATCTATTATTTTTTTATGCAGAGCTATTAAACAACACAAGTATACAAGCAGGTTTGTTCAGCCTTTCAAATCCAACCACCCCCCCCCCTTCCCAGTTGTTGGCAATGCATTCAGCGCCATCTAGTGGCAGAATTTGAAACTACCATAAAGAGGAATATGAGGAGATATTCCTTAATTAATAAAATATATGAAATATGAGTTACACCATTATGAGAGTATGCAAAATAACAGCAGTCCAACATCTTGAGACAAAGAAAAACGAATGAAAGGAATGGGGTGCCCAGGTGGGTTATCTCCCGGGCCTTTCTGTGTGGAGTTTGCATGTTCTCTCCGTGCTCACGTGGGTCTCCTCCTGTAAAAAGAACCCTATCTAAAAACATGCAATATCCTGTCCTGTCCCTGACGAAGACGGCGACGTACATCTGGAATTGGTCCCCGGGCGCTGGTGTTGGCGGCTGCCCACTGCTCCCTGGCTGTCCTGGGAGGAAGGTCGGCGGGGATGGGATAAAAGCAGTACTCTCATTCAACTCGGACACTCTACCCTGCATGTGTGTGTTGTGTTGTGTTGGCGGCCACTTCGCCCCTGCATGTGTTCGATGTTGCGAATAAAGACTTCTTTCTTTTCTTGAAAGTGCTTTCTCATTGAGGGAGTCTCATTCACTTCCCCTAGCCAGCCATAGTCCCTAGTTAATGCTAATTGTGTCCGCTAGGTGGCAGCACTTTGTTGATGCTGCTTATGTCTGTGCTCCTAGCTGGCTTCTCTTAGTTTCTGTCGTTGTGTGTGAGGTCGTGCTGCATTCAAGTTCTCCTCGAAAGCTTCGTTTTCAGTCCTATAATCATAAAGCAGCACAGAGTTACTTTGTGCTGCCGCTGCAGAACGAAGAAGAGAAATGCGTATCTGGCATGCAATTCATGTTTTAATTATTTAAAACGTATTTAAAACTTCGACTTACATGCTCCCCTTCTTCGCAACACGGATAGTTTCAAGTCATTACCACATTGCTGGGTCGTTAATGTTCAGTAGTACCTGAAGGCAGCTTTGCTGTGTTTCACATGTTATGAACACATTGCGGTGCTGCTAGCATTTCCACAACACGGGGATACGAAGTGATAGCGTAATGACTACATGAAAAGTCTAGAGTTAGAGTTAGGGGGAAGTAACTGTGTCATTAGCTCTCTTGGTATCTAATCGGGAGCAGTAGCAACCATGGTGAAGGAGCAGTTCAGAGAGACCGATGTGGCCAAAAAAATGTGAGTAACGTTAATACTATGAGAAATAGCTAGCTACCTGTTAGCTTGCTGGTTAGCCAGTTTCCAGTTAACTGAGTTGGCTAAACATGCAAGGTGGTTATCCAACAACTAGTTAGGTAATATTACAAATAGTGGACATTATAGGTAAGGGGCTCGTACCTACCTTTCTCATCTGATTCAATGGTATTGAGTTGGTAAGTTAGGTAACGTTAGTTGTAGCTCCGTACGTTACATCCTCCTGTCATGTAGGGAGAGAGTGTGACGTCAAACGTCAAATGTGGTAATTTAATGTTGTCTTGCTTTTCGACAAACATACTTGACTCGTAGAACCAATCATACATTGAGCTCACGGTTCAGTTCGATAAACGATACTGAGTTCACGATTCCAAAATCTGAATGACAGTTATGAAATTATTACTGATTATAATGAAAAAGATCCATTTTTATTTTTGAGCGAAATCAACAATTGTGCGAACAGGGTGACAACAAGTTAGTTAGTTAAATCGAAAGGTTTTTAAGATGTTTTAATGCTGGTTCAAATAAAAAATGCTAAAACCATTTTAATCCTTAGATGAGCCTAAAGAATAAAAAAAACACAAACCAAAAACAAAACAGTAAAGTTTTTAAGATCTCTGAGATCATATTTAAGACTCTAATGCAGCATTTAACCATGTACTGGCAACTGGGGTTTTTCCAATGTGATGTTGTTTTATGTGGTGCAGTATGTTGCTACTGTAACCTGTAAAACAATACTGGTAAACAGTCTTCATGTTGTCAGCTGTCTTGTTATTCTTCTTTAATTGGGAACCCAAAATGCTGCATCTTGTCTCCTACTTTGTGTACACAATAATGAGTTCAACTGGGCTCATCGGAAGAGGGATGACCCAAGTTAAAACTTGCTAGTCTTACACTCTCTAGTGTTCAAATAATGCAAAAGAGAATAGCCCATTCTGAGTGTCATTTCTAAGATAATAGACTGCAGCTGAAATGGGGAATGTTTTTTTCAACTCCACGATGCATCATCAAATCTTTGTGTCGCAATATTTAATGTCACAAACTTTCATTACATCCCTATGTTCCCCAATACTGACATTACAGAAAAGCAGATAGGGTATTGCCACATGGATATCATTCTGAGATATTATTTCTGTGTTTCTGTATTTTCCTTTGCTTTTCATCCTTGTCTACAGAAGCCACATCTGCTTTGGGATGAAATCTGCTGAGCAGATGCGTCAGCAGGCCCACATCCAGGTGGTCAGTAAGAATCTGTACAGCCAGGACACCAAACACACCCCACTGCCCTATGGAGTGTTGGACCACCGCATGGTATGACATGGATACACACAAACACAGATCCCAACTGTAACCTCCTCATGTTTCAATTGCAAATTACGACTGCTTCAATACATGATACACTACTTACATTGTCGTCTTCTTGTACCATTTTATTTGTGTTGCACATGCTGCTCTTGTTTTTGCTCTTGTTAGCAAAGACCCAAGAAAAAGGTTTTAATTTCACTTAAGATGGAGTGACAATAAAGTAGAATGTGATTTAATTATCTCATCACCCAAATGGCTGCACCATTACAACTACAAAATCGACTACACATAGCTGTATGTGATCATGATCCATCCTCTGGAATTGAGTTAGACTATCTGCCTATCCTTCTGCTGGCATGTTTCCTCCAGGGCACCAGTGAGAAAGACCGACCATGTGAGACTTGTGGGAAAAATCTGGCAGATTGTTTGGGACATTATGGCTACTTGGACCTGGAGCTGCCATGTTTCCATGTTGGCTATTTCAAAGCCATCATAGGAATCTTACAGGCAAGTGTGCAGTCTTCTCTATGTGATTATTACCAGTGTGCTGTATATAGTATATCAATTTGTATATGTTGAAAATTTAGATGGTATATATCTTGAAGCAGTATATATTTTTAACACCAACACAATGTGTGGAAAAGTAGCAGCAGGGTGGCATAGTGAATAAGGAGACCAACCGACCAGATAGCTCAAGTTCAAGCTCCTATGAGTATCACAAAAACTTAGAACTGGACAAAATGTATTTTGATTCTAACATGGTTTGTCTTTAGATGGTTTGCAAGACATGCTCCAGCATAATGCTGACAAAAGAAGAGAAACTCCAGTTCATGGATTACTTGAAAAAACCCAACCTGGCTTATCTCCAAAAGCGAAGCTTGAAGAAGAAGATCTCTGATAAATGCCGCAAAAGAACAATCTGCCTGAATTGTTCAGCTTTCAATGGTAAAAAAAAAAAAAGAAAAGATATTTACATTTCTGGTATTTGCTGGTCGGCACTGAGTTTTTGTGCCAGCAATCCCATTGTGATGGCTGGAACCGCGGAGTGACGTGCCCCCTTTGCTCTTTAGGACCAGTGAAAAAGTGTGGCTTGCTGAAGATCCTCCATGAGAAGTATAAGACAACCAAGAAGGTGATGGATCCTGTCGTGTCGGAATTTCTCCAGTCGTTTGACATCGCCATAGAACACAACAAAGAGGTGGAGTCCTTGCTCTCCAGGGCACAGGTGAGCTATGTATACTATTTTCATATTTTATAGTAAGGGTCATGTATTGTTAACGTATTTTGCCTAACAGTTCTTTCTCATTTCATCCCCCAGGAGAACCTGAACCCTCTGGTGGTGCTGAACATGTTCAAGAGGATCCCTGCAGAAGATGTGCCCCTGCTGCTGATGAACCCCGAGACAGGAAAACCCGCAGATCTGATCCTCACCCGCCTCCTAGTGCCTCCCCTCTGCATACGGCCCTCTGTGGTCAGTGACCTCAAGTCAGGCACCAATGAGGACGACCTCACCATGAAACTCACCGAGATCATCTTCCTCAATGATGTCATCAAGAAGGTTGGTGGCTGGTGGAGCTAGCTATTTATCATCTAGCTAGTACAGTAACTAAAACAGGGGTATCCATAGAAAAGTCTTAAAATGGTTATTATTTAAGGCCTTAAAAAGTAATAAAATGTGTTAAATGCTTAAATTATTAGAGGGCTGATTAACACAGAACAGGGTTAGTACAAAAGCAAGACATGTTGGTGTTTGTAATTTTTAACTTTCATTAGCTCTATGCTCTCCTTGTTACTTTATTATTATTATTATTATTATTATTTTAAATTGGTCTTAATGGAAGAATCAACCCTCTAATACTTTTACAATGTCATATCATCAATCTGATTCAATTCAATGCATTCCAGGAATTATGTTGTGGTGAGGTTTTGTAAGTTACTTATTTGGGTACACCAAATAAGTAAGTAGCCTCAAAATGCAACATGTCTTGTGGCTGCATTGCATTCTGGTCTATTGAGGCCACTGTCGGTGGAGAAAGTGGTTTTGCAGCTGTGCTGGAAATGTGCCTACGTGATGTCACATAGTCAAGGGTTGGCCAGGTACATTGGCAATAGCTGTTTTTTTTTTTTTTTAGCAGTGTTAAAGTGTTAGGGTAGATTTTTACTTTAAATTAAATCCCGCGTTTCAAGTATTAAGTCTGAAATTGGGCTTTCTGAAACGTGTAAGATATAATATGGTACATTATATTGTGGATGACAAAAGATGGTACCCCAAAATCTGCTGTTATCCTTTATCTGTACGTGGAAGTTAGATAAATGCCAGAATAGTCGACTAGTTGACAAGTCAAGTTTTCCTGTTTGGTTCCCTCAGGTTCGCACACAGATGAGCGTATGTGTGTGAATAACCTAATGTTGAATTATCATTCAGTCCACCCACCGTCTAGTCAACCACAAATCATCCCTAGTAGAATTATTCCACTTTAGATTAATACTGTATATATTAATGTCATACAACTTGACATGACTGCAGTAATGAACTCCATGTTATCGCCCAGCACCGTATGACAGGAGCCAAGACCCAGATGATCATGGAAGACTGGGACTTTCTCCAGCTGCAGTGTGCCCTCTACATCAACAGTGAGCTCTCTGGCATCCCCCTCAACATGGCACCTAAGAAATGGACCCGAGGCTTTGTCCAGAGACTCAAGGGAAAGCAAGGTATAATTTATACCCCAACAAGGGGGGTCTGAGTTACTTAGCTTTCCCTCTTCTTCAAGCACGAATGGAAGTTTTTTTTCTGTGGCAAAATGGAGCATAATTTGACATTTCACTTGGCTAATTGATTTATTGCGGTAACTCTCAGGACGATTCAGAGGAAACCTCTCTGGGAAGAGAGTGGATTTCTCTGGAAGAACTGTCATTTCTCCTGACCCAAACCTGAGAATCGACGAGGTGGCGGTCCCTTTGCATGTGGCCAAAATCCTGACTTATCCAGAGAAGGTAAATACTGTTGCACGACTAAAACACATTGCACTCACATTAAATGACCACTTCAATACCAGAATCAAAGTAGTCTAAAACTAAAATCTACAATGTTCTAGGTGAACAAAGCCAATCTGGAACTATTGAGGAAGCTGGTCCGGAACGGCCCTGATCTTCACCCAGGAGCCAACTTCATCCAGCATCGCCACACCCAGATTAAAAGGTGAGGCTGAACGCATCTAGACGTTCCTGGAACATTTCGCAATGACGTGTACAAATGATCATGACGTGATTCTCTTTTTAATGTGACGGCACCTAACATTGAAGCATCTGTTCCTGTTAGGTTTCTGAAATATGGTAACCGTGAGAAGATGGCCCAGGAGCTTAAGTTTGGTGACGTGGTGGAGAGGCATCTGAAGGACGGAGACATTGTCCTCTTTAATCGACAGCCCTCTCTGCATAAACTCAGCATCATGGCCCACATTGTGAGTTCTTGTGATGAACACTACATTTAGTGTGATCACACCTACAGTTTGTTTTCTTTGATCTGAGGTTCACACTTACCAATTACAAGCAAACCAGGGTTTGTAAACAAAAGTCACATGGACACACAAGTAGATTTACCGTAACTTACCTTCTCTGGTTCTCATTCTGGCGGTCTTGCTGCAGAATTTGATTTAACCACATTTAACCACAAACTTGCATACACTCTTTGTTGTTGTATTGTTGTTGCTTGTTTGGTCTTAGTTTGGCTCATAAATCGTTGTGCAATTGTTTATTACTCTCACTATTTGAAATGATTAATGGCTTTTCACCTTTCACAACCTCACAGGCCACAGTCAAGCCTCACAGGACGTTCCGCTTCAATGAGTGCGTGTGCACCCCGTACAATGCTGACTTTGATGGTGATGAGATGAACCTCCACCTACCTCAAACTGAAGAAGCAAAGGCTGAGGCCCTGGTTCTGATGGGTGTATGTATCACCCAGACACATACATGCAGACCCACGTTCATGCTCAATACTATAACAATAATAAAGCTAGCTCTGGATCCTGTACTGTTCGTAAATGGCTTGTTGACGTGTTTTTTCCCCAGACCAAAGCCAATCTTGTGACTCCAAGAAATGGCGAGCCTCTGATTGCTGCTATTCAGGATTTTCTGACAGGTCAGTGTCACAGTGTGTGAGAACCATTCAATGCATTATTTTCTAAATGATGTGAAATGGCACCTCTATTGAAGGGTACAGAATTGTTCAGTATTGATAAGTGGGTATAAGAATAGGTTTACAGTACATGTCTTACACTGTGTTCCTGGAATAGCTAGTACAATGTGCAGGACAGGTCCCTGATCGTGTATATATAGATTCATACAACCAATATGGAAAATGTAAGTCCATTAATTGCAGTTAATTTTTTCCTTGAAATAAACAGTTTATTAACCGATACCTTTGCTGAATGTAGTTACATGTACATTATACATCAGATCTGATTTGTTAATTGAAAGAACCGTTCTCTACCTAAAGGGGGCGCACCTTAGCCATATATGAAAATCAACTGTATTCCATGTCCACTAACTTTATATTGTGTCTCTACCTGCCAGGAGCCTACCTCTTGACTCTAAAGGACACTTTCTTTGACAGATCTAAAGCCTGCCAGATAATAGCTTCAATCCTAGTGGGCAAAGATGAAAAAGTCAAGATAGCTCTTCCTCACCCAGCTATAATGAAGGTACCTCCATTTGATCTGAAGCTGATCTGTTGCGGCAACTGCATGATTGTGGAAACTGACCCCTGACATTTCTCTGTGCATTCATCAGCCCATTACTCTATGGACAGGCAAACAGATTTTCAGCCTCATTCTCAAGCCCAGTAAGGAATGCCAAGTCAAGGTGAACCTGCGCACCAAGGGCAAACAGTACTGCGGCAAGGGAGAGGACCTCTGCTACAACGACTCATGTGAGTTCTGACCTTGGCTGTTTTTAGTCGAAAACAGCAGAAAAGAATGCGAATAAAGCGGCCCGCCGGCCCATGAACCAAATTTGCATGGCCTAATAATATTTTATTTGTTTCTGATAAACACTTAAATTGATCTTTTCCAAAGATGCTGTGTTTGAGTCATCTTGGCCATGTTACTATCTGGGCCCTAATTGCCTTATTGCTTGTCACATTCCTAGTCGTGGTGATCCAGAACAGTGAGCTGATGTGTGGCAGTATGGATAAGGGCACCTTGGGATCTGGCTCCAAGAAAAACATCTTCTACATCTTGCTGAGGGATTGGGGACAGCTGGAAGCTGCCAACGCCATGTCCCGCCTGGCAAGACTTGCTCCCGTCTACCTCTGTAAGTGCTCTAATAAAGGCGAATTATTAATCTTTATTTAATTCTTATTTATAATGACAACTTGGCAGGGGGCAAATTGCTGCTTGATGGGGAATAGGGGGAAAAGGAATAAAGCAGTGGTGTCCAATCATGTGCCATGTGATTTCACTGATTAGCACCTTCAACCAAAGGGACTAATCAGTGAAATCACCTGGTGTATTCTTTGGTTGGAGTGACAACCTGCATACTCTCGGCCCTCCGTGGCACATGATTGGACACCACTGGAATAAAGTATTTACAATTAATAATTAGAAAGTCATATCCACAAGTATGATAAGAATTACAATCACCATAATAATAAAAGAACAGAAACAGTAATGTAACGAGGAGGACACAAGCAATTAAATCATGTGGCAAAAACTTAATAGCACAATAGCAAACAATAGCACTGGTAGAGAAGTTAGTGTAATCATTTTGCTTCAAAACAGTTGTGAGTCCTTGATGGCAGAGAGCGTTGAAGAATCGTTTCAAAACATTCTAGTCACTGGAAGCAGCAAACTGAAATGAGGACTGGCCAGGTTTTACAGTATGTAGCATAAATGAGTACACCCTCTCTTAAACCTAACAAATTCAGTGATTTCTCTTTACAAATAAGACATATTTGGGGTTCCTATATGATGTAATGTTCCTGCAACTCTCCTTTATCAGTTACCAATGATATATGTCAATACTAAACAGGAAAATATGATTTGTCAAAATGGTAAAAGGTCATGTTGGAAAAATGAGTACATCCTCCTGAAAGTTACAAAATAACACTAAATAAAATGTGTTTTTGGTGCTCGCAATTGATCACCAGATGAGTCTGTTCTGAGTCCATCCCATTCAAACAAGGTGTAATTGGTTGACAGTTAAAGTGGTACTTAACCCATTGAATCACTCTCAGACTTAATGCTGACAGCAATGGCATCACATGGGAGAGAATTGTCTGGAGACTTGAGAAAGAGAATTATTTCATTGCACAGAAAAGGACAAGGGATTAGCAAATCATTGTTATTAAATCAGAACACAGTAGCAAAAGTGATACAGAAATTAAAAAAGGGTGGACTTCAAAAAGAATGGAAACGTCCAGGCCGTCGCCGTAAGCTTTCACCTCGTGATGAGCGAGTGTTGCTGAGAAAAGTGCAGGAGAATCGGCAAGCAAGTGCCTCAGAGCTGGCAAAAGCTGTGGAAAGCCAAACTGGAGTGACCGATCTCACGCACCCTGCATAGAAGTGGACTGCATGGTTGTCGTCCACGCAGGAAGCCACTGCTGAAGCCAAAGCACAAGAAAGCCCGTTTTGCCTTTGCCAAGGCCCATATTGACAAAGGTGAAGACTTTTGGGAATCCATACTCTGTTTGATGAGACCAAAGTCAATCTTTTTGGATCTGATGGCATCCAAAATGTATGGTATACCATACTGTGAGGTCCAAATCAGCTCTAGCCTCTAAGACTGAAAAATGAATTGCACTGTGAACACCTGCAGTAAATGGAGATAGATAGATAGATAGATAGATAGATAGATAGATAGATATAACCCTAACCCAAAGATGAAGGTAAAGCTGACCTTTTTAACCCTTCACTTTCAGCCAACCGGGGCTTTTCCATCGGGATCGGTGATGTGACACCGGGACAGGGTCTACTGAAGGCCAAGCAGGACCTGCTGGATGACGGCTACAGGAAGTGTGATGAATACATAGAGGCTCTGAAGACTGGCAAGCTACAGCAACAGCCTGGCTGCACCGCAGAGGAGACCCTCGAGGTAAGCACAACACACACACACACACACACACACACACACACAAATAATACACAAAGACACACACACAAATAATACACAAACACACAGGTGTATTTGCACACATACTCTGGATCCCATGCCCAAACACAATTCATTCAGTTAGGTTTGCACACACCACACCAGATCTAGGTTCTTAATCTACCTGATGGTTTATCCTTTGGCCTTTTTAAGTCATTTCGATGTGTTTCTTTGTCCGTGTGTGTGTTGGTGCATGCTAATAGGCTCTCATCTTGAAAGAGCTGTCAGTCATTAGAGACCACGCCGGTAGCGCCTGCCTGAGGGAGCTCGACAAGAGCAACAGCCCTCTTATCATGGCCCTCTGTGGATCCAAAGGTAAGCCAGCAGGAGAGGAAACATGGATAATAATGAAATCTCAGCTGGGTGCCATATATATATATATATATATATATGACTGGGCAGGCCATACCAAGAGCCCCGTTTTAATTAGCCCCGTAGCCCATAAAGACTGCGTGTTGCTATGACACGAAGGGGAGGAAACACTTTGAAATTCCAGAAATCTCAGCAATTGGCAAAGTAATCATTGATCACTGGTATTGATCAACAACCCTGTCAAACGGTAATTTGTGCTATGGGACAGCTAAAATCTTACTTATTGCCCCTTTTTAAAGATCTGTGATGTTAGATGTATACAATGCCAAGGGGGATCAATACATTTATTTGTTTTCTAGATCGACTAAGTATCTTGGCATATGATACAATATTCTGACATACACTGAAAGGTGAATACCATGTCAAACGATGCCAAATTGATAAAGGCATATTTATTATGAAGTAAATAGTGCCTGGGACCTCTTTTTTTCCCCCGAAAGCTCCCTGAAAACTCTGTTCTTAAAGATCACCAATCCAATCCAACCTTTTGATATTGTATTTCATGTGTATCCCAGTAGCACTCTCGCTTTTAACATTCAATTTGTTTGCAGTATTTTGTGTTTTGACCTTGAATTGAATTCAGTTAAATCTATGTAATCATAGTATATCAGCATCTTTTGAGCTGTAATAACACAATATTGCATCATGAGACAACACTCTTCATCTCTTTTTAAAAAAAACTGATATCAGATTGAGTTATCCTGTGTCATTTATTCTGTGTGTGATTTTATTGTTTTGTTAATGGCATTGTGTACTGCCACTTCTTTCACCCCCTCTGCATCCGTACAGGCTCTTTCATTAATATCTCCCAGATGATTGCCTGTGTAGGCCAGCAGGCCATAAGTGGCTCTCGTGTACCCGATGGCTTTGAGAATCGCTCCTTGCCTCACTTTGAAAAGCACTCAAAAGTAAGATCCTTCCCAATTCATACATACATACATATGTTTTTAAAAGGGTCATGGCTTTGTGTGCTGGTATATAAAATGGTTCATTTTGAGATGTGTTTTTCTTTTTTTTATTGGTGGAATGTTGCGTCATTGGAACACACTGAAGTGAAGTGTGGTCTTTTGAGCTCTTGCAAATAGCACACATTGAAAGGAGCTGTAAATACTGGCTACACACATCATGTGTCACATCCAATTCCAACCATGCAGCAATCTCCTGTACTGGTATATCTGCACACCTTCTGAAATTATTTATTCACTGGAGTTCCAAGAACACATTTGATCAAGACCTCAAACTATGTATTTAATAATTTTCAATCTTTTTTTTGTTTTTTGTTTTTTGTAACTCAGATTCACTTTTTATTTTGAGAAATGTACACTATATGGCCAAAAGTCAGTGGACACCTGACCATCACACCTATATGAGCTTGCTGGACATCCCATTCTAAAACCATGGGCATTAATATGGAGTTGGACCCCCCTTTGCGGGTAAAACAGCCACCACTCTTCTGGGAAGGCTTTCCACAAGTTCTTGAGTGTTTCTGTGGGAATTTGTGCCCATTCAGCCAAAAGAGCATTTGTGATGTTGGACGAGAAGGCCTGGCTCGCAATCGGCGTTCTAATTCCTCCAAAAGGTGTTCAATGGGGTTGAGGTCAGGGCTCTGTGCAGGCCAATCGAGTTCCTCCACACCAAACTGGTCTAACCATGTCTTTATGGACCTCGCTTTGTGCAGTCGCACAGGAACAGCAAAGGGTCTTCCCCAAATTGTTGCCACAAAGTTGGAAGCGCCCAATTGGCTAAAATGTCTTGGTATCCTGTAGCATTAAGATTACCCTTCACTGGAACTAAGGGGCCAAGACCAAACCCTGAAAAACAGTGTGGCTGACACACCTGAACTCAGTAATTAGTAGGTGTGTCCACTTTTGGCCATATAGTGTATGTGTTTTTATCAGACTGATCTCTTTTCACATAGATTGGGAATGGAAGAATACACAAAGAAATGTTTAGCAGCATACAAGCCCACCTTGCTCTGATGTCTTTCAAAGCAGTACAGCGGGAAAACCATTTCATGTTGTGTTAATGGCTGCTTCTGTACAGCTGCCTGCTGCCAAGGGATTTGTGGCCGACAGTTTCTATTCTGGCCTGACACCCACTGAGTTCTTCTTCCACACCATGGCTGGCCGGGAGGGTCTGGTGGACACAGCTGTCAAAACAGCAGAGACCGGATACATGCAGGTAACGCCTGAGGGCATTCACTCCTCCAGCCCTGCTTATGTCATGCAGCCGAATTAAATGCACTGCAGTATGCATCCACCAACAATAAAGTTCTCTCTCTTGTTGTATGCGTTTATAGAGGTTATTAATGGTGCATAGTTTTAAAGGGGCAATCAGTAAGAATTTGACTGTAACACTAGCAACACACACGTACAATTTGGGTTCACAGGTCTTAAAACATAGCTGTTTCTTTTTTGCACAACCTTTCTAGTGAGAAATTTACCTGGATGAGCAGATGTATACTTTTGTTTTTGTTTTTATACTCAGATATATTTGGGGATGACATTTTTATTTTACCTGTTGTTACCCTCATTTCTGAACACAAAGCCAAAAATGACATTGCCAAAATAAAATGCTTATTGCTCTTTGATTACATGCATAATGGTGATCTCTCCTCAAAGATAGGGCCTTGTAGTTTGTTCTCCAAGAGTCATTTGCTATAAGTATTACTGAATAAGAGTTACAGAAGCTGAAACATGGTGGAAGTTTTTTTTTTCTCGTCTAAAGAAACAAAACATTTTCTGATTATAAATAGTTCCCTTTAGTTGTTTCTTCTCAACTCAGAACCAGGATTGAGACTTATAGCTAGAGCTCTATTGAGTGTCTAAGTGTGTAATAATGCCACCAAAAATGATTTGCACTGTTGTCTAGGCGGATTTCCAAAAAGGACACTCCAAAAGGACACTTGGTAACAAAATGATAGGCTATTGTGAGACTTTAGAGGTGTAAAAGACTATACATTTTTGTATATTTCAGTAAAACCACACTAATTACTCACAATTTTTTTTCTGTTTTAGATTGTGTTTCTTGTAAGTGTTTCCTGTTCCAAAGCATCTGAAAAAAGTGGCCAAAAGGACCTAATGGTCTCCAATGTTATGATTTTTATGTCACTGAACACCATACCACAACAATTTAAGTACCATAAAACCTTTATTTTACACATCAGGTATCAAGGCAGCATTGTCATTGAAACCACTGACCTGGGGTTTGTGAATGAAGGCAGTTTTGCTTGCTATTTCACATATTGTAATGGAGCCTGTTAGACAAAATGGCATTTCACTTAATTTCATAGTACATTCTCTACAAGAAGATAAATATTGTGTGTGTTTGTTCCTTATGTCCATTAAAAACAACAAATGGCTTTTTATTGACATAGTAATTACAGAAAATTGGTTGCTAGAATGAGGGCTTTGTAGGTCAGGCTGCTGTCAACCCAGAAGACATCTCTGCCAGATGGATGAATCCATGATGGGTTGATGGCATCCTTACTGGCGTGCAATTTTTGCTGCAATGTTTAGCTAATGATCCAAATTTCAAGTAAAATAAAAGTTTTAAAATTTTGTTTTTGCTGGCGCTGAAGTTTCAATGTCCCGTGCGTAAGGCTGTATGGGTGCATAGCGCACGTGTCCTGAGCAAATGGCAAGTTTTTTTTAATTTGTTTTACGCACAAGCGGCAAAGCATGCCCTTATATAGAACATTAATAAACTACATTATTTCAATCCTAAAAATGTTATGATTGTGCATGATTTCGGACCGGATTCAGGCCGGTGATTTAAAAAAAAAAAAAAAAAAGTCTTACATTTTTTTAAATTTTACTTGCAAAAACCTGTAGTCATCCTGTTTATGGTTGTTTGTTGTCTTCCCTCAGAAATAAAGTCATAATTGTCTTCATTCAGAATATAAAATATTGGGATAATATCAAACTGTGAACCCACTATTGTGTATCGAACCAATGAGCTGAATGTATTTTTCCATCGTGTGTGTGTGTGTGTGTGTGTGTGTGTGTGTGTGTGTGTGTGTGTGTGTGTGTGTGTGTGTGTGTGTGTGTGTGTGTGTGTGTGTGTGTGTGTGTGTGTGTGTGTGTGTGTGTGTGTGTGTGTGTGTGTTGCTGTACACAGCTGTAATCTTTCTTGTGCACACACCTGTTGTGTTTGGCAGAGGCGTCTGGTGAAGTCGCTGGAGGATCTGTGCTCGCAGTACGACCTGACAGTGCGGAGCTCTACTGGCGACATCATCCAATTCATCTACGGTGGCGACGGCCTGGACCCTGCTGCAATGGAGGGCAAGGATGAGCCGCTGGAGTTCAAGAGAGTCCTGGACAACATCCGGGTGGGTCAAATGATCAGTCTGCCCGCTGGGTAGACTGATCCGCTATTCCCCTATGTTTTAAAATCTTTTTTCCTATTTTTAATGTCAAGAAATAATAACCACTGTCAAAAGGAGTACTCATTTTCATGGCGATATCATAGAATATCAAATTGGCCCCAGTAATTGAAGTCAAATCTGTTCTTGAAGACCCTTTGATGTCTACCCCTGAAAAATACAGTAGAAAACAATTTGTTTGTATAATCAAAACACACTTGAAGGAAAGTTCAGAATGGACAAAAATATGAAACGTAGCACAGTAAGATGATACTGGTCTTCCTGAGATGGCAGCTACACCAAAATAGAAGCAAATATAAGGAATGTACTCTTTCCTGGTGCATTCTTACCGGCACTTTTTCTAACCCAAAATTTCAGCTTTTACTACCAGAAAACCCTAGGATAGGAAAGGTGTTTTTCAGCAGTGGTGGTACATTAGCAGTTTTAAATGCAAATGGGAAAACAAGCCGTGATCAAAGGAGCTGTGATTTAAAAGGACCAAAACAACATCATTCTCTGGCCGGTGCGCCTCAGGGGTCCAGAAAACAGAAATCATTTCCCACTGTGCAAATGTCTCAAAGATTACTGTATAACTGACTTTAATTTGACTCAGTGGAGAACTGCATCCAATTTAAAATGTGTTTTTGAGGATTTTGAAAAGTATGGAACATGCCTTTTCATGCTTATTTAATTATTATTATTTAATGAACTTAGTTTCTTAATTCCTTTTGAATTTAGGTGTAATGCTTGACTCACATCCCCACTGCAGGTTTATTGATATGATCAAATATCAGTTTATCTCATATCAGTTTATCTGCGTGTTCCAGTTAAAACTTATCACTCACCTTGTTCAAGCGATTATGGAGTAGATTCATAAAGGATAAAGATAAACAACCGCACAAAGAGCAGGGTCTGTTCAACGGAAGATAAGTATGTTGAGCATAGTATCTCAAGTATCTCAAAGAGAATTCATTAATCACTGATGGGCTACATGTGAAGGACTTATTTAAAAACAACAGCTAGCCCCTGTTGACCCCTGTGTGAGTTTTCTTTTTTATTCTCCATCCTCTAGGCTGTCTACATATGCCCAGACCAGCCTGCCCTCAGTAAGAACGAGCTGGTCCTCACTGCAGAATCCATCATGAAGAGAGCTGACTTCTTGTGCTGTAGAGACAGCTTCTTGGAGGTAACTAGGCAGCAGGTGCAGAAGGTCATTTTTTTGAAAGAGTACCACTAAAAAAGGAATGCTCTGCAGTTCTAAATGCGAAGCTGAAAAGGGGAGCACTTCTGGTATTCAACCTTAAAAGCCTTGTAATAACTGTAGCCTTATCCATCCAGCTCAACAAATGGGCTGACTCTGTGTGTACTTTGCAGGGTTCAGGGTTCATACAGCTGCTGGAAATCCTTGAATTTGCTTGAAATTGAAGGCGTTATTTTCAAGAATGTGCTTGGATTTCGAATGAAGTTCTGGAAAATGCTTTATTTAATTGGTGCATCTAACAAGAAATCGGCAATTAGATAAAATTAGCCGTTATTATTATTTTTTGTAAATGGAACATGTGATCAGGTGGAGAGAATCAGTTGTTTTTTTGTGATATGGAGCCACTCTGACACCCTCACTCGGATGTAGCTTGTCATAATAATTTATAATGTAATTAAACCAGATTATGTAATAACTTGCCGGTTATTGTAAACATAATGTCATGTAATGTGAACAATGTAAATGTTCACCAGAAAGTGACTGAGTGAAGTGAATGACTTTTCCTGGATAGTGTGTTTTTCTAATCAGGTCATCTGTTCATTGTGTAAAAGTTGATTAAGGAGTGGCCTGGTACACTTTGTTTTGGTAATTATTTGGAACAACCAACATCCCTGAACACAACGCTTGTTTGTGACACCACTTTGCTGGACCGAGACTGGGCCTGCTTCACATTCTACACCTTGGCTTCTTCAACCTTGTGTAGGCCTGGTGCACAATTCCCCTGCACCGTGAACATGAGAGACATTAGCCCTGGTTGATGTTGAAATGCCTCTCCCTTTGTTGTTTTACCTCTGCATTCGATTTGTCGACGTCAGAGCTAGACTGGAATGAGTTATCAAGGCTGTGTTGCAGTAGTAACTTAGTAAAAATGTCACATTTTCTAAAGACAGAATTGATTAAACAGAATCACTATATTTGCTAGTACAATAAATGTACAGGAGTTTGTCTTGGTGGCATTGGTGCAGAGACAAATCAACAAGTTACATGCTTACAACTTCCACATGCTACATGCTAAGTGTATAGTACACGCTATTTAAACTGTGTCCTTGGACATAGTGGCCTAACAGTATGCCATAATGAGGTAGAATTTGATTGCAAGACAGCCAATCAAACATGAGTAATTAGGCTTCCTTTTTTAAAGATCGATGTCTTGATGAGTATTAATAACATAATGACATGCAGTTTATTAGTCTGTTGGCAGTAACACGTACAAATCTTTCCCCCCTTTTGTAAAGGAGTTAACTGACACAGGCTCAGAGAAGTACCTGGAGGTATAGTGACTCAGCATGCTGGATTGTGGTGTAAATCAACCATTATGTCAGCAACATTTGAAGAGATGTGTAATGCATTTATTTAACAAAGCCCATTGTTAAACCCCCCTTCTCAGTGTGCTTTAATCCACCGCTCAAACATTCGACTATACTAACTATGCACCGTGTTTGTTCTTTAAGGAGATTGACCAGTAAACGGTGTTTGAATTTATTGGGCGATTGCATTCTCCTTAATTGTTTTACTTTCATATGATGTCTAACAATGGCATGACTCAGGATTATGTGTCACAAAGCCCAAAATATTGTCCCAATTCACAATTCAGTTTGCAGTGATAAATGTTAACGAGTCTTTGGACTTTTTGAACACTACTAAGTTTTAATTCTCCTCTCTTCCCCAACTGTAGGAGATAAGGAAGTTCATCAAGAGCATGTCAGAAAGGATCAAGACGACAAGAGACAAGTACGGTATCAACGACAATGGCACCACCGAGGTAGCTACCACAAGCCATTAATATACTGAATCCACCAGCATCCATGTGTCCCTCATACATGTGTTATACCAGTTATACCTCAAAACTTCACTGCTCTCTTTCTTTCTTTTGCATTGCAGCCAAAGGTCCTCTATCAGCTGGACCGCATTACCCCCACCCAGCTGGAGAAGTTCCTCGAAATGTGCAGGGACAAGTATATGAGGTACTAGGCGTATAGCCACGCACTGCTTCCAGTGGTAATGCTGGCTGCTGATTGTATAGTAGTAGCACCAGGTATTCATCTAGGCTCAGATTGATTCAGAGTTAGCGCACGTGCCTAAATCCTTCAGCCAAGACAAAAACTGCGCGCAACAAATTACTTGTATTCAGCCACACAGGCGTGTAGCTCTGAGTTGGGTTGGTCCAGGGGGAATATTAAAAGGACCCCTCTCTCTCTATCTCCACCTACCCACTGAAATGTCAGGTTTCTGACATTAGTATTTTTTAGTGGATTGGCCCTCTCAGCAGGCCAGTCACGTTCACTTTAAGAGTGACTTAATTTTGAAAAATTGTATAGACCTAAAGAGAAATAGATCAGAGCTCAAATTGGTGAAAAATCTGCACCATATTTCCAAGTACATGATAGCCTTTTATTAATTAGCATTTTATATGGCCTCGCATGATTGCATTGTTCGTTCTTTAGGCCTATAATAGGCTAATCTGTGTCTTCATTTAAGTGCTATAATTACGCCACTTTCTCTCCAGAGCAGACATTGTGTAGTAGAAAAGGACATACGATGCAAGTCAGAATTCCAGACAGAATCCCAGAATGGAAAAAAAATATTTTTGGAGAAACTCCACACGTACCTGCTCGAGAGGCACTTAGCGATTTGGTGCTTCCACAAGGAGATTTGGTGCATGCACAAGGCTGAAATCTTGAGTGCTGACCGTTTTGCAGATAAATCCCCACTGTGTGCACTTACCTCAATTCTAAATATGAGTCTTAGTGAGTGACTGACTGGATATTCCACTTCATTCAGTTAATCACAGTTTATCTATGCTGAGGACTGTTGACAGATAATGAAATGATTTTAAACCAGGTTGGCAAACCCAGTTGACAGTTTCAAAAACGTTGAATACAGCAGAGAGAGCTTCTTTTCTCATTTTATACAGAGCTCAGATGGAGCCAGGCTCAGCAGTGGGAGCCCTGTGTGCCCAGAGCATTGGGGAGCCTGGCACCCAGATGACCCTGAAAACCTTCCACTTTGCTGGAGTAGCATCCATGAATATTACCCTAGGGGTACCTCGCATCAAGGAGATCATCAATGCTTCCAAGAACATCAGGTATGGCCATAAGACTTAAATACTTACTAATGAAGATGCTTCTTTGTTTTGTTTCTGTCAAAGGGGGGAAAAGGATATCATTTAAAAAAAAGAGAGGCTTAATTAAAAAAAAACTGTAGAAATGTCTTTCCTGTGGTAGGAGGTCACCGGTGGAGGTCAGGTGGAGTGCACTGGGGACTGTGGAGCTTGGCTCTGAAAAAAGCTCTTATTTTGGGCATTTAGATCCATTTTTCCTGTATCCACATTATATAGGGTAAGGTTGGCTAACGGAAAGTGATGCAGTCAAAGTAGTTACAATATTTATTTCAAATATTAACAAAAGGCTAATGTAAGATTCTTGCTCACATAGTCAAATATACTGAGGTTAAAGTTAAAATGAAACTGTGCGTTAAGTTACCTGGGCCCTCTACTTGCAGTGACACTGTTTGCCCTGGAGATGTGGCTGATAACCACTGTATTCACTCTGGAACTCAGGTGACTGTTTGGTCCCAATGAAATTAATGAATACAACGAAATATTGTTGTTTTTTTGCGGGAATTTCTCAGTCAAGGTGGGCAATTCTTGCTCAGGTGGCCCGCCTTGCCTATAAAATGCTGTTTTAAAATGGTGTTCTCTGCTTGGCTAGACAGCTGAAAAGGGCATTTGGCAGTTGGACTGAACGATATTGTTGATCACACAAAATCTTTTGGTAGCACATTTGTTTTAAATGTATTGATCCTCTACCCACCACTCAGCACCCCTATAATCACCGCTAATTTGGATGTGGTGGACGATGCTGACTTTGCCCGGCTGGTGAAGGGAAGGATTGAGAAAACACTTCTGGGAGAGGTATTTCCACTCACTGCACATCTGAGAAACCCAGTTCAAAGCGTTGCTGTTTTCTTCTCTTCACATTGTAAACCTCTGTTGTAACGGTGAATGTCAAATAGCATTGTGGAGATTAATGAATGATTGCTTTTGGCCTCAATATTGTTTAAAGAAGTGACTGAAGGACATCAATAGTGCTGAAATTCTGTGCTGGCGTAATTCAACTGTGGTAATGTTTAATTAATGAACTGAATGAAGATGAATGAAGATGTGGTATCTATTATCCTCCACAGATTTCTGAGTACATAGAAGAGGTGTTTCTACCAGATGACTGTTTCATTCTGGTGAAACTGTCGCTGGAGAGAATCAGGCTGCTGCGACTAGAGGTACCATAGCTTTCCCTTTTTGTTGGTACAGTGTGTATAAGTATGAAGACACTATATTTCACTTGCCTCATTTTGTGCAGGACACATTGATTATTTCTCTCCCATGTCCATCCCAGACTATGATTAGAGAGGAGTTGAAATATATTTACATTGTCCCACAATTGTTAGTTCTTCCATGTAATACACAACACGCCAAAGATACACATAGTTACTTTAGAAATAGCAGGGTTGTTTCACTATTCATAGTCTGTAGATTATGGGATGCTACATTACAGGGTTGTCTTTTGTGTAGCCTGGCAGGATTAACAACTGGGGCTTTTTTTCCTCTACGACCAGGTAAATGCAGAAACGGTGCGTTACTCCATCTGCATGTCTAAACTGCGAGTGAAACCTGGAGACATTGCCGTGCACGGCGAGGCTGTGGTCTGTGTCTCTCCCCGAGAGAACAGTAAAAGCTCCATGTACTATGTGCTTCAGTCTTTAAAGGAAGAACTTCCTAAGGTAAGAATTTGATGTGGAAATGTAAAAACACAGACATTGTGCTTTTATTCACTGTCTGCAAAATCTTTGCAAATGTTCTTCCGGCAGTCTTTTTTTCACATTGCAATTCTGCCACCTTATCAGCAGACAAATTACAGTCTACAAGGATGCTTACACTTAGAAAAAGGTTGACTCAGAAAAGAGCATCACTGCACTGAATTTGAAATGCTTTGTGGATGATTGTTCTGAGATTCACTATCTTGATTCTGCCATGGTTCTGTTCATGTCTCGCTTGGAAGGTGGTGGTTCAAGGGATCCCTGAGGTTGCCCGAGCTGTCATTCACATTGATGAACAGAGTGGCAAAAACAAGTACAAACTCCTGGTGGAGGGGGATAATTTGAGAGCTGTCATGGCAACCCATGGGGTGAATGGAAGCAGGACCACTTCAAACAATACATATGAGGTAAATATGAGTCAAATGGGATGAAAGTGTAAAAGGATCATGTCTCACAAATGAGCATTGGATTGTTGTCGGAGTGTTCAAGAGCTTTGAAGTGCATTTTTTGTCTTAGGTTGAGAAGACCTTGGGTATTGAGGCTGCCAGAACCACCATCATCAATGAGATTCAGTACACTATGGTGAACCATGGGATGAGCATTGACCGGCGTCACGTTATGCTCCTGGCAGACCTCATGTCCTACAAGGTATGACCAGTAGAGAACTTATAGATGTACTGTGTCTTCATATTTTATATCTCTCCTATGGTAAGTTGGTATTCGTCTCCCTGTGGTAAATAACATTTCACCTGTGTACACACTTCTGTGCATAGGGGGAAATTCTTGGGATCACCAGGTTTGGCTTAGCCAAGATGAAGGAAAGTGTCCTCATGCTGGCATCCTTTGAGAAAACAGCTGATCATCTTTTTGATGCTGCCTACTTTGGACAAAAGGACTCCGTCTGCGGTAAACGAATGCTGCATACTTGTAATGACAGTGACCTCTATGTGACTTACTTGGATCTTAACACTTTCTGTATCCCTGTTCTAGGTGTGTCTGAGTGCATCATTATGGGCATTCCAATGAATATCGGCACAGGACTCTTCAAACTCCTACATAAGGCTGACAAGGATCCCTCTCCACCAAAAAGGCCTCTTCTCTTTGACAGTGCAGACTTTCACATTCCTCTGATCACATAGCATTGCAGAAAGGTGTTTCCCTTCTGCCTTTTTTGATCGATTTGCTTGAGGCAAAGCTTTTTTTGACAATGCTATTTTGCCAGATGACAAACAACATAAGTGCTTTCATTAGAGGTTGAAAACCTTTGCAGAGCAGGGGTCTTTGTCTGTTGGTGCCTTATATGGGTGGGCTTTTTTGAAGATTTTGTTTTTGTGAAGCCTGTTGTCTACAGATATCTTCAGACCTTTTCTCCAGCACATACAAAGTGCCTGCCAAACTGTTGGATGTTTTCGCCTGTGGATGTAGAAAAGGAAAACACGATTGTCCTAACATTTTTTTCAGAATTCATGCAGCAGACTGTGACAAAACTTTTGGTTTCTTTTACAAAGCTAACTGCTTAGCATGTAAGTGATGCTAATTATTTGAATTTGAATGTGGCTAACTATGAAAATACAGCAAGAGACGGGAGACATGAGAAGACTGCTTGTTCTCAGCTTTCTTCTTACTTGCCTGTAAAACAGTAAGATGCGACATGTTATGTTCCTTCAATGTAATGCCATCAAATGCTGCGTGACATCTATTTTTGACTGCATTGTAGTGTTTGGGTTTATGATGATGTATGGCACATCCCACTCATAAAGATGAGTGCTCAGCAGACTCATTTTTGCTCCTTTGCTAGGCATGTTACCGTTGCCAGCTTTTTTTTCATTTATTCTAGAAAACTCAGTTGCGCATTAAAGTGCAATATCTCAATTTCTGAAAAACTATCTGCTCTCACACAAGGTTGCATCAATAGGAGTTAATTGATAAATGAGGTTAAACGTTGCTTTCGGTTCCCATACATGGAGAAAGGTAATGAATGTTAATGTATATTTTGCCTGTGAATAAATTATTTGAATTGTTTGGTGGCGTTTGATTTTAACCTAAACCTACTTAAGTAATTGCCAGACAACTGTGACCTGCTCTCACAAAATGAGTCACATTGACCCCAAAACACATTGTGGGGTTTTCATATTACTTGAAAGAGGAGAATGTAGGCTTTCCAATGAGACCAAAACCATGTCACTCCTCCAAAAAATGATAAAGTTATGTGGCGTTATACAACGGGAGACACAAAAGTGTGGTTTTGAGAAAAAGGCCTTTAAAAAAACCTTTCCATTATGACTGAACATTCCATTTCTGGGGGGCTGCCGCTTTGACATCTCACAAACAAATGCTGCTTAAGTGATTATTTTAAATAACAGATATAACATTTAGGCATCTATGTAATGAGGAGAAATTGCTCTTTGAGGTTATATTACACACAGTACACTTTCACTATTTATCCACTATTAATGAATCTTTCAAAAGCACGTTGAAGACGTTGTGAAAAATCTGTGACTCCCCTCCCCAACCCCCCACAATTATGGTTACACATAATTCAATTGCGTAAAAAGAAAGACAAACATACTGATATACATTAAAGTGTTTATGTAAACACATTCTTTATTTGTAAATATATGCTTAATTGTATACAGTAGCCTATACAGTGTAGAAGATTTATATCAATCTATAGCAATGTCTAGGTCAAAGTGTCCCTTTGACCTATACATTGCTAAAGATTGGTATAAATCTATAGATTGGTATAAATGCCAAGTGCCAAAATATTAAACACATCAGATCCGGACGTCCCACCATAATAAACTTTTATGCATTGTGTATACGCTGCTTGCCCAAACTCTATCAAATCTCAAATCTATTGCACGCCCAACCGTCCTGGTAGGGGGATCCCTCTCTGAGTAGCCCCTCCAGAGGTTTCTTCCAATTTTCTCTAAAAAGGTTTTTTTTGGGAGTTTTTTCCTTGTCCTCTGTTGAGGGTCTAAGGCTGGGGGATGTTGTGTAGTAACCATTTATTGTTTCACATGTTGGGCACTGTGAAGCCTTAGAGACTGTAACGGTGATTAAGGGCTGTACAGATACATGTGATATTGATTTGATTTAAACCCCAAAGTAATATTGCAAGAAAAGATATAACCATATTACACATATCACTAAGTCCTTAAATTATTCAATAATTCATCTAGACATTCATCATCTCTGCATATGTGATCACCATCAATAAAGTAAGAGGTCCTTGGTGCATCTTTCTTTTTGCTGCTTCCTTTTGGAACAAGCAGTTTCTTTGGATCAGTTCTTGTGCTGCTGAAACAGATCATGTTCCTCACTAGGACAAAACATCTTAGGCTATTCAATTTGGCCAATTATAAATCCTACAAGACTCAATTTTCTAATTTCAAAAGGCTCTTACTCATCAGTCTGACTTTCAACTCACTCTGGATCACTAGCATTGCAGAAAGTGTTTACCTTCATGCCATATTTATGACATTTGCTTGAGAGCAAAGCTTTTTGACAATGATTTTGCAGATAAAACAACATAAGTGCTTTCATTAATGTTGGAAAACCTTTGCAGAGCAGGGTCTTTGTCAGTTGTGCAATTATATGGTGGGCTTTTCTAGAAGATTTTTTTTTGTGACTCTTTTTCTACAGAAGTAGGACCTTTTGTCCAGCACCATACAAAGTTGCGCCACAACTGTTGGATGTTTCGCCTGTGATGTAGAAGGAATCACGATTGTCTAAATTTTTCTCGAATTCATGCCGCGACGTGACAAAACTTTTGGTTCTTGTTACAAAAGTGACTGCTACATGTAATGATGCTAATTATTGAATTTGAATGTGGCTAACTATGAAAAACAGGAGACGGAGTACATGAGAAGACGCTTGTTCAGCTTCGGTCTTTCCTGTTAGTTATGCATGTACTGTTTGTTCATTCTGTCAATATCAAATGCTCGTGACATCTCGCCACGTTTTGCTGCATTGTATCACAGTTTGGCATGATTGCTAATGGATTTCATCCTATCTCAGAGATGCCATTGACAGTACTATTTATACTCGCTTTCTAGGCATTACGTAGCCAACATTTGTTTTTTTTTCATGTTATTCGAAACCAAGATGCCGCATTAAAGGCATATCAACTTCTTCGAAATAACTATCTCTCTTAAAGGTTCACAATGAGAGTTACTTAAAAGAAGTAAATTCTTTCGGTTCCATAACAAGGTTAGATTTTATTAAATAGTTAAATACTAAATTTTGGTGAAAAAATTTTTGAATTTTTGATAGGCGTTTGATTTTACTAATTACCTACTTATATTGCTCAGATTTCAATGGATTCGATTGAAAACCTGAACATTTAAAAATCTGGAGCAAGAGCCAAGAAATTGGTCCAAGAAGTACTGAATGCAAATGAGGTCATTTAAATGTTTAACTTACCATTAACAGAATAGACTATAAACATAATATTTTGCAGCTAATATAGTGTAAGAATCCTGTCAATGTAATACATTTTCAATCGATATAATACAATTGACCTACTATTAACATAATAGCTCTGTCCCTGCCAACCTAACAATTATTGGGTTTTATTAATGAGAAGGTTGAAATGTCAGTTCAGTCCAAAATGTAATAACTGCATTGATCATTTCCAATAATAGTCAAAATTGTATGCTTAATCGTCAAATCATGGTCTTGGTGTAAAGTCTTAATATTGATGCCTATGCAAGCTCTAACCCTGGAAATGAGGGCACACCTTCAAAAATAATTTGATAGGTGATTTCATTTAGCCTTGCAATAAATATGTTTATGCTTGTCAAAAAAATCTCGCCCAATATCTTCCACAATTTCACATCTGTGATTCAGTGGCTGACAGTGGGGAATTGGAGAAGAAAGAAAAATTGGTCCAACTACACAAATTATACAGCTTTTTGGTCAAGATGCAATAACATTGGGGAAAATAAGGCTGCAAATCACCCATCTTGTCTTGGACGTATGAGCTTTTCCATCACGTTTTCAAACATCCATTGGAGGAAATGCCCATTGGTGTAAAAGGCAATTTTGGTGGTTTCTGTCTTTGAATTTAAGATTTATTCCCAAGTTTAATATTCAGCACTGTGCTCCAGCAATGCTATCAACAAAAAAACAGAGAACACTCCTTTCATCATGTTCAGTAAACCAACAAAGTAGTCTGGAGCATCACCAAGAGAAATGATTGAAAAAAACTATTTGAAGGTTTTCTTCGTGGGAGGGTTGAAAAACACCACAAGCTGTCACCCGAAAAGATCATGGACATCTATGCAGGATCTTAGTTATGAAAACATCCATTGGAGGAAATTAACATGCATGTAGCTAGAAGAATGACTCATAAATGTTGAATAGCTCAAGTTTTAGTCTATTTGTTACCATCTTCTTTACACTACCAATGTGGTCATTACTGATATACACTTGTGTGTTTTTTCCTCTGTACTTTGGGGGAGTTTGTGGAAATTAGTGAAAGGGTGACAGTTGTGTATTAAATTTTGACTATTATCACAATATCAGTTCAGTTTTCAACCTTCCCATTAATATAATAAAACTCAATATAATTATTATGGATTGTGGATGAACAGGAAAAGTTACTATGTCAATGGTAGGTAACTTTTATTACATTAATGGGAAATGTATTATGTCAACAGGAATATTTCACTAATATCTGCCAATTGTTATTAGGTTAATTGTTTGTTATGAAAAGTAATCTCAGCAGTTCTAACAGGGAACTTTTTCTCAGTCAGAGACTAGACAATTTGCCTGTGTGAAATGGCATGTGCTTTTAGATGCAAATGTATTGGGAGTCATTAGCCTACAATTACTCTAATACTCTAATTCACCAAGCCAGTGGCAGTTACATGAGAAGTTGTTCCAACCTCCTTTCCCATATTGCATGCTATTCATGAACCAGTGAGATCCACTTTATTAATCCTACTGTACAGAGTAATGGAATACACATTTGCCACACCACATACTTTACATTACTGCCATTTAGCAGATGCTTTTATGCTTTTAATCCTCTGGCTTCTGGTCAGCCTTTGAAATTTCTAGGCCAGCCTGCCACCCTGTTAATTGATGTATGTACTTTCTTAACAGTATAAGCAACCAATGGTTAATATTCCATGTGAGAATAACAGCACTGTGCACCAGGAATGTTATCAATACACTCAAAAAACCCACTCAAAGAACCCTCCTTTCATCATGTTCAATAAACCAACAAAGTAGCCTGGAGCATCACCAAAATTAATTATTGGAAAACCTATTTTGAAGTTTTTTTTTTTAAGTTTATTGATTTGCCAACACCCGAAAAAGTCATGGACATCTACGCAGGATTGAAAGAAGCTTGCTACTATATTAGGTAAGACACTGTTTCCTTTCATTCATGATGGTAAAAAGTAAGACTGGGTTTGTGTTCAAATGTGCAGTGGAGGTGGTGTTCTTTAGGTCTACAATTCATGTTGTACAGTGTTGTATGGTGTGATGGCAAATTCTTTTTTTCACCCAACTACTTTATAAGTTTGTGTGTGGCGTGGAGTGGCAGTGTTTCTTATTGATAGGCCGAGTATAAAACAGATTTTTTTCATTTAGTGACCCCCCCACCTCCCCCAAACTCTGCATATATACAAGTCAACTGTAACCCAAATTGTTACTAACAACTATATTTCCCACCTGTTCCAGTTAACAAGAGGAACAAGACAGGTTTATCCATTGTCACCTATCCTATTTGCCTTGGTCACAGAACCTCTAGCTCAACAAATACAATAGGAACAGGTGATACAACATATAAACTTAATTTGTTTGCAGGTGTTTGTTTTGCTGTATTTGATGTGGAACAATCCCTTCCAGCACTAATGAATATTTTTTGAAGAACACTTGAAATACTCAGGATATAAAATAAACAAGCAAAAAACAGTATTCATTATTTTTAATGAAGATGATAAGGACACACCAGAGTATATGACGGGTATTAAACGACAAACTAAAAATATAAAATATTCAGGGTGTATGATTAGCAAAGGAAAAAGCAGTTGTATAAGAATAACTTTTTGTAATTAATAAATGCTTTGAAAAATGATTTGGAGAAATGGACAAACATTACTGGTAGAAAATGTATATTGTACTATGTGGCTTCCTAAATTTTCTTTTTAAAAAATTCCAGTCATTCCTCCCAAAATATTTTATAAATCTATTAACTCAAGGGTAACTACCTTTATATGGGCAAATACAACTCCAAGAATTAAGAGGGAATTGTTGAATCTTATAGGACACTAGGAGAACTAGGAGAAGGTAAACAATTGTACATTCAATAGTACTCTCCACCAAAAACAATCTTCAAAGACACATTAATGTGGAATATTACATGGATCAAAATTAACAATCAGACTCTTGATCGGCCCACAGATTTAATGGAGAATGAAAATTTGTATTTTGTTTTTGGTATCCTTCTCTCAGCTCAGAGATACATTTTAGTTGGGAATTTATAAACAAAAATGATATAGGTGCAATACATTGAATGAATTCCTGGATGTAATTACTAACAAAAACATGTCACTTAATCACAGTGAACACAGACTAAAATGATAGCACTATCACTTTGGGAGCATTTAGACATCAACACTACGTCAAGATATCAATGCCACTGCATTATTAAATAAGCACAGTAATATTAAAACCAGGCTCATCCCTGGGAAAAAATCACTTACTCAGCATTTTATGCAGATAATGTACAATATCTTCTGAAATAATTGGAAATTGAAAGAACTTTTGGTCTTCACACATTAATCTAGCAATTTGCAACAGCACATGATCAAACAATAAGAATAGAAAAAGTAGTTATGGTTTCAAAATTGGAAAGTCACCATGGCCATGATTATTGGCACCCTTGGTTCTCAATCCTGGTCCTGGAGTACCACCACCCTGCTGGTTTTCATTCTAGCAATCTTTGCAACTGGGACGCCAGTTGCAATGAGAATTGTAAAGAGAAAAGAGCTGTCTGAGGACTATTAGCACCAAACATAAGCAATCACAAGGCCATAAGGCATCTCAAGAGACCTTGGTATTTCTCTTTTCACAGTTCACAATGTTAGTAAGATGTTTGCTGCTCATGAAATTGTTAAGAATTGTTAAGGACATGGTGGTAAGAAGAAAATTGGGCTCAGAAGTCATCGAAGGTTGGTGCGAGCCATTGAAGAAACACCTCGCATGACATCCAAAGGTCTCAAGGCTGACCTGGAGAGGTCTAGGGTAATGATTTCAGCCCGTAATATATACGCTGGACACTGAACCAAGAAGAGCTTTACAGTTGGAGGCCACAGAAGACCCCACTGCTGAAAGAGAAACACAATAAGGCCCCATTGATCTTTGCCAAGACCCACCTGGATAAACCTAAACCCTTCTGGGAAAATGTTCTTTAGACTGATGAAACCAAATTAGAGCTCAGTACTTTGTTTACAGACGATGAAATTAAGCTTTTGAAGAAAAGAACACCCTACCTGAAGTCAAATATGGTGGATGTTCCATAATGCTGTGAGGCTTTTTTGCTGCCTTGGGTACTGGACATCTTGAATGTATTAAAATGACACACATTTTTCAACCTTATCTCCATCAATCAGTCCTCACTAGTACTGCAGTAGTTGCATTAAAATGCAAGCTGCAGACCCCAATATTTTTCAGACTGCTTATCAGAGTGCTCTCCTTATACTAGGAGGATTTAGAATACGCCTGAGCCATTCTTTACAACGCAGAGCATCTTTTATGGGGTTAATGGTGAAAACGGTTCATCTTGTCCTTCCGTCCTGCAACTATTGCTGTTGGGCACTATGCAAGATGGCATATTCCAAAATGTGAAAATACTACGAGAACAAAGTTTGAGAAGCGGATCTAGGTAGACACGCCCAACTCCACCAGTTTTGTGTGTGTGTGTGGTTTGCTTCTGTCCATCAAAGTAACACATTCCTTTGATATAACACCCACATGAATGATGGTGGAGTGTTCCTTTAAGGGCAACATGAAATCAGATTACCAAGGCATTTTGGAGCGAAATTAACCTCTAGGATAATGACTTCTATGAAAGGGGGTAGTTAAAATCAGGCAATCCAATCAATGAGATGAAATTCAGGTGTGGGTGGGTTAGAGGTCATATAAAAAACCCACAAAGTTTGATTACCAACTGTTCTTCAAACAGCTGTTTAAGTGGAATATGCTCTGGTCAAGAGAAATTTCAGAGGACCTCCGGAGAAGAGTTGTTGAGGCACATAAGGCTGGAAAAGGCTACAAAAGCATTTCCAAGACTTGGACCTCCATCTGTCTACAGTCAGACAGATTATATACAAACAGAGAAAATTTAGTGCCATTGGTACTCTCCCTAGGATGAAAGAACACACTGCATAATATTACATTACAGTCATTTAGCTTTTATCCAAAGCGACGTACAAATATACTTGACACTATGTGGGGATCGAACCCACGATGCTGAGACTCTCATGCTCTACCTATCCAGTCCGGGCCAGACAAGGAGGGTTAAGGAGATGACAAAGAACCTAAGGTAACAGCTAAGGATCTGCAGGCATCTTTTCAACTTTCTAACATCTGTGTCCATGAGTCCACACTAAGAAAAACAAGCAAGAGTGGCGTTCATGGGAGGACACCAAGGAGGAAACAACTGCTCTCCACAAAAAACATTGCTGCCAAGTCTGCCAAAGACCATCTGGGTGTTCCACAAAGGAAATTCTCCAGGAAAATAACGGTCCCGTGATCTGAAGCTTAAAGGAGAATTCCGGGATTTTTAAACCTGGCCTCTATATCCACAAAATCGCCTATTATACCGCAAAATAGGTCCAAAAAGTTTCGGAATTGCTCCGGTAGATCGGCTCAGTCGGCAGTCGCGAAACGGGCTCAATGGCTGCAACGTAATCTGTAGGGGCATGTGCGCGCGGTCAAAGTACGTCCACTAAAAGTGCTTGATTTTGCCACTGACAGGCTCAGATTGTTATTTGTGTGTCTGACAAGTGTCTGACAACATTACTGAAAGGATCGCTACAGAAATAGACCTTTTTTTAACCAGAAAACTAAAGTCTAGCGCAAGGAGAAGTCCCGCTCTGAAATGGACGGTGGACAAAGGTAGTCTATAGCGAGAGGGTTCACTTGTTGCAGGAAGAGGACGGTAGAAACCTGACAAAGGTATTCTATGAAAGCTGCGCAAAGTCTTCCTCAACATTTTGTTGGCACAGTTCGGAAATGCGCAAAAACGAACCATTGTTGTTGTTTTTTATCTTTGGGAAAAAACAAATACTCTAACCGTGCAGGTCTGATCAGTGATTACAGGAAACGTTTGGTTAAAGTTACTGCTGCTAAAGGAGGTTCCACCAGTTAATACATCTGATGGTTCACATAGTTTTTCCAATTCAAGCTTTTAACATTTTAAACATTTTGTTCAATAAAGACATGTAAAAGTATTTTTTTTTGTGTGTGTGTCATTTGTCAATTTTTAGATGATCAGACCATATTGATATTTATACAGGAATGCAGGTAATTCAAAAGGGTTCACAAACTTTCACAACTGTAAATGGCTTTTACATGGAATAAAAAACATGAAAAAGGTTATCTGAAAGAAAATCTGAAAGCAATAATGGCATTTCATTATCAGTTTTAAGAGTTTCACAATACGTTTTTGTCAGAGGAATTTCAAAAGTAATAAAAAACTAATATGGTAACAGGGTATTGTTTGTCACCTTGTCAAAATATTTTTTTTATAATAAATATGTTTTTAATTGAATTTAACTCTTAATACTTAAATACTTTCTCTGCATAATAAAGTTACATTTTAAACCTTGCATATTCTGTCTATGCATCTTTACTGTATCATTCATCCAGCCCAGAAAACATTTTGACATTGAATAGATGAATTGATGTCCATAGTCCATCGCTGCTACTTGCATTGTTTTGTGAAATCTGCACCTAAATATCTTTTTGATACCAGTTGAAACGGTTTTCAAAACTGTTTCAATATGAATTTGTACCGTGTATGTCATTGTAGGTAAATGTGCTCACTTGGGTTGACCCTGAACATGGCCACCTCCAGCATGTCACCATCTGTCAAATGTTTGCAGGGAGTGTTGCTGCAAACATTTCATTATAGATGACATAACGGTGTGTGACTGCTGTTCATCAATGCTCCGAGGCCAGTGAAATTGCCTTCTTTTGGAAATCCTCCTGCTGTGTTTCTGACTGGCAGAAAAATACAGTTTCTCCGAGCACTGAAAAGATTTGTCATGCTGTTTGACTTTTGAGTCTTTGAACCACGCCTCTTACACACCATTGACGCCCTATTTGAAGCACTTATAGCTTCTAGGTGAAGTTGTATTGCCAGCTGTTGGTGATATTTATTTCATAAGAGAGGACCTACTCACAGCCAGCTCTGTGTGGGTGGTGGAGATCTTGTCCCCTATTAATTGTAAGGAGCTCTCTCCATGTGATGAAACTGAAGAGCCTTTCTCTGTTTTCTGTTGCTTTGATCCGTCACGTTTACCAGTCTCCAGGAAGGCTTCTCTGTTCAGGGGTTTGATGAACTGCACACTCAAATTGGGTGCCTGCACAGCGCCACCCTGCTGGTTAGGTTTTCTGATGCAACGCGAGATGGTGGAAACACAGCTCTTCTTGAAGTTCTCATTCATGAAAGCATATACGATAGGATTGTTGAAGCTGTTGAAGAACCCTATGGCCTGAACAATGGCGATGATCATGTTGAGTGTGATTTCATCATATTTCTTTTCTAGGTCATCTGCGCATTACACACAGATATAGAGGGTTATAACTCAAAAATATCAAGTACAGAGAGATTTTAAAAAACTGACAATATCCGCTCAAGCTAGGCTAGAAATTGTTACTATTCCAATTTAATGTTAACACTTATATTGAATATCCCTTTTGTACATCCAGCAATACTTACTGTACTCAAAAAGCATGTGTACTGTGTGGAATGGAGCCCAGCAGATAGTGAACATCACCACAACAGTGATCATCATTTTAACAGCTCTTTTCTTTTTCCTGTAAAAAAAAAAAAATGTTACACTCTGCTAGTGAAGAAAAACATTGATGGCAGATATGACAGATCACAGCACAAGTGAATTTGAGAAGCCACAGATCTGGGGCTGACTATCCCAAACATCTGTGGCGAAAGTTGTTCTTACAACACCTCATTCATACCACCAGGTAAGAAAGGCAATTTTTGATCTTTTATATTTTTATGTGGTGAAGAATTTTTTTTTTGACTCCTCACATTTCTGGGAGAGATGTCGGACAGCACAAGGCACAACTGTGAATGCTTTGAGAAGTAGCTCTGCAGTCTCACATACCTTGAGATCTTATTAATCTCCCTGTGGTTCATGGTATTGAGGGCTGAGGAGTCGCCCACCCTCTTGCGGATCCACAGCTCAATGCCAATACGTATGTAGAGGAATAACATGGCAGCCAGAGGGAGCAGGAAAAGAGCCACCATGATGAAGGTGGTGTACACCTGCCTGTGAGTCAGAGAGCGCCAGCACTCCTGACAGCACACGTGGTAGTGATCATATAAAAAGTCGTACTTCACCTGAGAGAAGGAGGTAGTAAAGCTTTTAGTGTGTATTTTTGATTATAATGGCTTGGAATTACAGGGTGCAATTTTCCAGCAGGTTTTATGGGGCTAAATGGCTCAATTAAGACCATTACTACTTCAGTACATAACATGAGAACTCACGGATTCATGGATTCATTTATATTTCTGAATCTTTCTCAACTTTCTGAATCTTAAGCAACATTATGGCTTTGGATCTTTGTGATAATGCTGTGCTGAGCTAAATCAGTTCTTTCTTAAACTCAGTTTAGTAGTAGGCGCTTGTATATCAAGCATGTGACTTTGCTTTCAGCTCAGAATATAGTAGTAGTAGTAAGGTAATGAATGCCATGTTCTGTTGAACCATCTTAGTAGGATACTGTGCAGGGCACTACTTACTTCTAGTTGTTGCACAAACAGCATTGGTGATCCCACCATCACTGAGGTAATCCACACAAACCCTACACAATGCAGAGAGATGTTCAATGCACAGACATAATCGAATGACAACCTGTCATCTGCACGGTTAATAGTAAGTGTTCTGAAATCCAAAAAGTGGATAAGATGAAAGTCAAACCTAACTCGAAGGGTTGAAAAATAACAGATTACAGTTATTACAGTCATTTAGCAGACGCTTTTATCCAAAGCAATTTACAAGTTACAGTTGACACTATGTGGGGATCAAACCCACGACCCTGAAACTGAGAGTCTCATGCTCTACCGACAGATTACATACAATGGGATTGTTAGACAGACAGACAGACAGAGTACTTTATTAACCCTAGTGTAAACCTAACGCTGTAACTCATTCCATTCTTTGACACCACAAGACAACCATGCAACACACATTAATGCTACGTGAAATAGAGAATAAAAGGAATCTAAAATATAAAGATATAAAACTGTTTTTAAAAATAAAAATAAAATAAATAGTGCAAATACCAATACAGAAATATGTTGCAGGAATATATCTTCCTGAGACCCGGCAGAAATGTTTTTTAGTATTTCATTTAAAAAAAATATTATTCAAGTGTTTTGGATGAAAAAAGCATGTTGCAGTGAATTTTATGTATTAATTTTTTATCGAATGTCCCCTGTAGTGGATATCATCTCAGTTCATGTGAAAATGCAGATGCAAACATCATTTGTCGTTGTTTTCCTAATTATATATTATTATATATAATTTTAAACACTTATCTCTCTTGCACCCTTAAAATTATGTGCTGGTTGGGATGGCTACCATTTTGAAGAGACAGGGCATGTGTTGTCATGGTTACATCCCAACAAATGTGATATCACTGAAAAGCTCAGGATGTTCTCAGGTTTCAGCATGATAGCATATGGTTCATGAAAGACTCCAGGTCCCCTACAGAGGACAGAAATTAATTTCCGGATCTTAGGAGGATACGCATTATGATAATCAGCAGCAAAAGAGCATATGCAGCATCATATTTCCAATGTGTGCCGAGCACAGTGTATTAACACGGCATGTGCAATTGCGGGTGTGTGTAGAACAGGTATGTGCAGATGATCTGGCTATAATCTGGTAGCAAAATATTGGTAACTATAATCTGTTATAGTTGCAGAAAATAAAAGTATTCAGATTACAAATACAAAAAACATTTACCAAGTATTAGACTAGAGCGAAGCACTAGTCAAGCCAGCACCGTTGCAAGCACCGTGCTAGGCTAACTATAGCAACCCATGCTAGCCTAGCCTAGATCTACACACACCAATGGGAGTACGGAAAAACCATGAGCAGCTCTGATGGACCGCCCCCTCATTATCATCATAGGGACAGGGAAATACAGAAATAAAAAAATAGGGAAAAGAATATATACTGAAATGCATTTATAAGGAAATAGATAAAAAGAGACATTTATAAATACGGAATTCAAATCTCAGGGGAATAAATACACAAATAAGTAAATAGGGAAATAAATATAAACACAAATAAATTAATGGGACAATAAATAAATAGGACAAAAAATACAGAAATATACATTTATAGCAGATTTCATCTATTTATTACTGTGTGCATTCATGCATTATTTTATTTATTTATATATATATACACTGATTAGTTGATTGTATTTATTTATTTATTTACACTTTAATCAATCAGTTTTGGTACTCTGGGAGTTGCTAAGGACAACCACTGCTGACACTGCTACTCACAGAGCACTTCCACTGGAGCAACTGAGCATTAAGTGCTCAAAGGCTCCTTAACTGTAGTTGTTGCTGTTGTGTTTGAGGGCTTTATGGGCAAAGCTATAATGTTGCTCAACAAGCAGACAGAAAATATGATTCATGCTATTTACCCAAGCAGTTGTACCGCATTGCATGATTAATTATTCCTTCATATAACTGTGTGGTGCACTCTTAACCAAACTCTGGTTTGCCTTATCAAGCTGTGTGTTAAAGTGCATTCATTTGATTAGACAGGCTTTCATCACTTTGGGTCACCATTATAAACTGGAATGTTTTTTCTTACAGAATGTATTCAAATTATAATTTATTTTTGGTCAAAATAAAACCATATATGCACCACCTAAATTACTGGACCTGATTTTGCTATTCTCAAAAAAAAATAAAAATGCTACAAGTTGCATTTTAGTCATTTTAAATTGTTTGAAAATGCAGAAAAAGTTTTAGATGTCAATTTTCTGGAGAAGGACCCATAGACCTCCCACGCATACACCCATGCTCTTAACAATGTGCAAAAACAATAGTTATTCATTTTTGCTGAATTACTATGGCTTCTCTGAGTCTCTCATGCTGCTTTGAAAAGTACTTCACGTGCACACACAAACCCACCAAACACAAAAGAATAATGGACATCTATTCACACAAACAATACAATACCTAGCATCTTGTATGCTCTTTTTGATGTGTACTGTCTCCTCATTTTCAACGGGTAGACAATACCCTGGTACCTCTCAATGGCAATGCAGGTCATTGTCAGGATACCTGTCGCTATGGCTGTGGTCTGCACAAGAGGAACCATCTTGCAAACGAAAATCCCTATAAGAAAAACAGAGGGATGAAATACAGGGCAACTCAAAATAAGCTGATTATGTGCTGGTGTGTATAATTTGGGGAAGAATGCATTTCTGTGTATACGTTTGATCACTGATCCACTGAAAACAGGATCTCTTCCTCATCCTTGTTCATCTTTATTGTATAATTGAAATTACAAAGCAAGCATCTTTGATTAGGCTTAGTCATTTCAGAATGTCTGCATTAATTACCTAGTTGGTGGAGATAAACTGAAATTAAAATCCAGATAAAAACACCCTCATGCTCAATACAGTATTCAAAGATAATGAGTAGACTGTTTTCATAGTGAACTAATTATGACCATAGTGGCAACCTGTTGCTACCCAGTGACACCTTGGACAAAAATGATCTCATTAAATTCATGCAGCTATTATGCAGACCTATATAAGCAGTATCAATTACTTTTCATTCATTCAACCTGGTCTTTAGGAATCAGCAGGAAGGCTAAAGCAGGGTTGATTCCAATTAACATGAAATTTAGACATGGACATAGAAAAGGTTGTGACCTGAAAACTGTTGTCAAAACAGTCAGTTGTCAAACAAAGTGTAATTGTTGGGATTCAGGTATGAATGTTGATGATGACAAAGCCAGTAATAATTGTGTTGCAATAATATTTTTGTTGACTGAGTACAACACAAATGCCCATTCTGGGGTTGCAGCAGCATAACAGTATCACAAAAAACAAAATATCAAATATCAAATACAAGGCATAATATTCCAATATGGTCTCACATTATCTGTTGTATTCATGAATGAGTTATAGTGAAGTTACCATACTTAATGGTATTTTATAATCTCTTTTTCCTATATTCCCTATAATATAGGATTCTTTTTTTAAACTTTTGCAGTTAAAGAGGCACAAAACAGAAGTGGTGGTATTGGTTCATCTCTCACCTCCAAACCATTCAGACGAGATGTTCTGCAGCAAGGTGAAAGGTACGCAGAAGAAAGTGATGAGCAGGTCGCTGACCGCCAAAGAGCAGATAAAAACATTTGTAGCCGTCTGCGTCGCTCGTTTCTTCACCACTATGTAGACAACCAAACTATTTCCAACGGCAGCCAGGACAAAAATAACGGCATACATGATCACGAAGGTGGTCTTGGCGCTGTAAGGTAACTCGGGGACGTAGACGAGCGGCTGGATGTTGTACGAGTCTATAAACTCCTTACGGGTGAGGTTGTAGTACTGGAGCATCTCCTGCAGAACTTGTGGAGTTATTTTGGTGGACCCCTGCCCCGGTTCTGTCGAGGTTGCCATTCTGAACCTAAAACATCAGGCTGATTGGCAGAAACCAGTAGAAATTGGAAAGATGAAACCCGTTATTCCTACAAGTGCGTCTGGAACGTGCGCTCCTTCCTGCGTCCAACAGGAGAATAAGCTGCTGCGAGTGAATGAGTGAGCGTGTGTGTGTGTGCGTGTGTGTACTCATTTGACGCTCTGTGGGTTAATTGAACATTAATTAATATGAATTAAGTGGCGGCAGTCCAATTATGTAGGAATGTCGAAAGAAAATTAAAACAAAAACTATATATACCAAAACAATGTTAAAGGAGTAACAAACTCTAACCAGCGCAAATTTCTCTTTCATTAGGTCTCAGTACTCTCCCAGCAGCACCTACTCCTCCTCCCCGACCAGTGTTGCCAACTCTTTTCTGTGGCAAGGAGCTAAAAACAAAAAGTAGCTAGAAGGCGCTAGATCAGTGGCGGCTGGTGCATTTTTCTCCAGTGGGGGCTATACCAAAAATCAAACAAACATGTACTAAGGTATCATCAGTGTATTTAAATAAATGAAAAGGCCTTTATTTGTATTTGCTGAGCTGAATGAACATTTGTTGTAATGAAACGTGCTTAAGGTAAGTTAAGGTACTTCAATTAGTACAAATTATTTATAATAATTATCTTTTATACTACAATATGTAATGATGAAAGACTAAAGTAACCGAAAAGTGCCTCGATAAGTGCAACAGAAATCTGACAACACAAAACCCTGAGACAATGGTAGAAAATTATGAACACAATAAGACCTAATAGAAAATAACATTTAAGAAAAAAAAAAAATGAATATGGTATTACATTTGAAATACCCAGTGCCATCAAAACGCTGAGTGAACTGGCTCAAAGCCATATGACTTTGCCACCTTGTGGCTTCAACTTTTTGTACATAAATTTTGCCCTTCTCTCCTTGAAAGATGCAGATTTCTCAATGACTCTATGGCACCACAGAACTTGACACAGTTTATTATTTTAGACAGGATGTGCCTGTTTTTGTCAACCTCTTCATTATGCTCACGGATCCCTGTCCTGTAGCCTTCATCAAGCTGAGCAGCTATGTTTACTTTCCCAAACATTTGCTTTTGATTTTTCTGATATGTGGTTTAAATCATTCAAACCTGTCTGAATCCATGCTGGGTCTGAGACCTGTCGTTTGAAAAAGGGTGCAGGGAAAGCAAAATAAAGCATTGGTGTCACTACATACAGTTAGCCAAGCCTTCCTACTAAACCAGCTCCTTGAAAACGACCGAGTATATTGTCTCATTCTGGCGCATTTTATGTCAGATGTACTATGAGCCACTCGCTCTCTGCTGCCAACCAGTGGTTGGTAGTGTGTAAATCAGCAGCATTCAGATAAATGGTGTTTGTACATGCGCAGTTCGTTGGTGGGGCGCAGCTTTCCTGCGCCCCACCAAGCTCCTATCTCTTGTATTGAGAGGAGCGAACTGCGCATGTACAATTTATAACGAGAGTCAATGGGCAAAGATTTTTGTGCCCCAGGCCGGAAATACGTGACCTAGCAGTAACTTTAGACAACGTAGAACAATTTTAATCTACATTTTATTGCAGATTATACATTCTACTCACTAACTATATAATATTTACCTCGCTCATTTAAAAAGTAAAAAGTCTTATTCAATGAAGTCTAGGATGTGGGGAGTGGTGGGGCGGCGCCCTAGCGCCCTCTATTGGCCAGCCGCCACTGCGCTAGATGACGTCTTTAATTTGGCATATGGCAGTAATGACCATTTACACATTAATGAAAAGATTTTTACCTATTAGCTGCTTTGTAACAGTTATCTGTTAACTGAAAAATATATGGATTTAAATGCCACTGAGGATCGCAGCCCTCCTGGTTAACTATATAACAAATTTCTTTTATTATTCCAGGTGATATCCATCTAAATCTTCCTTTAACACTTTTCTTCAAACTGCTGCCTATCTGACTTTTAACTGAACTTTTTTATTTTATTTAACACCAGAAGAAGGGAGCAACAGGAAGCCAGACACTGTAAACAAAACTAGTCAGAGAGTTAGCCGCGGAGTTGGAGAGTTTGTTGACATGGAGAGCAAAACGAGAAAAGAAATAGGTAGCGCTGAAAAAAGTCTTTGAGAAAAAACTGAACTCATTGGAGAGTGATGCTTCCAAATGCAAAAAAACCCAAACGAGTTATTTGGTAGTAGACAGTGCCAGGGACTGTGTCTTATTCGAGGTGTTAGTACATCATAGTTGCACCTATAATGAATCTAAGTTGGTTGGACCACACAGCTCCCTCCAGCCAATTCATCCACTGACCCTGTTTTGCCTGAGAACACATCTTGCTGGAGGAATCAGATTCAAGAAGATTGGTAGCACCTATCTCATGACAGTGGAACTGTAAGTGGTAGCGTTTCTCAAAATTAACAACACTTTTCCCATTTCACCCTGTTGCTTCCTGTCACAAAAAAAATGTTGCTAGTCAGAGTGGAGTCACAAGAAGTAAAGCATGGCAAGAAATTATTAATGCTGTCACTGCTGTTTTGTTTTCCAGCTATTAGGTAGCTAGCTAGCTAATCACAACAAAAGACGCAGCGTGAGTAACGTGCGTACCCCGCCCACTTAGAGGGCACTCAGTGCAGATTGGCTGGATTTGGTGCTGGTGTGTTAGTGCATGCCTTTTTTCGGGTTATTAAAACTATTTACTTTAACAATGTGAAATTAGCGCTGAATTTTGGGATAAAGTGCGGGGGACAGAGGGGACAAATATGGGAACTGCATGGGACGTGTCCCCGCGTACCCCATGTCTGCTACGCCCTTGATCGCAGCAATCAATAAAGTCACAGATGCTGTGAGTACGTGTGTCAGAGAAAATTGGAGAAAGCTCACAGGGTGGACAGAGATGGATTAAAACAGAAGTGGGCCTTGAGACCATTGTCACACACACATACTGATTGATGCAATGTCAATTCTTCAAAAAATGCCTGAGATAAACACAGATAATTAACCCATTAGAATTCTAGAATGTTTACTGGGGATTCTGGGAGTTAAATGCTTGTTTTCTTGTATATTCCAAATTAACAGGCATTGCTCAAAAACAAAGATCGCTCTCTCTCACACACACGGTGACACCCCAGGTGTATCAGATCATGAATACCAATCGTTCGGAAATTGATGTTCGTGCCTGTCCCAGTTGCATAGGTAAACACCCTGTTCAACACCATGAAAGGCGTGCAGACTTAAGACTCGTGTGCACGTAAACCATGGCCAAAAGAGGAACTTTGCCAAGTCTGAAATTGAAGTGTTGCGCTCGTGTGTGCATGAGAAAAAAACAACGTAATTTTCAGAAGCATAAGCAGCAGAGTCACAAGAAGTAAAGCATGGCAAGAAATGATTAATGCTGTCACTGCTGTTTCAGCAGAAACATGTACCATTGCTAAGGTAAGAAAGAAATGGTTCAACATCAAATTAGATTTCAAAAAAGAATAACGAGAAGTAGGTGCATATTATCAGCCACAGGAGGAGGGCAGGACACTGTGGCGCTATCTGTTCAATTAATAATAGGAGAGACCTCACTGTCGGGTGTCCAGTCGGGATTGGAGTTGGAAACAGATCAAATCCAGGCTGCATCTTCATCAGATGGTAGGACTATGTAATTGTATTTGTAAGGTGTCCAGTCCATGAGGCCCATTGTGTGCATTTGTTTGCTCTTTCGCTTTACTGAAGAGGATCATGTAAATCATGGAAGTGATTTTTCCATTGTCAGAATGCAATCCAGCAAATTTCCCTCCAAATCCAACCTAGTGGCAACAAGGGGTCAGAAAGTCGGCTTACTTCTGATGCCAGTAACTACGTCACTTTTTTAACCAGTACCACAGCCGGGCTAGTAGGTCATGGTGCAGTAAGCGTTCTTTCCCCATAGACCGCTATTTTAAAATCAATAGTTTAAACATTATGTGGATTTTGGAAATGGTAGATTGATTAATTTAATCTGAGACTTCAGCCTGCAGAGCTAAACAAGAGCGCTAATCACTGATCATAGGGTTAAGCTGCCAATATCAGTTGTCCTTTTGGCTTCAAGTTGATGATATTCTTAGCAGTTGCTGTACAGCTGAGTGGTCTTTCAAGCTCACAGTATGCACATTTTTATGCTGCTATTGCTATTAGATGGTGTAGTATTATTTATGTTCTGTTCAGCAGTACAGCCTTTCCTTTTTGTAGCTGTTGGTTAATGTGATTGTTTTGTTGCATTTATTTCACTTAGTGACTTTAATACGTGATGTTTTAGTTGATATTATTACTGATTGAGACTCACAAGTCAGTGTTGCATAGCTTTATCATTTCAGTCTTTCCAGTTAAATGACTGCTCCAACTCTGCCATGAACAAAGGCGGTTACAAGTTACACGAACACTGATTTGTTATTCTCTTGCTTTGGATAAATTAATCAGCTGGATCCTGAAAGGGTGAATTAGGCTACTCATCATGGCGGAAACTAACAGCAATGGAAATAAAATAATTTTTCCAAGGTAGGTCCAATGTCAAGAACAAAGGGTATTCCTGTTACCACACACAGACAAAACATGAATTTCGCACTGTAGATGCAAACGCATAGTAAAATACCTGGCTCATTAAAGGATAATTGCGGTATTTTGAGCACAATGCACAATTTAGAGTGGAATAACATTGTCTCTCAGGCAGTTATTAAACTGAACTAAAAATAAGGGCTGAAATCACAGCAATCAATAAAGTCACAGATGTTGTGAGTGCATGTGTCAGAGAAAATTGGAGAAAGCTCACAGGGTGGACAGAGCTGGATTAAGACAGCAGTGGGCCTTGAGACCATTATCTCGCTCTCGCTCTCGCTCTCTCTCACATACACACACACACACACACACACCTTAGAATTCTAGAATGTTGGTGAAAATTACTGAGGATTCTGGGAGTTGAATCCTTGTTTTCTTATATATTCCAAATGAACAGACATCGCTCTCTCACAAACACTGTGACACCCCAGGAGAAAAGCCAGATCACGCTTCAGGCAGGCTTCAAACAAAACACTCACTTTTAACTGAAATACAAGGTAACGTACAACTTTAAGTTATCTTAGGTAATCAGATGTTTAAGGAGCGCTTTTCCTCCATGGCTGCTCCCTGGACTGTGCCTCCCAACTGCCCTGTAGAAGCCACTTTTTCCATTTCCCACCTGGCTGATTAGTAACGCCCCTCAGCCTCCAGTTTCTCTGTGGCAGATAGCCCCAGTCTGCCACAACACACACACACACACACACACACACACACACACACACACACACACACACACACACACACACACACACACACACACACGCAAATGTGGAAACATGAATATGTAGATTTTGTCTGAGATTCAATAAAAGTCACGTACCACACAATGTTGTTACACAAGTCAGGCACGCAAAGAAACTTCACACTCACACCTCCATGTTGTCTGTTTCGCACACAATTCCTCATTTACCTCACATAGTCTTAAAAGAACATTGCAGTGGGCACAGTCAAGCAAAGGCAACTTGGCTGACTGTGAATGTGAACATTCCTGCTGAGGTTGACCCTGATCCCAGAAAAAAAGAGGGCCTAAATGAGATAATCTTAACTTCAACACGTCCTAGCAACAGGACAACAGTAAAAAATACCTCAGCAGGTATTTTACTGCCTCAAAACTTTATTCAGAGTCAAATTTAATTATTTTATGATAGGGTTCCAAAAACTCCCCATCCATATGTCATTCGGATGTCTGTCGAGAGATTTTGCAACACACATACACTAACAGACCTTGTCAGTGTCTGCATTCAGCACACAATTCATTCTAGAGTATAGATTATTTCATTACATGCAGATCGCAATTATAGTACAAGCAGTAGGCGATATGAGGGGGGATGCCATCCCCCTTGTTAGCAAAATGACCAAAATCCCCCTTGTTAACCTGCCATCCCCTCTCTCCATCCCCTAGTAGCGGAGAGAGTGCTGCATGTGCAGGTGGAGCTGTGAGCATCCTCCTGGTTAGCGCTAGCTAAATCCCGGGACCCGCAGTTTATTTTTTGACCACTCCCACCCACAGTAAAGTTAAAACTTCCCGCTCCCACAAGATTTGCAAGACGGGAGGAGGTCAGAGGCACACAGTAGTGATGGGAAGACCGCCTCTTTAAACTAACTAACGAGCCGTCCGATAGAAGTGAATCGATTCTGAATTGATTCATTATGATTCACCAACAAAAATTGACAGTGAGGCGATAACTAATACTATATAAGGTTTGAACTCACAAGCCTTAGCATGAGAGTCTGATGTTCTACTAACTGAGCTAAACAGGCAATGGACTTACATCAGAGCTATCCCCTGTTAAACCAGACGTGCAAATATACCACAACTGTCAGAAATCGTGTACTATGCTCATATAATGTTTTTAACAGAGAACACAAACTTGTTCTTTATTCATAGATTCCACTCCCTTTGCTGGTTATTTCAGGGGTGCAAATATTTCATGTTTCCTGTTTCCTGTTTAATGCTTGAGTACAACTTGAGTACAAGTACTACTTGGTCTGTGCACATGAAAACACACTATGTAAAGTAATTTGTACAGAATGTCAGTCACCCATTGTGTAAGGATGCTGTTCCTGTTGAATTCAGGTTTCTTAGCAACAAAGGAAACACTCAACACTTTAGCACCACAGGACTTAAGCGGGAGCTGTTTTCTGAGGTACAGTGATTCTTTAACTCTTGAATTGTTTTCAATGCAGATATTTCCCCAGAAATACCAGACCTACCTTTTTTGAACATATTTGAAATGTATAAATTTGGATGTTTGCACAGTAAAATTATACTTTAAGTGAACTGTGTCCTGCTCTTTGTTAGTTTTAACCCCAAGTGTGTGGCCACAGAACAGTTTATGTACCTCTTGACTATGACTTTGGATTTTCAATTATCGGAGCCTGAAATATTAAAGGTATTTCCATTACATCACTTCACAGGAGGGAGTGTGGTTATGTATCTGATTAATATGAAACATATTTGTTTTTACTCTTTCAGATTCAGACAAACATATAGCTCTTATGCCCTGATGTCGATAGCACACAGTCCAGACTCCCAGCGGACCACAGGCGGGAGGAGCACCAGTCATGGCAGTCAGGTGCCATTCACCCCTGAATTTATTAAGATGATGACTAAAACCAGTCCGCGCTTTGGTGCCTTGAGTCACCACTCATTCTTCTCTCGGCACAACCCTCATCCACACCGAGTGACGCACATTCAAGGTGAGCAGGCACAGGATCCTGGGTAGAGAGGAATTATCTAGTCTGTAATAGGTCAAGCAATAATGCAATAATAAGCAATAATGAAAAATAAATAGATAATAGTAATATAAATAATAATATTACATTTCTCTCACTATAGATGAAATTTGTGTACTATATGAAGTCAAGTCAAATGGCTTCTCGTCACATAGGGAGGGCAGCAATCAAAGGGTTTTGTGCTCCTTGATTTCTGTCGTAATATGTAATTTCCATGAGTACTTTGCTTCCGGTAGCTGGAACATTAATGTGTGGACTGCTTAGCAGCAACAATTTTCATCACTCTAGTTCCAATCTAGTTTCATAAAAAAGAAAAAAATATTTCAATTTGTATGTAACATACATTTTAACATATATGAAACATTTTAAAAGCACGGGCACATGTGTGGGCACCTGGAGCGGCAATGTGGTTACATCAAAGTTCACCCCTGTTGTTCTCATGATATTGTCAACTTTAGTCCCAGCAGGGTTCTGCAGTCTTAATTCTCTGTGCTGTGCCTTAGATAGTCCCACACTTTTGAAGTACTCTATATGGTTACTCCAAGTGTGTAAGTGAAACCTTCATGTCCTTAACACAGTAGGTGATGATTACCCTGTGCCTTTCATCCTACTACAGGCCTAAATGGGAGGCCGGTGTGCATGGTGAATGATGACTGGTCCGTCACCACATCATTATTTCCTCATCCACTTATTAAGAGCCAAATATTCAGGGCAGCAACTGTCACACCTTCAGCCCTTCCACTTGGTCCAAATCCTTATGGGGTCAATAGTAACAAAAACAAATCAGGTATGTTCATACGCTTATAGTCCATATGTTTTCTTATTCATTTTCTAATGCTCTCTAAAGGCATCAACTTCAGAAAACGAATTGTAATAAATTCTAATGGTTTTATCAAAAATATTGTTTCGTTCTATTTCACAGCACTTTTATCAGAAGCCTGGAGGGAGGAACTTAAAGAACTAGCTGCAAAAATCAGTCTGTCATCTCAAGGGAAGAAGGACAAAAAACCTGTATGTTGATTGCTGTAGTTCCATTTCTTAAAGATGTCCAAGGTTACTTTATGCACAAATGGACTTGAATAGAATAACTTGGAGGTGGCTAGTTCAACATGATTGAACTTTAAGAAACACCACACTTAATCTCGAGACGAGGCATCAATAGAAGCATGCATTTTTCTATCTATCAATAAGAACGTTGTGATCGATGGTATCAAATGCTGCACTAAGATCAAGTAAGACTAGTACAGTGCACTCTCCGGCATCAGTATTAATGAAGATGTCATTGGTGACCCTGAGAAGAGCTGTCATCTAAACTTTTAAAATAAATGTTGTGGGCATGATGTCAAGAGGGCTGGTGGATGGCTTCATATGAGATATAGTATCCATAAGTTCAGTCAAGGTAACTGGTAAAAACTGATTCAGATAGTCAAGGTCAGGAAATGTAATACCAGTGAAGGAGCTAGGCTGTGGATATTATGGGATATTGAAGTGCTACTAGCCACAGTGTATCACAATGCTTTTGAATGAGATGGTCGCAAAAGATGAACGTTTCAGTACTGGTTCTGTGTATGCTGTCCAGGACCAATCTGAAGAAGTATTTGGCCATAGAAAGACCCAGTACTCGGCTCAGACCGGTAGAATCATCCCTCCGTCTGCCAAGACTTACCATCGCAGATCCCTCTCTCGGCACCTGGCTTATCCTCACCCCTTCTATGACCAAGAACTCATGGTAACATACTGCTGTTATCCTCCTGTATCCTCCTGACACTTCTACTCAAACATGCACAGTTTTCACATATATTTTCCCATTAGAAGGAGCTTATCACCATTATATATGTCACATGTTAGCATCTTCAAATTTATGTCATAAAGTCTCAAGAATTGATTCTCGCTGTTATCTCCTCCTTGCTCCTAAGAGGGCTTTAGGAGAAACATGTTGTAGGTGATCACAAAATGATACAAAATTGAGATCTTCCCTATTTCTTAAGAGATGAAGAAAAGACAACTCTGAGTAAAAGGTTTTCCCTGAAGGAAGCACATGGTATACGTGGTTTGCAAACTAATGTTATGATGGTCCTACTCCTGTCTTGTCAGGTGTTGGAGCTACTTTGTCAAATCCTGCAGACAGATTCCTTATCTCTGGTCCAGCAGTGGCTGCTGCTTGCAGGTCAAAGAGGTAAAACTTATTTTTCAAACTTCATTCGATGTTCTTTCCAATGACACCCAGTCTGTCAAAGATGGACTTGGTTTATCGATCTATAGAATTACCATGCACCCAAGGGTAAAACTTTACAAATCTTAGTGTCACCTCACACATTATGTGGAAAGAGGCAAGCGGGGAAGTCTGTGGGTTACTTGCGTATAGGTTCTTTGAAAGACGGAGTGAGATGTTTCACCAACAGTACCCTCCGGTATGGTCGGGCGAGGCCCCATACATGGTCAGGCCAGTCTGTCTTAGACAAACTGGGTGTCATTGGAGCTTCCGTGGTTGACATGCCTATGGCGTATTCCCATAGGGTGAAACATCTCACTCCGTATTTCAACGGCACAAAACAGGAAGAGGGTGCTATTCTTCCATGGCAAACTGAACTAAAGCTTTCAGAGTTTATCACTTGACTGAGTGAAAGGCACACAGAAAAATCACTGCCAGTTTATGGGAAATGTGGTCCTAACAGTAACACTAACAACACCACTGGCATGAGCTTCAAATCGTCATGACCATGGTCTCATTTGTTGTAATTATACCAAGATATATCACAAGGTATCAAATAATTTATTGATGTTTAAAAATGCTACATGTAACACCTTTTAAAGCCATTTCTTTCAGGAACTCATTGCCTTCCTAAACTAGTCACTCGTATCTGAACACTGACTTAACAACTCTCACAAGAAGAATCAAGAAATCTTGTCCATGATGCACTCCACAGAGAAGGACCTGGTGATGGGGTTGATCCAGCAGGCTTTAGAGGATATTGATGTCTCAGGCCATCAGCAGAACTTCCGACAGGTCCAGGCTCTTCACCCCTGTACATCTCTGCCTGTACAAGGTCCTTCATTTGGCCAGGCACAGAGAAAACCACTGAGAACAAGGTCGGGGTGGTTTTCTATCTCTGGAATTTTCATCTGAACATGTTGAGCAAAGAACTCACAGATATTCAAGCTTAATGTGTTTTACACTGTTTCCTTGCTTCCTTAGCTCATACCAAATACAACAACCTTCCAGTAATGACAAACCAGGTAACTAAGCAATGTATAGATTTTTCATTTACTATTACACTTCAATGTTCATTATATTTTCCCTTTATCTATGGCACATTCTACATTTGATTACAGTGGTCTCATTTGAGTTTAACATAAGAATATGTGTCCTTGAGATTGATGATTGCTCATTCCATACAATGATAGGTACCTCTTCATTTCTTCAGCACGAGTTTTGAAGGTCCCGACAATGATGCTATAGATCAATAGAGCCTTTCTGTTCTCTCCTCTCTTATATCTCTTATGTTTTGTTTTGCTCTTTGCGGCTCCTCAGAGCCAGGTAGGTTAGACCAGGTAGCCTTGGCATTTTATATTTCACAAAGACTTCTATTGTGATATGCTACTCAAAGCAAATACTGCAGACAAAAAGGTTATTTTAAAATAATAATTACAATTTCTGCAAGGAATTTTTTGCTGTATGTTTGGTCCATGGATTGCATTTTACTGTAATGCTACTACAGTTGAAATATTTTCTCCTTTTACAGAGTATAATTGTTGTATATGTGCTTACATAAACTGAAAAGGGGTAGCCAGAACATTGTTTGAACGATAGAAATAGAATCAATGGAATAGCCATAGGAATAGGTACACTTCAATATAATTTAATGGCTGCTATATAATTTTGATGTTGTAGTCATGGTTACCAGCATTGTGGACAGAAAGTTGGAATGGTCAGTGTATATATGTCTATGGTCAGTGTTGTTGCCATCAGAATTCTAAACTAAATTATGCAATCGCCATAGCAACACATGATGTTCCTTGAGTCTCCAGCACTAAACCAATGCTGAAGAAATGTGTCAGTCATCTTAAGGTGTATCAGTCAAATGATCATTCAAGAGTGCCATTCGAATCATTCCAGTACTGTGGTTTGAACAAAGTATCACTAAGCGGGTTACATGATAACTTTGATTTTCTGTTTCCTGCATTTCTGACTTGAGTGTTCTGTTGCAGAGCGGATTGGAGATGCAGAGGTCCTTGAAGTCCATGCTGGAGCTCAGGATCATCTCCAAGATGACCCACTCCAGCATGATGAAAGTAGAGTTCCCTCATCATCACTGTGGTGATGACTGTATTTAGGTTTCCTTATTAGAGTTTATAGGTCACCTTACTATCTCTATCTATGCATATTTTCACTCTTCAGACTTCAGAAAAAATAATGTATGCTTTCTTACTTTTTTAATATTTCATTTATCAATGTTTATTAACACAAGCCAATGGAATCAGATGATTTGATGTTTTGTTTTCATGTGCACTTAATTTATGCACTATATGTATGATTTCATTTTTACATGCACTGATACATCATTGTATCACTTGACACTGTAAGATGTGAGCAGTCTGAGACATCATGATTGTGTTTGCATTTTAATAATGTACAATATCTTATGGAGTAACTTTCATTTTTCGGTTTTCTTCTTTAGTCCTTTATGGCTTCAAAATTGCGAAGTGGCTATGGTCATGATTATTGGAACCCCTTTTTAATACTTAGTTGATCCGCCTAACGTTTCTTGTAACCATCAATAAGCTTCCTGCACCTTTGTGCTGGCAGTTTCTCCCACTCTCTAATTGCAACCTATTTATGTATTTACAAAGACCAAACCTCATTATTAATGAATCAATAAACATTTATCAGAATCAGAATCAGGTTTTTTGCCAAGTATGTTTTCGCATACAAGGAATTTGACTTGGTGTTTTGGTGCATAACATCAGCGGCTATCCAGTGAGCTAGAAGCCTGTGTGTGTGCAGTGAGACTTGTGACCCGCTGACAGGCCCCTCCTGCTCTCCCCTATAGTGAAGGAGCTAGATTTGTTGCTAGTCACTTTTTAATAATAAAGTCACCAAGGGGGTCTGAAAAGTGTGTTTTGAGTCATTGTCCTGCTGGAGTGACCAAGACCTTCGATTGACACCCAGTTTTCTGACAGTGGGCAGCACATTTTGCTTGGTAATCTGATTTCATGATGCCCTTAATACATTCAAAATGCACAGGCAGCAAAGCCCCACAGAATTATGGGACCTCCGCTGTATTTGACTGTAGGTAGGATGTTCTTTTCTTTATAAATGTAATTATGGCATTTGTAAACAAAGCGCTGATCTGCGTTGACACAGAGCTCTAATTTGGTTTCACCCACACATCATATTTTCCCAGAAGGATTTTGGTTTGTCCAGGTGGGTCTTGGCAAAGATCAATCAGACCTTCTTGTGTTTCTCTTTCAGCAGTGGGGTCTTCTGTGTCCTCCAACCATAAAGCCCTTGTTGGCTCAGTGTCCGGAGGATGGTAGGGGCTGAAACAATTACCCCACACCTCTCCAGGTCAGCCTTGAGATCTTTGGATGTCATGCAAGGCGTTTTTTCAATGGCTCGCACCAGTAGACATCTGAGCTCAATTTTCCTCTTACTACCATGTTCTGGGAGATTCTTAACAATTCCATGAGCAGCAAACGTAATAACATTGTGAACTGTGGAAACAGGAATACTGACATCCTCAGACAGTTCTTTTCTCTTCACCATTTTGACAGATGAAGCAGAACGCACTGTTTTATCACTTTAAAATGGATAATTGGTTCATTTATACCATATGGGTACCTGCAACGTGTCACAGGTGAGTTGAATTACACTGCAAATGAGAATCTATTTCCTCCAACAAAATTGATTTAAATTGTTCTGAAGGGTGCCAATGATCATGACCATGGCCACTTTTTCATTTTTAAACCATAAACGGTTTTTTTTCTGTTGTGAATCAATGGATGAATGTGTGAAGACACAAGTTGAGAAGTTCTTTCAATATTCAGTTATTTTAGAGGGGTGCCAATAATCTTGGCCAGAACTGTATCTGTGTGTGAAATTATAGCCTTTGCCACATGCCAATTTTAAGATAATTCTATGATAGAGTCATAGTATTTATATTGGTAAAACTGCAGAGTAGGCCTTCTGAATAATTCATGTATAATATCTGATGAGAGATTCTCATCACAGATTCACATATAAAATATAATCTCACCATTTGATACATCTTTGATTCTTTGTGCTTGTTGGTGTCACTCACACAACATGGCATCCAGGTTTTTGTCTTTTCAAGAAGTTGTGTTGACATTAAAAAAGTTGAATTGATTTTGTGCTCTGACTTATGCAATTTATATAGCGTAACAAATGCAAATTCTCTGGATCCACTCACATTATACATTATTTAAGTCATAATAATTTCGAGTTCATGATGAATATTTAGGAGGAGAGATTCTCGTACGTTTTTCCTGGATCCATGGTTGAGGTAGAGATGGTAGAGACAAAGAGTCACAAGCATGTGACTATAGAGGTATATCTGCCATTGTGTCACAAATGTCATAGCACCAATGATTGACGCTAATAGAGTTATATTTGAGAGTTTGGCTGTGCGCTAAATATATAACAACAATAAGAGCCATATCTGAAAAGATTGTTGTGATGGGTTTAGAGAGAGAGAGAGAAACTTTTTTCGAAAGAACTTTTTTCGTCACATACACATACATGCAGTGAAATTCTTTTTCTGCACACCCCTGACTAGTGTTGTGGGTTTAGATCTCTTCAGTAGCAGAAGCTGGCGGCTGCACACACACAAATAAATATATATAAGTTCCGTCACACAATGTGTCGGACACAATATATTCCTACATTATGTCCAATTTGACGCAGAGTCCGGTCCGGACTGATTTTCAGTTCGGTCTCGGCCCGGACTTTGAGAAGTCCTAGACTGTATGTGCAGGAATGCTGCTGGTGATGTTTATGTCCGATAGGAGTTATAACCTAGTAAATAGGAGGCTATACAGGTGCTTCAGGGATGAACAGTGGTATCTATCCTATGTGGTGGAGGTGTGGCCTGGTCAGCAGGTGAAGTTCAGCATTCACGTCATGAACCTTTCTCACAAGGACACCTGTTGGGTGGTAAGAGGATGATAAGACGCAGCTGCTTCCTAGCACTCTGTCAGCGATGCTCCTGCAAGGCAGCCCGGTGGGAGGGGACCCCCCTCACACCTCTCCAATGTCGCTCAGAATATAGGAAGAGATAAAAGAAGAGACACAGGTGGGAGGTGGAGCTCCTATACATTGAAAGAGTGGAATTGAAAGTGAAATGTGTAATAAGTATCAGCTCTGGTTTGCTCCCACATGCCAAGGGCATGCAAGCCAGGCGAATTGGAGACTCTAAATTGTACGAGCCCATGTTTCCCCTTCCACCCAATGTATGCTGGGATAGGCTCCAGCCTATAAGGGATAAGCGAGTAAAGAATCAATGAATAAATAAATAATTGTATCAAGAGATCAATATTCACACAGCCATGGTTATTCAATCTTTTGAGTGATCCTTCTGAACCTGAATCGAATCAATCCAATGAAGCATAACTCATTTGATCAGAAATGTTATTGGTGGCGTGTTAAAACATTTCCTCCCTTTACCACTTTCTGTCTTCCTCGGTGTGAAATGTGTGCACCAGTGTGAGTAGCGTAGCCTGCCTGACATTCATTTGCTACATCAGTGTATTGACATCTCTTTAGGATTTGGCTTACTTGATGTGTAGGGATCTCCTTTGCTTTCAGTGACAGCAGAGACCATCAGCCTTGTTTTCCCTGCCACGCAAACTCCATAATTATCAATTTGTTTAGTCTGTATTAATGTGCAGTCAAGATGATTATAGTTTATGTCTTGTAAAACCATCAAAATGGAATGGGTTGCTCAATTTTGTACAGTATAGTGTACAGCACTTTAATTTGGTCACTTCTACTTCACTTCTTAGTGTCGATTCTGTGGGGAAATATTATAAATCAATGCATCAAAAAGGATTAGCAATGCAAATATTCTCTCACATCTGATGTTTTAAATTATGCACCATTATCTTCTTTTTTCTCAGTGTGACAGCTGTTCTGTAGAGAGGAAGCTTGCTTAATCTTTGCTGCCTTTTCACGGTCACATTTCAGGGCTCTCTCTCCAACATGGACAGAAATCTCTGGAATTCTCATTAGTTCACACAAGCCTACCCCCACCCTCTCAAGCATCCTTCTTCTGTGATCCCTGTCAATTGGTGAAATGGGAACTAAGAAGTGTCACCTCTTGCATGTGGCATCCATAAACATGAAAATAACCTCTTGTATTAATTTGCTACTTAAGGTGTTTGACCATAATGAGTTGATCCTGGAGCTAAATGAAGACGAAGATAGAGCAGATCGAGGCGTCTAAGATAATTGCACGTCCCTGAAAAACATAATTAACACTCCATGTTCTTACACCAAATCATTTGTTAACTAGCATAGCATAACTGCACGTTCATTTGGGAATAACGCAAGCAGACATTTTCTAACTAAACAAAGTTTTCACTCTCTGAAACCTTCCTCTCTGGCTTGCATCCAATTCTCTGTTTTAGTCTCTATGATTTTTGACAACTGTGGCCTTGAGAGGAGAATTCACTATAGTGCCTATCTTCTTCACCGGCCCTTATCTCAGTAAAATGTCCTTCACAGACCATATAAAGACCAGAGACACACTCCCAGACTGCTGTCGCTGCCTAAGACAGACACTATGCTGCCTGCCGTTGTAAAGCTCTGTTGTGGAATTTCCTACCCACATCTGAGGAGTATGGCAGGTAAATCTTCAATCTGAAGGAGGACATTTCTCTCCTCCGTGCAAATGCTGTGTCCTCGTAAGCTTACTCAGGAATTATTGCTCTTTTGCATCCCCTTTACTGTTCAATCACACAGGACTGCAACGCACGGCTGTGGCAGTGATAGGCCAAGAGATCACACGCATGCAGCGATGGGGACACATCCAGCTGCCAGAGTGGATGGATCGTATGGGATTGCATGCTGGTTTAACTTATACCGGTAAAATTTCATCATCAAAGTCATCATCATCATTTGTTATCATTTTAATTTTTACTGAGCGTGCAGTTGGTGAAATATTGATAACAAGAATCTTTTGCAGAGCCCAAAACAGAAGATGGAAGGCCTGTTCCACTGAAAGAAGAGCAGCTATTCTATGTACAACAAGGCGAAGAAGCGATGAGGAAGGCTCTGGACATCTTGGAGGACAAAGAGGGATGGAAGACAGAGATTACAGAGGTAATGTGTCTGATTGATTAAAGTGCTTTCTGGCTTCTCTAAAGTTTATTTGTCGCTGCACCTAGTGTCTGTTTTGTTACAAATCCCATTTCTCTTTAGGACAATGGCGATGTAATCTGTAGCAAAGTGATGGCAGGGGCTAGAAAAGTCTTCAGACTGGAAGCTGTCCTGGATGCCAGTGCAGAGGAGCTCTATGACATCCTCTTTGTCAAGGTGGAGGAGATGCACCGATGGAACCCGAGCATCCAGCATATCAAGGTAAATAAATCCTGACCAAGCAACCTGATCTTGAGAGGAGCTTTGTATTCTTTGAATAGCTTTCCTAACTGCTGGGTTCAACTGAAGATTTCTCTTCCTGCTTGCAAGAATTGTCCTTCACTTCCTGACTGCTGCATTGTCTGCAGATTTCAGTTTGTATTGCCCTTACCAATTAATCAAATGCAGTCGTGCTGTTCACATCACACTGCACATCTGTTGTGTTGTAGATTCTCATGCATGTTGGACCTGAAACTGTTGTTACACATGAGGTGTCAGCAGAGACAGCGGGAAATCTCATTGGCCAAAGGGACTTCCTGAGTGTCAGGCACAGTTGCAAACACAAATCCTGCATACATCTTGGAGGAGCAGTGACTCAGCTGGAGTCCTTCCCACCGCAGAAAGGCTTTGTTAGGTAGGTTAATCTGCATGGCTTTGGGCAGCCTCTCAACACGACACAGCCGCTAAACAGTCACATTCTGTTACCTCCCACCCCAATGAGACTATGTTTTATTACACTGATTTTTCTCAACAATGTAAGAAATCACAACGGTAATATATATTTTTCAACTACTTTTTTCAACTACTTTTTCAGTATTACTCATACCTATGAGATAGAAATATCCATGTTTGTCTTTCATTAGTTTTTAAAAGATATGAGAATAGAATAATAGTTTAATAGAAAATAAATCACATTTTTGACATTTGAACAGTTTCAATAATGATTTGACCTTTTGGTTGACGTGTGTTAACGCTTATAATTTCAGCCATATTGTTTCATAGCATTTTTACCCATTAATTATCATGCTTTTAGGGCCCAGTTATATAAATATGAGAACAAATTTGAGAAAGGTTATAATGATCTTAAAACTAACACAGTATAATGACCCTATTTGGAGCACTAATGAGGTTAATAAGCTTGTTTGCATGCTAACAGAGCTGAGGATGGACCAACGTGCATTATCATAGAGGCTCTGGTAGAGGATTCAAGAAGGAGTCGCTTCACATGGCTTCTCAACATGGATGTAAAGGTAGGAATTTTCTGTGTATTGTTTTTTCCATTTTCCAAATTGAGAAAAAAAGCACAATACATACAAATCACTGTAGCTACACCATGGATCAGCATATACGATGTAGTGGCTTTGATTTTTTACAGTCACCTCACTTTTTCTAAAGGTTTATTGTCAGTGTTAACTTTTATATTGACAGTCTCCCACATCATTTTCTGAAGACTTGACACATACGTCTGAATCAAGTTTGCAAAACAGATATCACTACAGAAACCATCTGCAGGTTGCTATGGCTACCACACACATTCAGTCTATTGCAATAAACATAGGCTGCCATGTCATAAATGCCATGGAAAATCTTTATACTTGCATGTGCTCTATATGGGACCGCATTTGGACATATTGAAGGTAGCAGGGGACTACAACTAGCTATTACTCACTCTTTTTTTTGTTTACCATGAATGACAATCACCAAAATTTACACAAATATGAGGCGTGTAACAAAAATATTGTTGTTTTCAGGGCTGGCTGCCAAAATCCATTGTCAATCAGGCCTTGCCCCGAGCTCAGCTAGATTTCACCAGACACTTACGCAGACGCCTAACAGCGGGGGCCACCCTGGGCTGACGAAGGCTTTCTGACACTCGCACTGTAGCACCACCCTGGAATCGCTCACAGGGGGAAGACTGGGAGAGGCACGGTGGTACACGGTCTGGCTGTTTCTCAAAACACTGCCCTTTCACTGGGAGCAGATTAGTGCTCGGAGGAGACCTGTTCTGATGGGACATGCCACGCTGCGCTGCCAGAGACCAGTGTCAACACCCCGCTGCCTGCCTGAGAGAACGATCCTGGCTCATAATAGGAATTAATGTCATACTGTGCCACATAAACCTCATTAGGATTCCCTAGCACAGTAAAAATCCGTTGTCCTGTCAGTGGTATATGTCATTGCGTGTTTGTTGACACATTACTAATTGATTTGCTGCTTATGAAATAAAAAATACTGAAATATGATTGTTTTGCGTGCCTTATTTTCATCCACCACAATATAAAATCATCTGAATACCACATTCTGAGTGCAAGAGATGCTTCTCATCACTAAAAGTTCTCTGATGTACCACAAAAAATATATATTGCATCTTGTCAACATGAGACTACTTATTTTTAACACATAATCCTATGATGACATTACACTACTGTGCAGAAAAATGCCACAGCTCTTTACCAACATATCAGTGTAAATCCAGGAAAGTCAATTTGTTTCATGGGTGCCCAATTGGATGTTACAAAATAAAAGCATCACATAGACAATATGGATGGCTGATGAATCCTGGTTTTTGGTGTCAAGCTGAAATCGGTTTGCCATGCAAAGTAACATGTTATGCCAGTTATTACATGAGGTCTGTGTTTATAAATAGAACAAGTAGGATAAGTTGAGCTGAACAATAAATGCTAAATGTAATTATAGTAAATTTTAAATAGAGAAGAGAAGAGAGAAATAACAAGATCACTCATTTTTTCAAACATGTATTTTACTTTTTTCTAAATTCCATTTAAAAATTCAATAAATATTAACATTTAAAGCTTTCATTCATGTACGTATATACAAGAACTATACAATACACATAATGATGTTATGAACTGCAATGCAGGAATGGTGTAACACCGACTTGAACCCTATGACAATGGACCAACCACATTCTGTAGACTTACAGCATTGTCTGTATTTCTCAATTGCAAAATACTTTCCATTACATTGGTGGTTGTTAATTTCTTTTCATAGCCTGGTGAAATTTACACTATATACAATATTATTTGAAAAATATATCAGTTACAAAAAATATCATAATGTGTTTTTCTTAAATCTTTTTTTAAAAGCATATATGACTGACTTCCACAAAGGCAAAGGGCATGCTACAGTGGGGTTGGCTTGCAAACAGACATGATTCTTGACCAGTGAGGATGAGGATCACCAGTAAGTTGGATTTGGGAAGCACATCAACAAAAAGAGCACCAGGAACAGAGAGGTTACAAAGCTCCCTACCAGGAGCGGTGACACCACTTCAACTAGTGACGCCCCCTCCCCTCCCAAATCACAAATTTTGACCATGCCTCATATGTTCACAATACAAGTTCAATAGTAGTTCTAATGCACTTGAAAAATAGGCTTACAACTGTACACAGATCAAAATGTAAATGTAGCAATGCAGTCGTCACATTTTTAACATACCATGTAGTCATTTTAGTTTACAGCACCTTCGTTTAACAACTTTTTTTTTCGTCCATTTCATATTTGAAGCAGAGAGGGCAGAGCAATGCAGTGCAAGTGCATAGAGATCGCTCTGTTGTTTTGCTGAGGTAACCATCACTGGTCTAAGTCCACTGGCATGGAAACTTTTTTTTTGTTTTTTTTCTGCAGCAATAGTGTGAGTCCATCAGATGCTGCAAGGATGAGCTGATGAACAGGACCGTATCGCTGAGCAGCACATTCACAGGATAAATCACTGTTCATGTCTCAATGGACAGGGTTCTGTGAGTTGAGTCCCTCTCGGATCCTAAAGCGTCCCTTCTTGACCTGGCAGCGGCTGGGCCTAAAGTGCTGTTCGGACTGTGCTCTTTAGAGGCACCTCCACTGGAGTCTGCTGTGGGCTGTGGTGGCCCAGGAGGTAGAAGAGGCCCCGGGTCTGAGTCTCCCTTCCCAACTGTGAGGGACGAGTTGGTGGAACCCTGGAGCAGGACAGATGGTGGAGCTTCAGCAGAGCCCTGGTTCTGTGCGGCAGCGGTGAAGGTGGTCAGCCCCTGGGCAGTGGAACGAGGCCGTCTGCCAGTGGCTTTAGTGGTTTGTGGTGGGCTCTGGGTCGTGGTGGACAGGAGAGCCCCGGGTGAGGCAGTGGGGTAATACTGAGTGGAAGTCTCAGGCTCCACCGTGGCCAGTGCAGTCTTCTGGAGGTCTGGGCCAAGTGTGGCGAGGCCTTCCTTCTTGTTGCAGGACTCACAACACAGCTTATTGTATCCAGGGATGGAGCAGTAACGGGCTAGCACTTCCATTTGACAGAATATAGATTTATCCCCCAGACATGGCTCATCTAGCAATAGGGGAGAAGACATCACTATACTCTAGGAGCAACTCTTTTCTTTAATGGCTCTACTAGTGTTACACAGTTGACCTTAGACCACAGTCATTTCACATTTCAGGAAGAATCAAATGTTGACTTACTTGAAGAGATTTTATGGACAGGATTTTCAGGAACCCTTTGGTGCACCGCTTCGTCCTTTATAGTGGAATTTTCCACTGATTCAATGCTGAGAGGAGGCACTGAGGACTGTCCTGCAGTATACAACAGCAAAGAGTGGACAAAATATGTCAAACATAAAAAAAATATTCCAAAATGTGACTTTAAACAGCTGTAAGACCTAAGAAAAGCTTGTGACAACCTCTTGCTACTGTAAGAAAACAAACAGCTGTGTTGCTAGAAACCTACAATGAAGCTCAGTGTTATTTAAGTTAAACCAAGTAAATCAAGGAGCTTATCCATTGTCAAGGAGAAGCTGGTAAACAAAAGGTTTTGTATAGACAAGGGAGCTGGGAAGGTGGTATGATGCGTTGTTAACTCATGAGGAGCAGATCCAGGAGGTTATAGAGAGGTCAAGGCTACCAGGCAAGCTAAAGTTGTGGTGTCTGCAATTTGGGCTGTTTCCCCGGCTAATGTGGCCTTCGACAGACAATGAGGTACCTATATCAAAAGTAGAGCAGTTAGAAAGGACGGTTAGCTCATACGTTAGCGCTGTTTCACTAGTGTGGCGTTGTATGAACTTTTGAACTTTTGAACTTCCTATATCAAGTGTGCAAAGGTAAACGTTACATTTGACACTCGACAGACAACAGAGTGTAAAGAAGAGAGGAGCACTTAGACACAGGAAAATTGTAGGGCAGGTACAACAAGGGTGGGGAGGTTTAGGACTTGTGAAGTAGGGCTATACTGACTGAGAAGGAAAATCATTATAGAGCAGATACATGGACAAGAGGCAACAGTGAGGTGTGCTAGTTTCTCAGGCATAGGCACAGTAGATGAATTGAATTGCATAACTGCAATTTCCCTGAGAGGACATTATGCAGCAGGGGGTGTACAAGGCAAGAAAGACACACATAGCACTATACAATATACAGGTTCGGAAAAAAATAAAGGTTATATAAAAGCTTATGTAAAAAATACAAACAATTATGCAAGGAGAGAGGAAGAAAGTCGGCTGGAGGGAGCTGTGGGGTATGGATATTTTTTTTGCTCCCAACCCTTTGAAGAAAAGGCTTTGGGAGAAAAATGAAAGGTGAGCAATTTTGTGACTCAGTATTTGATGTGTAATGTACATAACGTTCTTGTTATGGCGATGATTCTTCATCTTGAGACGAGAATAAGGACCGAGTGAAGTTGGAGTTGGTTTGGTTCTCTGGTAATCATGTAAACAGGAAAATGTACAACTGAAAGTGTGCTGGCTAGTGGTGTTCATGTTAGGCCAGATAAACATTGACTTTTCCTTTATGTACTGTTAATAGAGATCTTAATAATAGAGAGGAAGGTTATGGCCCTGTGCAATGATAGTAGGCCTTGCCCACCCGCTGCAACACTACTTTGTGCTGTCTCTGGATCTTACCTGGACAAGGACTTAGTTTGCAAATGAGGACAGTTTCCGGTTTGTCACCCTCACACTCGCTGATGGTGTTGTCACTGGCCCTGCAAACCACCTGTCTTTGCTGAATGCCCTCGCCACAGCTCACCGAACACTGCCACGCCATCAGGACACACACACACACACAAACACACACACACATATATATGTATAAGTCATGAGACGGTGTTGTCCTCCTTAGGCAGCACAACTCTCTGTATGAATGTATATATGTATTTTGCAGTTGTTGATGACTTTCCACTATATGGATTTGATTTTTGGGGCTTCCTATGCAACACAGAGGGAACTGAATGATGTGTATGCTGTATGTATGTATGTTCTATATCCATGACTTGCAGTGACGTTAGTGTTTTGACTTCCAAACACCAATACAACCACAGACTATATGACAAGCGGTCATCAAATAAAATCACCAATATGCCAACAAGTTAGTCCTGACGTATTTGTGACCAGGTCCACCACACCCCACCTGAGACCACGCCCCTGTCCTCCACTGGGCGGGGCAAGTGGTTTGGTTACAGGCCCTTCTCATCTCTGGACGTTCTTCAGTACAGTGCTTGGTGTGAACTGGCCTGTTGGTGCCATTGTGGAGGGCCTGCATACATTGCACCACCCTGGACTGGTAGCCAAGCTTCCCACATGTCTTACTGCAGGGACTCCACTCTTCCACCGCCCACCTGTCAGCAGATCAAACTCTCTAAACTCTAAAGCACTGGCTTTTCATATAATACGACAATGGACTCTCAATCTCTATCTACTAGTGAATTACAGTAATTATGCTATTTAATCTATAAAAGGAAAAGTAATAATGCCACAATGGACATGTGGAAAAAGTATAATTATTACAATCAGTGAACTATCATATGGATGCCACTTACATGGGCTGGCTGCACTCATGGACATTGCAGCGTTTCCGGATGGGTTTGGGTTTTTTGCTGGTTTCACAAAAGTTGCGATGCACCAAACGGCTGTCGCTCTTCCTCCTGCATCCATATTTTGTGTACTGTATGCCTGAGGGATGGGAAAATTGTAGGTAATGAGTCTTCCAAGTAGTTGACGGCCCCCCCCTCCTCCCACACACATACATATACACACTTGAATACTCAGTTTATCACATACACTCACTGACCTCCTCCACAAGATTTGGAGCACTGAGACCAGCTCTTCAGTGCCCACTCATAGGTGTCCAGTTCAGCCAGGAGCACATTGTTATTAGTAATAACTGGTAACAGGTCCTCGTGGATGATATACTTATACGTCAAGCTGATCTTAGCATCCTCCTCTTGGGGAATGACCTACCCAAAAGGAGAGAGGAAAAACAATCAAACTCTCAGAATAATAAAAAGATGAGTCAAACAAAGCAAAGTTAAAAGCAATGATCCACTTCCAGTCCCATTGAGTGGAACCATATGTTCACTCACCAGCACTACAATGCCTTCATGAAGGGGACCAATTGTTTTCAGGCTCTCTTTTTCACCGCCAACGGAATACTCCCACTCTAACCCGTTCTCGATGAAGGTCTTTGACTTAGTGTCTTCACATTTTGCGTTCAATATAAAGTTTCCAGTAACTTGATTCTTAACGGCTGTCAATCACAAAGAAAAGAACAAAGCATGTTTTGTTTTTTTATGCAAGAGAACAAGAACAATTATCACACATTTATTTCATTCAAAGCATGCACTTACGATTTCTGGTGACTAGTAGTTCTCTTGCCTACCTTGAATGCACTTATTGTAAGTCGCTTTGGATAAAAGCGTCTGCTAAATGACTGTAATGTAGTGTAATGTAAAAAGCAAGTGGAGGTGAAATCTCAGCGAAACCTGAACAGAAATACAGTTTCAACCCCTAAACAACCCTGAGGCTCTCCTCCTAGCTGGGAAAGTGTCAGTATGTATTTTGAGATGTTGTTTGGCATTGTGGTAAGCCAAGAGTAATTCTCCAAGTTCTATGTCATCTCTTCTTCCTATGAGCTAATAGAAGCCAGAGAGGGAAGGAGACGAGCAGAGAAGAGAAAAAAATGAGAGGAAGGTTTGGCTAAATGCCACAGTGATCCTGATTCACCCCAGTCAGTCAAACAGAGAGCTATTGTACGCTCAGCGATAGGGGTGTCACTCTCCTCTTTCTCTCTCTCATACCTGAAGGAGCTTTACATTTCCACTATTATTACATCTGACAAGCCAAGGTCTACTAATGGCTTTTGCAGGTAAAAACTTCATCAACTCAGCCACACTCCAATCTAGCACTAATCCAGCAACAATTGAAATCCAGCACTTTCACAGTGTAGCTGAAGTCAGGGTACGTGTTTATATTCCCACTATATCACCTCTGACGTGACTCACCGCCCTGTGTTATGTCTGCACTGAACTGAATAATGTAGCATTGAGGAGCATGCAATACAGATTTCATCCCTTCTGGGGAATTAGTTATCCTTGAGTAAATTCTCCCATTGAAGATATCTTTTAGAAGAGGGAAGATAAGTTACAGTGTGTTAGGCCTGTTGATGTCTCAGTAGAAATTACGGTGGAGAGGCTTTTACAAAAAATACTGTGCTGAGCTTTCAGGTGGGCCATTCTAGCAATGTGTGATATGTCCAATGTTAGTCTCTAATGTTCTTTTTGATCATCTGTTTGATCACTCCTGACTTCCTTGGTGAGTCTATTGCCTTATTTCATATAACATATAACATGTGCACACATACAGCTCTGGAAAAAATTAAGAGACCACTCCAAATTTTTCTTAAATCAGCATCTCTACATGTATGGCAGCCATTCCATTCCAGTGTCTGTTGAATTCCAAACACAGGCACAACTCATGTCAGTAGTTTATAAAATAAAACAAAAATGTTAATTTTACTCAAACACATACCTATAAATAGTAAAACCAGAGAAACTGATCATTTGGAGTGGTCTCTTAATTTTTTCCAGAGCTGTATGCAGGCACACACACACACACACACACACACACACACACACACACACAGACCAGAAACCTCCAGGCGACATCTTAAAAGGGGAGGAAGAGGTATATGTGTGTACAATTGGTCCAGGTTGTAAGACACACTCACCAATTATGTGAGGAGATGTCTCATTCTCTTCGATAACAATATGGCGGGCACCTACCGGGATGTCAAACATTTTCAGCATGCCTAGCAAGACACAGCAGAGCATGGGTGGTTAGAGCCTGAAACAGTCGGTACTTAAAGGTACATTGGCTGCATAATAATAGTTCATCGGCAGCCAACTATTTCTGAGTCAAGCCAGAAGCGAGATGCTGATTTCAGTTGTTTTAGCTGTCAGCGGTAGTCTCTCCAGACAGTTGACTATTACCTGTTTTTTTGGGCGTCTTGGTGAGAGTCAGCTTGACTGTGCGACAGTGGGAGTTGTCGCCCCCGCACACGCCACACTTGTCTTCTTGTTTGTATGAGCCGAGCTCCTTGTCGCAGCCCACATGCTGTGAAGGCGAATGACCATGTCAGTCAGTCAGTCAGTCAAGGGTAGAGCTATACGTCTGACTTCTATACGGACTGAGATTACTCTGTGGGAAATGATGCCATTGGAAAACACACCGCACTTCTGGTATGGAGCCAGAAAACACATTTAATGATAATACAAATGCGAATGTAGACGTTATGTTTCTTCAATTTCTCTATCATTTTGACCTTGATCTGCCCCATGTGCCTGTTTCTTTCTATTTCTACTCAAAACACCATCAGACATAACAGGAATGCAGCCATAACACTGAGCGGCCATAACATTTCCACTTTATGTCCAGGGTGAATGTCTAGACAAAATATTTTGAAATCCTAACTGTGTGTTACATGTGCAGAGATGTGCAGTATTTACATGTATTTGACATATGTATTTAATCAGATGAAGTTATATGACGGTTACATGATGGAGTTCAATGTTTTGATTTAGCTCGATGGATACACTAGATATCACACAGTGGAAAAATGACATGAAAACTGAAGAGAGAGAATAATGTGGGACAAACATCATGCGGCAGATTCACACCCATTATATGGCAAGCCACCAGCATACCCACAAGAATTCGAGCGCATCCATCCATGTGTGTTTGTGTGTGTTTGTTTGGGAGTGCACGTAATAGAGACATACCAGACATTCCCCTCGGGCGCACACACTGAAGGGGTCTGTGTAGCTGCAGCGCGTCCCATCATGCATCACCTGGTTCATGAACACCACCTCTTCGGTCTCCTTGGACTGACAGCTCAGCTCACACTTGTGGGCCTCTGAAACACACACACACATACATAGAAACCCCCACACACACACACACACACACACACACACACAGGCCTCGGTTCAGGTAAACTGTCTCTTGGATGTCTGATATAGACATCAGCAGTACGCAGGGGAGGGATATCACCCACCTCTGTGTGTGCAAGCAGTTGCTTCTGCTCTCTGCAAATGTCATCCTTCCATTTCCTGCCTCACATGAAACTTTTAACCTCACGTTTGAACTTTTTACAGACTTACCATCTGGGTGCTCGTACGGTAGCCAGGTGTGCTTGATGTTTTTGTGGTATTTGTTGCTCCTCTGGATGCACTGCTGAGCACGGAAGTCCTCATAAGGTCCGGCGCACTCCTCTGTGTTGCACATCTGGTAGTCAAAAGTGGAGCCGGGGCAATCGCGACCGCCATAGGCAGGCCTGATGGATCACAAACAGGCAAACAAAGCCATAAAACCACTGACCATGGCACGTGATGTATTCAAGCTGTCACGATCTCGAGGGCTTTGAACCACAGTTGAGTACAATGTGTCTCCATATTATTAAATAATATTTGAATAACAACGTCATGGAAAAAAACAGACTCCATGACCTTTTACAGCTCCCATCAGATCATCTGTCCTCAAGATTCCCAATAGGAGATCTCCATAAGGAAGCTTTCACCCTGGACGTGTTCCGTATTCTCACCTTAACAGCATCGTTTATCGTAAGGTGGATGTGATCAATTAATTTATAACCTATTTTGTTCCCTTTGTTGCCCTGATCCAGTCTCCTCCTTGCCACAGTACTCACACAGGGTTATTGCATTGTCTGCTGCGGGAGCGAACTCCACCTCCACAGGTCCTGGAACAAGAGCTGAACTTCGACCAAGAACCCCAACTCCCATCGTGGCCCTGGGGCTGCTGGCTGGACCTCCAGATACAGTGGCCCTTGAAGCACCACTTAAATGTGGAGAGGAGAAAGGAGAAAAGAGAGATAGATAGAGCAGAAAGATAGACAGACAGACAGACAGAGAACTATTAATCCCATTCACAGCAGGATGGCGTACCACTTTATTATTTGTAAAAAGCACTTAAGTTATTACATACATATAACAAAGCTATTAGGGATCATTTAAGTGGACCAGACATTTCAGACTAAATAAACTTTAACACATTGAAACCAATTTTGTGAACATAATGTGCCACTATTATTAAACAAAAGTATTTTATGATTGAAAGTCCATTCAGAGACATTTCCCACCTTTCCTGGTGCACACTCTGTTCCGTCCACCGGAGGACCTTTTTTGGTTTTACAGAAATACTGGTTGTCGGGGTGGCTGCACCACAACTGCTTGCAAGGATCATAGGTTCGAAACTGAACAAGGAAACATACATTTTTTTTTTTTTTTTTTTTTGCAGGTGTGAACAAGTTAAACAAACTAATACACAGAAAGAAACATCATGCTATGTTACTTGCTGCAGAAATAACATGCTAGAGGAAAACCCATCATTTGCTGAATTTACTCTACATGGCAATCAGACGATGCCCATCTCACTTGAGTTTGAAAATTTTATATTTCCACATGGGGCATATTCATTCATTCATTTTCATCTCCCCATACTGCCATACTGACATCCAATATTTTCAGGATTACACAAGACTTACAGCTGTGCACATTTTGTAACCCACACCAAAATCAAAGCGACACTGCTCATCCATTGAGTAATTGATTCCGGGGAGTTCGGGGAGCTTGGGCCACTTGTGTTCGAAAGGATCATCCAGAAGGCAGTCATAAGAGCTGGTGAAAATATATGGGAGATAGAGGCATCACTAGTGAATGGTCTTGGGAGCAGAAAAATAGCATAGAAAAACATTACACTTGAAATGATAGACAGGGGCTGAGAGAAAATGAGAAATCTTGTTATGAGTGAAAAAGCTCATACTGGATGTATCGATTGAGCTCCTGCTTGCTGCAGCGTGACCAATGATAGCGGTGGAAAGCTGCTTGGACCAGTGGTGCCATGATACTGCCCATACTGGTCTCGTCAGCACACCGGTTTCCTTGGCCATCATGCTCCATTCCTAACCTGATGACAATGCCCATAAATATGTGACCAAAAAATGATTATAATTCACTCATATGCACAGAAAATTAATGCAACAAGAGAGGGAAGACCACTTACATGAATCTGAATTCATACATACAGGAAAATAGGAAACATAAGTTCCTATGCCCGTGTTACATAATTCTCTTATCATAAAGTTCAACCATAGGCGGTGCTGTTGAGCTACTCATTGTGAGTACTACCTGAGCCACTGAAAACTCCCTACTGTAAAGTTTAAGATTCAAACTTAAGATTCAAAGTTTCTTTTATGAAAATACTTCAAGCTACAACAGTCCTGAATCGAGAGATGACATTTAAGCAGTAAACGACTTGAGGGTTGGGGTTGACCTCTAAAATGACACTCAGATGATGGAAGCAATATTCTGCTCCCAACTCCCCATTGTTACAACTGTTATAACTATGTTAGTCCTCTCATCATCATCTGGTTACTCACACATGGCCAGTTTCATGAGCAACTACAAAGGCAGAGGAGAAGCCATCTTCGTGGTTCAGGGTGCAGCTCCTCAGTGGGTGGCACATCCCTGTCACTGGAGCATAGCCTGGGCAACAGAGACACCACAGAGCCCTGATAATGAACTACCATGCTAAAGGTCGTGACATTCTCATGCAGTGCTGACAATCGAGACAGAGAATCATCTCTCAGTGTAGTATTATTGACCTTGAGGCTCATAACGCATGCAGTCATTGTGGATGTCTCAGTTATAGTAAGTCCCATTCGACTGAACTTGGCAGTAGGTGCTATGTAGTTACTATGTAATAACATATAGTCTGCGTGACTGAGTGATATTTATGTATTTATGTCTACAAATGTCTAATGAAAATGAAAAAAATAACAGGTTCAAGCTGGTGTCTGCATTAAAATTAAGTGGATGATCATAGCCAGAAGCCATTCATTAGGGGCATGCCTAACTAAGCAAAAAAATGCCAGATACAAATACAGCTACAGTGTCAACAATAAAACACCTTGAAGGCAGGAAATGATTAATGCTAGAAGAGAGCAGACACTGTCAAGAGTTTGAGTGACTGGAGTGAGTTTTGAAAGAGCCTGAAGCTCCTGTCCTGTCTGACAGCTTGTGTACTGAATGACTCTTATTATACATTAAGAAAGCCCTGAGGCAAACAGTAAGCTTGGAAGCCTTTCACAAATACCCAGCACAGATCAACCCAGCACAACCATCCAAAACATAGTTTACCCAAACAACAGACTTTTAAGCAAAGCACAAAAAAATTGAACATAACAACTCGATCAAGAGATGTGCAGCGATTCAGCTTAGCGCATTTGGTTTGGTTCAGAAGCACGTTCTCGCCTTTTTTTTTTTGGTGGCTGTTGGTTTTCAGATACAATTCATGCTTTCTGACCATCAGAAGACTTTTGGCATGCAGGTAAAAAGCAGAAAATGCAGAAACAGACAGCTGATGATAAAGGATATTGAAATGTTATTTTGGTGGTATTGAAAAAGAGAAATGCCTGCAGCAAATTACTTCAGTCACAGCTAAATTGTATTCACTGCAGTATTTCACAGTCATGATGGTGCCCTACAAAGATCAATTTCTGTCTGAATGACTTATTCAAGAAAGATGGGTGATGGTTCTATTCACCCTGGGAAACTGAGAACGTCATTTAAGTGCTGTGTGTACAAATAGCAAAAGCAGTTGTGGAGCGTCTCCCTTTATCTGACAGGCAGATAAAAGGTGTTCAGGAGAATGCAGGTTACATTCCCATGAAGAGGCCGTGGTGAGCTTTGCACATTGAAGCGAAAAAGTGCAGCAGAAGCTACAGCCGAGAAAATTTCATTCTCTAGTGCCGATTTAATGAGTGGAGAGGAAAGGGTGACCTGTGGCTATCTGGCTGATAAACTCAAACATGGAACATACTGCATGGAAAATAAATCAGTGACACACAGGGCAAATCACAAACACTGCATGGTATCATTGACAGGTTTTGTTTACAGCACGTTTGTAATGATGGAAAACTCACCATCAGTTGTTAACGTTATGTGTTGTGCATGCTGTGATTGATACAGTAGTTTGCTTTGCAGTCACACCCGTTACACCCTATGGATTTTCTTCCATTTCCCCCAAACCCAATGTCTATATTGGCATATACAATCTATCATCTCACAGCAAAACTCTGGCAAGAGAGTGTGATGTCTACCCGTGACCCTGAGCCACAGCACCGTGTCCAGGCCAACAGAGTGCAAGGTGCCATAGAAACCGGTCTGTTAGGAACACAACACAACTTGAAGCTATGGCAACATCCGAAGGTGAGACAAGCAAAGCAGGTAGTCTATGATCGTCCTTTAAACATGACACATGTGCTTTAAAGTTAAAAATATAACACAAGTCAACGAATGGTATTGAACTTCATGACAGAAGATGTTTGCTCATTCTGGACCCTGTTCTCACAAAGGTCGTTGCTTGTGGCGGTTAGGCTTGTTCACTTCAAATACTGTGAAAAATCATCTCACTTTTGAAGTGCTGAAAAGAAGAAATACAGCGTGAGACAATTGCGAAACCGATATAACATGTATGGTATGCAACTCTTTCTTTCAATTATCACATACATGTATTATTAGGAGTGTTGTCATGGCTACAGTAATAGCCATGTAGTATTTATCTGTGAGTGGCCCCAAGTTCGTACAGAACTTTACAAAACAGTTGTGCAGATGGTCAACTCAAATTAGACGGATTAGATTTCCATCAATATGAAACAAAGTGGTTAAAGAATACAGAAACACCATGAAATAATAATCCATAAGCATTTCTGTTTTTTCTCTACATGCCAAAAAAAACTTCTTTTACATTATGAATTTCAACTTTCAAACCCAGGGTGGCATCAATGTCAAGTCAGCAAGGTGCTGGAAAAATACTCAATAATACACGTTTGCGTGAGGTCACCGTTGGCAGAGTTACGTTCCTGACCTCAGCTGCAGCGTCCCCTTAAAGTTTCCATTGACCTTACCTGGGCAAGACTTGAAGCCAACCCCTTGTGAATGGAAGCAGATATCAGCACTCAGTCTGCACAGGCCTCGATCGAGAAAAATACAGTACCTTGCATACCTGCGGGACCAAAATCTTGCCTTGTGAGGAAGATGGCATGGTCGTGGTACTCATCATGATCAGGGTCACGGCGCTGCTGCGTGTTGGCCCATCGACACACCTGTTCCAGGCTGCGGGATGGGTTGCCACGCTCGATCAGGCATATAGACTGTAGAAATGCAAGGAACAGGTCAACATTTTACCACCGTTTTATAAACTGTTATGTGAATAAAAACTATTACTCACATTACTTCAGTTACTCATTGGCATCTATTCCCTATTGTTGCCCTATTTCTTCAATATAAAGGGTAGTGTGTGGATATAGCCATCATGAAGGGACAGATTGTGTTGCTGAAAATAGAGATGACGGCGCTATATACCAACTGTCTGACATATGCCATGTGAGACTTCCTCTATCAAGTTCAATTGTGTCTCTCTTCCTCTTCCAATTATCACTAATGTGAAAAAGAGATAGGTGTAGGAGTATTTAATTGTTGGGAAAACGCTCTGTGGATGATGTCATGACTTCAGAATGATACTATTGGGTAATACTGCTCAATACACAGCACCAACAAGTAACAAAATAAAAACAAAATCTACTTTTCAGTTTGAATGGCAATGTGTATATGTGTGTGCAAGAAGGTAGACCTAAAAGCAGATCTCGGTTTCCCTCGGTTCACCTTGTCTGCAACAGGGCCAGACTTGCACTGAAAACATAAACCCGGCCATGTGTGTTTCTATTCAAATTGGCATGGGGTGTCACAATTAATATAGGGCTGCAGGGAGATGATTTCCAAGTGGAAATACTTATGATAGAAATCTAAAAACTAAAAGTCTATCATGTCTTCCATCATCCTTGGGAGTTCTACATTAAAATCCATGCATTTTGATGATAAAGAAGTACCCAATGTGTCCTAAAGAATGATGGTGCATCTGTTCTTAATATAGTATCCCATCTTGTGCTTGACAGCTACAGAGCCCATGAAGACTGTGTGAGACCAGGAAAATGAAAGTGTCCAGAGGTACTGGCAAACTCTGCAAAAGTTTCTGCTGCCATTCGTCTTTTTTTCTTTGTATGTGCTGCTGCAAGCTGGGTTGGCCGGGAGTGGAGACACATCCAACATGTTTGAGCTCATCTAATTGGGGCTGTGTAAACACTGTCTCTCTGCTTTGGCAACCAGACAGGAGAAGGCAGATGCAAGTCAGTTTTGTAGATTGAAAGGCAAAGGAGTGATGCTACCAGTCTCTCTCTCGCTCTCTCTCTCTCTCTCTCTCTCTCTCTCTCTCTCTCTCTCTCTCTCTCTCTCTCTCTCTCCATATATATATGTGTATATATTAATTCAGACTATTTTACAGTCGGTTGACAGCCAAGAGGCAAATATGAAAATGTCGACATGGCTAATATAGAAATACACAATAGATGTTTACATTTGGTTCACTGACAATCTAAAAATACATGGTTTGAAAGGGAATCTATGAATGGAGATAGAGTAGCTTGGTGCTTAGCCCTGTCTCTCTCCCTCTGCATCTATAGTAGCAGATTAAAAATGTCTTTAGTTCTGATGTAACAGTGGGTGGGTAAACAAGCAGCATCTGGTTCATAACATTTCATTACATTCCAATGTGTTTTTCCTGTGTGTTGGACGCATACATCATGAACCTCTCAGCATAAGTTCATTTAACAGCAGAGACAACTCTTAAATGAACTTGAGGACATGGTTCAAAGTGGATCCTTGTTTCGTTTTTTTTTAATTTTCGCAACAACTTTGGTGCTAGGCCCTCATTGCTGTGGTGTTTCTGCACTAAACTTCCCAGAGATCACTTGTCAATCAGTCAGTGCGTCCAGTACTGTGGTGTCTTTTTCCTTGGATTTTCTGTTGATCACCAATGAACACTCTATTGGTGATGTACCTTGTATTTCAGGGTGTGTATTTTTTATATTCCTGTGATTAATTGGCCAAATGTAGACAACGTCAAGATATCTGCAGCTACAATGGAGTTCAATAGGAGAAAAACTTCCAACAATCTAAAACAGTAAGCATCAGGATTGATGTCAGTCACTCAGACTCAAAGAGCAGGGACTTCTTTCTAGACTCAACATTTTGCAACCTTCAACAATCTTCAACAAAAGGTATGATCATCATAATACATCGTAGAATAGAAAGAGCCACCAGTTTCTCCACAGACAGTATCCTCATAGTACACAATGCAGCGCAGTGACAAGACATGTTGCATTTTGTATAACACCTTCCTTTTTTCTTCACTGACAACAATAGCTAGTGCTACCGCTAACACTCTCTCCACCTACGTGTAAAACAGCAGCTGATGTTACAGTGTGTTGCATTCAGGTCATATGGGAGTTACCATAAATACTACCTTCCGACTGGGGAAAAAAAACCTCAACCTTGTAGTGATAGTCCCGAATAGGAAATAAGGGAACTTTTTGAAGGCTCTGATATCTCCCACCTGATGCTACAAATAACAGAAGTCTGTCACAAATCTACAAAAGTCCACAGTCCAAGGTAACTAAAATAATAATTACTAGTTATATTCACACTAGTACGCTTCTGCCCAATCAACTCTCTTTATGATTAACTACTCGCTTGGTTTCCAAAGCAACTCAGTGTTTCGCATACACAGACTCATCTGTGGCGCACCGCCACAATATTGGCACGGCCGCCACAAAATATTAAGTTGGTCAATATATAGAAATCGATCTAAATTGATCTCTAACCCTAACCCTAAGAGGTGCAAATCACGCTATGTTCTCTAGCACACCAGAGATTAAAGGACAATTCCGGGATTTTTAAACCTGGCCTCTATATCCACAAAATCGCCTATTATACCGCAAAATAGGTCCAAAAAGTTTCGGAATTGCTCCGGTAGATCGGCTCAGTTGGCAGTCACGGAACGGGCTCAAGACTTTGCGCAGCTTTCATAGAATACCTTTGTCAGGTTTCTACCGTCCTCTTCCTGCAACAAGTGAACCCTCTCACTATAGACTACCTTTGTCCACCGTCCATTTCAGAGAGAGACTTCTCCTTGAGCTAGACTTTAGTTTTCTGGTTAAAAAAAGGTCTATTTCTATAGCGAGGGTTAGGGTTAGTTGTCAGACACTTGTCAGACACACGAATAACAATCTGAGCCTGTCAGTGGCAAAATCAAGCACTTTTAGTGGACGTACTTTGACCGCACGGCTATGCCCCGACAGATTACGTTGCAGCCATTGAGCCCTGTTTCGTGACTGCCGACTGAGCCGATCTACCGGAGCAATTCCGAAACTTTTTGGATCTATTTTGCGGTATAATAGGCGATTTTGTGGATATAGAGGCCAGGTTTAAAAATCCCAGAATTGTCCTTTAACCTCACTCAGCTGTTGCTTGTAAACACTGCACCACACACCTTTTTTCCTCATCCACTTGTGAGACAAACAAGACCATCTGACCTCATGAAAATCTATTTGACAATCTGACTCTATCTGACTCTACAGCGGAAGGTAATTGTTAACCTTTTTTTTCTCCAATATTGAACTTGGTATGTTACCGTCCTCAAAGTGACATGACCTTAGTTGCTAGCGGAGTCTATATATTCAACAAGTCACATAATCATACATGGAAAATTAATTTTCTCCCCTGCATTGAACATTTGTTCCCTCAGATGAGCATTGAAAACTCACAGATTCATGACAGTGAAAGAGTATCAGTAGGTGGAGTTTTCCTTAAGCCCAGTCCTATAGACCTAATCTTTATCTGGATAGATGTTTTAATCTACCAAGTGTGTGATACACAGTATGTGAATCTATTTATATGTACACATATGGAATACAAATAATGTGTAATATATATATTCATAATAAGCACATCTTCAGTTTGAATCCTTACCTGTCGGTACCCAACCATAATCATGCGGACAAGGACGATGTTGATGTTGGTTCCCAAAGACTCATCATGGTAGATTTCATCAACCTGGTGAGAAGTAAGGAAACAAAAAGCATCCATCACGGATATGAAGCATGAAAAGGACAAAACACTACACTTTTAGAAGCAGACTGTGAATGGCACTGGTCTCAAAACAGAGAGAAAACAAATGTTGATGATGCCAATTTTCTATGTAAATCTACAGATAATTGTGGAAAAAGCCTTCATTTGACATTTTAAATAATTGATGTAGGAGTGCTTATGGAAGCATGGTGTTTTGCATTATGTTTACTATTAGAGAAAAGGAAGATGAAGGGCTTCACGGTTATTGTGGGCATAATGATGTACCATTGATTGAACAATGAAAGTTCCATGTTTGGGGTTGTTCACAAGGCCAACATCAAGATGAACAGTCACTATGGGGGCTATGAGGATAAAGCAATAGAGCAGCATACAGACAGGAACAACGCAATGCATGTCTTTATCACAAGGCTGATGTTCATTCATCTCTCTGTTGGCCGGCATGTTGCTGCTTCAACAGGGACCCCCAGGCCTGTTTGGCCACAGGGGAGTTTATTTTTTTCCATCCCTTACAACAGGCTACGAATCGTGATGAAATGTGCAATATCTTGTTAAGACACTGGCAACCATCCAAACCAGCGTTATTATGCAATGGGCAAGAAGCCTGACCTAGAAATGTGATGACTGCCATTTGGCTTTATAATGACGCTCTGGAATGTGGATCCTTAATGGACGGCCAAGCTGGAATCCAAATCAAATTCCAAGTCAAATTTCCATTTCGGCCCGTTTTATTCTCAACTACACGTCAACACTCCTTTGGGGCCCTATTAAGTCAATCAGCAGCTTCAATTTGTGGTTGATAAGTCAAGTTCGGAGAAAATATGGGTGGATAGACTGTTTCTTTTTCCATAAATCAAGAAGTCATTTAGTCAGGCAGACATGCTGGTTATGGATTGTAATTATCAACATGCCAAACAGGCAGACTCTCTCAACTGGTAAACATGGAGCCATTTAGCTTCACAAAGCACCCTCACATTTCTCCATGTGACCTGTCATTGAGAAAAAACACATGTTTCACAACTGGCCTTTTAAAGCAAGTGGGTTTACACTCTGTGTGACAGCGCCACACATTAACTTGACATGTTGGTATGTTGTAAGCTTAGAAAATAATTTATGAAACATCTGGACATTTTAGTGCACTTATTTTATTTCCTCCATCTTTTGTGTTTTTTTTTAATGAAATGCAGAAGCTACGAGACCATTACAGTGTAACTGAATGACAAACAATGAATTCGGGATGTATTTACAAGCAGGAATTTGCTTGCTGGTGTGAAATGAAAAATTGACTAAAAGAATGCCTTATCACTCATGTGCTGATCACCCCTCGTAAAGCTTGTCTGTCAATAACATGCTACAATGATCTAGCAAAGGTCATTGATTAACTGGTGTCAATGACATTCTTTGAAATCGGAGAAGAGGCCTCGAATAGCTGTGATGTCATTCCTGTTCATAAGCTATAAACTCTCTAGCCGCTAACGATAAAAGCATGTGCAGATGGCTCCTCTTGGTTCTCTTAAGTATTGTGGTGCTCCATAGAAATTACAGTCCTGAAACAACAAACAGCATTTATGTGACTCCATAAACTATGCCAATAGAAGAAGAGAGAGAAGTCCACCCTAAGCTGAACTCACATGTTTTTATGTGATCTTGGACCGTCAAATCTTGATTTTTGAACAAGAAACCAGCAAGTTAAAGACTTGATATCAAAATGTGACAAACTAGAGCCGCACCACTGGCGATGAAGACCAACACTGCTGATACAGTACCCAGAATGATGGGGATGGGCATGGTGTGGGCACCACTGATTCATACCTATTAATGCAACAATAAAATAAAACTCATTGGATAAAATTCACGTAAAAAACTCAAATAAACCACAAAGTCAGTCTTGACTTCAATGTCGAAGTGTGTCATGAAATTTCAGCTCTCTGGTTTCTAGTTTGAGTTTTAGAGTCTTATCACACAAATAAGGTGCTTAGTTCTCTGTTTTCTGGAAGAGTTGTTACACAAATATTGGTCATTTTGTTTAAGATCATAGTTGAATTCTGTTTTAGGGTGGATTTTTGTAAATAGCGCCCACTGCCAAGATATCAAGTCTCAAATCCAGAGGCAACGTAGAGCTTCTTTCAAAGGTGCAGTAATCTGTGGTCCCACTTGTGCACATACTGAGTTTATAATGGACAGAGGTGGCCAATAAGTTCAAAAATGACAAACAGAATAAGGGAGTGCTGCTCATTCACTGATAATACACAAACACAAACTCGATATTTAGCCAGTACCATGACCACGCAATACAAAAGCTGTGTCACTGATGAAGGACTCTATCTTGGCCAAAGTCCAAATTTGCTCTGGGATGTGGGGCTCCACCCAAGACATTTAAGCAAATATTCCATTCACAGAAGCCTATTCAGCTCATTTAACGGTGTAAAGAATACTCATATGACCCCGAATTCTCCCAGATTTGTGTTATGAGCTCAAATTCCCAGACTGTTTTATACTGACCTATATACTCGGGTTTATGTTGGATCCTAAACAGAGGAGCTGTTGAAAAACGAGGAACGGCATCAAAAATAGCATCATAACCGTTTGACAGTGTCCACTGTTTTTTATGACACGTCGTTGCCATCGACTGTTCAGGTTTGTAATCACTCTCGATTCAATGTTTACCAAATGTAATTCTTTTGTGATTTCATGAGTAAACCACTGGTCCAACTGAGGGGCGGACCAAGCCCACATATATTGAGATAATTACAAAGCCAGGGGAAGCACACGGAGGATTGGAAGTGGACTGTTTTGACTGAAAATGAGAGTAGCAGCTGTGGCCTACAGGCGTTAGGTATCCCTGGCTTGTGTACAGCATCACATCGACGTGGACAAAACCTGGTCCGTGCTCAAACAACACGGCCATTGTGCAGCAGGCACCTCGGCAGTCTCCTTGGCTTTGTGCAGACAGGATGTTCAGTAATCAATCCCTCAGGGAGAGTTTCTCCAGGTGGTACTACACATTCTCCAGCCACGGAGAAGGGATTCGGAGGGATTTGAGTGGGCAGAGCTCTTTCAGACACAGCAAGCCTGGCTTACAAGTGGAGCTAAAGGGTTTTCACTCTTATTTGAATAAACTGCACCTTTCTGTACATTGCAAATTTCTCTCAGCATGTAAGGGGGGATATATAGACTCGCCCTTTTCTCATATCTACAGAGTATGAAGCTTATGTAGAAGCCTCTGGAACTTCACTTGACTTCACTTTCTACATTCAATTATTCAATTACTATTATTACTTCTGTAAAGATTCCCTCCAATTTCTTTCTCTGCCAGTGCTGTGAAATAGTACTAAATGCGTATCAAAGAGCACTGACAATTACAAAGCACACCCTGACAGCCACTTAGCAGCATAATCCGCCGCGGTCATTAGAAATGAGATATTGGGGTGGGAATATAGCAATACAAATATAATATCCTATTTATATAATTCCATAATTCCACGTGGACAGAGCTCAATCGTGTAAGTAGATGTCTGGCATTGCTTTCCGTGGCTATTATGTACAGCTCCCAGTCAACTTCATAATTGGCCTGTTGCAGCTAATCAGACCACCATGCTGGGCCCAAATGGTAACTGTTACAGAGTGAAACCAGTACCCTGTGAAAATCTGACTTGGGGGGATTTAGGCCCAGTAAGCAGATTATGGTGGTAGGAGCTGGTGGAACCCATAATGAATGAGCAGAGGGTTTGCTTTTTTTTCTCATTGATAATCCATAAACAGCTAGCAAAACTGAAGGTCTAGGGACAAATGTGGCAACATCCGATGTCAGAGAGGACAAGTTAAGAGAGCCGGGGGGGTCCATACCTAGACAAATAACACCCAGAAATAATGACCACACAACCCAGCAGCAATATTGCGTCGTATGAGATAACATTGACAAGAGAGTATAGGGTATATGGGGATTTTATCATGTCAGAGACCTGCCATCAAACACTATCTGCTTGTATTACCTTTTGGTGAGTGTTTTATGCAGGAACCACCCACAGAGAAACAGACTTACTATGTTCATGAGCGTGAGTACATAGTTCTGTACATGCTCCTTGCCGTGGAAGCGCACCACCGAGTCGTCCACAGCGAGCAGCACTTCGATGTTGTAGTCATCTTTCTTGGCGTGCCTCCGTTTGCGCTCCGACTCCGACAGTTTGTGCTCAACGAGATCCAGAGCCGCGGGGAGGTCTGCGATTCCAAAGTCTGCCACTGCAAATTTATGACAAAAACAACAACATAAAGTAAATGCGTTGTGAATCGGATGCGTGGATCACATATGGATGTGTACGTTTTACTGAAGTTGATGTGATGTGCAATATGTGCATTGAGAGCAGGAATCCCAGCTCACTTACACCCAGTCTAAAGAGCTTTTATAAACTCATCACAGCAATTCTTTCATGTATCTCAATCTCGTGCGCATCAAATTTGATACATTCATAGAAATCCATAGAGAAAATCTGGATTGTACTCATTCAGCGTGTGTATCGAGTCAATGCCAGAAACTGAGAGATGAAACGTATTTTGTGAGGTGAGAAAGTGAGTCATTGCGTTCCACAGGTTTAGACTCAATAAACTAAAAACAGCATCGTTAACACTTCATGTGAGGGAGGCGAAGAGAGGAAATTATAACTATGATAGAAATAATAACACACTTAGATGTCATTGCAGCAGTTGTTGACAAAAAGAATGCGCCTGGGGATTAAACTGCTGCGCTGAAACATTCATGTATCATAAAAGCTCGGCATGTTGCCCTTGGCTATGCATGATCACATCCAAGTATGACTGCAGAAAAGTCCACGCAAATTAACGTGTAAGATGGCTTTGAGTGAAACCTGCCAGATACAGATGGAGAAATGGTGCAGGTATAGTCACCGCATTGACTTGTGTACCATGTTGCTTCTTTACCATGGTAACAACACCCCAACAGGAACAAACAGGAACAAACATATTTCACACACTGCTTCAAAATCATAGGTGTCGCCACCCCCAACCTCTCAGACCAAAGCCATCATACATACATCATGTGTCATATAACGTTGAGCCCCTCGGGAACGCTTTGGCAGGAGTGCAATAAATAAATGTGCTATCTGCGACAATAGAAATGTGCAATAAATGAAATGTCATTTAAGAAAACCCATAATAACGTATTTTGACAAACAGACTCCAAGCAGAGCTCTCAGTGGGAGCCATGTATTCAGAGTGTTAAAGTGTGATATTTTACATTACGGTTGCAAATGGGTCTGGGAATAATATAATTTGTATATTAAGGTAAAATGAGAGTGAATGCATGTAACAGCTGCAAAAATGTGAAATGTTAAACAAAGTGAGTATTTTTGTGAAGTTGTGATTACGATACAAAATACTGCACATACTTATGATGCAATATCTTACTGGATAAGTGAAAAAACATAAACAAACATAAATAAAAAAACAGATTTATACATGCCCATCATGCCACCATAAAAAGTCCAATCCAGAGACCATTCCTCTGAGGACAGTCCTATTGGATGTTTTGTAAATTAATAAACTTAAAATTCAATGGTGTTTCCTTTTCAGAGGGACTAGAAGGTCAAGATTGTCTTCATGACAGAAAGTCATCTCAGTTCACTTATGATAAAGATGCACAAGATACACCAATGGAAAAGCGTCAAGGCAAGTCAAGGCAACTGTATTTCTATAGTGCTTTAAAAAAATAAAACCAGTGTGTACCAAGGTGCTTTACAAAATCGCGGGGTTATAAAACAGGGAAAAAAACCTTAAGCATGGAACACTAACATGAAAGGTCAATACATAGAAAAACAGGTTTTAGAGCCAGGAGCAATACCATGCGAGGCTACAAGTGCAGGATTGGTCTCAAATAGTCCACAAATATACAGCAGTGATGCTCCCCTGTCTTGATTAAACCTGTTTTTGGGGCATTGCAGCCTGGATGTGTGAGCTAGGGAGCTGTGGGGCAAAATGAAGAGACCCAGTACATCAGTTTTACAGTCACAGACACTGGGGAGTGAAGTGAATCACCGATAATATATATAGTGAGAGAGTGAGAGAGTCGATCGCCAGATGCTCAGGCTATTGTTACAGAAAGGAAGAAATATAAAATGAATTCATGGTGAAGTTGGGTCATTTGACTTAGCAGGAAAGGTCACCACCCCCACCCCACCCCACCCACCCCTTCCCCAGTACTACCACAGGAGCCCAGCATTCCTCACGCCACCAGCTGGTATAGTGAACACTGCTTCTGCTGTGTCTGGCTGTTATTCTGGAGGAAATAAGCTTCAGGCTGCATGTTTGGCCTCATAAATGAAGAGCAGTGATAACAGTTTAAAAGCTACAGTACAGAGTTAAATGGGCGGACATTTTTTTACCGTTTCTCTATCAAACTCATTTCTGTAGTATTAAAATCAATGGCGTCATTATATTATATAGTATTATACAATCCCTACTATTATGGACCTACAGCATGCACACACGCACACCCACACACACACAGCCCTTGCTGTTTTCACTGACGTCATGCTCTCTCGCCTTGCCTACCTTCATTGTGGAGGTCCTCCCTTCTTTGGCCGGTATCCCGCTTGATGGCCGACCTGCGGTAGACCACGTGGACACGCCCCTTCACTTCCACATCCTGCTGGCCCTTCTCGAGGGGCTCGATGAAAAACTCCCCATTATCAGTCCGGATCAGACCTGCCTGGAAAAAGAGGGCTCCGAATTAGTGCACCCCTCCTACTTCAAAGTGCAGTAATTGTACTGGAGCCGGTAATTACAGTGTGCCTAATCAATTGGAAGATTTAGTAAAGGGTTGAATCTGGGGAATGACGCAGGTAGACACAATTTGGGGATTCAGCTATGCAAGTTTCCGTGCACTTCACCAAGATTTATAGAGTGCTGCTATGTTTCTACCCTGAACAAGATGATGAGTGTCAATGTCTGTATTCAGCCATGCATCTCCATCATCTGTATTTAATTCATTAAAGGAAAAATCTATTCTCGGTTGCACTCTTACATCTCTCTATGGTGTTCAATGCACTCCAGGAGTTATTTTCCCTCGTCTACCTCATCTACTTCTACTTCAGTTAGTGATTTCCTACATTACCCAGAATGCCTTTCAACAACTCCCAGAGAAGGGGCATGAACACGTTGCTTTCAAGCGACAAGGATGATGGACATATGGGCATATAAATTTAGCTAGCTAGCCAACTAGTGAACTTTGGGGCAGCCACACCCTTTACTCAAAATACAACATGTCTTGTGGCATTGCATTCTGGTCTATTGAGGCTACTGACGGTAGAGAAATTGGTATCTCTGCCTCCTCTGCGATGGATTTCTCCATCTCCAAAATGGTGAGTCTAGAGAGAAGCCCTTTTTTCCATGTTTTTTTTTTAGATAGCCAAAATATTTTCTGCTATCAAACTCCATTGATAGCAGAAATACGTCACTAAACAACAAAATGGGCCCAGCAGGTACATTACCAGTAGCTGTTTTGCAGTGTTTCAGGATGGATTTTTCCTTTTAATGAAAATAGGTTTTTCCCATTTAGTAGATGCTTGAAAACATCAGAGGCAATGCTGGAGGGTGCCTTCAATCGAAGGGCTTTTCATGAGCAGGCCTCCATATTGAAATCTGGCCCATCCATATCTGAGACTGAGTATATTCTCTTTCTGAACATCCTCCTTTAGCAGCTCAGCTTTTCTAGCCGAGTCCAGGAGGAAACTCAGCTGGAGTAGTTTGATGATGCAACAAGTGTTGATTGGCAATGGCATAACACACGAGAGAGAGCAAACATTTACACACACAGGTTTAAACATCCTCTGTTTTAGGCCTCTTTGTTGTATACCTTATGGGAATGTAGGTAAATATTTGGAAGGATTGTATTAGAGCCTGGTGTAATCAGGACCGGCTTTTTTACTTCTACACTATGGATACGTACTATTCAGCCTATACTTGGCACTTGTTTGTCAAAAATGTAGTTGTATAGTTCAGCAATCAGCAATTGTCTACTAGTTGGATGAATATGTCATATATTCAGATGGTAGGTACAGTAAGAAATATATTTTTCATATTCCTGCAGCCTTCCTAAGACAAAAAAAATAGACAGCCCATCATTATACTCATGAAAAAAAGCATACCAACAAGAATCTGGCAGGGAAATGTGTATTTCCAGCTGGCAAAAAGAAATCTAAATACAGTGCAGCAGAGCGAACAACTTTTTTGTGTCTAAATTTATCTCAAAATGCTAAGCATGCGCTCACCCTGGACTAACAACACGAAAACCATGAACTGGAAGGGTAGACGTGTGACAGTCAGGGGAGGAGAGGTGAAGGTATCCATCCAGCCCTGACCAGGAAATGCCAAGTAAGGCATGCTCTGATACTTCCTCTGTGACCTCTTCTTTCACCAGTGGGTGGAAAGTGAACTCAAGTCTATAGAGTGCACCACAGCAAGAGTCAAACATGTGGGAGGGCCTACAGAAGGACTCAGAGTAAACATAGGGTACAGTCTGGGCCTCACCTGTGGTTCAGAACTCCCCTCATAGAGCTACGAGACAAGACCACCAATCTCTTTTGATTGTATGTAATTAAACAAAACCAAAACCTTTCCATTGGTTTGGGATTTGACATCAGTAACATTATCGCATTGTATTGAACGTTGAGAGATTCACCGCTATCTCTATTACAATCATTACAGCAGCAAGACACCATCTTCTTCTTCTAAATAGATGAACAGCACTCTCACAAATGAGTGCGACAAATATACCTGATTGCAATATTAGGATGATTACATGTGATTACATGTAACTTACAATCAAAATCGACATTTCTTGCACTTCTCATTTACCGCTGATTAAAGATACAATCTGGAATTCATCTGTTTGAGTTGCACATGGAAAATAAGTGTTTGAGCTTTCTTAGCCTATCAGAACTGAAAATACACCGTAGGACAGATTTACTTTGATGTTCATGAACATTACAAAAGCAACATTTTGCAGTGGCAAAATACATCATTTTCAATAATGATTTCATTTAAAGTTTTTAGCTGAACCTGTTTACTTCACGTTATTGTTGAAAGTCAATGACTCAAAAGTTTGCTTCATGTGTGAGTGTGCAGATGAGAGATCATTATGAGAGCTATAGTGCACAGTGCAGAATACAGTTTGTGTCAGTGTGTGGTTGGTCAGCTCAAAATATCTTTGCCTCCGGAGAGAATACTCTCTGAAGCCAACTCTTCAGAGGCTTCCAGCAGCGCTACTGACCCCATACAAAAAGGCAAATATATCTAACCCTGAAACTCACCGATACACTAAATTCCACACATCAGTAAAACCAACTTTGAAGCTGGATATTTATGTAATTTTTGGAGGGACCTCTTTCTGTTCCTCAAACTTGCAGTTGGAGTCTGTCACCTGCTCAGTGCACCACACACACCCTAGCACGCCAGGGCTAACTGAATCACGTTTCCATCGGAAATTTGCCAGGGTATGAGGAAAATGTTATGTGTGCCTCAGTTTAAAGAGTAATCTCAGACTCCCACATCAACCTTGTTTTTGTTTTCTTTTTACTGCACTTACATCAATAGGGACATCTGAGATACGAAGACAGCATCACAATCTACTGCTGGCAGTGAATTCTTGTGGCTCAGTCAAAGCTGGTGGTCTTGTACATCATCTGCTGGGGTAAATCTAATGGAGACAGCCCTCGTGACCTTTTGAAGATGCGTGAGGCACAAACAAAGTCTAAAAATGTAAGACGGCCACAGGCTACGGATGCCTGAACTACAATGTGCAAGGAAATCAATGTCTTAACTGTCATCCCAGGAGCTTAACCTGCAATTTGTGGCAGATTGCTTTGAAACATATCATTTTGGGTCCAGGCGTGCTCTTTGTTGAGTCCTTTTTTTTTTTTTTTTCAACCTTTGAGATCAAGGTGGCCATTTCCATTTTCAGGAGGTCGCACGGTTTGATGAACTTAAAATATTTAATGTTAGAGGTACACACAAAGCCTCATCAGCGTTTTCACTCTACCAGACAACAACAACAGGCAAGTTCTTTCAAAGCATGATGTATGGTGGAAAAGCAAAATTATACTGGAGATACTTATGTGTGATAAGACTAGCAAAGATCAATAAGTCGGTAAGTAAATCACAGCTGAGTGGCGCAGACTCAGCAGGGTTAGGGGTTGAATTGATAGTGTGAGACAAGTCGTGGGAGCAGGGGATTACTAGTTGATTCCTTTTTTATCAGCTTTCACCTCTCACTGTGGTGTGCCAGAAAGGGCAAGCATAGCTGGGGATCAGGGTGAGGATTACACACAGAAAATTGGACATATAATCACTGGCATTCGTCTTCGTGGGACAAAGAAGAGAAAACACATGATTGTGACATTAACCAAATTACTTGATTGAAGTCATGGATTACGTTACAAAGTTACTATGAAAAAGCAGGCCTGTCTAATAGGATAGATGCTTTGAGCAGTATTATATAATACTTATCAATGTGCAAACATAATAACACAATACTTTAATCTGTGTTATTATGTTATATTAATAGATTCATTTGATTCATGTATTTGTACGCTTAGTTTCAAAGCTCTGTGTGTGCGTGTGTGTGTTGCAGGAATGTGTTTGTGCATTTGTGTTTGTGTGTATTACAGTGTGTGCATAACCACATGTGTGCAGACATGGGCGCTGTAAATAAAGAGTAGGGGGATTGAGAGGAATGAATCAAATTATTGGCTGAGATCTTGGGCTTCCTCTGATGGAGCACTTAATTTAGTGACTAGACCTCAGTGCCATGCCTCATTAACCAACCTCCACACAAGAGTACTTGGACACTGGAACACTGGACTAGGACCAGCCCTGTACAGTATTTTAACATTTATGAATAGAACAATTTATGCAAGCATTTTCCATCTCCAATGGATGGAAAACTGGTTTCCAAAAAAAAAAAATCACCACAGCCAAGAGAGTCCGATCCCACTCTGCTGCTGTTACTAGGTGGCTCTCTCCATTTAACTGATGGATACAGAAATAGCGCTCTTCCGAGTGCAGTTATCCCAGCACTCGTGTTTCCATCACACATGTAATTCAATCGCCCGTCATCTGTGCTAATTCCCAACACATGAGCAGCCCCAGTATAATCATAGCCATCACTCATCACCCCACAACAATAGTCCATGTGTGTCTATAGCACACAGCTGTTGCCATCTAGCAACGTTACAAATCCTTCCATTCATAGTGCAAGATATCATAGTCCATAATGCTGACATGTTGGTCAATCAAAAGTGAAAAAAATGAAATAAATCATCTACTCTTGAAGTAAATTGAAATTGGATGTTTTCTCTGTAGAATATCTATGATTATTTTGCATTCACTGTCTGTGCAACCTCAATATAATATATAATATATAATATAATATAATCTAGCTGTGCTCTGAGGCCAATTATAGCAAAGCAATTTAAAATGCAGCCGGAGATACTGTATTTTGCACATGGCGTGTCCTATCTGTAATGTGCTAGACGCCTGGGATGAGCAGTCTTGCCCCTCTGGGCTCGTGGCAGGGGACCAAGTTAACGTAATCTGTTACTGGTGGTGATGTCATGCCTCCCTCTTTGAGAGACATCTCTATGGGCCTGGTCCCACTGCCAGCGCTCTGCAGAGTCCACACTGGTAGCATAAAGCGTATTGTGGAGGCTTGGTTGTATTAAAGAGGACAAAATAAGTGAAACATTATGGACTTTTGTGATAATAGAAAGGAAATTGTGACGTTAAATTTCTAATGGAATGTTTTTCAAGTCTGAGCAAAATTTGTCTCCATAAAGACACATACTATATGGAAAAAGAAAAATGTACATGTAACTGTAACATCAATCTCAGGAAAACAAAGTGTTCCAACTGAGCAATAATTAATCTATCAGACAACTGTTGTCCTTTCTTGGTGAACAAATCAAACACATTTTTGAAGATGCAGTGCTGCTGGTACTTTAGATGTGCCACAAAAAGTGCATTTCAGAGATTTTGCCCGCATCTGATGTCCTCAGCACATGATTCATGTGCTCATTCCTTTCATTCTCGGTCCTTTCATCAGACATGATCTCCTCCATGGCCTTACACATCAAGCAGATACCTCAGACTAAATCATTTGCCTAGAAGCTGCCTGTGCACCTTCAAAAGTTCTCTGAAAACCCCGTGCAAGCACAGACGTGTTTGTGTTTACGTTGCAGGACTATATTCCTGAGAGTCTGTGTCCTTCAAAGAGATACCCCCATTTCCACATGTGCCACTGTCCTGCCAAACCGAAAAGTTTTATAGTCATGAAGGGCAGAACACAGAGGAGGAGGCATGTCTTCAAACATTTCAGACTGCATATGCTTCAATGGGGGAACCTACCTTGGTCTTATCTACAAATGTGAACAGATCCTTGTCTATATCATACAGCTTTTGTCACTGCGTTTCATCCAGACATCTAGGATGCCAAACGTACCAGTCAAAGGCTTGGCTGTCACATACTCATTAAAGGAGCCTGTCAGAACAAAATTAATGAATTACTGGTGTTTGATCTGATGTCTCACTCCCATCAATATTCTCTTCGTTTCTGAGGGCATGGAACAAACGAGTCATGATTGGTAACGGTCAATATCTCGACGAGCAGAGGAGGGAAAGATGGCAGTAGATTAGAGGCTTTCTTCCATGAGGGAGGTTCATAGTTCAGTCAAACAGGAGCAAGCTGTAACTTCTGACCCTATGGCTTCACGCAAATTATTACAAAATCACAGAAAACAAGACTGCATTCTTTTGTGTAACAAAAGGTGAAAGAGGGAAAAATGCACTATTGTTTTCATAGTCAATACGCCATTGTGTTGTATTGTGCTTATCAATTCTGGTCTTGAAACGCTGCCGGGAATACACTCAGGTCTCTCAGGAAATGACTTTGTGATGAGAGAACACAGCATGGCATTGTCCGCACACCGCTCATTATTACCTTAGACACAAACTAATGAATCTCTTGAAGACGACATGAGTCACATCTAAACCCTGAGGCAACGTGCAGTACAGCATAGCAAACAATACGAGTGTTGAGAGCCCTCTATTGTTTCTTTCTGTTGTGCTGACTGTGATACAAAGCTCAACTGTCCTACTACACACACACACACACACACACACACACACACAGAGCCAGACAGGCACATAGACAGAGGGAGCAAAGATCAATGGGCTTGAAATATAGAAAACAAATTGTTTCCTCACTGTTGCAGTTTAGCGTCAGGGTATATGATGACTTTGAAATGGATTTATCATTAGAAGTGGATTTTTTTCTCGTATTGCGAGGAGTTTAGAAGGTCATGGGTCAAAGGCTATCTTCGTTCCCGTTCCACGCATGTTCTTTCTGTCGGAGCTGGACGGGAAAGCTGACCCGGGCTGCGAAGGAGTAGCCTCGGCTCGGTCAAGCTGCCAATTCAAATATCATGTGGAACATTTGAAATTCGATCTGATTTGCTGTAACGCAAACATTCATTAGTAGCTCACCTCCGCTCACTCCACTCTATCGCAGCGTACTGCAGCTTAAAGCCCTGTGTATGGTCAGTGCAAATGATATAGAGTGATTGAGTGTGACAGAACAGAATGATGGGTAGACTGGTTATAATGGAGGGCACATTATGTACTGAAGTGTATTTGGCAATGATAATGTTTCAGTCCATTGGCTTTACCTTGATGAGCCCATATTGTCATACAATCAGTGATGCTGAACCATCATTGCAGATGCTAATATGTGGGGCCCTATTGGAAGGAGTCAGGATACAGCTGTTTAACATGAGTCTCTTACATAAGTGCTGGTTAGAGGGAAAGCAATGCATGCGGTGGCTTAGAACAGAAAATACTTTAAGTGACTATTGTGTGAGACTTACTGAATATGCATGCATGTAGGCTAGTCCATAATACTCCACATTCTAGTTGGCACCATGCCAAAGAGGGAAAGGCATCTTTCTTCCTGCTGAACCTTTCTCCAATGGACCAATGTGTCAAGCTTGGGTCAGTGACTTACCAGTCCATCACAATTGCTGATAGCCACTGAGGCCTCCGGCATGTCTGTTACATCTCCAGTGAAAACACAGTCCCTGTGAATACGTTCCTTGGCCTTTTCCTTGAAGTCCTCCTGCCATTCCACAAAAGCCCCCGGAGCCACCAGCCTCCTGTTGGCCCTCAGGCGAAGGTGTAGTTCTTTCCCAAACACAGTGACATTGAAAAACAAGTGCTGAGCGGAGTTGGAGGTGACAGAGGGCGTCTCGGGGGCGCTGCGGGCCACCCTTCTTCTGCTGCCAGTGGGTGAAGCAGCATCAGCAGCACCTTTACTTCCAGTCCCAACAGAGACCACGTGAGAAATATACCGGCCACGGGAGTCTGTGCTGAATGGCACGATAAGACCATATTCACTTAACTTTCCAGAGAGTTTTTCTGATGGGACAGATAGTGTCAAGTGAGAATCACATTCGGAATAACTCAGACATAATTCATATGACTGAGGAGACACATGATATGAGAATATTACTAAACAGTAACTATAAATACGAATAGCTGTAAAACAGGCTTTTAAGTATCTTTAGCTCACTTTTAATTCAGACATATGATTTAGGAGAGTACATAAAACTAGCTCAACATGAGTATTCTCATATATATGGAGACTGAAAGTTATGTAGCGGTTCTGCCATACTCTATTGTTTTGTCCACCCATAGTAAGATATAGAGTGTCATTATGGTGACATATCAATAAAAAAGCTATGTTTCGTTTATGTTAGACTATATGCTATGTGTGCAGCTGGGTCCTCTTCACAGTAGGGCTGCCTTTCATTAAAAAAGTTCCCAGTGAAAAAGAAAATTAGAAAAATGAATAACTTACCATGTGACTCTGCGGCGTGTTTATGGTCCAAAAATAACAGACTAAGTGAAAAGCACATCAATAAATACATACAATCCATAGCGAGAGCTACTAGTATGAGAGCTGCCACTTCAGCGAGAGATGAAGTTTCCTTCCTATTGTAAACTTTGAACAGATTTCCTCCTCCTGAAAAGCACAATGTAGGAGAAAAGTCCTCAGTCTTGAACTTCAGCGAAGCAGTCAAGCATTCTGAACGTTTTCCCCCTAGACGCCAAGCTGACGGATATTCACAAGTTGTTTCCAATCTTTTGGCCTGTGCTGAACTACATAGACCAAGACAGCCCCATCCATGTAGGGAACGGGGGGAAAATCTGGGGTGCTGATGACGACAACTCCCCGGTAAATCGTGACAGTTTGAGAGGTAGTCCAACTTTTTGTTAGATAACTTTTTTTTCTTTACAGGCGAGCAAGTAAGTAAGCAGCGCAAGTCTGCGGTGAAAAAGCAGCAGAAGTCGGAAGAGTTCAGATAAAGTCTACGGAGACAAACTGTCCCCGTGGTGAAACATCTGCCGTGCAGTCGTGCATCATTACGCACCGTTGGTTAGGCTGCAGGACTCGCACTTGAAGCCACCAGTTTATAGTGAGAGCGCCTCCACTAGTCTCCGCTAGAGACTTTAGGCATGCTAGCGCATTCTGCAAATTTAGCCAAGCGATTTTTGCAATTCCTGTGAGACGTTCAAGTCATATTATCATACCCTGCGAGAAAATGTCCATGCCAACAACCCGTTTGGTCTCATTTTCAGTCTTAAAAAAATATTCGTGAAACAAGTTAAACTGGTGTAGATATAATTCAATTTGTTTCCAATGCAGTTTCACTTGTTGCAGAAATATTCTAGAAACAAATGTCAGTACCTTGATACATGGCAGAATATGACAAATCACTCAGTTAGCATCATTTTATTCAAGAAAATCAAGTTATTTTGCAGTTAATTTGGATTGAAAACAAGTGGCAGATTAAATCATTACCAGATTTGCACTATCTAAACTATACTTATTGTGAATGACAATTGGTCCACGTGCAGTGATACCTGCACTAACAAAGCAGACTGACCGCACTATTTGACTTGGGGTTGTTGCGGTTTTCATTTATCAAAAGGTTTGAGGATAACATGAAAGGAATTAAGGAATCCTGCAGATGTCACTGTGTACATATGTTCCTTTTGCAGAAAGGGAACAAATTCAACACCAAACAGTCATTAAAGGCTTAGAAGGTGTGAAAACTGTACAGTAGATTTCACCAGTGGAATGACAGCCTGTTAAAGCTTCTGGGTGACTGCTCAAGCAACCAAGCTTCTGGCCCCTGCCCCTGCTGGAGTCCAAATGAACGCAGACCACAGGGATTCAGACATGACCACGCAGAGACTGAACTTACAACTCAGGAATCCTTCTCAAGGGGGGGTTAAAAGGGTTTTGACTTCAGATACTCGAGGAGAAAAGGTGTCTAGACTGGACATTCTTTTCTCTCCACATTTCTCTAAACAGTTCCCAGAGTGTGTCTGGGTTCTGCTGGAGGACCTCCCCCAGTGCCTACGCTCTGTCTGTGGGTAATTACCTACATGTTCCTAGGATGGTCAATGTAGAGCAGGTGTGGGTTTTATGGATTTATCCCCCCAGGGCAGCACTGGGAGGAGTTGATTGTGATCCAAAGTTCTGCATTAATAAGCAATGGAAACTAACCGCAGCATTAAGAGATGGAAACCATTAACTGCCTTGTAAGAAGTTTTATGCTCTTTTTTCCATCAATAGTGTTCGGAGCATGTGAGTTTTTTTAGTACGTCGAAAAGCCAGGATGACATTCCACAATATAGCATAGTATTCAATTAGAAGCCTTGTTTTTTTCCCTCTGAAATGAATAGCTCCAGTCACAGTCTGCGGTTAAGTCCACACACCAGAACAATTTTCTACCATAATCAAGTGCCATAATCAAGTCTAATCCCACCCCCGACAACAGTCATGGATATTAATGTGAGAAAGCCATTGCTCTATGGAGGAGTGTCCTATCAAATGAACATAACTGAAAATATAGCTGTGTCTTTTTCCCATATTGAGTTGGTTCATTTACCCTAGATACATCAAACATACTGCATTTCACTCACTGCATCCCTGCTGTTGTTCAATTAAAGCAAAAAAACAACAACATATGCTTTGATTTGAGATCTGAGCCAGTCAATCAGACACGTTGTAATATGCTGAACAGTAGTTAGGCCAGTTGGCAAGGGTGGGACTGCGAAGAGGCAAGCTTCTGTTGAATTTCTAACAAAGGAGAGAAGGCAGTGTGCACCGCTGCACTGAGCGCTGAGCTGTGGATGCCTCTGTGTGTGCTGTAATGTGGTCTAGCCATGCCAGCATGCTGAGAAAATATGTGAGTTTTCATCTCTGAGATGCAAGGAGATGCAAAGCAGCTGCTAGACTGCCCAGCAGCTCGAGGGAAAGAGAGAGAGTCCTTGCCAAGTTACAACCCAGTGATTTTGAGAAGTTGTTATTATGGTGCTTTGCCTCATGTGGATGGAAGGATTTGGGACTGAAAGCCTCAAAAAGAGCTATGAGTTATGACCCTGGGCAGACACCATGAGTTTCACTTGACCTTTTTAAAAACTTCTTAATTAATTAATTACACTGTAATGACGGTGATAGTCTTTTTTTGTATTACGCAATCTGCTTAAATATATCAGTCAGATGTATTTCTATTATTGCTACAGTATTAGGATTATGAATGGCTCCTCTTTGGGACTTCGTTGTCTTGTAATGCGAACTTGAACCCTTAATCTTACAGTCAATATAAACTACTAATAAACAGAACCAGGGCCCACTGCTGCACTGACATACTTCCTCATAAACCTTTATCAATAGTCTATGGGGATTATTCCACAGGATCCTCTATAATCAAGAGGATTAATTCAATCATTATATTTTATCCCACCCGCCTAGACTTTCATTACCTTGCTCAGTGGTGTGTGTATAGCCGTGGTGAATGAAGGCTAGATATGTATTTGCCAAAGCAGATTTGAGAACTACCCATTAAAGCTCTCCTGCTTCATGCTATTATTGATGAAATCCCTGAGAGGGATGGAAGCACACTCTCAGAGGGTCTGGTAATGCCGGCTTTTTTTAGGGAAAATCAAAGAGGACTGTGGGCTGTGAAAAGGGAACAGGGTGCTCCCCTGCCCAGGCACCATGTCTTCTCTCTTGAGCACTCTCTCATCTCCAGAGGGAAGCTTTTCACATGAAGTTTATTACATCCCCTCGAGCTGCTTACCTCTCAATGCAGCTCTTTGTCTGTCGTAATCTGGGGATCCTTCAGAACTGCTAGCTTGAGTTACACATTGGAGAGTATCTCAATGAGTCTGGAAAGCATTTCAAAGGCGGGGGGCCGCCATATCATCCAACCATGGTCTTCATGTCCTGGGCTTATCTTGACCTGGAGTCAAGTTGGCCACATATTGCAACTGAATAGCTTCTCTCCATATCCTAATGTTGTTTTAACAGATTTGTCTCTGTTTGGCCAAAGTAAGACCAATTCAGAAACAGGAGTTGTCTTCTATGAGTGAATACCAGTGCATATTTCTGTGTAATTATGAATTTGTGTGGTAGGGTACCTTTCAGACCCGGCCAACCCCCTTACACTGCAACCACACATCCAAAAGGGATAAATTAGCTTTCATACTGAGACAAATGACGTATAAAGGAAATTTAGACAAGACTAACAAACTATTAAAGGTCAGTTAAGTCTGGACCACTTGGTTTCCATTTACAATAATCCAGGATAGGCTGCAGTGTGATAAAATCCTTACAACTTCCGTACTCCCGAGATAAGCCTGCTATGCACTTACAAGACGGGAAGTGATCTGGGATATCAGCCTTTCAAAGCAGGCCAGCAAAGCCAAGGGAGCTTCACTGATGTGCCGGCCAGTACCTTTTAGGGGGCCATAATCCCTTTATAGCCTTCCATTCTTGAAAGAGTGACCATCAAGTTTTTTTTTTTTTAATTAAGACCGTACCTCTCCACATCAAAAGGCAATGCAGATCTGTCTTTTGATCTAAATAAGCTCTTTATTATTGTATATGGAACATGTTAAGATTTCAGTAAAACAATGAATCATCTGTGTTGTGTAAATGTATGCTGCTCAATGTTCATAATCTGGTTTGCACTCTGAGGTGGGCATTGACAGAGGGCAACGAGGCCACCTGAGTGTATGTTGTGGTTGCTTAGCAATGCATATCTAGCGCATAGACGATGCCTGGATGAGGGGGAAAAGAGAGGAAGCAGAAGAGGGAAGAGACATTTATTTGGCGCCCATTATCTCTGAATGTGAAATTTAAGTTTAACAATGCACAGCAGACAGTTTTGCTCAAAACTTGTGCGGCCAGACAACCCCTTCGACACCTCTAAATCCAAGATACCCTATAGGATGGAAAAATATTTTCAAGAAATCTTTTTAGAAATGAGTATTGAAATGATACCAAAGAGGAAGGCATGGTTTAGCCTGAAAACAGAGAATAAATGTTCTTACTTTTTATAAATATTATTGTTATAAAATGTTTATTACTACCTGAAGCTGTGTGTTCTTGTACTTCAGAATATGTTGTCTCAAGTCATACTGAGCATTTGTAATAGATTCTCTTTAGCAGCCAATAATGTTATTTCATTTCCATCCATATTTATTTATGAAATCAATTGTGAGTTCAATCACAATCATCACAATCTATTTGCACTGCATATCAGAAGAACGCTACGCTGTTGAAATGCTAATAGAAAAGAACAATCAAGCAGAAATGAGAAGCATTGTGAGAAACAATGTCTTCCTGGTTTTAAGGCAAGATTTATGGGTAACTAAAATACACACATGAAGTCACATAGTACTTTACAACTAAACATGTAATAGCAAACTGAAGAATAGATTAAGAACCATAGTTAAAAAAACGTGTTAGGAATCTGTACATTAAAACTTACACTGGATATGTAGGCACATTAAACAAGAATTTGCAGGTAAGTGTTATCCTTGTGTAACCTTTATCCTGCAGGCTGGCAATGGATTCATAACTTGCCGCCTTGAATAGCGAACCGTACAGCTTTGTCCCATTCCATAAATGCCACCAATACAAACTGCGGTTGTTGAAGGGTATAATTATTCTTCATCAATTGATACCATGTAGACTTTATGCCAAGTTACACTAAGTATTTGCAGGCTTGGCTGTTTCCAACCCTAAATTTTACAGTCAGACATATAATTCGATTCCTGCTGAAGGCCTGATGATGTCACAGAAATTGTAACCGTTTACTGGCAGCAGTCATGAAGTCTCTAAGCCGTGTTGATTAAAGCCCAACCATATTCTCACGACTGCTCAATACAGCTTTAACCATTTGAGGCTGAGCTGAGTAAAATGCTTAAAAGCCCCAACCCTGGATTTGTAATATAACAGTTATGGGGATACACACATTTTCTTGAATGGTATAAATCTGATGGGAAATAAGAATTTTGCAATTTTCAGGTGACTTTGCTCCAAGGTCTATAAACAGAAATACACAGAAAAACATTTACAACTTCAAAATAAAAGGAATTAAAACTCTACACTCTAAAACTCATGTTTAGCTTACAAGTTACTGACATACTGTACTGTTAGTACCTGTATCATGAGGCCAGTCAATCAATTTGAAAGAGGAAAAATGTCTTCAACCCAATGAAATAAACATAAACAAAGCCAGTACACGGGCAAAAAAAAGTGGGAACTCCTGTGATCATGCATCCGCAAAGAAATCACTGATGACCAACATTATCTTCATCAATCATCACTGAGGAAAATACTGTAACATTATCTTGTCAAACATCCACTCTGACTGTTTTTTGAAAACTCAAGGACAAGGTCGACAGCATTCTTATGTGAATATAATGAAATAATGAAAAACATTTCAAACAATCGAACATCCGTTGCTGACAGTCACTCTAAGAACAAAAAGACAGGGCTCAGGGCTCAACAATAACAGGTCATACAAAGGCAAATAATTGTAAAACACTGCAAATTGTTGGCTGACACGCACAACAGACAAGAGTTGTATTTACCCAGCTCCTTCATAATAACATTTAACTCCAACAGGTTCGAACAGAAGTTTTAAGATGCTGTCTTATCTTCACCAGTAAGAACTTAATGAAAGTTTCTGGACAAGACAACTGCATTTTTTTACCTTTTCTTCTGGAAAAATGTAACATAAATATTAGTACAATGAAAATTAAAAATTAAAAAAATTAAAAAATAAGCAAAGGCACAAATACCAGCATTCTGCTAAGACTCGTAAGATACCGCTGATGCTGACAATACTAAAACACCTTTCAAAATAAAAGTTAACATTGTCAGTCAGTTTGAAAAAAGCACTATCACAAACAATACAGGATCTAAAGATATGGATACTACAGGGGTAAATATAGAAGGCATAACATTATTAGACTGTTTTTTTTTTTTAGAAAAGCACAGTATTGTTTTGGCAAGTTCACAGTGATCCTTCCTCAGATGAACTCCCCTCGGAAGGGAAGTGATTGGACGTTCTGCTGTTGCCAGCGGCAGCGCAGCCTGGCCAATGGCGTGTCCCTCGGGTTTTCAAACTCTGAGAAACCCAGCTGGTTGAGGATGTCATAAACCCCGGCTCTGGCAGCCACCTACCACGGAGCAGAAGCACAGGAAATGTTAATGAACAGACAAAACAGCTAGGCTGCATGGGCACTTCATTTGTCCCCTCAATATTGTTACGGCCAATAACTTGTTATGACCAATACCTTCAAAACTACAGTATGTGTGTAATGTGTAAAGGGAAAAGGGAACACAAATGTCTATTGCAGGTTTGGAAGCAACAGGAAACATTTTGAATAATGCCATGGGTCCATTTTACCCAACCTCCTCGGTCTGAGTCATTACTGTATGAGTGAGGGCGGAAAGAAATTCCCCTAGAGAGAGCTGTGTTAGTGTCAAGCTTACTAGGTCAAGCTGACGTGGTCCACTGTGGCTGTGAAACAGCGTAGGACTGATGGGAAATACCATGGACGACCAAAGACATCTGGCCATAGAGCCAAACATTACACTGGACAAACCCAGCAGACACAGGCTGCCTTGCAAAAACATAAAATTAATTACACCATTAAAAGTGCCACAGCTTGTCCAGTTTACTCTGCCAGATATTTACGTGCCACCAAGGGCATCCATTCTCTCTCCTCGGTCCTCGCTTACTGGACAGAACAAAACGTTCCTACCTGAGGAATCTCAGAGGAACTGTGCTGGACTTTAAACGTTCAGCTTCTCAGTTTGAATCGAGACCACATCAGAATCAGAATCAAACTCTGACAAATGTATTTATGTATTTCAATACGTATTGGATATTGATGTATTTATTTAATCTGATGCTGGGACGTTATCTCAACGGCCTCCATTCCTAGCTTGGAATCAAAGAACCATTCAGGATAAAGCTGAACCCCCCCAGCTGTGCACTAGTTTGCAAGACCCTTGACGTTGTTCACCGAATCCAGTGTCCAAACTTGGAAGATGAGTGGAATGAGCAACGTTGGGGTAAATATAAATACTACTATGCATGTACTGATGTACCAGGAATGGAGTGCTACCCTCAGGAAAATGTTCTTGAGGGTTTGTGGTAATCCTGTTTAAAGTGCTGTCAAGGATATTTTAAGAATGTGCTATCAGGTTTAGCTATGTGAAACATGCTGAGGAAGACTTAATGGAACAATGGTGGAAATAATAGTATCAAGATATCCCGTACTCTAACACTGATTATAGCTTCTTAGGCCAGCATTGTGCAGAAATAAACCAAAGACACCACAAGAGTGTGGTCAATCCAATTACCTACTCCCTGACCATGCAAAACTGAATGTTACAATAGGTATCCTGTATCACTGAAAACTTTTATTGTGTAGAGCCGACACTGCCTCAAAGTCAGCGAGAGCTTGAACTGTTGATCAAGTCTACAGCTTCTATCTTGTCTTAATACATAAAAACTGAGCCCTTTATTGTAAATGAAAACACTAAAACAAATGTACCCTTCAGTGTATCCACATTTGTGTGTTTGGACCAATCCGTTCCTTACAGCGAACCTAAGTGTTGGAGTTATTTGCTAGGAAGAAATGACTGGATGCAGCAGAACCATTAGTCAGTAGATTTGACTCACTGGGGAAACTCTGGATTTGTGCTGTTAAGCAGAGTACTTAACCTGAATCATCTATTCCATCGCCCAGCTGTCTAAATAGGAAATGTGTGCAAAATGCTAAGCGGCGATAAGTCGTGTTAGAGATGCACATCTGTTCATGGCGAATTCAGGGGTTTTTAAGAGTTCCCAAAAGAGGATGTTGGGGGAATGGGGTTTGGAGGGCTCAGGAGCAATGGGGCTCACACTCTGTGGGTCAAAGTTGACATACAGTGACAGTATGTGGTCTCTCTATTCTAGTGTTAAATGCACAAACAGACGTAAAGTACAGCAACACAAGTGGAAAAACAACTCAAAACTGATTCTTTGTGCAAACGTTTGGCTTGGCCGTCTGTGTAGCAGCTTTGTTGTGCTTGTTGTTGTACGTGCAAAGCCACCGAGGTTGTTGGTGCATGGTGACAAGCTAATGGGTGACAGTAAGCAGAGCTGGCAGACGTGCCTTTCATCCCATATTGAAGAGCTCACACATGCCAATACTAGGCGGCTGTAATGATGGTAGTGCAGGAGGGGCGGAGCAGCAGGGGGCTGGCCTTTTTCCCGCCGTCGGCTATCTCAAAGGCCTCACATACCAGGCCGGTACAGGGGACAGGGAGGCCTCTGTGCCACACATCCAAACAGCTGGAGTGACTGATAGGGTACCTCTCCTGGAGGCATCCGTGGTATGCACTGTACACAAGTCCAGCCATTGTATAATGGACCACGTTGTGGCTTTGCAAAACGTAGATTTCAATTCATGTATTTCCTCTGATGTTTTTGCTCTGATCTTTCTGAGACTAATGACGCTAGTTTTGCTTTGACTGTACAAATAACGCTGCATCATTAAATGGCAATTGGCTGCACACCTTTGATGCTGTAGCAAAACAGTAAACAAAACATGTGTTTAGAGACATGCAATCCGACTGAACTGGAGCAACCGAACCAAATGAGGGACCCTATCAGTTTGGCATAGATTACTCCCCGGCGCCCACCCATCACCACCTCCTCCTCCAACACACACACACATGCGCGTGCACACACACACAGCACAGGATGCAGGACAGACTGTACCCCTCAGTGTTGGCAGGTTGTATAATGCTCCCAGTGACCATGGCCTTAGATGCATCATCAATGGTTGTGATGATGCTTGACCCCTGCCTCTGGCGATGCAGTTTGTCACTAATAATCCTGCCACAGTGACTGGCAATAGGGTAATGATTTTGCCTGGGGGGTTGGTTGGGCTGGTGCCACAGTTCTACTGCAACCGACCCAGTACACCCATCACAAGATTGGTGGTGGTGGTTAAAAATGTATCCATTATAATGTCACAATACTTTTGTGCAAAATATTTGATTGATACACTAATGGCAATCACCAATATTTTTATTTGTATCATCTTTAAAATGGAAAAATTGGTCCTAGAAGTATTGGTCCTTGGTCCTATTGCTGCTCATGCTATCTACCCAGTTTTTCTTCTATTTATTGCAAGGAAGCCACTTTTGCTGCTGCCGGAAACATAAAATGAATCACTTGTGCGCTAGACATAGGATTTTTCCTGGAAAAAAGCTACCCATTTTCTGTTTAGAACAGGAAATGTAAAAGCTTTCATGAACTAAATATAGGTTGAATCAGTATTGTGTTATATCCATCGGTGATGTAAAGTAGCAAAAGGGGCATTTATTTATGTGGAAATGTCACAGACGATTGGTTTTGAGGATAATATAGGTGCTCTCAAGGTTATTCTTTCATTATGTTCTTCATGTCTTCTTGCCTGAAACTCTCAGCCAATATATTTGTCAGTATTTAGCATCAGGTTTGCTTCCCTCACAGCTTCAACTGGCAATGGTGAAAAAGTGCATCTAATATGAAACAGCTTTGAGAAGGTTTAGCTTGGGTACAATGATAGTCCATCATTTCAAAACTTGAATTTCTGAATTCAACACAAGAGCAGTGACGTTATTATCACAAAGACAGATGAGATGGAAGATGTTTAGATGTACTTTGGCACTGGGAGCTAGTCGATGTTGCTTAAAGGTCAAAACTGATGAAACGTTTCTGCAGAGTTAATGGATGGAATTATATTTGTCAGGGTAGATGGAAAATCAGAGAGAAAGGACAGACGAAAAGAGGACATTGACAGCAACATCCAATTAGAGACGCAGGATAAAAACTTCCCCTATAATAAGATATGTGGAGATAATGTTTTATAATGGCACCTACTGTACGACCGAGCCAAAGCACTGTGGTGTCTTGTCCTCTGGGTATATGCCTGTATTTTCTCATGGCATAACTGGGCCATTAGAGTCACTCTGATGCACCACATATATTCCCTATTCATAACAGGAAGAATATGCCCCGATTGACCGTGCATATTTCTGCCACAAATGTTTTCACAGCGATTGTTCCAGTCTATTTTGGAATTCCATGTTTTTTCTTTCGGTTTATTCCACCTCAATAAAGACAAAGGAGGAGGAGATTTTTCATCCAGTGACTTCCAAACATTCCAGGACCTTGGTTGTGTTTCGCCAGGCAGTCTGCTCCCAGATAACAGAAAACGGCTGAGGTGCCGCAGTCTGAAATCCTCATCATGACCCAGATCAAATCATATTCATATAGGAATCATGTTCTTACATCATATTCATACACTTGTGTTTATTCACACAAGCTTGCAAAAATAAAAGCTTGATTATTTGAGCTCAGTGGGGAAAATATGCTACTTCTGTTAAGAATTAGATTCATGGGCTTTCGCTGAGCTTCAATGTGAAACAGTCACATCTTTCAATTAATACCAAATGCACAGGAAGTTAAATGACCAACGTAGTGCAAGCACACATCTCTGACCAGTATGGTACCGAGGTCGGACGGATCATTTTGTCCTCGCTAGATTTTGTCCTGATTCACTCTGTTTACCTTTTGCTTTAACTGATCTCACATATAGTCATGACATCAGTTTGCGTTGCAGTTTGCAAATAAGCATTCAGGGTGAATTATTTTTAAATCACCATAAAGACTGTGGCTTACGGGAACAAACATTTTGACTGCCGAGATGCCAATGATCTTGGCGTTAATGAAAACCCATGACAATGAGTTCCTCCTTCAGTGCAGGTTGTGTGTGTGTATGCGTAGGTGCATGTGTGTGTGTATGGGGGGGGGGGGTACCACCACTTACAGGCTACTCATTTGTTTGGAATGCACATAAATTCCCTGCTTTACTGTAGGGGCACAGCTGGCCAAACGATTAATGAACCAACAAAAACACAGGGCCTAGACATTATGAAGTTCAATGTGTGAAGAACCAGGCCACAATAGAACTAGAATAAGCTTGTAAATTCCAGGGGGAAAATCCAAATGAAACTCTGGTAACGGTTCACAGCGCACTAACGTGAGAGCACAAGTGGGAAAAAGCTGTGCCTCATCTGAGTCCATTTTTCACCCTACACAATTTTGACAGCTGGGAGAAAATGCTATTGACACATGTTGCATTGTGGGTACTAAAGATTTGTTCCCCTCCCTTGGGTTTAAAGAAGCTGTGGAGCAACTAACGACCCGCACGCTTTGTGGAGCAGTAAATAGGAAAGTGCGGATGAATCTCTATTTTATCTTTTCACCTTCCTCTACTGACAGCAAGCAAAATCTGACTTCACTTTTCAATAAATGGTCAATAGAGTACACATCCAACGTGGAGGCGGCTCAGCTGGCATTGCCTTTCTCGAATTTCCATGGGCACATCGAGGAAAGATGCAGTGAGTCATTATGTGAGGAGGGGTGCTTGGGGTGCACAGGGGACAGTATGCGCTGTATCAGATGGACTGAGCTCTTCAGTAGGGTAAAGGCACGATGGGATCCATTTTACTGGCGGCATTATCCTGCCGTTTCCAGCAGTTTGAATGTCAATTGAAAAACACACCAACTGCGGTGAAACAACAGGCAAGGCTCCCGGGGGGGGAAATAAATGATCAAAATAGGGGAGGGAACCGCCGGTACAGCAAAAAAAAAACATATTTATTGGGTACCTGAAAACATGTGGCGTCCCAATTTTACAACAGCATGAAAATAATTGATGCAGACACACAAAGCATTGTGCTGACTTCTTCACCTGAATTACTGGTGGCTCCCTTCCCTATTTGAATTGTAAAACACGCCAATCAAGTGGAATATTATTAGGAGTAATATAATTATTCACTTGGTTGAATCCCCGCTTCTTCCAAAAACTAATTTGGATTGGATTTCTGGAAAAATAATCTGTACTTTGAGGTGTTAAAATTACATGGATTATTGTAAAATTACAGTGTATAACACAGAGCATAGACAGGAGACGGCCAAAGATACCTGTTTCATCCAGAGAGTGAAGGAACGCTGCCAGGAGTCTTTCTTCTCTAGGTGCAGGTAGGTGTTGAAGAGGATGAGGTAAATGTAGCGCTCCAGGTACTGCAGGCTCTTCAGGAGCAGCTGCTGACTCGCCTTCTCTGTCTTACCACTTTTCACCTAAGAAGGGTAACCAAAGGCAAACAAAGAGGTAAACAAAGGATGCAATGGTCCGTTTTTCCAACAATGGGGCACAAAAATCGAATTTACTTCTAGATAGCAACAATTGTGCCTGTTAAGTAGACCAGTCAATTCAGTGTTTAACAGTACAGGACGTGTCTTTTGTGACTTTGTCCCTATATTAAGCACCCTTTACATTGCAATGTGCCAAAGGCTCGCAGGCTGCCTCACTTTAAAATGTCAGGTAGCTTGTTTCTCATGAGATGTAGCCAATCCACTCGCTCTAATCACTTCCTGCATGCAGGCTGTGCTTGACCGTGAACCTGCCTTGACCGAGTCACAGTGTTGAAGCTTGTAACACGATGTACTTGAAAGCAGTGTGCTACTCGTTCATAACATTAGTATAGCTGAGCAAATGGGCTACAATACTACTGCAATACACTAATAACATTTAAGCTCGGTGCACGTCATGTTGTGCACGGTAACACAATGAATCACTTCTTCTCCTCTTCTTATTTCTAAGTTTATTACGCTGGTTACAGTCAGCGCTCCAGGACACGTGTGGTTAACTAGGCTACCAATGTGATCAAAGTTGATTTCAGCTTATATAACATCCTCATTCCTGCGCTGTGCTTCTCTTATATCCCCCCCCCCCCCCCCCCCCCCGCCTGCATGGACATTATTTCCGCTTAGCGCCGGCATAATATTGTTTGTCTTTCTCTCCCTCAGGCCATCAGCTCCACCAATAGAGGGTCTATCTAGTCTACAGCGCACACACAGTAGCAAATGCATACAACTATAATAGCAAAAGGCTCTTGGCCGTGAGCAGTTCACATTATCTTTCCTCCAATTATATACGTTGTTGTCTAGAATAAAAGACGGGTGGTTGACAGAAATTAAGCAGAACAAAGCTTGGTAGGGATTCCTTGTAAAAAGAAAAGGTTGCACAGTTTGCAGCGGGGAAATCAGAATTAAAAACAGGACCTCTCTGTCACCAGCTTTCAATAAAACAAGAAATTTAACAGAGCTAAATGGGCCCATATGGACGTATACGATAGATTTAACTCTGTAACACACAATCAAAGTGCTTGCAAATTAAAATGTGGTAGTATATAAACTCAAGTACATGTATGGGAAGGACAGAAGTATATCTGTTAACGTCAACAGTGTTACTTGTTGACATCAAATAAAAACAGTTTTATCATGAAGTACTACTATCCTGGTCTTTCATGACTTTACCACACCGCCCTAACACGAACACCCAGATCCACCCCACAATTCTCCCTTAAAAGACTTCCTTTCCCGTCCCGACACAGTGTGTGATCACTGCCTAGCCATACCAGTGAAGAAAAGCACTAGAAAAAACAACGCTGGATATGGCTGACGCACTCTCAACTCGTTTAACCCAAAGGCAGTGTGTGTCCTCTACGATAATATCCTCCCCTCTCCATAGCCGCCTTTTTTTTCCTGCTGAAGAAACGCTGTGGCAGACAGTGGTTGTGACCTTTGGGGAAAAAAAGGGTCAGTGAGTCAGCAGTGCATCATATTATTCACAACAGCTGTTAACTCCCTGTGCTTCCAATGCTGCTTAAACTCCCCTCTCTCATCATTCAACACTATAGTTTCTTGGTTATTAGTATTTCCATTGCAGAAACCTAACAGTAGGTTATTGCAATTCTCAAAACTAGATGAGAAATTGCCATAATTCCCTTAGTTCAAAAGACGAGATAAATAGAGTACTGTGACTGAACTGCTGAAACAGAATTCAGTATCTAAAGGTAAAATAGGACAAATTGTTTACAAGACAATTTTGCAAAAAGCAGCCAGCTCCAGATAGTAGCATCAAATTAACTTGCCAACCATAATTTAGCAATCAAAGCACTTCAGCATCAGAGGCATCATCATTGCATGCCACTTATAACAATGGATCTTGGGCCGCTCAGGCTGATAGCAATGACATACTGTATCTGTGGATAGGCCTCCAGTGTGGGGAGTCAATGTCAGGATTTTTGTCTTTTTTCTGCTTTTCACTTGTGGGGGGGCCTTGATTGCTTTGGGCCTTGAGATGAGATGACATTGAGTCAGGCATATATGCTCCACTGTTTTGTTTTTTTTAAGTGGCAAGGTCTGCCAACCAACTGTGCGTCTGTGTGGGGGTCTTGTGGGATGGGGGTGATTGGAGTGGACTGGTGATGGGGTGGCAGTTGGAGGTAAGTGAGAGAAACAGGCAGGGGAGGTGATACAGTCTCAAAGAACCAGATTGTTGTCTGTACTATAATGATTTGGACTGCTGGCAGGTCTCGATTCTCAATGGGCGATGGAGCTTTTAAAGGTTATCTGCATGCAGCCTGCAGCCTATCAGGGAAATATCCTAAGGACATTTTCTGGGCGGCATATGGAATACTGAAGGTCTTGCATGCCTGTCTATGTAGGTGGGCTGGTAGTCAGGGTAATTTGAAATGTGCACAGTGCACCATAATACGATCACGCCAGAGCTGAATGACGCAACAGAGAGAGGGGGGGAGTGAGTGGGGTTTCCTGTCCATTTCCAAGCAGCGGTCGTGGGATCCCAGTTTTTCAAGCATCTGCAGCAGAACGAAGGAGAAACCACACCAAGGCAAGGAAACAATGCGTAGACAGTTGTCTCTGAACTCTCCGGGGGGGCACACAGCTCACCTTTTCCAAGAGAGCGGCCCTCTTGCCTGGCATTTGAGTACATTACAGAGCAGGTGCAGGCTGGTGAACCCTGATCACCCTGTGCACCCTGTACTCCCAGGGGGCTTTCAACACTATGCATACCCTTTCAACTCTCTTAGCCTGGAAATCCACAGTGCCAAAGCCTGGAAGCCATCTGTGCACAGGCCACGGCCAGGCACCCAAATTATAACACGCACGCACATAGAGCTCAGATCAGTTGGCAGGACGGTACAATTCACACGTCCAGCAAAACCCTTATTTTGCATTTACATTACACAATCACAGCAGTAACACACATAAACACACATGATCCCAGCTCACTTCTGAAGTGGTGTCTAACGTCTAATGACTGGTCATCGCTGAATGTCTTCATAGCTTTAACTTAGGGCGTGTTTCATTGTCTCTAAGGATTTTCCAATACAAAAACTTGAAAAATAGTGTCATGTTTTGATGCACTGAACAAGAGGCAAAGAAATGACAGTCATACTTTTTTAGTCTGTGCCATCAACTCCATCTGTGAATTATGTAACCATTTAAAAAATGCTTCCAAAATACAAATTAAGGAGAAAAAGAAATGGGCAGGGTGTAGAAACTGGGAAGTAGTAAGAGTTGTGTGTTGACCTGAGCTGACTAAAGGACATACATTTGAGTATTTATTAAGATTGTCTTCGTTTTTAATGCTGGTACAGTGTGAATATGTGTAGTGTGCTCTGCAGATTTCAACAGGGGTGTCCTCTGTCACTGTGCATAGACAAGGCCATACGGGTGGTGTGAGCAGCCTCATGTGCACTCCCACCAGTTCCGTCAAAAAAAAAAAAACAATGTTGGGGGAGATGTGGAGAAGGAGTATAGACTACATTCCTTCCATTCCATGTGAGGGAGATGGGCTTGAAAACTTTGGATTTGAGAGGATTGCATTTTAAAAAAGGTTCAGTTCAGTTCTGCAACATGCTGGGAATCATATCTGTTCTCACAGCATTTCCTTTCTGACAATCATGGTTAGAATATAAATCAAACCATGTTCATGCCAATTTCCTGCACGCTGTATTGGCATGACTCTTAACTGAAAATTACTTATCATGCTTCTGTAGGTGGACAAATTGGATTTTTAATCAAGCAGCAAATAAGTGTTGCAAAAATGTATTTCTGAGTTTTATCCCTGAATGAAACGAAAGATTGGTTTTGTTGAATTCAAGGAGAGAACAATGGTGGGAACTACGGCATCCTCTCCATGTAGCCCTGGCCTTTCAGAACAAAGGAACTGCCTGGTCACTCTGTTCACTGTCAAAGGTGAAAGCTATAATTCTTCCAGCTGTTGAGGTGTGATTATAGATGCCTTCAGCTCTGATAGGTCCTGTGTAAGACGGGAGGCTGGCCAAACATGGGCCACATACCATTATTGAGGGAATCCAAGAATGCTGGCTGGGCGAACAGTGCTCTGCAAAAGGACGATGTGGAAGTGAGAGCAGTATTTTTCTATCCACAAACCACAAAAGGGACTTCTGAAGGTTCAACTGGATAAAACCTCATCTATACTTCTTCAATATACTATTGCAGAGTAATAGGGTTCTACTGGCTTCAATCTGAGGCACTATTCGAGTTTTCAATCTGGTGTATAAAAAAAAGTCCAAAGCCCGTACGGCAGTTCATCTTTTTATAAGAACCTGCTGAAATCCATTTCCATAGCAAGTATAGTGCTTGCCTTAGTTGTATTAAGAATTTCTTTTCATGAAACATCGTTTTATTTCCTCTTAAATTACAGGGGGAAAAAATCATCCTTGTGACCATCATGCCTTGGGCATGTACATTTTTTCCATGTGCACGAAACCGAACCAAATCTATGGCTGCTACACAAGCATTTTAAGCATGCACACAATATATCATGCCACTAGGGGAAGAACACTGTGTACAGGTGCAAATTGGCAGGGCAGTGCCTTCACACACAGGCACAGAAATCTTAGTGACAGGGATAGTTGTGTGTGTGTGGATGTAGCAGAAAGTCATGGACTCCTCTCAAGTACCACTGAACATATGTGTCCAGCTAATATCTCCCCTACATCCACCTACACACACACACAAGTATTGTGTAAGCAAAGCAAACCAAATACTGATGTTTGCCCTTTCAGCTTCCCAATAATCCCATTCAGGCATTCACCTTCCTGTCTAGTCGGACCCAGAACCGAACACTGCAGACTGGGGGAGAGAGGGAATACTTGACCTGTTCCCTCAAACATGGAGCGCACTAGGAGATCCAACCTGCATGTGTCATCTGGCAAATGTATTAATACTTCATTGAATGTGAAGAGGTCTGTACAATTTTTATTCTTTCCATCTTTGATCAATTGGTATCTTAAACATCTGTCAAATGATGTCCATGACGCAAATTGACAATATAAAATGTGATTTAAAGGAGCATTAAAGCTACTTGGCAGTAAGTGGCCACTCTTAAGTAACTGTATTAAAGAAGTATTGAATACAAAAAGGAAATATACAACTTGCCTTAATATAAAACTATGTGAAATGTCTTTGTTCTGTTGATATAAGAATTTACTGTACCTATCTATTTTTCCAAAGTTCCCAAAAAAACTTCATCAAGTATGACTCATCTTTAAAGAAACGTAACAGGGTTAGTGGAGAGAACAGCATTTTTGCAGCCCGCAGTCTTTGAACAGAGGCAGCAAAACGTTGAGGTACAACCCCTCTGTGGGCTAATATGGCTGAGGACCGAAGTACACACTATGGAGAGGTCTGTCTGCTTGACATATGGTGCCAATTACCAGCCGATGGGGTTGCCGAGGTAAAAAGGCCAATCCAAGTTCCTCCATATTGGCCCTTCCCACCCAGGTTTGCACAAGCAGCCATTCATCCGACTCTGCAAAGAATACCTCCCACCCCAATCCTAAACCAAACCCCAACCTGTCTGCCGTGGAGAGGCAGGCTACACATGGCTCCTTTACTTCAATGTAGGAAGAGACACCTCAAATATAGGTAGGTTCATTTATCAGGCCCAAACCACTAAATTATATCGTTGCTGTTATCTGTAGAAATAGGTTGAGCTAAGATATCACCCTTCAAAATCCTTCATGCCGTTTTGTACTTACTTACAGTGCACCCACATGTACTGAGTCACAATGCACACTAGTTACACAGTCCTCCATCTTTCGGCTCATCTCCTCACCTTTAAATTTAGTGGTCTGAGGCCCTCATTCAATTGAGTTTTAATCAAATGTTAAAGCTATAATCACAGGAGGGAACAATTGGAGCCAGCAGATTCCCTTGTCTCTTTAATTTCCTGTTCACGAGGAACAAGCCATCTAGAGTGACACCTAGTCCTCTGTTACCACTTCCTTTCAATAAACACAGCTCTGTTGTGTAACTGCTGCTCATACGTTGCTCAGACTATCTGGGGCAACACCTAGTGACAATACCTTTCTTGATGGATAATGAAACACATCTGAAACTGTGCAGGCTGCCTAGGGCATACCTCTTGCACAATCCACATCACACAGATGAGGATGACTGATCTGGGGCCTCGTGGAAAGCAGTACTGAGATCTAAGTTGAAGGTTCAAATGAAGAGGCATTGACAAAGTAAAATCAGAGCTTGTAATGTTTGAAAGAGCAGGCTGTGCTCTCACACATTTGAGTGTCATATCTTACAGTCTGAGCCACTGAGGGAAAATTCTTACTTGACCGCAAAGTAATTTGTTGGACGGAAAATTGTTCACCGTCATCAGCTGTTTGATAAAAGAAAAGAAATAATTAAATAAAAGCAATGTGTGAATTGAGCAATTATGTATTTGTCCGATCACTGAAGGTGTATTTCAAGAATCAAATTAACTTTCATCCTTGACATCTGAATGGATAAACTCAAATAGAGATGTAAAGCAACCAGGCCATTGTTTTTACTGAGGGAATGTAAAAAAAAAACAACCTGTGCAGCAGCAGTACACCATGAAATCGACATATCAAATGACAAAACAAAGAAGTTAACTTTTCCTTTAGATGAACACCTTCCTTCTGGAGACCGTCAACGGTCTACCTTGACAGGTAATGAAAATACATTTCTCTCACTGTGCCACTTCATGGTAGAATCATAGGGATAAGGTCATAAGGTGTCAGGACACTACAAGTACAACAATGCACTACATAGGTATATTTACTGTGGACATGTGCAATAACATTGAATAGATGCAATGTAACACGTGTGTTGTGATTCACAGCACACAACAGCTGATAACTGAAATGTGTCTTCATGCAATAAATTTACTCCGATCTGTATTTGATTCTCTACTCCAGCCGCTGTAGCTCATCCTTAATCAGAACATGTTCCTCTCCTACATAAATGTCATGTCAGTGGGATAAAGTAGTCTCTATCCACAAGGCCGAAGCTCTGTGAGTGTGGGGGAAAAAAAATACCTGGCTCACATGCAGAGACACAAATCAGGGAGACAGACAGGCGAGGAGCAGAGTAAAACTCAGACTCAAGTTCAACCTAGGGCGCCTGCCATCCCTTTGGCTCCTAGGCAACTCTATTAGAGTGCTAAATGGTGATCCTAGTCATTTAGATTAAGATGTGGCCCTTAATGTGAAGTGTGGTCTCCTCAGTGTCAGATGATTGAATATCTCTCTAATGATAATGATAACAGTCTGACCTCATTTCCTTGTGCTCAATGAAAAATGGGTAAATGTTACTCCAAATCAAGCTACTCCATCCAATTTCTTTTACTTTACCAAACTCAGTGTTACGGGCCATAATGGTGCTGTGGCTGCCATCCAGGAGAATAACTGTGTCACCCTGAGTTATTTGGGGATTTATTTTTATTTGGGGAGTCCTCAAAGTTTACTTTTAACAAGTTTAGTTTAGTTTATTAGGATCCCCATTAGCTGTGCATTTAGCAACAGCTACTCTTGCTGTGGTCCACACAAAACATATAACATTACATGATTACAGATATACAGAGTAATTCAAAGATGAAAAGGAAAAGAAAAAAAAAAAAAAAGGTTCTGGTCCTATCTCATGCCAACCATATTTCAGCTGTGCTAAATAGTTGTACCGGCCAATAGTTGTATCGCCCTCCAAAATATAATAATGTCATCCCTGAATTTTCAGATCTTTTTCTCTGATACTGACTAAGTTCTTATTCTTCAGGACTTTAATATCCACGTACATTTCTAAATCTAATCTCTGTTACAGGACCAACTCAAACTGATCCTGGAACAACCTTTGGCCTTGCTTTCAACGGTTTAGAAACGAAGGATTTATTTGTTTGCGATCATCTTGGTATTGTTGTTAACATGTCTTATTGTTCTCCTCGTAAGATCAGAATGCAGTCAGACCTGTAGGATGAACTCTTCCACTGCAAGGAAATTTGAAACCATTTTCAATGGACCGGGTGCTGATGCTATCACAGAATGTCTTTCTGACAAACTAGAATTTAAATTACATTTGCTTGGCTAATTAGATCTTGTTGCTCCCATTAAAACCAATACAGCTTCACTTGGTTGAATGAGCACAACCATGATATTGAATGTGCCGATGAGCTGAACAACAATGGAAGAGCAGCAGACTCAATGTTGTTATATAGATATGAGGGGCACTCTTGTCATCATGCTCTCTGGCTATAATACCCACTCAATCTGTTCCTGTACATCCTCATATTCTCTCCATTATAAAAGCCCGTTTGCAAGAGGCTGCTAGCCAAGCCCAGACTGGATCCTTCCATTCTAGGTAAGGAGAGACCTATTTCCATACTTCCATTTCCGTCTAAGGTATTAGAGACAATTGTTTATCACTTAACTGACTACATGAGCAGGAATGATTTCTTTGCTGGTGAATGTTGAAAACATTTTAACTTATCGTCTTCAAGACTTTGTTAGAATTCCAATATGGTCGTGCTCTTTTTGTTGTTGCTTTCTTGTCTGCTATGATTGGATGCTGATTCTTCTTCTTCTTCTTCTTCTTCTTCTTCTTCTTCTTCTTCTTCTTCTTCTTCTTCTTCTTCTTCTTCTTCTTCTTCTTCTTCTTCTTCTTCTTCTTCTTCTTCTTCTTCTTCTTCTTCTTCTTCTTCTTCTTCTTCTTCTTCTTCTTCTTCTTCTTCTTCTTCTTCTTCTTCTTCTTCTTCTTCTTCTTCTTCTTCTTCTTCTTCTTCTTCTTCTTCTTCTTCTTCTCAACACGTCACAAGTACACATACAGTAGACACATGCACCAACCCACCCAATATAGATTATAGATTGACACAGAGGCAGTTTTTTCATATGCACTGCCATTTTGTAAGAACTCATGCATCCATCCATCCATCCATCCATCCATCCATCCAGCTCAGTTGGCCAGTAGTGAAGTAATCAAAGTTATATATCATCTGGCCTCAAGCTGCATGGATCATGGTGGTGCTCAAGGCTGCTTTTTAAAAGGAACACAGGAGCCATGTAGCAGCCGGTCAGGAGAGGGGGTGGAGACGCCTTTACGTTAACGGTTTTTACAGATTCCAAACCTCTGTCTCTCTTTTTCCAGTCGCTGTGCTGATGAAATCTTGAAGTTAGTATTGGGGGGGCAGGGGGGTGAGAGACCAGCTCTGTCAATTCATATACTGTATACGCAGATCTGCCATCAACCATGTCAACTATGTCTATCTTGCCAGGGATTAAGAATGAATGAGAACATGCAGCTTGTGCTTGAAACTCAATGTGTGGTGGAGAATTCAAATACTTGGTCACTGACATCATCACAAGCAAAGTCTCATAGATTATGATAAAAAAAAAATCAAAAATGTATGTTATCCATTCTTTCAAACAGATGCAAAATTCATAATGTATCCATTTATCAAGCTCAATATATAACAGCACTATTTACACCAGTAAGAACACAATAAATAGATAAATTGAAGCATGGGGTAGCATTAAAGTAAGATGTATAATGAATTGTCAGACACATTGTCACACATGTCAGAGGCTTATATATATATATATATATATATATATATATATATAGGCCCATTTCTTAGATAGTACACCATCTATATGACGCGTCTGGTGAGCACAGCCCACAGGGCCCGGCAACTGAAGACACTCTCTGTGAATCAATCATTTAGATTACATTTACACTAACTACCCTGCTGACGCACAACTGGCACTGTATCATTACAACACCATGTGTAACATCACTAGTCAGAGTCAATATTTTAACACATAGCTTGAGGTCCTCTGATCAATTGTGTACCACTGGCTGTTAATTACATTTCTGATTAATGCTGGTGATTGACAGCCAGTAAATGTATCGTCGATTCACGCTACAAAGTCGCTGTGAACACCATTATGTTAGGAGAATAGAGAAAATAATAGAGAATAGAGAAAATGCGTGCACCAGTCCCACAGTGAGTGACATGAACAACAAGGCATATGCATTAAGCTGCTGAAGCCTATGGTCACAGGCCTTGAACATGAGACAATTATTTTGATTTTAAATTAACTAATGCCTCAATGTTTCACCACAGTATGTTTAAATACCAGCAAATATCAAAACGGACTTCAAATAATCCAATTAAAGAATATTAATTGAAAGGAGCTAAATTGTGTCCTGTTGCACTGTGGGAAAGAAAAACACTTTGACAAGCCAGGTCTGAATATGCCTTGCTGACTGTTAGAGGGGCTGGCACTTAGGAAGTGGTTATGGTGTCGTTAACACGAGTTTCATCTGTTGCTCAACTGTCCGCACGTATGAAACACAGCTTCCCCGCTGGGACATTGTGAAAGTGTAATTCCTGGAGCGGCTCAACCCAGTCACGACTTTTGCATATCTCAAATGGTTGGCATTTAAACCACTTGGCCATTGGGATTGTATTCCCATAGGCATTTGTTCAGCGCTGGTAGCTAGCTAGTGTCAAAGCTAAAGCAAAGACTTGACCTTTTTTTTTTTTTTTTTTTGGTGAAATGAATTGGGGCTTTGCAGCATCCATCAGACACCCTGACCACAGCTACCGGGGCATGCTTAAACACATAAGCATGGTTTTCAATGTTGTTATTCCTGGTCTCCGGGCCTGGGGTAATGATAGGTTTAGTGTGTGGGGGCAGGAAATCGCAGCCCATATGTCCAGTGCCCAGTGAGGTCCAAAGCACCGTCCTGGGGCCATTGGTTAAGAGGGAGTGGGGGAGATAAAGGAGGTCAGGGCAAGGGCCAGGCCAGGGCAGTTCAGTTATTCAGGGGCAAAGGTGACAGACTAGGACACAGACATGCTCAAAACAATTTCATGTGATCAGCATGTAAAGAGGAGTACAGCATGGCAGCTGGATCCCTTGCAGGCAGGATGTAGAAGGAATGCACCTATAGGACACTATGATAACTGCAAAGGCCTCGGCATTGGCTGCAGGATCACACAGTTTGCAATCCCTATGGTTTTATGCTTTTTTGCTTCTGTTTTCTTAATCCAGATTTTCCTATCAGTATATTGAAAAGCAATTCTAAAACGGACCAGTTGTTCTAATTTTGCTTATTGTATGGAAGCATGCAATTATAGTGATTTACGATTTTTCATACATATTGTTACATCTTGACCACATCTAGCTTTGGGAAGCATGCTCCCTAATGTATAAACAATGAGGACCTGGCACTGTAATTCGAATTGAATGGAGCTGAAAAAGCATAGAGGCAGTAACAATGATCAATTTCAATGTCAGTCTATAGTGCAACCTCCCACTTCAAAAACTAAAAAACTATTGTCAGCATTGGGGATGAGCTAGCTTTTTTGAAGCACCAAAACAATATCAATAGTGTAAGCACTGCTAAGAGAATCCTGAGTGCTCACAACCAACCCTTAGAGTGCTTTATTCAAAATGATGTGATTACTGGCTGCAATATGATCCGATATGATATGATCCAAAAGCGCACTTTCAGATTGTATCTGCTGCAAATTAACAGCTAGTCTTTGCAATTTGTAAACAAGGGACATAAAACCATCACCCCAGAAACGTATGAAGTCAGCACAAAAGCTACAGCTGAATGTGGCAGCCACATAATAGATCAAGTCACATAAAATGTCAGTGGGGGATTGAAACACAGACTAGATGAATGAACCAAGTAACATTTGAAGTCACTTACAGCTGTGGAAACTCCACTAAAATAAATGTGCTCCTGAATAGCAACTGGCTTGGAGCAGCTGCGTATCTACCCAGCCCCACCAAGCCCCTCCAGGAACTCCTCGGGGATGCTTTATTTATCCCTATGTAACCCCCCCGCCCTCCTCCCCTCAAGGCTGCTGCTTATATAGGACCTTTGCATTGGCACAAGGTTAAGAGCACAGTAGGCTGCAACACAAATCCCTACTGTCTGGACTATTTGTGAACGGAGGGCTGTGTTAGCCACATCCAAGTAGCTTAACCTGGTTGCACCTGCTCAAATGTGATTTAGGGAACCTGGCAATGCAATCTGGTCAAAATAAGTCATTTCGTAGACAGCCGCTGCAAATATTGCTATTGGCAGTGGCATGTAAGAGGCTGGGAATTAGGAATAAAAACAACAACTCCTGACTCCCCCTTTACTCCTGTCCACCCTGTGCTGGATCTGACTGAGAAGCTCTTTTCAGAGGCTGAGAGGCCAACTCGCACTCGCACCGAGAAAATAACCTGTCTCTGGTTCAGGTGGGTTCCTTTTTCTGCTAATATTTCTTTTGGCTGTCTCAGATCTCCACCTTGTAATTGGCCCACTTACAGTTCTGGCCAAGTTTATTGGCACCCTTGTATTTTATGCATGTACAAGATCTTCTGAAATAACTGGAAATTGAAACAACTTTCGGTCTTCGTGTAAATCTATCGATTTACAATGCAGTGTAACTCAATTGGAGGTAACCACATGGTATAAATCAGGGCTTCTTAAAGTCCGGACCAAGGTCAGAAACAACACCCAGAAATGAGAGAGAGAGAGAAAGAGAAAACATTGGACTGTTGTGGAGTGGCCAGTGATGAGCCCTGAAATGTGCAGTTGGTCAAAGGAATCCTTCAAACATTGAAGAACTGGAGCGGGTTGCAATTGAAGAGTGGGAGAAACTGCCAGCAGAAAGGTGCAGGAAGCTTACCGATGGTTACTAGAAACGTTTGGAAGCAGTCATCATTGCCAAAGGTCAATTAAGTATTAGAAAAGGGTGCCAATAATCATGGCCAATTTAGAAGCCATAAAAAAAAAAAGTTTATTTGTGTTATGATTGTTTGATTATATGCTGTTGAATAAAACAGATGGACGCGTGAAGACTGAAAGTAGTTTCAATTTCCAATTATTTCAGAAGATATTGTACATTATCTGCATCAAATGCAAGTCAAGCAGGCACCCTTAATTGAGAGGAAAATTGCAAACGCAGAGGACCAGAGAGACGCAGAGTCGTATTAAAGATAGCTGAGATAAGGACGCACTGCTGCCAAAACTCCAACCGAGTTCCAACCTGGCCAAAATGGTTCGCCGGTTTGATTGCCTCTTACCATTCCCCATCTCTGCCCTCTCTCATTTCTTCCATTCTTTCTAATCCCTTGTTCTTCTTTCTTGTAAAAGTCATCTGGCTGCCAGTATTGCGGTGGTCTCCTCAACCCCCTAAACCTTGAGTATTTGGCCCAGTTCCTTCCTCTGCCTTCCTGAAGACGTCCGTTACCTTTCCTCAAGAAAACCTGCTCGCAGCATTCTCCCCTTTCTGAAAATATTTTTCCACTGCCCCGTCCAAACCATGAGGTCCTTTCTTTGGACACACATACACGCAGCATGATTTGCCTTCATTCACTCCGGCACCACGCTTTTTTGGGTTTGCTTTTTCAGCACCCGGGAAAAAAAACAAAAACCAACGCGTTTAATTCTCAGCAGCAGATGTAATGAAGTATATTCATGCGGTGTTGCTACTCAAATTCAGGAACGTGCTGAGAGATAAGACGTGAAATTATGATTTTATAAAAACGTGATGCAGCAAAACCCCCGACACTTTCACTGAACAAAAAAAGAACAGGAGTTGGGTTTCTGAGATTGTCTAAAATTTACATTTCCGCTACCCCCAACTTCTTTGATTGACCTTAATTGCCGCTAGATGTAGCTTACTGCTGCTGAATAAGGTTACATGCATTATGAATAAAGTCCATGAGTAAGCTGCTGGGCCAGACCAAGCTACGCCATGCCCAACCGGGTGGTCTGGAAGGTATCACTAGGGCCAACAAATACATGCCTACAAATACATTTGTCTTTGGAAGTAGGGACCTATAGGGAAACGCCAACACTGAAGGAGAGGGGGATAGAGGATGCAGAAATAAAAATGGACAGATAAAGTGGAAGGGAGTGGTGCTCAAAGGGAAAGAGACATTGATGAAGAGATTGAGGAGGTGAGAGTGTATTCAGCAACACGTTTTCACATCTAGTAGAATCAGATACGCTGCTCTCCTCCAGCTCCTTCTTATTTATCACCAAATAAATCCTGACAGCCTGTTTCTCATACTAAACACAACCGCTGCACACCTGCAAAAACCACAACGTGAGTGAAGGAGTACAAACAGTGGGAGAGGTTATCTAAGCAGGCGGTGTGTGTGCACAGCGTTCAAACAGACTGCTCAAGGCGATTCACACTGACTCAACAATGGGAAAAAAAAAAGGCCCCTCCAGCTGATTCCTGTGCGGGAGAGGAGGAGGAGGAGGAGGAGGAGGAGGAGGAGGAAGAGAGAAGAGGAGAGGAAGCAGCCTCTCTGCTGTGTTGGCCCTCCTGTCAGGGGAACGTTATGAGGTGTAACTGGCTGAGTGAGTGTGTGTTGGACTGGACGTTCTGCTGGTGGTGGAGGACCCGCCTGTAACGCAGCGTCACGCCTGGTCGGCAGCAGGGATTTTCATGAAGCCTTTTCGGAGCGGACCCCCCCCCAGGCCCCTCTGGAAACCCGCGGACGGTTTGGGTCCCAGTGTAAATACATTCTTCTCTATCAAAGACACATTTTCCAACCACTGTCAGAAGGGGGGGGGGGGGGGGGAGGGGGGTACTTTGGAGTAGCAAGGAGAGGGCTACGTGAGGAGAGAGTGGGAGTGAAGGTGGTTAGGGAGAAGTTTTCCCTCTGCCCCCTCTTCCCCCTTTTTCTCCCCCCTCTCTCTTCTGCTGCTGCTGGATGCCGGGTTCTAGCAACATCTGGCACTGTTTATCACCTGGCCCTGCTGGCTCATGGAGGAGGGAAAGGCCAAGGAGGGAACACAATGCCAACCTGAGGTCCTCCATGCACGGGGCTCATAGCAGGGTTAAACTCTGGAATGGGGTTGAGGTCAGATGCACTTTTAACTCACACTGCAGGCTACAGATTGGCTGTATGAAAGATGAAAAATGCACTTCCTGAATTAATTGAATTGAAAGTTAATAGACCACAAGCCTTGCCTGGAGGCTCCAAGGAGGGAGAGGGAGGTTTACGGCGAGGGGATTTGCAATAGGCATGGAGATAATCAGCAAAGTCATGACAAGGATTCTGCAGGGAGGGACACAGAGCGTAAACTCATAATTACTGCTTAAACTATTACCACCTTATATTTCACCATTATTGGTCTGGAGCGTAAGTGCTCATCACACCCGTTACACACTTGGAATGAACTGCAATGCACTTTAAAAACGGACTCATTGTTGCTGATTAGGACTTGCGCGTCTTGTGAAATTTGATTGGTTCTTTTGCTGTTGTTGTGTTTTCTCTGTTGTTTCTCAGCACCGTTTAAAATGCGGGGCTTTCACTCAATGTGTCTCCGAGGTTTAAATAAAAGGTTATCAATGATAATAATAGGCCTCAGGAAACTCTGTTCTGGTCTGTTATTTATGGGTTATGAAGAGGTGACCAAATGGTTTAAAGAGCGTTTGTAGAGAGACGAGAGAGAGAGAGAGAGAGAGAGAGAGAGAGCGAGAGAGAGAGAGAGAGAATAAGTATAAGAGAAAGACAGAAAGTATAGGACAATGAGGCCCATTGATGTAGTGGAGATGGGGCTGGGTACCTCCAGCACCATGAGCAGGGCTGTCGGTGCACAGAAGCACATTGATTATCGTCTGCGTTACAAATGGCTAAAACAGAGCGATGGAGGCTGCGGCATCAGGAGACATCTGGAACACCTTGCAGTCTTTGAAACCGACAAATTAACTATTTTCATTTCATTAAATCAACTATTGTTTTTCCTGTTTGTACCATATTCATTATGTAGCAGCTGAAGCAACTGAAACCCCTATGCTATTTGATACTGAATGTACCACACGTACCCTTAAGTATTTTTCTCCACCCACTTACCCTCCACTATTTAACATTTCAAAGCATTCACCGCCCAAATAATTTTCATGAACTGGGTGGTGAGATAACTTATTATGTTGCAGTGCTTAGTCATATGTGTCTGCATCGCGCCGGATTGATCTCATTCATATGTCGCTTGGGTCGAAGCTGTGCTGGAAAGATTAAAACAAGTTCTTGACGCCATCTATGGGACTCATGTGGAAGTCCTCCTAAACACACGCCGACATGGTGCTCGTGTCTCAGCGTGAAAACATGAAAAGTCATTTAGAAATTATGGCTTGTGTTTGTACTATTTGTTGTGACTGGATGGTGCTACTGTGGTTCTATCCTGGATTTCTTTTTTGTGCTCTAGTATGATTTAACCTCTCTTTTAACCCGCTTGCTTTTGTTATTGTTCTCAGTGTCAGTGTGTCACATGACACTTCTGTGTAAAATGCAAGTAACTTGGATTTGATTCATCTCAGGGATTGGTTCATCACGAACACCACAACAGATTACTAACAAATGCCCTCTTCCATACCTGTCTGTATGTGCAGATGATTATCTCCCTCAGGTGGTAGTGCATGGGGGTCATGGTCTCGCTGACTGAGTCCAGGGCCATGTCCACTTCCTTCTTCATTCTGTGGCCATCCGGCAGCAGACGCACCAGCTGCATCACCACCTGGACACCAGCACAACAAACGCAGTCAGTACCTGAAGCCAATACCGCCATGCCATGCCATGCCTAAATGTATAGTGTTGTACTGAAGGGAACATGTTGTGTTAACGATCATATAAATGCCACAAAAAAACTAAAGACTAAAGACTAAAAAGAGCAGGCAAAAATAATCATCTTGTGAAGGCAATTTTACTGTGTTGATTATAGCGCTTCGTACAAAACGCACGCCTCTGCTTCTCCTGCTCCAGAGTGACCTAAATAATTGCATGATTGATTGTGTGTGTGTGTGTGTGTGTGTGTGTGTATATGCTGGTGCAATGTTGACCTAGTTGAAGTGCAGAATAATCTCTATGTGCGTGCGCATGATAAACAACCATCACACTGTGTGGCAGTCTACTGCACCAATTCATAACAAGCTATTAGATGCAGTTCACAAAACCCTGTTGGTGGCCCCACTACAGCTGGCCCATTTCTTGCTTTAGATAACAATGATAATGGTAGCCAGGCAGCTGGGTAACTAGCCCAGGGGGCAGACAGGCAACCAGGCAGGGCCAACAGCAGGGGCAGGGAACAGAACAGGCCTCCAGGCGGCACCCTATTTCCTCATTCAGTATGTGTGTCAGCCCGCCAAGCAGCATGACCACTGTCCTGACATACAGGGCACTGTGCACTACAGTCATGCTAAAGGAAGATATCTGCTATTATAGTATTCTTTAGAGACCAGCATCAGAGGAAAAGTGGACATCCGGTTATTGGCAGCACTGTCTTTTTTCACAGAGGAATATCTTACACTATACCAGTTCCCACATCATGTAACACTTTATAGCTCGCAGGCCACAGCAACACTTTTTTGGCAGATAAGGCAATGTGAATGCAACATCACACATCCTTCAAAAGGTTGAATTGGAGCCAACGCTGGTTTCCATAGCAACCCCCCTCTGTGTATCCCAGAAACTCCACTAGCTTGGTTGCTGTGATTGGCATGCATCATTGTGAGCCTGCAGAGTGCGGCTCCTTTCACTGGGCCCTTGTTTACAATGCTGAAGACAAGCCCAGTACGCCAGGTTCAACCAACCAGATTCATTGTCACAACACAGAGCAATAAAACGTCTAAGGGCTCCCATTCAGAGGCACTATTCAGACTAGATGAGAAATTGTATGGCTTCCGGGGTTGTTTGCCTACAATATACAATTTTAAGGTTGATAATTTAGTTTGCTCGGAACAGCCAATGAGTGATGGGTTTCTTTGGAGTGATCATGTACAATTGGGTGAGCAAATGGGGACAGATACATACATACACGCACACGCTGCTTGCATTACAGTAATAATCTGTGATATTTTCATATAAATCAGTGTTCCCATACAGACTCATCTGTGGTGCACCGCCACAACATCGTTTAAATACATTTCTGAGTGATATAGCACAATAATGAGTCAACCTCTAGCCAGTTCATGAGAGCTTTGCTGTTCTAAACACCCGGTGTTGGGAAGGTCTTTCCTAGGAAAAAATCCTGTGGTGCACAGGAAGTGATGTTTTTTACATTACGCAGCAACAGAAGTTTGTTTCAAATAAATAGAAGAAGAACTGGGTAGTTAGCGTGAGCAGCGATAGCCACCACGGCTGAACTGACAAAGAAAAGAGCGCCCACCTACAGAAACTCAAATTTCATCAACAGAAAATCCAAGGAAAAAGGCATCACAGTACTGGCCACACTGTTTAATTGACAAGTGATCTCTGGGAGTGCAGTGCAGAAATACTACAGGCCGCTTAGATGTTGCCAAAATAAATAAAATAAAATAAAAAGATTACTTTAAGTCCTTAACAAAAGAGAGAGTAATGCAGCACATTACCCACCTCAAATTCTCCCTTTGTGTACTTGGCATCAGGAACACTCACTATCTCATCATCACCAAAATCAGGAAAACCCTGCAGGCAGAATACACCATATGAACAAATTATCAGTTTCAGGTAAATCAGTACTGAAGTGCTGAAAGCCTTGGTGAACGTGGGGAACGATCTAGACAGCCTCTTACATTAAAGTGCCAGAGAGTGAGAGCAGCAATGACCATGGCAGTAGTGGTCCTCCCCTTGCCATTGGAGCAATTAAAAACAAAGGCTGAGTGGGAGTCCTCAGCCAAAGTACACTTCATGGCCTCCATCATCTTGTCAAAGTCCTGAGGACACACACACACACACACACACATATGGAAATCAATCAAGATGTAATATCAAATCAAATCGATTTCAACACATTCTTCACACAAAAATTAAAATCAAATTCAACCAAAATAACAATGAAACAAACCAATCAAATCTTCTTGCAATTCCTTGATCGCTAATAGAAGTAACTCAATTACTTAATGCCCCTTTAAGACCGCTCTTGCATATGTGTAGGGGATGCATGAGTGGTTGTGACTGCCATTAGATATGCTTGATATTGTGAGTGGAAAAATCACTTAGACAGTAACACTACCAGCCACTAGAGGGAGCACAGCGCTTGGTCATTTTCACAACATTGAACCCTCTTCATGAGGAAAATTTGAGATTGTGATCGTGTGTTTGTGTGTCTGCATGTGTGTGTTGGTGTGCATCTTCACATCATTACCTCCTCTTTGGGAGCACTGCAGTCAGACAGAGGGATGCGTTTGTAGAGCAGGCCCTGGTGAGAGCTGTTGTACTGGTTGAAGATCTCCTGGATGCTCAGGCAGCTCTTAAACATCTTCATCTGCTTCTCCTGCTCCAGCGTCACCTCCAGCCACTTCTGGGCTCGTAGGATCTCCTCCTTCAGAGAGATCTCCAGTTTCTATAGGGCAAGAAAAGACATGAGAGCACTTTCACCTTAACGCGTTGAAGATAGAGCAATTTCTAAAGAGTCTATCTGAGTGTCTTATTTCATGTCAGGCTAAAAAACCTAATACTCTGAGATTCACCATCATCATCCTTTTACCTCTATTAGCTCTGGGTCAGACGATGGGACAGAAATGTGCTGATCCAGACAAGAAGGCTCCCTGGATGTGAAAACCTGGCCATTCCCTTCTAGAACCAACTCCTCCTGCAGGTTGACCCACAACACGTGGTTGTGCTTCCTCTTTTCATCCATCAAGTGGGCCAGCACCACACCAGCAGCCTGCGCACAGAAGGTTTTATCTTAGATGGCAAGGAGCTTTTATAGGCGGGCATGTGAGTTAAGCTCTACTCAGTCTCCAGGTATTCTCGTAAGTATTTATTACTGTCGTGATGCATATCGACGATGATTGTAAATATGTATCCAGCTTAGACATCACAAGTATTGTAAATACACCATCTCTGACTGGCAATAACGTAACTTAAACAATCAAAAGCAGACCCTAATCTCTTCTGAATGCCATAAGATTTTGTTCAGAAGTCCTTGTCAGTTTTGACTCACTGACAGAATTAACAAGGATTTGTATCCATATCAGGATATGAGGGAATCTGTTGCCACTTGGCAGCACCTCTGATGTCGGCTGAGCCATTCCATAAACAGGCATCTTGGGCACTCGTCTGAAGTTGGCCACCTTCATCTCCTTCACTGTGCTGAGCACATCTGGCGCTAAGTACTCATCAGCAACCTGCACAACACATACAGTTACATATTACACTCCTAATATAAATATATTATGAAAGATCTGAGGTATGTATGGATGACTCTGGCTGAGCACAACGGCTGCATGACAATGAAATCAACATTCATCAGGTTTTGATTTCACATGACAGGATATAATCAAACTTCTCAGGCCCGGTGACCGGGTGGCTCAGTTCCCCTCTCTCTCCCAAGTCTTCTTGTCTCTCTCTACTTTCAACTGTCTAATAATGGCAAAAGCTGACTGTCTCACCAGGACCCGGGCTCCTCTAGTGACCAGGTCAGCGGGGGCAGACAGCTCTGATAGGTCCATGCAGGCCAGTAACCTGTACAGCCATGCATGGCAGCACATCCAATGACTGAAGTTGGACACAAAGGCAAGAGGATACTGCAAAACACACAGGTGCACACAACATTTAGTTACAACTCTGATCTGTCATTTTCAAGGATATTTTCTCATATCTGTAAAGAGATCGACACTACCTGTTCATGAAGGTATGCGTTGAACACAATCAAGTAGAAATAGCGCTCCAAACTCTGCATCGTTCTGTGAAGAAAGTAGTCTTTGGTACTGCTTCCCTGAAAGACATACAAAGGCATCAGTGTCTGTACATACTAGACAACTAGTGTTTCTGTAAGGGGAGTCTTGCAAATGTTTTAATTAAATTGTTTTTTTCAGTACAGAGGTTTTTCTTTTTTCTTTTTGAAGTTAAGTAACCTCAACTAAACCTGCAGAAATGTCTGATGGGCATGTGATAAAGTGATAAAGATGTTCTTAATGAATTTACTACACATCAATCAATGAACGTAAAGGGAGTGAAATGTTCCCTTGCAGCAATTATCATTTATAACCTCTCAATAGAATCATATAATGATATTGAGTTGTCGTGATACACAATTCAGTTCTCTAAATTAATGACAAAATGAAAATAGTAATAAAATCTCCCACAAAATGAGATCTGAAATAAATTAGGGAATACTTTTGTTTCTCATACCATGCAGTTCAATGAGATGAACATCAATTTGTCTCTTTAACAAGTGATTTTGTGTGTTAGCGGATACCATTATATTTCGATTATATTTCAAGCCCCCGTTCAGCCCTAAACTGACAGATGTCTGCAAGGTGGTACCATTCAGCTTGCTAACGTTAGCTGTTAAACACGGCCTCCATCAGCTCTCCACAGCCACTTCAACGTACCCAAGTTGAAAAGGACTTGTTTCTACATTGTCAGCACTGCTTTCATGACTGCCTCACTCCTTACTTGGCAGAACAAGGGCGGAGCAGCGATAGCCTTTCAAACCAGGAACCATTTGAGGCCCAAGGTACTATCTCTGGAGTGAAATGATGTGTTACTGTCAGCACAATAGGATATTTCACTGCTACATCACTTACGCAGACAGAATATCACCAACCTGAATTTGATAGTCTTCTCCAATCCCTTCCAGTTTACTCTTGTTTTCATATATTGCTTCTTTGATGTTGTGCATTTCTGAACACAGGGCGATAGCTTGGTCAACCTATCAGAAAGATGTGAAAATGAAAGAGAAGACCTGATCAATTATATGCCTTGCAAGTTTCAACAAGTTACATTTCATACATTCAATTTGTAATGCCAGTTAGAATGACATAGAAGAGGTGTAAATCAAACCCACAGTAGACCTAGATAGATTAATAGATAGATCTGTGTGACTGGACTAATTCCTCACCCAACAAACAATGTACCAAGAAACCACAACATTTATAAGACCTTTAAAAATGAATTTAAAACTTAAATGCTTTAAGAACTTTAAAAGGCGTTAGAGAACATGATAAGATTATTAAGAACCTATGGACACCCTGTATACAGTCAGGTGTCATGATGCTGTAGTTCATTTCCTTTACCTCTTCCATGACCTGCTGTCCATTCGACAGCTTGTTGATCAGAGTCTGAATGACCTGGAACAGTGGTTTGGGCTCTGAGGCTGCTGCCTCCTCAACTCTGCAAAATAAGACAAACAGGGTCAACTCCTTTCTTCCCTGGCAATAAAGAAGATGAGCTTAATGCTGAGATAGAGTTCTTACTTCGGTGGTTGTTGTGATGTTCCCCTCAGGCGATTCATGACCAGTGTGCCCAGGATCATGGCCAGGTTGGTGCGGCCAACACCCACCTGGCAGCTGAAGAGCAGGGCAGGCAGCGGCCGGGGCACGTCCTGGCCCAGAGACAAGCTGTGGCTCTCCTGGAAAACAGTACATTCAGGGGGGGGATGTCAGTGATGAAAGCAAACGCTCAACTTACAGCCTTGCAATGCACTAGTGTCCTAATATACAATATAGCCATGGAATTCAACAATATTTGGTGTCAGATGCCAAAGAGGAGGTGAGATTAACAAACTGAAAAATACTTTATTATCCTCAGTCAGAATTTTGAATACAGGGACACTGCGGTTTGAACTTCAGCTCTGTTTCAACCGCTGAAATGGGAAGTGAGGAAACATCTAGGAAGTTATCACTGCTCTGGCAAGCATGGCCTGCCATGCCTGCAGTCCTTCAAAAGGGAGGACTCCAGAATAAAACTGCCATTACTGAGAGTGACAAAGAGAAAGACAGCAAGAGAGAGGGGAGGGAGAGTGTGGCGGGACTTCGTAAACCACTGTTCCACACGGTTTCAAAAAAAAAGGAAGCACTTTCCAACCACAGGGAACTGGACAGGCTGCTGCTGGGGAACTCACTCCAAAAAAGGGCAAAACAAGACGAAAAGACGGGGCACATCCTGTGTGAGTGTAGGGCAAGATGGAAACCAGACAAAACGGATGACCCTGGCTATTCCCAACCGCCAAAGAGCGGACATAAACTGATTGCAGGCTAGAGGTTTTCTGTCATATTCAGAACTATTATGGTTATTGGTGATTGATGGCACACATAGGACAGATTAAAAAAAAAGCTGCTATGGCCGTCCAACTACTTAGCTGAGAGAGTCCAGATGCTCTACAATATTCTACCCATTAATATCTTTAATGGCACATCAAAACAAAATCACCATAAAAGTGCTGTTTGATTGGTGATGGGTGATGATGGGTGTAATACACGTTTACACGAGCTTACCCGGAGTATGTTAACAAATGCATCAAAGTCTTCCTCTAGGGGTGCTCCCTCCACTGGTAGTGGTAATCGGTAGTACCTGCAATACAAGAGAGTGTCACTGAGTTTTGAACGTAAGGCAAAATGACCACACACACACAACACGTTGTACATGAACATCATGCGTTACAGAGTGCTCACCCCTCTCTCATGTTGTATTTACCTACTCTCATGAGTCTCAGATGGAAACAGAAATTCCTTCAACAGTCCATAAGAGGGCGATAGGAGAGATCAGAATCGTGGGTGGATGCTGCTGTTATTTTTGCTTGATCTTTTATGTTCTCAATGTGGCCTCCTCTAAAAACCATCACCCGCATGGTACCTCTATTAAAACATCCAACTGCTGTCCTTCAGTATACTGGGTGTGAAACTTCAACGGAGTGAGAGAAGGGTTTAGCACTCTGTAATACATTCTCTTGCCCTGGAAATGTCAGGAGCTACTCATGACTTTTCAATAAAGCCGACTCAGCTGATCTGATTGGAAACAAGATGCTGCAATACCCCCCACTCCTGCATTGCATATACTGCAGTGGGCAGCAACACACTACTCTATCGAAGCTAAGCTGCTGGTTGGGTCAAGCACCCAGAGATAATAAAGGAACCATGTAAACAACCTGTAGAGTGGCATGGTGAACATGGGTCTCTTATAGACCTCTTCGGTCACATGGATGTCCTCCTCACACGTGATAGTCATCTTCTGCGGCTCGTCTTTAAAGTACTCAATGTCGTTGTAGACATAGAAGATGTTTTCGTTGAGCATGGCAAAGTCATGGAGCTGTGGGGAGGGGGGGGGAAGAGGAACGGCACACGTGTTAATGCTGCTATACATCGGGCATGCAAAAACACTCAGATGTTGAGGAAGTCTGTGTTGGTCACCTCCTTCCTGATGGTCAGCTCCAGGCTCTCCACCAGCTCCTCCTTTCCCAGCCCATGGAGGTTCTCATGTAGGTTTTCCTTCCTCCTGGGGGTGTACGGCACAAAGTTGTCCTCTTTGTGCAGGAAAACCACTGGCTCCTCTCGCACACAGAAGAATATAACCTCCTGTTTGCAAAAATAGGGGAGATGGGGATGAAATAATAGCCTTTTAAAGTGGTCGGCTGCCTCTACCAAATTCTGCCGCTTCCAAGAGCAACTGGAAACATTGTGTTGTCAAATGACGTGCACCACATGGGTAAGGAATTTAGAGAAGGCTGCTGTATAATTTTGTCAATTTAATTTCAATTACGGTCAGTTTCTAGCTGCTGTAAGCAGATAGATTCATTTTCCACTGGTCCACGTGACCGCGACTTTCTATTTGCTTAGTTCTACATCTCACCCACAGCCTAGACGGAGCACTTGACTCCTCAAATATTTACAGACAACACTACTAGAAGGAAGCTAGGAAGCCAGACAGCAAAACAGACAAATAAGGTGCAGACAATCTACCCGTGAACCTGTGAACAATTCACAGGAGCTGACTGTGCTGGTTGTCTGAAACTCTGCAAATATAAAAAATATGTGTAGAAGGACAAAACTGTAACCTCGTGGCCTTGCGCCTGGAGCCTCTGGAGGACCTGTTTGAAGCCGTTCAGGCTCGGCTGACCCATGCCGTACAGGGGATACGATCCCTTTACTTGGCGGAAATTGGGCGCCCCATAGCTGCCTGTGGTGTTGAGGACATCTGCCTTGCTGTACACATCCTGGACCATGAAGTACTGGCCCTGTAAGCAATGCAACTTTCATCAGTGTGGCAGTAGAAATGGATTCATATGAGAGTGTGGTACTGACATACGTGTTGAAACATTTTTCCAGCTTTCACTCAAGCATTGATTAGCGTTATTTTGCAGCGCTGTCAGGTGAAAGTGCTGATCTATAAATGCAGGCTAACACTGACAAAACACTGCATGCCTGAACAGCCCCGTCAGAGTAGATCAAAGCCCTGATAGAAGGGTGACAACATCCCCTATTCAATGGCTGCCCCAGATCATAAAAAAAGCGCATTACAATGTTCCTGAGAAACTCTGCAATTTGGATATGTGAATGTGAAAAGAGCAGAAAGCCGATATGATTCGACATATTTTTGTATCAAAGATGGCACTCGTGTACTTTGTCCTTACCTGTACCAGATAGTGCTCAGGCAAGCTGTCTGATATCCGACCCACTTTGTAATTGATCTTGAGTATGTCATCGTGAATTTGAAATTCCTGTCGGCAATTATACCTGCAAAACAAAAACACGTTCACGAGGAGGCTTGACGGCGAGAGAAGTCAATTCAATTATCAGCTACTATTTGCCCGGCCTGATCCTGTATCTCCTGATTCCTGGATTGACAAATGAGATGATAACATGGGCAAACACTCCGGTTGGAGGGTGGGGGAGGTCAACACGGTGATCAAAGGGGATTAACACCCAATTGTGAGAACATGGATTCGGGGGAGGGACTTACGTGATGACGACAGGTGCCACCTTGTTGGTGATAATGGACTTGGCCTTGTTGTTGTGGATGTTGACTGTCTGAAAGGAGCTCATGCTAAGAGACTGCCTGCTGTCCGCCATCCCATTGCCATGGACACTTTCATGTGGCGATGCTACGCAAACGGGTTGTGGCGCGGCACTGGCAGTTGTACCCATACTCCACATGCAGCTGTGAATGACATCGCGGCAGACTCAGAAACAGGAAGCAAACACACTCACGCACTTACGTAATAGCCTGTAAACAGTGGCGACAGATATATTTGGCGTGTTAGAACACTTGTAGACATATTTAGGGTGTTACAAGCTGTTGAATGTGTCTAACGCTTCCATTCAATGACCTGGTTCAATCACAATCTTTACGGCTCACAAGAGGAAAATAGGAATGACATTTTTGAACGGTACTTCAAATAAAATTCTGATTTTTATGTGGATTGTTTTGTTGTTGTTGTTGTCATTGCCAGTTATAGTACCACAAAATGGTTTAGCCCGTAGCACATGTAGTCACTTCTTAAGTTAACCGTGTAAAACAACCCTTAAAAATGACAAACTTAGATTTATATACATCATATTTCTTAGATTTACTCATGCTGGGTAAGGAATTCGGCTATGTGTGATGGTATTTATATGTTAATCATAGACCACTCGATGTGGAGCACTCAGTCCCAGAGGCAATCCAACCCTAACCTCCCCCCCCCCAGAGTAAACAAGGGGCTTTGCACTGAGCTGTGCGGATAAACAAACGGGTCTTCCAACAAGCTAGCAGCGTCAGGACCAATACTGCTCCACAACACATATAACACATAGCTGGCCAAGAATCAACAGTCCATCTTCCAGAGCACACAAACAAAGAGAGACACGCTCAAGCACACACACACACACACACACACACACACCCCACACACACACACACACACACACACACACACACACACACCACACACACACACACACACACACACACACACACAACTCCTGCATTAAATCTTTAACAAAACATAAGAGAAGCTCAGTATGTTATCTCATTTCAAACACACGGACACATGTACAGATATATACATACACACACACACACACAAGGGAGCCATGATGTATAAACAGGGAGTACTAAATCAAGCAGACAACATCAAAGCTGACTAGATGAGACACAGCCAAGGAGCACAGCAGTGCTATCTGTGCCCCCCTGAGCTCAAAGCACCTCTGTGTGATCTCCAGCATTGAATTGAGCCCACCCTCACTCTTTAGAGAGGCTCTGTGGAGTAAGGAGTGACTGGTGAGTCACTCCAACTCTCCCCTTTGTTGTGTCTGGGAGTGAGTGGGCAGTCAACCTTGCACTGAGAGACTTTTTTTTGCTGTGATCGAGAGATTCTCTCCTCACAAGCACAACGGAGAAGAAAATACAGACTTGAATTTCTGCAGTTGCTTTGTCTCCTTGAAGGCCTCACATGTACAAAAAAGGCTTGACTGAAAGAAGAAATAACTAAAGTAAATTGAGAATATCAAGAACAATAGGTAAATAAACAATAAACATCAAGGAAGCTTTAGCCTTAATCATTAGTGCTCAATCAAAAGCTGATCTATAAGAGAGTACATTTATGACTTCAATACTTTCCACAGTTTTCATAAAGCCAGCCAGTCTGCTCAAACTCTCTAATGCTATTTAAGTCCTTACCACATGCTGAAAGCATTTCTGTTGCTCTGAGGTCTTTGCGACAACCAAAAAGAAAAGCACACACTGCAACAATGCTGTTCACCAATGCTGAATCTTACGTCTTAGAAGATGAGCGATCTGTGCTTCCAGACCCTTTTCTGTGCTGCTTGTTTTCTGCCATGGTCCAAAATGAGTGTGTGAACTTGGCATCACATCCAAAAGGAAATCTTTCCCCTCTGAATCCCCTCTTCCACCCCCAGTCGGTGGGAAACACCCCTCGCGGACTCAGAGTGCCCTGTTGCTTGGCATTGGACAAACCCTTGTGAAGTTAGGGCTCGCAGACAGCGTCTTCCTCCTCCTCATCTCCTATCTCATGTTGGGACGCAAGATTCATGCAAGAGGCTCGTGTCTCTATGGAGGGGGCCGAGGGAAATAGTGGTACATCTGGCAGCCAGATGGCTTAAGCGCAGCTCCCTTTCACAGGGACAGGCTGTGCACAAAGACGACACAATTGGCTCTTGTACTATAAAGCAAGCAGCACCAGCGAACACGAGGAGCAGACTGCAAACCAGTGAATGTGTCATGTCTTCTGTGCTACTCAAAGTGTTGAAAGTCTCTTCTGGATCACGGGGTAGTATTGTTGGACATAACTACATTTGAAAGAAATCATTGTCTATCAGGGTCAGAGGTCTGTAAACTCTCCGTTGGAATGCCTTCAGTCACCCAGGTGTGATATGAGGTACGATAAATAGATGTTTCCTCCCGAGTTGTGTCCCCTTGAGCTCTTTGGACTGAGCACAAAACTTTTCTCATAGTTTAGGGCATTTTCTCTACATAGGAAACTTATTTCAACCTCTGTTACTTTAAGGAAATTTAATCAGCAGGTTTCCTATACCCACCACCAGTCATGCTATGATATTATAGGCTGTCACTATGTGGCTTAGTCAAAGGCTAGTGGAGTCTCACATGATCCTCATCCACACGCTAGAACTTCCTGTATCTTGCCTCATACATTGTTCTTATTTGCAAAATGTCTGAATTTACACAATGAGCCTAGTTGACATTTCCTGATAGAAGCTTTCAGTTGTTTCTAGGTCACCCTAACGAATGGAGAAATGTGCCATTATAAATGCTATTGTGCAAAGCTCTCTCAATAAAACTGATATCGTACAGGTACATCTAAATTCTGTTGCTGTCTTACCTTAGAGTCCACCACCTGACCGAGGTGCAGACACACTATCATACAGAGGTCCCAGCCACAGGCAGCCACACTCGCAGGCTGACTTCTGTATGGGCAGGCCTGCTCTGGCGGGCGGGCAGTTGGGGCGGAGGCCTAAGTAGAAATAGCCCTCAGTCATAAACATCCTCCTGGAGAGCCAATCAAGGCTACTCATCAGAGAGCCTGTTTATTCCACATGTCAACCAGGGAACTACAGGCCAATAAAAGACCAAGACAAACTGTGGAGACAAAATCACCAAAAAGGAAATCTTCAAATCATCAAAGTTTTAAAGTGGGTGAGAACAGAAAGAATCAGTCCCAGAACACCTTTGGTACTACCAGACGTGATGTGAACAGTCAACCAATTACAGTTGGCTGAAGTCAGTCAAAGCCATTGATATTTAAACGTTGCAACCATGCATGCCAAAATGCACTGATGGCACAGTAAGAATAAGACCATGGAAACTGGAGCCTCCCGCCTGTCTGCCAGCATTGCTCCATTCAGGGCTGGCCTATTTAAATTCAGCCGGTGTCCAAACTTTGCTGTAGCAACTTCTTCAGACAAAAGGCTCTAAATGCAGACAGGAAGGAGTGTGCAGCTGCAGGATGCATCTGTTGGTGGCCCATCCAATAAGAGGAAGGATGCTGAGCACTCTTCATTCACAAGAGATGCAGGGGGTTCATGAGAGAAGGGTATCACTTCATAACGGCAGGAGACCTTTCGACACGATTCCCAATATTGAGATTGAGAAGAGCAGCAAGAAATGTGGCAACAAGAACCACGTTCATTATTATTATTGCTGTTCATAATTCAAAGATCTTTGGTATTGCTGGTTTCCACAAAGGCTACTCATTCAGTCTGACAATGCTAAGTCTGTATCAGCCTGAACGCAATGCCATTACCTGAATGTAACGCTAACTTTAGGTGCTGCTATCTGATGCAGTGAAGTTGTCAAGTAATCCTCTTTTCCAAAATTCACTATTAGTCTTTTCACTTTTTATTTATTTCATAACTTTAAAGTGGATCATCTGTGAGTATGGTCCTAATTTATAGGCTTTGATGAGCGCGGCATGAAGGAGGAAATGGGGACACGACCTTATGTGTCAGTACCACATTACACTAAGATGCTTTGTGGTTGTTGCTGTTGATCGTGAGCACGTACAACTTTGGCAATATTACTGTGCAATAGCATATCTATGGTTGTGAGATTTCAGATTCTTTAGTGTTACTCAACAAAAGTTTAATTTAATGTACAGCAATAAATGGGTTGGAAAAAGCCAGAGGTACTTTTGTTTATTATTATGATACAATACCTATCTCCCTCATCACAGGGTACTAGACCACCAAGACCACTGAATATAACCAGTCACACCCCCAGGCAAAGGAAGTGTAAGCACACCTTGACAGGAAATGCTTAGTTGGACTCCTTGAAACTTCCTCCCTGCAGCTGTACACATCTTTCACCAATGAGGTTAAGGGTTACATAGAAGTGTGACTCCACAGGACATTGCTAGTTCCTGAACCACATATCACAGTGTTGCACGGAAATGAGGTCAGTGCTTCCTCTACAGAAATCTTTTTGTTTTCCCTCAACAGTTCCAGAGACCGCATTGTGCATTTGTGTCAGCTTACATTTTTGATGCTTGTTTTTGCAACAGAAAACATCCAAGAGCCTATCCAGAGAGAGGCTGTGGCAACAGGAAACTATGCTTTGCACTGTTCAAGGATGTAATTTCCAGATCTGATCAAAATCACCTAAAATAGCTTTTTTACTGTATGACAGACTGCAGATTAAAAGACAAAGTACACATAAAGCTGACTGAAAAGCAGCAGAGCACCAGATTTACTTGGGGGTCATAAATGAGAGAAAACCAAACTATGTTGTTGAATATGACACAAATCATGTGAATAACCTTCAGCCTCTACTGCATTCTTTCTTTTATCAAGGCTCTACACTGAGCTGCTAAAAAGGGTGTGCAAATCTATTTTTAAGACTGTGCCTGTAATTTATTTCATTCCAAGATGGCAATTTTATCCCCTGTGATTTCAAGGCTGAAGTAATGTGGCTTTCATTTTTCTCAAACCCAGTGTCTGACCACAATATGCTCTCCGCACCACGAGGCCTTTAAAAACCAAGCTGTGGACAGATTTCACATTGATTTCTTAACACGTTTAGCTCCACTTGTCACTCAGATTGAAATGGTACATCCGTGTGAGCAGCGAAACACATCTTGACTTAGAAGTTGGCATAGGATACCAGGTTCCTGCCACATAAGCACTGGGTTTCTGGTAAAGGAATAAGAACTGCTAAGGAGTCCAGGAGTTGAGCCTGTTAGGAAGGACAAGGCATGTCAACCCATAAAATGTGGCTATTTTACATCATGACAAGTGAATACTTCTACCATTATGGCTGAACGAGGGAAGGCAGTTTATATTTCACAATACATTCTGAGAAAGATTTTGTTTGTTTGGTCTAATGCTCATCTCAGGTCTGTGGTACCCTGACAATAACATCATCGCAGGCATCTGATCTGGTGAGTGTCAAGTGTTTAAACAGCAGTGTGTGCCATATCCCTATACACATATACTGATGAAAAGTCTAGCAGCCAGATGTCCGCAGAGTAAAGTACGGTAAAACACCGAACATAAAGTATCGCAGCAACAGTACCTGACACTGAGCTGTTCTGTTCACCATCCGAGAGAATCGCAACGAAAAAAACAAAACGGTGGCTTAAAAATAAAAGAGGACCAAAAACGACAGCTCTCCGGCAGCGGCGGCGGCGGTCTCAGTCAGACATCCCTGTAGCCCTCGCTCTGATGTGTGAGGCGATCTGTCTCTGCCCGCTGATCCCACTACGGCAGGCAGCAGTCGCGCATCATTAACGCGTCCTTATAAAGCGCGGGGCGAGTCAATGAAAGTGCCCTTCAGTGAGGACGGAGCGCAGACAGCCAGCTAACTCAGCAGGAGAAGTGACAGATGGGTGACTGCATGTTCCCTCGTTGGCGTGTGTGTGTGTGTGTGTCTCTATGTCACTGAGAGTTTTGGTTTTTTTTTGTATGCGTGCACTGAGCATGAGGTGCTTTGGCGTGCCTGTGTGTGTGTGTGTGTGTGTGTGTAACCGTCTGAGTGTGTAAAGAGGATGTGGAGGCGGGCCCAGGGAGGCTTACTCATCAACCGGTGCACTGTCCAATCGCTATCGGAGGCTCCTGGCAACAAAATGCCTCCCACACAGGGCAGACCCTTTTTACAACAACCTCAAACACACAGGCTAAAGCTAATTAAAACTTCTTACAACCCGCAGTGACGCAATATGATGCAGACAATCAGTGAGAAGGTAACGACGGCACGCAGGTGACATCATGTAAGCCCAATTCACTATGATGCTCTAATTACTCCGTTCATTAGCAGTTAACACGTGCCATGTTAGAGGGCAAATAGACTTACAGCTGGGCAAATACTTACAATTAAGCTTGGAGCTTTAGCTGCAAAGGGCTGTGTGTTCTACCTCTTGAGGAAACAGCAGACGTAACCCTGAGTTAGGACCAGCTCGTCCTGTATAGACTTGTATAGAGCACCTATCAAAGCATCCAATATTGTACATTTACAGGCATAAACTGGCAAAACTCAGGATGATTTGTAAGTCAACCACAAGAAACAGATTCTGCCAAACACCCACATAGTCTACAACTGATTTGCAGCCAACAGTAGAAAACTCCACGTTAGAAAACGAAACATCCAATATCCTACAACATCATAAGCTTATCTTGTGAGTGGCTGCCTTGTACGGGAATATTCTGTTACCAAAGCATGTTCCGTCAGCAATCTTTCACAAGATCATGTCCAAATGAAGCTTCTGACTGTTTTCATGATATGAACATAAAACCTAGTGGTGCCACACCTGTTCCTTCCTTCCTGCAGCAGCACAGGCCGAGACTTGGATGAGGTTCTTGCAACACCATGAAAACAATGTCATCTTGTAGAGAGTTTTTTTTTTGGGGGGGGGGGGTTTACGCTGGTTATCTATTATTTTGTGGGATCCAATATCAAGAAATAAGAAGTGTTCTTAATGGATGCCCCTTAAAAGATATTTGGATTTTAAATGTGAGTTGCTGATTTCTCTCATTTCTCTCAAAAAGACGTCTAGTAACTCCGACAAGGCAAAGTCTTTCATTTCTTTCCGTTTTGTAATCGACAGCAGTATAAGCAGAAGACACGTCGGAAGTGAGAGGATGGAGAGGATACGTTCTATGACAGATTTAAAGTAACATCCTCTCCGCTATGTCTCCCAAACATGAGACAATGGCAGAGCATGAGGGTAATGTCACCTGTCCAAGTCCCTTCCGAGGACTGGTGTCCTTCTTTCCCAAACATTTGCTAAAACCTTTAACAACAGGAGAGAAGGAGAACAGAGAGTATGCATTTCAGACTTTCCCCTCTATTCCCCTTGACGTTTTAGCTCTGTAACCTGGCTTTGCTCTTGTTATCATTTCCAGTATTAGTATGAGTGTGTGGTACAATTTATTTTAAAATGCAGAAATATGATCATTTCTGAACACATGTACTGATACTTATGCTGTATTTGCAAATGAATTGTCATTGTCTTTCCATTTTTCTGCAGTAGATGCCTGTAATTGTTTTCCTCTACCACTAATGCTGACAAATTTAACAATTTGTCACCACTTCTATACCTCCTGGGAAACTGAAATTAGAATGAATCAAAATTACCTCAAGGGACAGATTTGAGCACAGGATGAATGTTCTGGGGGATGTGCAATATGTAACTCACTCCACTGATAGGATGTGACACCTTGTGGTAAAAATGATCCATTGCACTTAGGAGCCTATGCACTACTGGATCCACAGCGGGACATTATTACCTTAAGACAAGGGCTCCCAAATGTTTTCAAGTCAAGAACCCCCAAGGGATCAAAAAACCCCATATGAGATCATCTTTTGTTAGATAGGCGGTGAAACATCAACCTCAAAACAGTCAACTTTAACAATATGTCACTGGGGTCACTTCATATGAGAGAAAAAAATGAACACCTTATTTTGCTGGGAAACCCCCCCAAGCGCCCTGACAAACCCCTACCCTAAGAAATTAAAATTAAAATAGATTCATCAGGAGAAGACGCAGGCTTTAGGTGTATGAATCTTATCAAGATAAAAAAAGGCTTAATCACTTGTTATGGTCCAGTTAGTCCATTCACTGAAGAGTATCATGCTCTCACTCTTGATTAATTGTGATGTTCATGGTTTGATCTCTGCTCTCGGTTTACAAGAGCCAGTTTCTGTCTTCCCCCGAGATGTAAGGTGAAGTGATGTGAGCAGAGAAGAAGTATCCCTGCTGGACAGGCTAAATCCTAACAAAAGAGGAGACTACTACTACTACACATCAAAGGGCATCGTGTGCTTGTTGTTACTGCCTTGGACTTGGGATGGATTGGTGTTTGATACTGTGCATTACCTACACCTAATGTCAAGTGTGAAAACGTGTTGGTACATGTCATAAATGCTCAACCTGTGTATGTATAGGCATCCCATACCGGGGGGAAAAGTGTCAAAAAATGTATTTGACATAATTTCAAAACATATTTTAGACACTGAAAATACATTTTCTTCTTCTGCATTGTTGATGACATAGAGTATATCTGAAAGTATATTTAAAATAGGTTTTGGCCACTCAAATATATATTTCAAATGAATGTTATCTATGTGTACAAGTCATTTTGGCCAATCCTTTGTATCTTTCGAAATGTATCTTTAGTCAAAAAGTATGTTTTTTTTCCCCAGTATGAAAACCTTGAAACAAGTGTGGGAGTGTAACTATGACATTGTGGTGCATCACCTATAAGCAGGGATGTAATGGAGGGTAAACCCAGCTGAACTCAGTTTACCCACCTTTGTATACATCTTAGTAAGTAGACCTGTCTAACAGATGCAAGTTATATGAGGATAGGTTATTTTACGGGAAGGGGGGGCGGTGTTTATTAGTTTGCCTTATGATGATCATCGACTTGAGGTCACACTTTTTTATTTCCCACTACATCACTGCCTCTAAGCAAATCCTATACATGCAATGCACAATATACTGTAGGCATGGGGAGTGGGGGTTGCCAAGCACATGTATGCCCCACCAAATACACATATCGCATCATGAAAATATCCGTTGCGGTTTAAGTCTTGTTGTTGTTGTGTTCTGCTGCACATACCTACTCAGTAGAGAGATTAAACCTGCACGAGAAATGTTGAACTTTTCCACAAACTTCGTGGTTGCTAACTTTAAGCAGCCGTGCAGCGATTCGTGCAACAAGAGCCGTAAACTTTATGACTACTCACCATTTCAGCACTCGGTTGAGAAAAAGCGTCTTTCCCTAAGAGACATGTTTGCTCTGAATGCTCGCTGTATCCGATAGACAGGGCGTAAGGTGCGCCGCTTTCTGTTTATTCCGGGGGGGGAAAACATCCATTGATTTTTCTGTCCTTTCTGGGGAAAATTACAAGGAAAGGATTTCGCTATGTGAATAAAGGACGGACGGAGCATGCGCAGTTCGCAGTCCTCCTCAGACGCTTTCTTCACATCACAGTCACCCGAATTGACATCTAAATAATGGCAGGGTATAAATACACTCTAAAATATGATTTGTGACATTGCAGCGCATTGATCGCTGTGGGTTGACGTTAGTCTATACCTCAAAAAATGCCCATGCGAAAAAAATAGATATAGTAATAATAAAATGTAGGTCAGGCTTACTATTTTAAGTTAAATTCCCTAGGAGATAAAGAAAATGCCATAAATTAAGACGAGGTCACCATAAACTCAATATTGAGTACGACAGACACACTATAAGGCCCTATAGGAATATTTTAGTGATACCATAGCAGATAAGAAATACCATAATGCATAAAGTGCACTAAGGTCACTTTGATTTCTCCGTTGAGTAGCACAGGCACGCTATTGAGTCCCTACAGGATTATTCATGGTTGATAATATTGATAATATTGATTTATTTTTGTACTGAGGTATTGTTTGGTTAACCATGTCGTGTTTTAGCAGCCTATATGTCAGAATGAGCTATGATGCTCTATCCCACAGTCCACGTTTCATATTATGTTTAATACAAGCCTCTTCGGGAAAGCCTAACAGCTAAAACAATTAAGGATGGAGAAATAGCCTGCCGAAGCCCAAAGAATATGGCACACACAAAAAAAAACCCTCCTTGTAAACACGCACCCAGGCGCCTCATTACCACCTGAATGGATGATGAGCTGTCATGTAACAAGTCTTGAGGACGCATGTCAATTTCCTTTAATGTTCTCAGCTACTTGTTAAACATGCATGGGGAGGGGAGGTGGGGGGGTGAGGGTATATAAGACACCTCTAATCTCTCAGGAGAGGAATTTGTCATTAACGTGGCTGAAACATGCGGTCATTGGGACTTCTGGGTGTCGCGCTGCACGCATCTCTGCTCATACTGCTGGCTCAAGGTATCCATAAAACAAGAGATGGGGTTGGACTTTACGCCAGGTCGCTGCAGCGTTTTGCCGCGATGGACCGTTCAACCGGATATCACCTGCCAACCTACATGATGCACCTCTACAGGAATTTCAAGTCCAATTTATCCCGGCCTATGGATGCTATGGAGCAGGATGCCGCGAAGCAAGCAGACACCGTCAAGAGTGTGATGGCTAAAAGTAAGATGTGTTTAAGTTTATCATCGGCTTATTCTACCATTAGTGCTGGAACTGATCATTTATAGGATATAGACGCTTGGGACTTGGGTCTGATGACATTGGTATTCGTGAGCCGTATGCCTATTTGCCATATGTGGCAGCTTTCTGATTTTTTTGTTGAAAATGTTGTAAGATAGTTTCTGAGCGGGATAGGTCCTATGCTCTAACATTTAAAGACCCTCTGAAATGTTAGTGTTTTATTTGAGAGTGGTCTAATCTCAGCGCTGTCAAAGCTGTGCGCCAGACGACCTCAGAGGGTTTCAATCCACATCCCGTTTTAGGGGGTGAATAACCATGCAGGGATCAGCGTGTGAAAAGGCCGGTTTTCTGTCTAATTCTCAAAGCAAACCTCTTTTTTCTTAAATAGGTGATGTTGATTAGATATCTTGCCAGACATCCCCCTATACAAATCTCTTGTTAACTCAAATCAACAACTTCCCTTAGTTCTTTTCACACTTGGCTTGATTAGATTAGAGCTCGGGATTTAACATGATGGCACAAGCAACCAACGGGGACAACCCTCCCTGCTGCTGAATCCAATTTCACATCGCTGCTAGGTGTTAGAGTTCTTACCTATTTGTTTGAATGAGGATATGCAGAAGCCAAGAGAGCCAGAGATGTGTTAAATGATTGGTTTCGACCCGGCGTTTGGTTTGAGTGGATTAATAGCGTCTCTTCCAGCCCCTGAAATCCAGCTCCTGAAGATGGTTTGCACCTTTAATCAACAATCTAAATCAAGTGGTCAATACACTGGACAATACAGGAGGAAAATGTATAAGATGCTTTAATCTTTTTGATTGATTATGTACCACACCTGTTCATTGATTCACAATTAGCCTAATTTACACATGTGGGCTGCAGCCCTATTGTCATATAGGAACAATTTGACTGCTTTATTTTTCAATAGGCCTACATGCAACTTGGTTTTGCTGGAAACTTCCACTAATAAACACACAAATAAAGTGTGCTCCTAAAAGTAGGCAAGGATCAAGGCATTTTTTATTTTTTTTTCATTAGGACCTACCCGTACAAAAAAGAACTATAGTAACCCTGTAATAAAGATACACAAAAATAGCAGAACTGTAAGTCCAAATATAATAGTGATACCACAGCTTAAGAAAAATATTATGAAGTATGATGAGGTCACTATAAACTCTACTATATATGAATATGGTGGTGATTTTTCATGCATTTTATAAACCAATAAGAACTGAAGCATAACATCTGTAACATCTGATAACTTGAAATATAAAGCTAATCTTTCTCTCTCTGTATGTCACTCTCTCCAGGTTTGACACACAGGCAGAAGCGCTGGATTGCAACCTTTGACCTGCACGCCTTGCTGGCTGACAAACAGATCCAGGCCGCGGAGCTAAGGATCAGGCTTCCACGGACAACGAGCGTTTCCAACATCACGGTGGAAATCTATCACCAGCATGACCAACCGTGCCCCACGCACCGGGGCTGCCAAGAACAGCAGCTGGTGGGACTGCTCACCGCATCGTCATTGGTCACTTCATCGCAAAACTGGAAAGTGTTCAACATGACAAGTCCTCTCCTAAGTTGGCTCGAAGAGAAACAGACATCAAGAAGTCGACACAAAAGGGTCTCGAGAAAGTGGAAAATGGAGAAGACAAAGAGAGGCCTGTTGCTTCCTGATCCCCCTGTCCATGTGGCCAGCCCGAGAGGAGAACCGGGCATGAGTGACAGGGCCTTGTTGGTAGTCTTCTCACACACAGGGTCTGATGAAAACTCAAAGGCCAAAGCAAGCCTGCTCCATACAGCTGAACAATCCAAGTTCTTGTCCCCCGCTGAAGTTAAAAAGGTCTGTCGGCCAAAGAGGCACAGGAGCAAACGGGGCCAGCGAGAACAAACAGTGAGAAGCCTGCAGGTGTCCAAGAGAGGGAGTGAAAAGTCCCTCTGTCGGAGAGTCGACTTGCATGTAGACTTTAATCAAATTGGCTGGGGATCATGGATCATCTTCCCTAAAAGATATAATGCCTACCGCTGCGAAGGGACTTGTCCTACTCCTCTGGGAGAAGACCTGAATCCAACAAATCATGCTTATATGCAGGTGAGTGTTGCAACATGTATAACTGTGCAGTGGAGATGGGGTTTGATAAAATGTAGGACATGGCTTGGGAAATTATGGGGTGTATGGCTGTATGGGTGTATAAGTGTATATGGCCCAAAAATATATATTAAGTCTACTGCACCTACTTTATAAGTTGGGTGGCACTGTTGGGTGAAAACCTAGTATCTCCCAAATGTCAACTGTTCGGGAACTAAGAAGAACAGCCTTGTTTTCAGATTGACTACCATGCATTCATCCACAGGGTTTTGAAAGGGTTTCATAAGCCCAAGGGGTTTTAGGACCCACAGAGGACAAATGCAATCCTTTTTTTTGAGAATGTAACTGTATTTATTATTATTATAACTTTTCATCCAAATTAATTCCTCTGTTTGTTCTCTTCCTCTTCCAGAGTCTACTAAAACATTACCACCCTGACAGAGTTTCGTCGCCCTGCTGTGCCCCAACCAAAATGAGCCCATTAAGCATGCTGTACTATGAGAATGGGGAAATGCTCCTTCGACATCATGAAGACATGATCGTGGATGAGTGTGGCTGCCAATGACAGCTACAACCACCTCTAACGGACCCCACTGAGTGACCCCTGGTGCTAAGCAGAATACAGCAACCAATTTTTGAAAACAAGAAAGAGAACACTTAGCCTTGGCCTAAGTCTTAGCCAGAAGGAAAAAGCTCTTTGATAATTGTCACTGTGCACTCTAACAAGGTTGTAGCGGATCTACGTGCAGGGATAAGATTTTAATTTGTGATGTGAGCTATGGTTTGTCAGGAGACTATTTTTATTTTAAGACGTGCTGAAATGCAAACTCAATAGTGTTCAGTTATCACAATCTAATGTTAAAAGTTTATTCCCCTTAACTTTATCCATTTCATCAATCTAAAGTAGGTAACATGAAATTATATTGTTCATTATTCCAGCACTGTTTCTACTGTACACTCTACATCAAGTTGTGTACATCAACTGTAAATGAATGTATATTTATTGTAAATATTAAAGAGTGTGTATTTATGTACATTTTACATATGCTTTTCACTAATTAGAGAGCTTTATCTTATACTGTGTGGTGTGTACATTGTGTATTGTATATTGTGCATTTCTTTCTCTTTATGAATTTCTCACGAGCATGGGGAAATAATGTATATTTTACATTAAGCATTTTATACAACTTCACTTGTTTAATTACAAGGGCATCATCCAAATGTGTTTGACCTGCTGCAGACTCGTGTTCACGCAGCACTAGTCTGTTCCCTGACCCATCAACACTCTGGTTATTGGCATATTTACCTGGAACTACCACAGTGTGTCACACAAAAGAACCAACACACTTACAAAAGAGCTGGACTATTCTGGTTTCAGAATGACTGATCTCATCGTTTGCCCACAGTGAGTCATAGCAAATTCCACTGATGTTCACTTGCATTCAAAACAGGGTATTGTAGAGGAGAGTAATATCTAGCAAATACTATACAGCGGCATTTAGTTCTAACCATCAATTAAGGCAAGATGATTATGCCTGCACAATGTACAGCACATGCAGTCCTGTACTGATGCTAAGCAATCCGTAGCCAGAAGGCTCATTGTATTCAAATCCTTTGAAAATGCATAAAAGGCTGACTAATCAGGAATTTTCCAACTGAGTGTGGTAGTGGTCAAAAGGGGAATAGGTTATTACACTTGACCATAACTCTAAGGTAAGACACAATTTACATTCCTAATATTTATAACGATAACTCTCGGGCAAGAAAGCAACCCATATGGAAAGACATATATTTTATATATATTTTTAAACATATCCCTAAACATATCCTTAAGTATATGTGAAATGTATTGTTTTGGATTATGGGAGTCGTTATTGTGCCATATAACAAGTAGTCCTAATAGTGTAATAATAGCAGTTTCCAACATAATAACAATTATAACACGTTTCTATCATGTCACATGAACGCAGGAAAAAATATATAGTCCAAATTAAATACAAAAACATCTAAATTCAAAAATGGAAGAAAGGTTGCTGAAAACTTGACAATAACGAAGCTGTTGAGTCTTGGTTTTTACGCTGCAAAATAGAAGCGCAGGTTTGAGTCATATGAAGAGGTTCATACTGCGCGAGGGCGAACTGTTGGCTAGTGGGACAACAGGCATTACTAACGCTAAAACACAACGTATTTTACAAACATCATAAATGGAAACCCTGTGCCATAGCAGCGAACTGAACTCCCCTGAGCTAAAAATACGCTCTCCAAATATGACTCTGGTTTTACTGGATGAATGGATCTGATTGGACGGGAGCTGCTGACCCGCTAGCTAACATTAGCCTAGCCGACTGCCAGGCTCTGTAACGTTAGCTTAAAGCGTGGGTAAGTGGCTTCTTCGCGGGGTTTTAATGAAACGCTATTGAAGTAATTGTTATCTGTAGCCCTCTCTCGGGCAGCAGTGGTTTTAGCAGGGCAGTTGTTGAGTGCGGTAAAGCTGTTTTTATATTTCATTTTGGATTTTGAGTAGGACAGAATAGAACTAGCGTAGCTCCAACCCGGAAGCAAAGGGAAGGGGTTAGTTAGCACCATTACCGGTATCGTTAAAGGTCCAGAGCAATGAGAGGCGCATTTCCCAGCGTCGTGGTATTGTTTAACGAAAGCATGTGAATGTAAGCTCACCCAAAATGTTAGTGTTGTGGAAATTTGACTAACGCCCTTTAAGAAAGTATTCTCCTAGTTGTCAGTAGAATCAGGAGTAGAATCAGTTTTGTTCATTCAGTCTACGTCAAATATACACAGATTTTAATGAATGCTCTGATTGGCAGACAGTATGCATACAGTATGCATACAATACATAGTTGCGGTTGAAGTATCCCAAATGAATGCATGTATACAAAATACAGGGTTCTTACGGTCGTGGACCTGGAAACCCATGGAACTCACCCCCAAAAAGAAAAAGTTTTCCAGGCCTGGAATAGTTATAGAAAATAAAATAAATATAATATAAACCCATATCAGAAATGTCCTGATATTATTGGTCCTAAGTGATAGTTGTAGCCACAACATACAGATCAGATGTTTAATGGGAAAAAAAATGTGACATCTGTAACATAGACTCTGAGAAATATTGGTTGTGGAAATTGTGCTATATGTCATGGAATAGTCTTGAAAAGTCAAGTGACAAAGTATCAAAATTACAACAGCAATAAAAAAATATATTGATACAATGTAGTAAGTATTAGCATGAATTGTATGAAGTTAAATTTAGAGCAAATAAGTGAAAAAATAATAATAGTTTGCTAATTTAATGAATCTGTCATTTTGGTTAGATCCCCTGATATTTTTTTTTTTTGGTTGACAAACATCATGTTGTGTAATAAATGTAATATTGCCTCTATGACCTCCCATAGGAACAATTACACAAAAATGGCTGAGGCAGTGGCAAATGTGGCCCGAAGGATAAATGCAACAGTAGAGGAGGGTAGAGATTGTTTGGGTAAGACCCGTCACGACACAACACTACTCCCATTCTCTCACTCTCTCTCTCTGTCTTTCCCCCTTCTAGCAGTGTGTTTTTTTGCATTAAACATGCACATTTACACTGTAAATGACCATGGATGAAATGCTGATGATGATGCTGCTATTTCACATTTCACCAACAGATGGTGACAAAGGCTTAAACTATTCTAAATCCTAATATTTTTGTTAAATATAGAAAATTCATCATTTCCTCACTGTGTTAATGCATTATAACCACATCATAATTTTCCTCTTCTCTCCAGACCTGTCAAACTGTAAACTGATTGGTTTCCCAGACGGTGTGTTTAAGGTCTTGAGGAGTGTTTCAGAAAGCATATATGTTATCATATTGGCTGACAATGAGATGAAGGCAATTTCCAGCAAATTCTTTGCAAGCTTCACTCAGCTGAGAGGTAGAGTATGTTGCATCTTTTCATTATATTGATTCAGGCATTGAATCGATTGAAGCCATAAGAAAAGATTATGAATATTCACCTCACAAAAGTTGACAGAATATCTTCATGCTGTGATGGAAGAACAGACAAGCGATCCTTCGATTTACTTGTGTCTTGAAATACCTTGCAGAATTGGACATGCAAGGCAATGTTCTCACCAAACTGCCTGATGCTGTGGGAGAAATGGAGCATTTAACCAGCATCAATCTGACTAATAACAAGTTCTCCAGCTTCCCTGAGAAACTTACTGAAATACCCACCCTGGAGAGGATTAACCTGGAGGGAAATTGCATCACGGGTAATAATATATTCTGTTGTCAATCCAAGTTTATTTATATAGCCCTTTATCACAATCAGCCTAACTAAATCAGGCTGATAGACAATCAAATTATGACAGACAGTTGATTCAGAATGTAGACACCAGAATGCATAATGCTAAAATATGTTTTTTCTAATATGAGTTGGTTCTCAAGTCACTGTATTATTATGTTTCCTTTTTCCTTTACAGAAATTCCAATGGAGAAGTTGTCTGCCATGCCAGCACTGAAGTGGATCAACATGAAGTCAAATCCTTTGGACAAAGATACTCTATCAGCTGTGCAATCTCCCCACAAATTTGACATTTTGTCCACAGCGGAGGCCTAACAAAATTCTACACTTGATGCTTTATCATCCAGAGACTTGATTGCATGCTGTGTGCCTTTCACTATTTCAGTATTTCTTGTGCCTCACAGATGACAATACATATGACCTTCAAACATCACACTGCTGTACAAGCACAAAGAAACCAGAGGTGTGTAAAGATGGCGTCTTCCTTGATTGAGTTATTCACTCCTCCTGGCAGGCACACCACTCTCCACAAGATGCATAGCACTTTCACAAGAGCCTGAAAGAGTGGAAGTTGATGATTGGATGCTTTGTGCTCTTGGACATATCTCAAAACCATATGACAACCATCTTTATGCACCTGGTCCATTGACCATGTTTTTTTGTCTCAATTCAGATCTTTGAAATTACTTTTATTTATGACTTTTGATAGTAGGAAATACGGTTTTTCATTTAAAGATTATAAACTGCCAATTACCTGTGTCATTTTTGTGTTGGTGGTTTGTTTTATTGCAGAGAATGTCACTGCATCTGCTGGACTACGGACACAAAATGGCTTACACAATAATTCCTGGAAAGCTGATTGTGAAACTCGTAATTACATTATACACTGATAACAGTAATAATTTTATAACAATAAAAATATAACAATAACAAAACAGTTTCACAAGCAAAGAAGAGGACAGCTACAAAAAGGCACAACCATTAAGGTAGGTCTCCTTTAGTCTTAAGTCTAGTTTTAGGAATGACCACAAGGCTCCTGCTACCGAGGGTGAAACCTATCTGTTCTAAAAGAGATCAGCAAAATCTTAAAGTCAATTCTGAAACGAACTCACCAGGGCGATGACGCTAGACATTGGGGTGATGTGATTTCTTCTATTGGCACCATTTAAAACCCTGGCTGCTGCATTGTGTACAAGTTAGAGGCGTTGGAGAGACTTGATCTAGGCAGGGACAGAGAGTACAGGTACAAGTACAAGTACAGACAGTGAAGGGGGTGTGGATAACAGAGACTGACCCACAGTAGAACAATTGAGTGGAAATGATGACCCAACCAGCCTGATAGTGTGTGAGTACATTTCCCCTTTGGCCATTATCAGCATTATGAAGCCTATTGGATCTGCAGGTATTTTAATGAAACTGCAGCGTTGCTTGTTGAGTGCAGGTTACCATGGGCTGTTAGGCTTGTGTTTGCCGTGATGATAAAAGACCTAAAAATAAACATTGTTTTTCTACAGGGCTAATGTTATCCTTGTGTAAAAGACCAGATTAGAAAGGCAGACTCTCACAGGAGGAAATAAACATCGATCAGTCAGCCAAAGGAGAATATGCCCTGGCGAAGTGAAATAGTGCCTGTTGGCTAGCAAGGTGGCAGGTTTACAGTCACATGGCTACTCTGCTAGCGTCCTGACTAGGCTGCGACCTTACACTGAAAATCACTGATACTGCCACCAGGATACTTTAGTTATTTTATATACAGGAGGCATTTTATGCATTTATTGGCTTTGTAGGGTAATAATATGCTTTTTGTTGATGGTTATGTTCAAGAATAAGCCACATATATATAACGTTATAAACACTGCTTTACTGTGGGAGTGATACAGTTTACAGTAGACTAGATTATCTGTGTGCCTCTAATTAAACCACACACAGCATTTGTCTGCATAAAAGAATAACTTTTATTTTTATTATTTATACAAGATTATATCATTCTACATGTTACAGACTATATTTATTGTCATTTTTTAACTGATTATCATATAGTGAACATCCAGACTTAATTTCTCTGTTGTTGGTCTAGAGTTTTAAATAAATGATAGGTTGGATTAATTCATCAATGAATGAAATGTAAAGATAAGACTCATTACACCTGTTATAACTTTTAACAGTTTATATCTACAACCTATATAAATTCTAACTCAAACTTAACCAAAATAGGCAAGTTAAATATTTTTGTACATGATGTTACTTAAAATAGGATATTATCAAATGGTTACAGTGAAAGAGGCAAAAAGTCACGACATGGGCACACCACCTAATCCCGTCTCCTAATCCTGGGTTTACAGCTAACACCAGTCAGTTCCATCTGTTTTGGTCTGCGGGTTTGACTGAAAAGGCTCTTGAGACCCACGGGGTTATATGAGGGAAATGGAAAACAAAACACTTGTCACGTGAAGGTTAACAACGTTCGCATCCAAGTTGAGCAGAATGCATCTGGCAGCCATGGAGAAGTGGTAATAAGGAAGGATTAGATGAGGCTGCCGATCAGAGACTTCATTTACTCTGAGTCATGAGAGCAGTTAACTAGCTACATCCTACACACGTCCATATTTGATGTGATTGTAAATCAGTAACTCTCCTCTTTATGTGAAAGAAACTTAAGGAAACCAAGACGTCCTCTGGCCTTTACGCTCTAGTTTACCAGCCCTGCTGTCACACACAGACAGATCAGTCCTCTGGCCCTGTGTAGCCCTAAGCTTAAGAAGTGCGCATGCCTACTCCTCACTCTCAATGACTGGACCTGTCAGGAGCTTACCCCTCCTGAATCTGCACACACACTTCATCAGAAGGATTTGGAAATCAACAACAATCATGAGCTTCACCATCGAGGAGAGGGGCAGGCCAAATACCCAGGAGTACAGAGTGTTTTTCAGTAAGTGGAGCTCCTCTAATGAACTTGTATCTATGCTTATGGGAAATGTTACCTGCCTGAGTAGTGCAGGATATGATAGTGGCTTAGATTTGTGTTGATCATCATGTAATTGTCTAGCAAGAGCTATATGCAGTATTGACAACTTCCTAAAGCGATCTCACACTTTAAGTTCCTCATAGTGTGAACTGATTCAAATCAATTAGGTCTAATTTGTTCACATAAATTGGACTGGACTTGAAATGCATTACTCGCTTTCATAGAAAACTCTGAGGGGAAATTCGTCTCTCCATTCCATGACATACCGATCTACGCAAATGAAGCACAGGTGAGCGTCATGTGTCATGTTGTTCACATTTATATTGATTTTATTATGTTAAGTCATGTCAATAAGTCATTTATCTTCATATCACATCCGCTGCTGCAATATTCCTCTGTTAACAAATAGATACATAATTGACTGAATATTGACTGTATCCTTTCAGAACATCCTTACTCTTGACTCAAGTTTGATTTAAATTACATAGAGATAGTGCTGCGAAGCTATGGCTTGTCTTTCACATGGAGTCCATAATCACTGATAAGGGAGGCTTTATGTGAATGCATTCTGAAAATAACGAAACTTTCTGATCTTGCAGAATATTTTTCATGCTGTTGTGGAGGTTCCAAGGTGGACAAATGCAAAAATGGAGGTATAAAACTTTCCACAGTATCCAGTTTATTTGTTTTATTTATTTGTTTTATGAATGAATGTTCATCACTGTTAATTTCAGAAAAAAATAATAGAAAATAATAAAGATAATCTACACTTTCAAACAAATTCTTTGTCCAGGCACACACCTGCTGTTTTTTTAAATCTCAATATATTATGTTTCTCAGATTGCCACCAAAGATCCTCTGAATCCATTGAAACAAGATGTGAAAAAGGGGAATCTTCGTTATGTAGCTAATGTGTTTCCTCACAAAGGATATATCTGGAATTATGGCGCCATCCCACAGGCAAGTCCTTTTCAGCCGATATTCAGACGGCATGAAACCAGGCCATGCATCGCTCTTCCATCAACCATATGTTTTCCCCACTGATAGACATGGGAAGACCCAGGCCACAAAGACAGTGACACGGGATGCTGTGGTGACAATGACCCCATTGACATATGTGACATAGGAAATAAGGTACTGGTCTAACTTTAGAAAGTAGGAAGAATTCAATTCAGCTGTTTCCTATTTTTCATTGATTATTTCTCTGATTTTCAGGTGTGCTCTCAAGGAGAGGTAATCAAAGTCAAGGTGTTAGGAACCCTGGCTTTGATCGATGAAGGTGAAACAGACTGGAAGGTCATTGTGATCAATACCGAGGACCCTGAAGCCAGTGACTTTAACAGTATGAGGATACCTGGCAGTGACAGCTGTTCAACACTCACAGAAATGAGACAGTTAGACAATACAATTTGTGCAGAATTTAAGGTTTTTCCTTTTTTGTTGATTTGTGCAGATATTGATGATGTTAGAAGACTTAAGCCGGGCTACCTGGAGGCAACATTTGACTGGTTCAAAAGATATAAAGTCCCAGATGGGAAACCTGAAAACCAGTTTGCATTCAATGGAGAGTTCAAGGACAGGGTAAACCACTCACACCTTTTATTCACTTTTTTGTGTGTGTTTATATTTGCACAGCAGTATATTTTTTAATGAATAGAGCATGATCTGTGATTTGTATATCTTTTATCATGATGGAACTCGTGTGTGCATACAAATTTGATCAACTCTGCCAAAGAAATAATGGAAAACCAAAATCAAATGCCAAATTAATTTTGAAACTCACAGTACAAGATCTCAGATGAGATGCAGCAGGCATAGAAATGTGAGAAGGTGGCAGAAGCTGATATTTATTCACTTGTGACAGGTTAAATAGCTTATGATTGGAACAGTATAGGACTGACAACCCACACAGTGTCAGCAGTAACTTACAGTAGGAGCATGTCTGACATGCATTCAACTACAGTTAAAGTAATTTATATTTATAAAGAAAATGTTTTAGAGAAGGAAAATGTAAAAATTTTACTTTATTGCTTAATTTTCCGCAATGCATCACATATATATAACACATATCCAATTCATTATTACCTGGTAGAACCATGACTGAAAATGATAGCAATCTCCCTGTGGTTATTGGAAATATAAATTGTGTTTACCAGGACTTTGCCATTGAAACAATCAAGAGTACTCACGAGTTTTGGAAGACACTGATCTGTAAGAAGACCAATGCTGGCGAGTTAAACTGGTGAGCAGTTCATATGAACAATACATCCTCTATTTTATTATACAAAGAGCGTACTGTGACAAATGATATTTACAATATCTTAAGATAATGTCCTCTAGATGTTGATCTAGCATCTGCTATTGCTCCATAAGTGAAAGTGGATTGTGTGAATGACCTTCTTACCTGGAAAACCTCATAAAGTGACAAGTAAAGGAAGATAGGAGCAACATTACTGCAGATTAGAGATTTATTTTGACAAGAAAATGATGATGTTGTGGCTATATGCCTACCTCAGGCTCTTGGAAGTTTTCTGGGTAAGAGGAGCTTTTGTATGGACACAATAGATGTTTTTTCTTTTGGCTGAAATCGTTTTCTTGTTTTATCTCTTCTGTGAGTCAGCATGAACACCAGTGTTTCAGACAGTCCATTCTGCTGCTCCAGTGGGGATGCAGAGGCTGTGGTTGATTCTGTGAGTTCATGTCATATTCACATTATTTATCATATTAGTAGCCTGCAAAACCTGTGAGGGTCCCTTGCTTGATAAGAATACAGAACATCAAAATAAATTCAGTTTCAGCTCAAACAGAAGCCAGGGTTTTACTGATATTACCTGATATTATAAAACTACTACTACTACTACTACTACTACATAACCTGTAATGGCACTTACTGATGTTTTGATTTGACAATCTTTTACAGGCATGTGCTTTTGGAACTGAAGATCCCATTCCAACTTCAGGTGTGTGTGTGTGTGTGTGTGTGTGTGTTTGTGTGTGTTCATTTTGTTTACTTGTTTTATTGCAGCTACTTTGCAAACCTCTTTTATAAAGTTCAAAATAATAATAATAATTAATTTAATTTCCTATGCATTCTGTTAAAACTTTATTACAACATCATGCATTTGATTTTTCTCAGTTGACAAATGGTTCTACTATAAGAAGTAAGCAAATCCTGGACAAAGACCTGAAGATTGGGATTGTTTCTTATTTCATCGGAATTAAATGCACTTAAAATTGACATTATGGTTTAATATTTCCTGTAGCATTTAAATGTTTTTCACCAATAAGCAATTAGGGATGTTGTCTATTATCACTGTCAAAACTATCATTGTCTAAAATCCTCAAAAGTCAGACCATGTGATAGCACTCCTTTGCTTTTGTCATCTTTTGTGTTATTGGATGGTGTAATCTGAAACTTGTTTGAAAAAATTCAATAAACCACTACTATCCCACAGTTGTTTGTACTGTATTGATTGATTATTGCCCACATTCAACATCACATAGGCCTAAATTTAGTTGGATTGAGATGAAAGGGACTGTGTTATCCAGACAGGCACAGAAGGAGAAATCCAGTCAATAAAGAATTCATGCTGTGCCTACGATGTTGGAAAGCTCAGTCTAGATTTATGAACATTAGATGATACAAGCACTGACTTGTTGTGCATTGATCGGCTCATTAATTCACTGTAGACATAGGCCACCCAATTGCCAATTTAATCAACTGATTTAATCACGAAATTACTCTGTAGTGATGTGTAACTCTTTAGTGTAACAGTTGCACATTACATTAACAATACAATATAATACAACAATATAATACAACAATACAAACGAATGTTTATTAAATAAATAGCCACATAGGAAGCTGTTGTACAATTAAAGCAATAAGCCACGAGAGGCCTTGGTTTACAATGAACAGCTAAGAGGCGTTGATAGGCGCGCAAAGCAGAACAGCGGCACAAATAATGTTTAATTAGAATGTTAAATTATCACTGTTTAATTTTAGAGAGCGTTGTACAATACAATAGTGTTTTAATGCCGTTTCAGAAAAGCAAAGCAATGCGAAGTGTCGTTTGATAACTTGTAGTAACGTTCCTGGACGCGCAGGGCCGTTGTTGCACCGCAAACTGCACCTGCTGCGTGGGCAGGAATCGCTCCGACGTCTGTCTGTTTCCAAGGATACGACTGATAGCTTGCTAGCGGGCCGGTCTGTGCCGTCGGGTAAGTTACCGTTTGACAGCAGTGTACATGTAAAAATACAACAAAATTCATGCGCTGTCGGTACGTGTTAATCACGAGGTTGTATTGTGTCATTAATTCGTCAGACGTTACCCCGTCCCGTATTAGGACAGACCCTAGAAAGTGCCAGGGGTTTAGTCAGCCTGCTAATGCTAGCTTGCTAGCTAACGTTATCTGAGTTAGTTAATGCTGGGTTAGCTAACGCTAACCTTACCTCGCTCCAACACGACTAGTATGCGACTCATATAGCGTTATATGATGTGTCTTGTTAAGTTGGCTAACTCAGTTCGTCAAAGTACCCGCCTAACTCAATGGCAGCTTTGTGATTTTATCAGGTTAGTTTTTGTGAACAGTTAATCTTGCTAACAATTAACGTTACTGCTAGGTACTTAGCACCTAGTACCTAGGAATAATAACGTCACTGATCTCTAACGTTAATGTTAACGTTACATCTCTACATGGTAATGGCAATTTAACCTCTCTGATCACTTTCGTGTTCCAGGCAGAGACCACCGAGATGTCATTCTTATTTGACTGGATCTACAGGGGGTTTAGTGGTGTTTTACAGTTTTTAGGTAAGCATTGTCTGCCATAGACTGCCATGGACTCCAAGGACTGAAAAGGACTTTTGGTTTTGGTTGTCAGTCATAGAATTGGGGACCAGTTCTGATCCCTTTCTGAAATATTCCATTAAGGTCTATACAAAAAGACTGGGAAGCTGGTTTTCCTGGGCTTGGACAACGCTGGGAAAACAACACTCCTACATATGTTGAAGGATGACCGACTTGGACAACATGTACCCACACTGCATCCAAGTAAGTAATAGTGGTGTAAGACAGATCAGTACCTTTTATGGGTTTGGGTTAGCTTTTTTGTAAATTGTAGTAGTGACCACTATACGGAAATATATTATACTATAGGTTATGTTATCTTGCCATACTTGCCATACTTTATGTTATATTGCCCACTTTAAAACAGGAGGGATTCCAAGCCCTCTTTGATTTTAAAGAGATGGTGTTCTCACTGTAAAGGTAATTCAATCACTGGAATAAAAATTTTTTTTTCCTCAAAGCTTCTGAAGAGCTGACGATTGCTGGCATGACATTTACCACATTTGATCTGGGAGGACATGTACAAGGTGAGTCCATTCTAATGTAATGTCTGTCAACTTTTTTGACACTAGTGACACACTAAAGCAGTGGTTCTCAAAATTTGTGGCTGCCACAGCACACTTTGGTCAGACATCAAATTCCAAGGCACTCCAAATAATTGATTTCATGGAACAATGCACACCAAGATATTGTTTATTTATTGTATGTTTGAATGTCAACTCAAAAGCATAACGTCATCATAGATTAGCGCCTGTACACAGAGTTGAGAGGCTTCAGTAGCCTTAACTTGGAGGAAGAAAGTACTTTGCCACTAGACCAGTGGTTCCCAATTAGAGGCTTCACGTTTTCAAGATACCTTAATTTGTTCAGGTGTGCCTGAGTAGAGCTGGAGCTAAAACCTGCAGGACAGGGGGTCCTTGAGGACTGGATTGAGAACCACTGCTCTAACTGTGCAGTCCTTCAATCATATTGAATTTCTAGAGGGTAGGCTAAGTCCTAAATGACTGCAACTAACTGTTTTTTTCCCATGTTGATAGCAAGAAGAGTTTGGAGGAACTACCTGCCAGCTGTGAATGGAGTTGTCTTTCTCGTGGACTGTGCAGATCATGATAGACTCACAGAATCCAAGACTGAACTTGATGTAAGATTAAACATTTCCAAACTGATATTGCAGTTACATGCAATTTGGCAATTGTTGTGTATTAACTGTACTTGCTGCCTTCCTGTTTTTTAGGCTCTCTTAGGAGACGAGACCATTGTCAATGTCCCGATCCTGGTGTTGGGTAATAAGATTGACCGTCCAGAAGCCATCAGTGAAGGGGGACTGAGAGGAGCATTGGCTCTCGATGGCCAGGTCACTGGAAAGGTAAGCATGTCATGGACACTGAGATAAAATCTGTGTGTGCACATGCAGGTGCCTGATGGTTGTTTTTGTTGAAAGTTATGAATACTTAGTCCCATTGTCCTCATTATCCACGTTATCTATCTGCAGGGCAGTGTCTCCTTGAAGGATCTGAATGTCCGACCGCTGGAGGTTTTCATGTGCAGCATATTGAAAAAACAAGGCTATGGAGAAGGGTTCCGATGGCTATCACAATACATTGACTGACACGTGGGAGGACTGCACTCTCACAAAAAGGGATTTCCTGGTGAATTGTCTTCACAGATGACAAGGAATTTCTCTCCTTGCAGTCATCCATGGAAAGCCGTGAAGGCCTCAATCAATGTCAATCAGTCCAAATTTAAAATAATTTACTTTAGTGAGCATATCCTTTTTTCAAGTATTTAGTCAGGATTTAAAGGTTTCTATGCAAACTTTTAAAAGTGGTTCATGGTGAACTGTCCTAAGCATATGTTATTAATGTGATATTAGTTAACTACTTGAGTTGTATAATTCTGTCGTTGATTATAGTATATTTCATAGGTTACATCACACCAGATCACAATACATGTGCGACAGTACATGTTTATGCAAGAATATAGATAGGTCCCCGTGAAAGTTGCATTATTTATTACAGCATGAACCAAGCACCATAGTTGCAAATTATTAGTGAGTGTTGACAAAATAAGGACCAATGATGACTATGGTGGTTGTCCAATGGTGTTGTACATCCGCTTAAAATAGTTAAGATTAGATTTTAAGAAGATTAATTTGACAAATTGCTCCTCATAAAAAAATACATTTATACAATGGATTCATATTAGGTCATTTTATCCAATGATATGCAGCCACTGCCTTCAAAGCACTCTGCCAAAGATGTATGCAATCTTTGCTAATGACTCTGGGATTAGCGGGAAGAGAGAGTGCGCTTCAACAAAAGATATCTTCCTCGAGGAGTGCTGAGCCAAAATGTCAAATCCCTTGGAGTAATAGCGCATCCCACAAGTAAAGGTGTGATTGGCTTATTTTCTTTTGGTATAATGATTACCAGGTGAAACATCCAATCTATGTAGTGACTTTATAAGTTTGGATGAAGGCTGCTTAGCTGAAATGTACTAGTATAGAGAAAAAGTATTTGAAGTAGTTTGAGTTCTCAGCCATCCTTGACCTTGGGATGTTTACTATAGACCTCAAGGATAGAATGTTAATGCAAGTTTTATATTAAGATTAATGGCTGCCCTAGCTTAATTATATTAAGTAGGTAGTAATAATGCAGTGCCCTTAAAATATCAGGAGGCAGTACTGCAGCAGAGATGATCTAATGCCACTGCATTTGGGAGGAGTGGGAAGAATAGGGTTTGACCCTTTTTGTTGAAATCTGTTAATCTTTCTCACAAATTCGGATTTACATTCTTCAGAAAGCTGCGGTGGAAACCATTCATGTGTTCATTTATTTATTCTAAAGAACATACTTAATTTGTTATAATCTTGATTGAACTAAGCCTGAAGTAAGGTCCAGCTTGAGGCTGCAATATACTGTAGTATTTTCAATATCACATTATGATTTTGTTTTTTTCTGAAGGGATGGTCATGCTAGGCATCTAATGAAATATTGATTTTAAACTTTGTGAAACTGATCTGCAAACTGACCTATAATAGCCATTATTTGTTTACTTTTTGTTTTGTTCTACTGACATTTTTTAGAGTGGATTTCAGTTAAGTGTTTGATAAAGTTGCTGTAACGTGCTGTAATTTATAATGGATATGTAATCAATGTTTAGGCTGTCCAAGGCATGAAATGCTGCAAGATATGTACTTTTTGACTATCTGGAAAGATATGAGAGTGCACTTGCAACAATGAGTGTGCCAACCTATAAGTTAATATTCCCATATTATTCTGATATTCAAGTATTAATTTTTGAGTTGGTGCATGTAAACAGCAGTTTACCCTTTACAATAACCTGGATTATTTCATATCCTGATTATGAGAAACTCTAATATGGTAGTTGGGGCACAGAGGCATGTTAACAGTGTCTTTACTGTTTTCCTGCATCTTGTGTTTCCATGGTAATATTTATAATATGTTAAATAATATATTCAGGGATATGAAGATACCTATGAATAGTTGAACTTATAAACAGGGAATATTAACTATTAGCAGGAGCACTGTATGCATGTAAACAGCTTTTCCTTCAAACAGTGTTCTGCACCTCTGAACTACTGTAAATAATGTATAATACAAATGTGAGCAGCTGTACAGTTCATGCCCTTGAACTGGCAGCATAAATTACAGGAGTTATTTATAATTGTATTCATGTGAGTAAATTACATAAATATTTTCAACAATCATCCATGTAAGTGGTTGTAACTTGAATGACAACATTGAATGACGAGTAGGTCCTTGGTCCATGTCGCGGGTGGTCAAGATAAAAAACAGTCCTAATTACCCACTCTGAAATAGATACATGTCATTTTTCTTTTGAATCTGTATACGAGTACTTTTCATGCAGTTACTCAGTATGTTCTAAATTGCTTGTTCAGACATTTGAAGGGGATATCGGTTTTAGGGAGACAGCAATCCGTTACTCTATTTCGTCAGAGGGTTCACACACAAATGGTGCTAAGGATAGCAAGTGTTGCATTGAGCCTGTACATTGAAGTCCCAGTATCTTGTGTTGGTTGTCACAGAGGAGTGACAACATTAGCTCAGCATCTGCTGCATGCTCTAGGCTTGACACAGAAGAAATCAAGTGTGAATGACAGCAGGCAGGAGAGTTCCCTCGAGGTACGAGCTGCCAGAATATGCAGAGATACAATAAGAGTGTCATTTTCCTCAGTAAAGTCCATATGCCTTCTAATGCTGTAGTGTTAAACCATGTTGTGGTACCAGAAGAATCAATCAAGAATCTATATTTCACCATTTGGCAGTCAGCCTATGGCTGTAATTTGCTTTTCAACCATAAGGTGGCATCTGAGCACCAAAAATAATCCCATCTACCACTACAAGACCACCACCTGATCAGGGGCTATGCAGTATTCAACCTGCACTATTTTAAAATTCTGCTGGAGATTCTGTGACTGTGATTAACGTGATGAAAATGTTTTGTGAAAATGCCCCCTCAACCACTGTCTGATGTGAAGGCTGCTGGAATAACTCACTTGAGCAGGCCCGGTTGATCAGTATTTCAAACACAGGGTTGTGGGACTCAAATGTCATGCGAAGGTACATATGGGTCCCAAAATATTCAGGAATAATCGGTATCCAAACTCACAGGTTATGTTTTTAAAGCAACCATGCAATGTAAGGTAGGCTGATAAAATTACTACAATCTGATAGGTCAAGCCTAAAACAAGGTCAGTTCTATCGTTCAAAATCAGTTTTTGGCTCACAAGGAAAATTTGAAGATGTGTATCCCCAAAGGAAAACAAAAGCAGTGCAGTAGGCGATGCATTGGTTTCTCATGGCCACCTTCCTACATGAGTACAATCTAAAATGCACTGACAAAAGTGCTTTATCTTGTGAATTCATACATTTAATTTCTCATCATTGGATATCCAAGGAAACCATGTACAACCTTGGTGGCATACTAGCCACAACTTCAACCTAATTTTCTCCCTGGGTGCTTATTTTGTTCCCTGAATTAGTTGGAATAGATTCAAAGATATTTGACCTTATTGCATAAATTTGGGGAAACCTGGTAACATGGGTGTGAGATATCATAACATAAGAATACAATACAGCTTGGCCCCATTGCCTTTAATAGTAAAGTGCTCAGCCTAGAAGTACATTCTTGTTTACTAACATGCAATACTAAAAACAACCAAATGTCTGGCCTACCAATAGCGTGAATGAAGAAATGGCAACATTTTTCTCATAGAAAAAAAAAATACAGTGGGAATTCAAGTATACACACAGAACTTCAAGTAACGCACACATTTTTATAAACACAAAAAATACAAGTTTCAAGTAGCATACTTAGAATAAAACATTGTTGTGGCACATTCTTCGACGTGATTTCAGAGTTAGCAGTTGGGGAGAGAGAGAGCGACTAGTGGTTCCTAGGTGCTATTTGGGACAATAACGTACATTCTACAGGTTTTCAATAAAAGTAATCCCACAGGAAATGTAAGTCCTGTGTCGTGGTGTCTATCCACATAATTGATAAAGCATGTAAGGGTTATAAACTGTTAAGAGCTGTGTACATTGATACCCCTTCGTCATAAAGGTAGCTTCAGACCTTAGTAATCTGGACAGATCAGAATCCTCTAAACTCGCTTCACAGATCATTGACACAGGATTTATATACAGTATCTGTTCTGAAATACATAACCACGTTGCACTGTTTTGAACCCAGATCTCTAGTCGTTCCAGTGGGACAGTGGCTCTAATACTCAAGCAATTGTTCACAATGGAAAATTAATCTCTATATGCATAGATGACAGTTGGACAGATAGGATTTCTATACCTATGGCGCGGTAGTCAGTGGGTCCTGCTTTTCAGGACGGCAAAACATAAAGCTCTGTTACTCATAGAACAGAGAAAAGAATGAAGCAATACACATATCTAAGACAAAAACTGGTCATCTCATCACTGGACCTGCCCAGCACCACAGATCCCTATAGGACGATACACAATTCCATGCCTCCCCAGCCCAATCCCAAAATCCTTTGCTGCGAGGAGAGAGAGCCATCCCTGTAGTTTAGGCCAGCAGCTCTGACTAGGCTCTCCGTGTGGGGTCAGTCCTACCAGATGTATCCTCCGTCATCTGCCTCTCCCTCCTCCTCCTCCTCTTCCGCCTCCTCGCCGTTGTCCTCCGCCTCCTTCTCCTCTTCGTCTTCCCAGCCCACTCCGCTCCCAAAATCTCCAGAATATCCCACCACATCATCTGGAGAGGAGAAGCACACGGTGTAGTTTCTGATAACAACTTTCAACATGGGATTTCAAGTATTTGTGGGGAAAGGTAGAAGGTGATCTTGAACGGACGCAGCTATTATCTCCTACAGTGTGAGCAATAGCTGTTCACAAAATCCCCTCTCTTACCACAGTCAGGGTTGCCATGGATTCTGGAGCCCATCATTTCTCCGCCATGCTGGTCAACACACCAGCACTCTCCTCGGCTCTGGTCACACTGCAGCTTCCTGTAGTAGCCATCCTCGTCGCAGCTGGGAATGTACATCCCTGCAAGGATACATACACGCGCACGCACACACACACACACACACACACAGCTAGTTGTTAAATATTTATACCCTCAGCACACACTGATGCTTGAGATAGGTGCAGCATAAATGAGAATGCCAGTGTGCCTAGTGAACCTGTGATAAGACCATCAGTCAGGAGAGAGAGGGAGCTCTTTTGGCGGAGAATACCACAGAGAGGTTTTCTGTTTGTGTTACAGGACCGTACATACACTGAGAATGTGAATTCACATGTTGTGTACGTCATGCTGTGAGAGTGGCATGTAAAAAAATGGAGTGACAGCCTGGTGACAGAGCTCCACTGTTCCAGCCTCCCCCTGGACCTGTTGTCAAATCTGACTGCAATAACAGTCGTTGTGAAGCGATGTTCTCTAACACCCCACCCCACTGCAAGGAAAGATGAGAAAACACAAGGAATAAGACTAGTTGGCTTCAAGGATGAGAGAACATATCTTGGGTTTTTGAGCTGAAGTCAGACGAAAGCTGTGTTGTGTGCCGGTTAGACAGTGTGGGTTTCTCAGAGAGCCAAACGGGGGTTTTAGCCTTTAGCTCTTTCCCAAAGGCAGCACTGCCCCTTAATCCCCGAGGCTGATTAGGGCCTAATCCCAGCCATGTGCTTGTGATCTGGTTAATGAGCCTCCCCCAGCCATTCGCCTGATGCTCCAGGCATCTTGTTACACAAGTATACCCAGGCGCACGCCAGCCACCTAGTGCAGTACATGCCTAACGTGTTGACCAAAGAGGAGATCCACTTTTATTACGATCCCAAAGGTGTTGACGTAAATGTTTCATATGTGTCAGGTGTAGGTGCATGAACGAGTGTGTGCATATGTCACATGCACACCAATCGATTTTGGCTGCACAGTACAGCTGACACTATGACAGACACCAAAATCAAGTTCACTCTGTACATTCAATTTCTGTTGAGAGAAATGCTCTGTATTTACCGGGCTTCTTTTTGGCCACCTCCTGTACTTGGATCCTCTCCAGCTCAGCGAGGCACGGTGGCTCTGAGAACAAAACAAAAAAAGTGATGACAGGCAATACCTAGAACTGCTCTACCAAACTTTGTCTCAATCAATGCTGTTCATTATTACACATTTTGCCTGTATTGATTTATTTAAGAAATCTCATATTTCATTCCCTCAGATGCTTATCGATTGTCAAGAGCTTAGTGAAAGAGCGTATGGACGCAGTTTCAGAAAATGACAAATGACAAATGAACGAGCTGCTTCTCATTAAAAGAATCAAAGAGAGATACACTTTCTAGTGCCCCCCCGGGTGGTAACCCATCCCTGCTATTCCCAGGTTTTCCCAGTGTTTCTGTCTGGCTGCTCAGCTGTGGAGCACACCTCTACCACGTTGTGCACAGACAGATTCACAAGACCTCGTGACTGACAGCTCTCATCAAAGTCTTTGGTCTGTGTCAAATTCTTCACAAGGAAAAAAAAGAATTGTGCATGTCATCGCTTATATATTGTCATCGCTTTTCTATTTATATATAATATGATCTCAGGTTGCAGTTCATCATCGTGATACCGTTACCGTTACTTTAAGGCCCAGGGGTAAAGGATCCGCTTTATTTCAACTATGATCCAAAAGTATCGAAATATCGCCAGCTATTAATTAATACTGGATGAGGGGATCAATGTAATATAGGGCCTTTGGTTGTTTAAACACCTGATCAATGACTCCCATGAATATATTCTGTCACCAAAGGTCACTAAATGTTACCAAAGGACAAATGCTGCATCGATGAAATGGCACTGTGAGTATTAGTGGCTGCTCCTTTTAAATCTTACACAGACATGTTAGGAGTCTGCTTCAAAAAATGGATTTCATTCAGAGGTGCACACAGATATTTTTTATCTTAACAGAAACATGACTGACAAATTCATTCTCTTCAGTACAGAGAAACAACCATACTCACTTGAGGAATACCTAGTTATGGAACTTCTCCTTGTCACCGTGGAACTAAGGTAATCTGCTTTAAACTTTTATGCACCCAACAAATGAAACAACCTTTTTATTATTTATTTTCCCCTGAAAAAGTGGAAAAAGAATGGAAATTCCTTGTCAAAAGAAAGTCAAATAAAACCAAGTCTTAGCGTATATTTCAATATTTAACAATATTACAGACATTTACAGCAAAAAGAAATGGGGATATTATATTGTATACTCTCCGAGCAAGCAAGCAATGGTATTTTCTAGTGATGCAACCTTGCTATTAATTCACCCGTTTGTAATGTGGCTCAAAATAGATTCAGTTCTCCTAGTTCCTTCTGACAGAAACACCCTTTTACTCACTTTCTCTCCAGAAGCAGAAGCACCACTCAGCCGTAGAGACTTTCCCATCCTTGTAACTGTCGCAGGAGTTGAAGAAGGGTCGGATGCAGACCTCGTACTTGTCCAGGTTAATGGCAGCCAGCTCAGCATGGTCCAGATAGAGGTCACTGTTCGTGTCCAGCTTAGAGAACATCCAGCCAATGGAGTCCTTGCAGCTGGCTACCAGGCTCTTGTCCAGCACTGTAAGACACGATTTGTAGAGCATTGTACTTTCTCAGTAAAATTGCCTGTACTTCTGTGAAGGAAATGTAGACATTTAGATATGGATGAAATTCTATTAGACAATTGAGTTGTAAGTGTGGAGGCAGTACATTATAAAGCAGCTTTGTGAGAGGAGTAGTCGCCCCTGGTTCTAACCTGAAGCTGTGCCAGCTCCAGGCTTGCCAGAGTTATTCTGCTTTGCGTTTCCATGAAGGAGTTGGAACCAGTCTCTCAGGCGGTCTCCCAGGTCTGCCAGGTCCTGGCCAGTGCAGCTCTCTGAGGGGGAAAAGGGAATCCCAACGTTCAGACCACTGGCACACGCTCAGCAGCAAGCTGACTCACCTACCCAAAGGCAGGGGCTTAGTATTGTTTTATATTGCTCCCACTGATACAGAAACCAGAATGAATGGCTGGGTTGCCTCACTGTAAAGCTAATACACTGTGTCAGTGTTGAGGTACAGTATTGGATTTTCCTATGTGTATGATCTGGTAATCAAAGAAAACATAATTTCACAGCAATTACTGTTAGCCAATAGAAATCCACTTTCAGTTTCAGGCTAAGTATTTATTGCGGTCTACAGATGAAAAACAGGAGTAACATTTCATCTGTTTGATCAATTGGCATTTTCACATGCCCGAGAGCAATGGATAATCAATACTGTTTGGCTGCAATGATAGATAGTGTACTCTCTAAATAATTAATTGCTACATGATTGAAAGACCATTTTAATCACAAGGGGGGTATTTGGCTAACCCTAATCTCTGAAATTGGCGACTATTGATCCCAAACAGTGAACATCGTATATTGTGAGGAAACGAGTCCTGTCCCACAGAGCGCTCCATAGCATGCTGTGTATGGCCACCATTGTCAGCTAGCTTTGCTTATGACCTTGAGACAGAAGGAACAACTGGCACGTGGGCAGGCAGGGGAATGATCCAGAAATTCAGATGTATAAATATGGGAAGGCGGAGGAGAGGCACTTGCCATGTTTGGTCTCAGTGTTTGTGACGGGAATGGAGGCTGTGGCACAGGGGCAAAGGCCAGTGCACTTTAAACTCAGCTCCTTGCCTGTGAGGCAGGCTTGCTGTTCCAGCTTACACTGTCAAAAAAAGAAAGAGAGAGAGAGAGAGAGATAGAGAGAGAGAGACTGAGACATGGATGCAGTTAAAATATTTATAGGGGTGACCGAAGAAAAAGAGATTGCTCATTTAGATGAGACGCTGTGCTTAGTGAGAGGCAGCGAGAGTGAGTTGTCATTTTCCGCTGTCTTCTCATGCAAGGTCAAAATTAAAAACTATGAATCAATAAAGAATCCTGGCAGTGGCCATTGTACGGCGACGCCGCTCAACGCTGCGTCAGCCATTAATCATGCAGCCGCGTTCAGCCAGTGCACTTGTCCCCCCGCTAGCAGTGATGAACCATACTGCCCGGCTGCACTCACATATATGTCAGCACAGCAGGAAACAGCACTTGACTGAACTCCTCATTATTTATGATGATGGCATGAACACTTTCCATTTCTTTCCCAGATTTTTATGATGATAGAATAGAGTAATAAAGCAAAAGCACAAAAAAAATCTCAAGTCAAACATTCCCATACAGAGTGGAGAGATGTAAAGAGAGCAACATTTTTACCTCGGAGGCGTAGTTGTGTCCATCGGAGCCGCATACAGGTGAGGAGGCAACCACGGGGCAAGGCTTGCAACTGCTTTCATGGGCATTCGGCTGGCCTGAATTTTTGACTCTGAGGAAAAGAAAATGAATGAAATAGTTCATATTTACTTGCTTACCAAGAAAAAAGACAAACGTATAAATCCCAAGTGACACGTTGGTACTTTTGTGCCACTGTATCATTTGACATCATTAGAAACGTCCCTACAACAGTGTGATAATAAACCAAGACAATAAGCAGACAGCCATAATCTATCTAATGTTTGGGTGCATGGCTCCACTGCTTGCTATACTCTCACGTGGTGACTGACTTCACATTCAGAGAGCATCTGCGGTATGGCTTAGTTAGTTAATGATGGTGGTATGGCTGCATACATGCTTATTACCCATTATTCCACACCAGTCTCTCTCAGCTCTGGAGTGACTCTGTAAATTAAGCTCTTTATTGAAAAAGATAAATGCCTGTCACTACAGATAGACTTTGCAGGTAGTAATAATTCACCCCATTAATTCTTTTCAGATTGCAAACCCCCCGCTCATTTCTTTTTCAAAGTGGAATTAATGGTAAGGGAATAGATAAACGCTTTTCAGTGAGGTTTTACCGTGGAAATCTAAGAGGATGTAGCGAAGGGAGGTGGTGTTTTAAAGCACAACTTCCATTCCAATAATAAACTTTTAGGAATGACAGAATACAGAAGGGAATTCACTCTGTAGCATGGGGTCCAGTTGTCAAAGAAATTGACACCTGGCAAGCATCTATGCCTTCTGTCTGATGGGCCTACAGTTGTTGAGTTGCATTCACAAGCACAATAGCAGTACAGGGAATGTCAGCGTTGGGTTTTACCACCTTCCATCCACCTACATAATTAATCATAGCTCAGCATGAGTGTTGTAGTTGAAATGACATCACTCCTGACTCACGACATTCTCTGGCACTGTTACAGGGCTTTAATCAATATCTCTCCAACCATCCATTTAAAGGCGTCTTGCTAACACAGAGCTATCGGCTGTTGACAGCCACACCACATAAAGGCTTATCCCTGCTGCAGTCTTAAAAACAGGCGTACCGAGGCTTGCAAATGCGAAATGCTCCCTCTGATTGTGGGACTGAAATAGTTTCATCAGGGTGCTCTGCCTGGAAGACGGCCTCCACTTACCTGTGCTCCAGTTTCTTCCGATTGACACACATGGCCCTCTGGTAGCCCTGAGCAACGCAGACCTTATGGCGGCTGCACTTCACCTTCTGGCACGGGTCCTTGGTGGTGTCCACAGCTGCAGACACAGAAGAGGTACAACAACGCTGAAATTCAGAGGTGCCGATCGCAACTGCAGTGTTTTGGCTTCTTTGGGAAGCAATTCAGACTGAGTCAGCATGATGAGAAAAATACAGAGCTTCCAGACGTTTTCTCTCATCTTTGACAGGGAGCGTGTCTATGATAGATTGATAGCAGGTAACAAAGAGGAAAGCAGTTATCACCTGAAATAATCAACTTTTATGCATTTAAAATGATCTTCCTTTGTCACAAAATTATCTTTTACACAGGTGTGTGCAATAAAAAAAAGCATTCACCATGAAATGTGTCATGAAAAATAATCTGGCAGCGCTCACAAATGAGCTCATTGATTTTACAGTCAGCACTGCCGAAAACATGGAAGCCTAGCTGTCATTAGCAAGGCAGCCCTTCGTCAATAGCACTGCATGCGGTCTCCCATGGCTGTCTCTCTGATTGCTACAGAACCTGACAGGACTGATTGAGCATCTCTTTCTCTCTGCTTGTCACATCTCACTTCCCCCATGTCAACCAATCACTATCTCTCCCTGGCTTGCCATCTCTCTCTCGCTCCCTCTTTCACTCTCTTTCTTTCACACACACACACACACACACACACACACACACACACACTGTCTCTCTTACCCTCCCCGCTCTCTCTCTTAAGAGAGTTGAATGGTTCAATGCCAACCTCTTTTCCATCTGATAGACTGAAATGGAAATAGCATAGTGTCCTCCACCTTCGTCAGCCAGTGGTCAATGCCATAAGAAAGTGGATGTCAGACTGTCCCAGTCCATTTACTCTCCGCAGGAAAGGCCTTGGAAAGCACGTGGGCTCAGATGAATGTAAGAATGAGTGACAAGCCGTGGTCAGTGAGAGAAATTGAAGCTGTGAAATCCTGAGTCAGCTTTAAGCAGCTGCTTTGTAGTCTACATGGTCAACAGACAAGGTGGCCGTCAGCCAGATCCCTGAAAATCTGGCAACTCGGTGATACTTTGCCGCTACAGGAGACAGTTATGAGGGAAGAGGAGAGCTAGAGGGGCTTGGGTAAACAAGGCAACAGCGAAGTAATCCTAAAATACTGGTAGGAGGCGGTGTGTCTACTGCGTGGTGTTGTTTCTACTATGATAAGACTAAACTGGTGACCAGAATCCGTTGGTGTATAAGTAGGCTAGCAGTTCCCAGAAAAGCTGACCCATATCAAGGGCAACAACCGCTTCCTGACGTAGACAGACCAGCAGAATGTGCTACGGCAGTCCCCACCAAACAGTCAAAAGGTATTAGTAGTGTAATGTCTACCCTAATGTGAATTGCAATTTAGAAGTTGGTTGTGATACAAACGAGATGAATCAACAGCAAAAACAGACCAGTTCTATCTCACCGATCATAAGTGAGTGAAATGCCATTAAAACACAAGGCAGTGCATTTAGAGCTTGGCAGAGAATCTCAAAAGGAGATATCAAGAGTCTGGCAAGGCTGATAGCTCATAAACTTGAAATAGTTATTCCATAAAAAGATTTTGTGGCCACATTACTTGACTTTTATTCACTTAATCTGGCGCAAGACATATGCTGATGTGTCATGATTTAACTCAAAGCCGAAAGAAAACCCAGAATCTGAAGCTGGCGGTACATTTGTCTCATATTGATCTTTTCACTTGAGATACAAATTAGATGAATTGCCAGCAAAAAAAACCTCAAAACTTCATCTGACTGTCGCCACACGTATGCTTTTGACTTCATAAAAGAAAGGAAAGGCATAAAACATCCTCACTATGCCTCAGCAGATCACATTCATTCTCTTTAGGTTTATCTAAAGGACAGTGACTGTCATTGTATATTTTCTTTAACACAGGTTCCAACCACAGACCGTAAAGTGGCAGGGAACCAAATTCTGTTGTATAGCTTTCTATGGGTTGTGCTTAGTGGTGCAGTATACCTAAAATATGCCATCTTGTTTTTCTCTGTCCAGTGAGCAGCCCCAGTAGCTGATGTTCAGTCACAGAGCAACCCCATGAACACTTTGTGAATATGAGTGTGTGCAGTGGACCGTGCAAGACTGAATTTATGAGGAAGAATCAAATGAATCCAACAATGTTGTCCACGTGTGCAGAAATGTTTGAGTAGATGTGTAACACCAGCATATTACAAGAAAGGTACATAACGCTTTTAGAAAGAAGAAATGCTCACAGGGAAGAAATGAGCAGACATCTTTTTGGACAGAGCTGTAGTAACCGCAGGCAGATGCTGGGGTTCCACATTCAGAGGATGTGCTTCCTTCCGACAGCTTCAACCTAATTTAAGTTGCTCCATGTTCCCATAGAAACAAAGCCCAGCATGTTGGTAATAGTTTTAGATGGTGATTTGCAGCTCTGTCGTTGCTCTCATGTATTTATTAGCACTCTTAGAAGCCTCCTTCAAATCGGCCTCAAAGCAGCAGCCTAAAACCAAACGTGTCCTTCATATCCATATATAACTCCTACATCCTGCAGAGAGAGATGCCAAATGAAATCCAAACAGGAGATTTAATTTGTATCAAAGATCAAGCGTGGTCTCCACCGTGCCGTCTCTCCTAGCTGTTGTTTACATCCTGCTGTTTTGAGAATTCACGAGGATGAGGATGTGTAAGAGCCATTATTGGTTTTAAATCCTCTTGTAATCATGTCAACAAAGGGGATGGGACAGCATTGAGCCCAGTCTCTCAGAGATTATTATTACACTGCGATCAAAAACATATCAAAACACAGCTTTGAGGGATGCTTTCTCATCCAAGAGCAAAGCTCTCCCTGTTGTCTGTCTTCATATCAAAGCTCAGAATTCTCTACTGTGCGTGATGCCTTGCAGTTGGACAGGGTACTCCATCAGAGGCTTTTATCAACCATTTGTTTTACAATCAATTGTCACAGTGTGCATCAGATAAAAACCTTCAGCTGTGTTGCACAAAAACGTCTGCTAAAGACCTATTATTGGGCTGTAGGGGAAATGGCTGCAGTCTGAACCAAAAAAAACTCTGACAGAAATATTAAAAGCACTGAACAAAAGACAGGACCATTTGACAGCTGTAAGTACATTAGTTTCAACTGGATCAGCAATTACTGTCATGTTAGAAGACTGTTTCATACCATTACGTTTAATTGGTTGGCACCGAGTTAAAGCAGCCCTGCACTTTTCGTAGCTATGAAATTATTTAACTACTTATAAGTATGAAGGATGCAACAGTGAAACAAGCTAATGTTATCACATCTAATTCATTCGACAATACTTGATGTCTTTACAGTATTCTGTTGTACAACAAAGGGAGACAAAATCACATTCACATTTTTCTTGATCCAATTAGCAATCTTTTTGTCAAGGCACTAAAGAACAATTTATGTGTTGAAAGAAAGGGTTTGAAGGTAAAAACAAAAAAGAAAAAAAAGAAGCAGGTTCTTTTTACTTAGTGCTACAGGCACTTTGCTCTTTCGTTTCCAAGACATTGTAATGACCCTCAAACACACCGTTGGCTATATGTGGCAGCACTGATATCTCAATCAGCTCACCTGGAGGCAGGTCTCTGAAGTCTCGTGTAAAGGTCTTATGTACTATCCAGGGTTATTTTTGCTGTCTTGTTGAATTTGCGATGAAGAGGGCCCCGATCAATTAGGTCTGCAGAATTAGTCCCACTGGGAGTTGAGATGGGGATGAAATCAATGATATTCAAATGAACATCGCCCACACTACAGCAAGCGAGGCGTTTTCTCAGATTACATTACTTATTCCTGCGATAATATTGGGAGCTGGGACCTCTCTCATCTCGCTCCTCTGAGGCAAGTCTTGGATCTTTTAAGTGAGGCTGAGTGGGTGTGGTGCTACACCAGACCTCCCACACTCACCTCTCAACGGGAACACACTGGTAACCCTTAGAGCCCGGCAAATTGGCTACCACATGTATGACTAGTCAAGTCATAGCCTAACCTGTTAAATGATTCACACTTCACATTATATAATATCGTTTCATCTCAGCACAACAGAAAAACACCACAGAAGTAAGTATAAAACTGTTGCCGTGTATTCACATACTCTCCATTCCTCCTCCCACAGTTGATTTCCTAGACATGAGAAGTTTGGTGTTTCTATTTTTTTTAGGAAGAGACCCCATGGAGGTAAAGGGAGCCTGGTGGGAGTTCTGAGCTGAGCCCTTAGCAACAGAGGCAATTTCAGCAGACTCTTCAACCTGGGATAGCCACTAATGGCTCAAACTGAAGGCTCAGTCTCTCCTTCCTGAATCACAACACCCCCCCCACCCCCCCCCCCACCCCCAAGCTCTGACAACCTAGACCAACACTCACAAGATCCTGGATGACCTCCGCCACTGGCAGCAATTAAAGGAAGCAAGCACTTCAATAATGCACGCTGTCATATGACGAGGGGAATTTCATTGGCTAGAGCCGAAGTATAAAGACAGAACGCACTTAGCATTGATTATGCTGGTAGCATGTGAACCGAAGCAGCTTTTGTTAGGGGAATATCAGAACGGCCTTTTAAATATTAAAGGTAAAAAAAGTCTTTGCACACATTCAAGGTCATTCTCAGCATACGGCACAACACTGCATATGCAGGCTGTAAGTGGAAAATACACTTAAATACTGAAACCACATAAAATGGTGTTTCTATGGATCCTTCCTTAAATGTCATTCATGTACATCACTTTTTTCACAGTCCCGAAGAAAAAAATAAAAATAAACCTGACCATGTATAACAGTTTCTTTAACTTACTTTCATCCGATCCTGTGCTCTCCTCCAAATTTTTGATGTAGTCATCCTAGAGAGAAATTATATTTGCATCAATGGCCTTGATAATTTATGGTTATTATTAACAAAATAATATCATATCCATATCTTACAAATATCCAAGTGTTTTTACAGACTGGTGTCAGTGTTCTTGCACTTATACTTCATTCAGAAGAACATAAATCATGAAGCAAGATGACAGTCATGCAAAATGATATGGAAACTTTGCTCCATCCCCTGAATGACCAATAACATTGTGACTTTTCCAGTTCAAATACATTCAGATCAAATATTGTGAATTAAAAAAAAAAAATCTAAATTCAAAAGGCCTTTATTATATTGGCTGATGCATCGCAAAATATAAAAGATAAAAATGGCTATAGTTTTGTAAAATAGCACATTGGTGCGTTATTTTAATTTTTATATTTTGCTTTAGCCAATATAATAAAGGATTTTTATCCTGGTGACATGAGAGACTGCCTTGGAAGTCTTTGAATTCACAATCTGCTATAAGACCTGCCCCGTTTTGCAAAGAGCAATACACAGCGTTCAAGCCAAAGCAGCGTTTCTCATCCTTCCATTATTTTCAGATTTAGATCATAGTTTGAATAGAGCTGATCTTAAAAAGTGAGCTAGAAGCAAATTACTGTAACTAAAAGGTCTTCCATGAAATATTAGTGATTTTCATACTACACAGTTCTTTCATTTGTATCCAACAGAGATAGATTAATTTCTAATGTTCAAAGTAAATGGCCGAGGCAAGAAGCTGAGAGCTTAAATGTATCTCTTAGAGAGATTTGGCCTATCTTAGTTCCCGCACTGTTGCAGAGGGAATATTTGCAAACTAACTCTGGTTTTTAGATTGTGTCCCTGGTGGTGTTGTATCCATTCTGACCCATTTCTCTCTGTGTCAGGACAGAGAGGATCAACTATAAAGCGGTTACAACTCGGCAAGAGGCCCAGCGAGGACCCTGAGGATCAGGTCTGTTAAGTTTAGCTTGGTCTTATTCTACTCAGGGGACATATAAGACTGAGTTCTCAAGTCAAGCCGAACAACTATAGCCAAAGGCACTTTAAATATTGTAAGGCATTAAAGGGATAGGTCTTGTATTCATATTTGTTTTTGCCGGTATTTCCATTTTAAACCCTAACACACTGGATTTGGAGACGTAGTCTTATTGAAAGGGCAGGTAACATCTGCAGCCTAACAGAACTTTGAAGGCTTCCCATTGCTTAGGTTAAAAAGAGAGAGAGATATCAAAAGAAAGACAGAAAGTGTACAAGACACATTTACAAAACAGTCACTAACCTCTACTTCCTGTGGCAATGACACGCGGCGGCGGGAGAGAAAGAGAGAGTAATTGTTAGAGACAAAAACACTTTACAAAACAGTTTCCATTTTGCTCCCATTCAGAGTGCAAACAGTGGGTTGGTTTATTACAGTTACAGCAGCAGTTAAACTGTCAGCTCTTAATGCACACTGATTGCAAATACAGGCCTTCCTTTAGCTCCTCTCGGGGGACAACGTAAGACATTCACACAGGATTATGGGGGCCTATTAAGCGGGGATGATCAGCTGCCATTTCTATGAGTTGGCAGGGGTCCCAATCACTAGGGCTCATTCTGCGGTTGTGTTTACGAACGACTGCCAAACACCACCCTCCTGCCATTTAAATAGCTGTGGATAAGCCATGACATACCACAATGGCCTTCAAAGACAGGCAAACTGGTGAGGATCTTCAAAGTCAACAGGCAGATGTGATTTAGACATCCTTAAAGTTGCGGCGGGCACAAAGCGCACAGCTACTAAGCGTAGCACTGACAACACAGACAGATATAGCCCCGGTAAAATACAACCTTGAGTTAACAGGGTGTGACTGCTTTCCTTTCATTCCATTTCACCATTTTGGCTTCAGTCCAAGGGCATTACACATCAATACCCACCGCAGACTCTCGCCGTGTGTTTCATCATTCAAAGCTCCGGTCTGTCTGAGAGAAATACAGCACCCGCGGTTTATTTCAGTAACTCAACCCGGTAAATAAACCTAATTCTCATACACACCCAGGCCTACCTGTCTAGTTAACAGTGGTGTGACAGCACGTTAAATATATCACTATGAACAATTTACAGCCCGCACAAGGACAGCCAAAAAGCCAGCGGAAGGCTATAAAGACTGAAGCAAGTATTCATCATGGACTTTAGATTTCACCTCGGAGACTGTTTCTTAGAGGTAAATATTTTCTCTTTTGCAGTGAAATTGCCCCGGTCCTACATACAGCACACTGACGGAGAATTTTCAGCCACCTCATAGGAACTCTAAACAGCTACAATTAAGGTTTTATTGCTTTCTCACTCTTAACATGGCATTGTTGGCACTGCAGTAATACTGGGCATTTATGGGTTGATGCTCTGCAATACGGAGAGTTGAAGATAATTGCTAAGCTCTTAAATCTGGCGCAGAATTAAATTTTTGAAATACTGGGAAAGATGTGAAGTATCATAAAATACTGTAAAATGTATCATCATCATCAACGATATGACCACTAATACGTGTCATGTGTCAGACGTAACCATTACTTAATTACTCTTTCACTGTGCTTCTATAATTACTCATTCTCGGTGCTGCAGGGATTGACCAGCCCCTGTTAAAACAAACCACTAATGTATCTTAAGGCTGGAGTCTGAGTGCTTATCTCTTCCCAGCAGCAGTGTGACAGCAAGGACACCAGGCTGGGGCTGCATTTAGTCCTTCAACAAGGTTGAAAGCTAATGCTGTCCCCACTGTATTCCATCCAGCCCCTTGCCACAGTTCACAGCAAGCCCAGACAGGAGGCAGGGATGCCATGGGGAGAGGGAGCCAGAGAGGGAGAGAGCGAGAGAGAGAGAGAGAGAGAGAGAGAGAGAGAGATTGAGGAGCAGGGGTGTGATATTCATGGTGGTGGTCCCCTGAGTTATGTGATTCATATCACGGACACCACCTCTTCTGCCATTTGTCAACAAGGCTGTAATGCAGCCGGTGTAAAACAGAGCTGGGAGGCTAATGGAGCTTGACTATCCAGATGCTGCGACGGCTCCTCCTGGACTGCTTGGCGGTATTAGGCTGACAGTGTTTGGCCGCAAGCCTGACTGAGCTCCTCCGAGTTAACGTCTATCTCACCTCGACCGAGCCTTGTCTGCTAGTGACATAAATACCACTGATTACCCCCCCTCACCCTACACATGTACCCATCCCAAGCACCGACAGCGAAATATTCACACACATTCACTTCCATTCCACGTCTGCATGACACTGTCCCTGTCTATGGTAGAGGACAGAGGGATGTTTGGCACTAAAGTAGTTCACTGGACATCCACTTACAAGCAAGGAAACTGTTCTACGGTGTGTGTGTGTGTGTGTGTGTGTGTGTGTGTGTGTGCGTTGCTTAAGTCATAGAGGTCAAGTGCATAGGCAATACACTATAACCTTGACATCTGAACACAGAGCAGATGCTTTTTAAGATAAACTGAACTGATGTTTTTGTCGCCAAAAGAGTGAGTCAAATACTACCCAGCTGAAAGCTGAAATGTGGAATGGAAGCATCTTTGCTCTGGGTGTTTGCGCTGAGGGCTGCCAGAGCATGACCTCTCTTCAGCTTGCCAGAGAAATCCACACAGAGTAAAAGAAATGTCACAGCAAAAATCTGCATCTTCTTGCCTTGCTGCAATGATCCATCAAGTGCATATATAGCCGGGCTGCTCTGTCACCGGGACTCATCTATTCCTGTAATGTGACAGGGTCGGTACAGCCTGGGTTCTAAAGGACACAGACACACACTCAACCCCAACCCCCCAGCACACACCACAACACACACACACACACACACACACACACACACACACTTGCAACACTTGTCTGCCATATCTTGACAAATGTGCTAGAAATGATGGAAACATCATTTGAAATTAAACCAAGGTGCATGTCAAGAGATTCATAGAAAGATATTTCACAGACTACACAACCATAGACACACACACAACCACGCTCACACACACACACAAACACACTACGGTTAGATTGATATATCGGGCTGATATCGGCCAATCTTGTCATCCACCTCTATATATATGATGGAGGTTCCTCCTTGACCACAGCTACATAAAACAGTCTGTAAAACCTGCAATGATTTTTTTATTTTCTGTATTTATTTATAAAAAATTTAATTGTTCAATAATTTCAAAAAATAGAAAAAGAAAAATAGAATTCTTCATATAAGTTAGTAATCTATCCCAGAGTGTCCCTGCCATTGAATAGGTGGGGTGGGTGCCTTCAAAGAGCTACTACCTCACTGGGCAGTGTGTATTGGGAGGGGTGGGGTGTGGGCAGAAAAAAAACAGACACACACACACACACACACACAACCACAAATATAGCAATCGTTTTAGTCCGGAGGCTATGCCTCTTAGACTAAATCACTCTCTCAGGGTAATAATTGTGCATGCTTCCCCCTCAGCAGTATTCCTTATTGAAATTCTGCAGACAACTTTTTCAGTGAAGATATCACTTAAGCAGCAGGATATGAGTTAGAGGCTAAATGATGATCTGGACATTTCACATTTCCTCTTTTTGTCATTCATCCAGCCTCATGGAGTCATTTACTCTGGCAGTGATTGGATAAACACTGGCTGATGGATGGACTGGTAATCCAGGTCATGTCTGTAATGAAAGGGAACCTATGAGAGGCACTCCTCAGCAGATTGCTTAGCTCTGGGCAGAAGCCATGTCATCCTATCAGATCACTGAGGTGTGCCTTCCCCTCTGACTGGCAGGGCATTGTCAGCTCATCATCCCACAGCAGTCATTTGCACAGTAATGTGCTTTGCTTTAGGAGTGTCTGATTAATGTAGGCAAATTAGTTAGTTCTCCCTGCCTACTTGAAATCGCTGCAGCTGGTGAAGGGCAGACAGACGGAGGCTGTCAGGAATCTACACAGCAACCCATTCCACCCTCTATCTCTCTGTAGTTACCAAGGAGCAGCGGGAGTGCATCTTGCCTTTGCTGTGTCATTATGGCGCCCCAATTCAGCATGCTGAGGCCTGAATGGTGGAGGTAATGTTTTGCTCTGTTCCCCAGTGTTTGTACCCCACCGTTTTTGGAAATAAGGAAGAAGGAGAGAGAAAGGGGAGAGACACTAATGGCGCAGACCTACCACAGTGTGAACCCCTTAGAAATGCATTAGTGTTTTGGGTCGACCCAAACCCGTCGACTTCAGAATAGTAAAGCCTTGCATTTTCACTTGAACATGAAACAGAATTCATACAGTAACAAGACTTATTTTCTCATCCACTTTCAACACTGATACCATAGGGTGGCTATGGCTGCGTAGAGAAACCATTCCCTGAGTTTGTCTTAGTGAACCGTGACAGGTCCATCGTTACACTACGACAGAAGCTGACATGACCTATGATTGTAATACTCATTGTTTAAGATGATTGCACGCCGTATATATATGAAACAAGCATGAAAAGCAGATTTTTGATTTTATTCCAAAGACAAAAAAAAAAGAGGAAGTCTTTCAAGAGGAAATACTGAGGCACCTCAATTGCACGAAAATGCCAGAGCATTATGGGATTACGACGCAGCCAAGCAACACGGAGCTGGGTCAAATTGATCATCCGAGCTGGAGTGTGCCGGGGGCCTGCAGGCTAAGGACGCATGTTGTTTCACAAGGTAAGACGCCTGCCTGCAATGCAGTACCGTACGTAGCACAATCTGCAGTGATCTCTGCACAGTGAAGGGCATATCTTTTATCCTGAACCACAAACTAGGCAATTGTGAAGCGTGCAGCCATCTGAAACATTTGCACAGTGTTCATACTGCTTAAATAATCTGGCTGACTGGGGAGTTTTGCTCTTGCCTAAGAAAGCAAGATGATTTAACTAACAGGGTATGACACTATCTATCAAGTCACTGGCTGCTTTAAAGGTAGCAAGATAAAACACACACACCAGGCTCATAATGATTATGAACACAAAGCTGCAGGCGACGTGCATGAAAGGCTTCATCTACCTACAGGAGGCTCTTTTTAACCTCAAACACACAGAAAACATCAAAACCATCTGACAAGAGGCATTTCTCTGGACTTGTTGCCATCAGTTAACAAGATCACATTTCAGGAAGTTGCATCACGGAAATGAACCTCCTTTATTTTCATACATAGGGACCCCGTAGCTGCGGTCAAACACTGGCTGGGAACCATTTGCTATATGTGAGGAGCCTCCATAGGCGCCAGAATAGAGCGAGGCATTGCATGCTCTGAGAGATGCAGTAATTGGAGAGGAGGATGGCACAGATGCAGAAAAATGGTTTCTGTTGGACCCCACTGCTGAGCCAAGCAGAACCCCCGAAACGGTATAGTCGCTGCAGCATCTTATCGCTCCCTCCCCCCCCATTTGCAAAACAAAGATGTGGAGACAGAAAGAGAAGAGGGGAGCCTTGAGGTTGAGCTCCACACAGATGCCCCAGGGTGCTCGGAGCTTATGCAGGAGCGTCTTTACTGTGCTGAAGCTTGCTGCCTCTGCATACAATATTAGCACAGAAACGAAGCATAATATTAAGAGCGGAGGCACGAGGCTTATTGAAACAAAGACTCCTGGTGCCAATATGATGTTTTCATGTGGTAGTGAGGCTCGCTAGATATATATTAGTATTGAACTGCAAACAAAAAAAGTTATCAAAATACATAAATAAATAAATACAATACATTTTGGGGTACGTCTTTGATACTTAATATCTAACCTGGGAAGCTTAAATCAATATGGAATACAGCTGAGGCTAAGGAAATGAATTCCAATCTAATATACTCAAAGAAATTGACTTTGTATCCCCTGAAAAAAATGCGTTGTAGGTTTTCCTACAGGAAGAATATAAGCGATCTGTGGCCATCCTCTTGAATCTGTTATTACATAGTTGTGATTGATTTTGAAATATTCAGTGATTCAACAGACTCCAATCTGCTCTTCTCATAAATCCTGATTTGATCTAAGGAAAACTGTAAAAAAACAGTGAAATGAAAAATGCTAATGCATTACGAGAATGATGCCTGTTTTACCTATTTCATTTTCATTGTGTTTGCCTTTTTTTTTACTAATTATCTAATTGTTTTAGTGTTTATCAAGTCTTTTGTAACACATTTTTGTGCTATAAAGTGCTATTACTATTGCTACTGTAATATAATAATAATAATAGTGATAGCAGTAGTAGTAGCAGTAGTAGTACTAGCAGTAGTTGTTGTTTCCAGGGAAATCTACACTTAATTTGGTGCTTTTCCAAATGCCAAATAAACGCCAAACTCTTTTAATCTGATTTAAAAGCTCCACATTTGATTCCTCTATATTACTGGTTAATCAGACAAACATTTCTTCTGGTGTCACTCTCAGCTTGGTTGAAATGAACACTTTCATGGTGATCCCAATAAAGGTTAAAACTTTGATTATAGCATAATTCTAGCCATCTATCTGCATTTCCCATTTTTAAGAGCTGCTGCTTTTACAAATACCTGCTGTCTAAATTAATTAGGCTCACATGACAACTCTACTTGAAGCTATAGAGTCTTCTCACAACTGTAAGACATTTGAGTTTAGAAACTACTTGCATGGTTACGAGAAGATAATGATGAAACTCATCCCAGTTGAATGCCGTGGGGATCTTCATGAGAGCTCACAGGGATAACTACGCTAAATATGCTAGCTGGCTGATTATATTTAATTCCCCCCGTCTGCCATGTGGCAATGAGAACAAATTACATTGTTGTGGCTCCCGATAATGCTAATCATCCGCAGTGGCACGTGGCTATTACAGTAAAACAGGGAGCCACGTTGGGATGTCACGTTATGGCTTTAGGACTATATCAGACATAAAGGAGATTCTGCAAGGATCTTTCAACTGAGAAAAAAAGCTATTAGTGCCTCAGGTCTCTGCCCTATTCCTGCTATACGATTTGCTTGATTAAGGTCATTTCAATATGACTTTGTAGTGTGTGTCCATTACCCTGCCAACTCGGCATATTAACAGTCTCTAGCTTTCTTTCTCTCTCTCTCACTCTCTCACACACACACACACACGCAAACACGGACAACAAATATATCCACCACTTGACACACATACTAAATAAAGCATGTATACAGACAGGGTCATGGTCCTTTCCAAGCCTGTCCTTGACACCTTCTGTTGCTCTGACAGTTTATATTGAGAGGAGACGTGAAAGCAGAGTGGTTTTTGCTCCATAACTCCAAGTATTTAGCTGTGGGACAGAAGAGTTGAAGAAGAGTGGGCACACACTACATCCAACTTGAGAATCAAACTTCCAGTAGAGGGGTGAAAAAGGCCGGTTTTCCCCAGGCAAGAGCATGTCCTGAACATTTCCGTTGGTCCCTGGCCTAATTGTACATTATTTGCCCTGCTGTTTCAAGAATGAATGATTTGTGGCCTAAAGGAAAGAATTTATCAACGCCAATTTGAACCTGAGCACCTTGCATTATAGCACCTATTGTTGCTGAACATAGAAGATATAAGGGAAGGCATTAGTGCCTGTATTTGCTCAGACCATGTGTTTAGTGCAGCTGGGTAAGAGACAAATGATAACAATAATGGTGGCCCCAAAACACACATCTATCAAAAGTACAAAGACACCTGAGGCGATGCCTGAATAAGCCTGTGATAGAGGGTAGAAACAGCCCTTTCTGCAGCCTCCATATATTTCCACCTGGCTAATGTGTGCATAGGTACAGTAGGTTTGCAAAGATCTATTTGCAGGTTTGATAATTTCCAATGAAATAACAGGTCCCATGACAATGTCACTTTTGGAGCTGCTGGAAAATGATTTCACCAGGTGAAGCCTATTCTAAAGTGTTTACCCAGTGATGGGTGAAATGAGATTTTAGCCTTGTGTCTGTGAGTGATAACAACAAAGGTCATACCAGATAAACAGATAGGGATGTTATTATAGTGTAGTGGCGTATGAATTGCCAGGTGGCAATAAATATTGTTGGATTTCTAATCATCAAGTTCCCAAGCCTCAGGCATATCTTTCTCTATCCCTCACCTCCACAGTCGATCCTGTAAAACATGTTTCTGTGGGAAGAGCCAATTTTAGTGAATCTACATCCCAAGTTCAATCAATTTCCATCATCAAGTCATAACGGGCGCTGATCTAGGTCAGTTTGTTCATTAGAGAGGTGGATTATCGATTGAGTCTTGGGTGTGCCAGCACGCCAGACATGGAATGAAGACAGAACCGCGAGCAGACAGAGTGGCAGCGTTTATCAAGCTGCCTGCAGGAAGGCATGGAGGAGCTTCAACAGTACAGAGACAACTTTCAGGCAGATGTCACTATAAATAATGCATGAACAATGGAGCCAGAAGAAGAACCTTGGAACAGCTAATTATTCAGCCCGACATTTCAGCAACTCACAGAGAAATTGAGGACTGAAAAAAATGGAATTCATGCTATCATTGTTGGCGGTCTGCGCGGTAATACACTTGTCCTGATGTATAGGCGCAGACAACCTCCATTTTTAAATGCGTTGCGCAATATGTACTGTCCTATCACAGCAATTAGCCACTTTTGGCTCAGGTTTAGTGAATAAATCCCTGGAACGTGGAACATGGTTGTGGTTATTATAAGCTTTCCCTGTGTTCGCAGGCTGTTCAAGGCAGGTTCTGAGCTTCCCACGATGGTTCCTTTTGCTTTCTGCAAAGCTTAAATTGCTATCCAGCAGGCAAAGCTTTTCCACGGGAGCAATAGCATAAAACAGCCTCTCCACTCAATTAAGAGTCACCCACGCTTGTGTTTGAAAGCCAGGGAAGCCAGCAGTATCTCCTTTCTTCTCTGTTTCCTCTGTGAATGGTATCTGAAGAGTCCAAACACTCACAACAAATCCCCCTGCCGTTCACCTCCAGGAAAAGTATTTCTAAAAAAGGCCACGCATGGCAATCACAAGAAAGCACGAAAACATTACTTTCCACCAGTTCTGCCATTTTGATCTCATTAGTGTGCAATGTGCAGAATTACACAGATGGTTGATTTGATAGGCTGATCTTCAGATTGAGAAAGTAGACGAAATAGAGAACTATTAGCTCATTTATTTCTTATGGTTTCTCCAGTCTTTATTTTCAACCTCCACACTGCCTTTTGCTTTTAATTGGCAATAGGCTTTATTATCATATTTTCCAGAATTGCATACTGTCCTCTTCTTCTAATTTTTCATATCCCTAATTACACTGGTTGTTAGCACTGAAGCATAAATCCTGTGGGAAGCTAATAAATGGCTGAGCCCAGTGACAGGAGCAGAAAAACCCACAGCTGGCAGCTTGGCTTTGAGCTAAGTAAGGGAGCTCAGTGTCACTTACCTTGCAACAGCATCATGTTCACTGTTCATCTACAGAAAGACGGAGTGAACCCTGGCCTTACATTTATCAAAAAAGCTCTCACAGCGTAGTAGTATTGTTGATCTCGGATCAGTGACCAGGCCATCTTCGCCATCTCCTTCACCTGAGGCAAGATGAATACTGGCTGATCCATATTTTCATTAGGTTGCTTGATTAAAACTAATGCATGTACATATTTGCACACTATGTGTAATACATTACAGATAGAGCTCTTTTCTCTTCCTCCGTTTTCTCAAATATTTGTTCTAAGCTATTGAGGATGTGGATTTTAGCAACTGAGCACTTACAACGAGAGACTCAAATAAAATTTAAGGAACCCCTCACTGGTCTCTAATTATTCTATTCATCACTGTCCTTAATCAAATTAATTCCTCGGCACCGAGGCCGATCATCACTCCCATCTTTGCGTCACTCTGTGCTGATCTTAACAACCAACGGTACCGTGGAGCCATTTGCCTGAAAAGGCAATTTTCCCTCATTACAAATGTAGCTGGCGGTATAGCAGGTGCAAACCTTAGCAGCCCTGTGTGGTTGGTTGAAAGGCTGCACTGCTCTTTAATGAGCTCCTTCTTAGCACTGCTAGGAGAGATGAGAACATTTGGCCATGAATGAACAGCACAGTATTGTTCATCTCAGCACTGGCTGGAGCTCTCACTGAGCAGACCAATGCATCCATCCAAATGCACCAGAATGCCAAGTGGAACTTGGGGCCAAAACAGAAGCATATCTTCAAGCAAGATGCATAAAGTCTGTTTATTTCTGAACTAATGAGTGTATTATCATTCAGGAGGATGCAATCAACTAATTACTGGCAAGGGAAGCAAGCCTTATTTGTCCTCTGTGCAGTTGTAACCTGTTGGACAGCTTTGTCTCTGGTAACACTGGGAGTGTGTGTGTGCATTCTCCTCATTGCTTTTGTGTGAGTGTGAATGCGGGGGATTCTTCAATGTGAGATTTGATGTCTTGACATTTGCAATGTGCTATGATGACAGCTTCAACTGTAATGCCAGTCATAATGAGGCTTGTATAACACCCTGTAACCTGCTGTGGATTATACTGACACCTCCTGCCTCAGCAGCTGTTGGTCTTATTGTTCTATCTTTCAGCATTTCCTCATTATGTCTCGATGTTGGATAATCATACTTTCTGTAGTCCAATTTAGCAACCAGTCAGATCCATCAAACTGCCATTACTGCGTTTATGAAGGCCACATACTAATTTTCAACATAACCTTATATTTCCTATTCTCTTGCTTGCAGTTTTCACACAACGTGTTTGCCAAACAGCTAGTAAACAAATATGTAACATGTAATACTTAACCTTTCAGATAACACATCCCACTGCCCACTGTTTCAGAGTATAGTCTTATCTGAGCATCACCAAGCCAGCTGGTTAAAAAAGTAGCTGCTGTCTCTCTCTAGGCTATCCCATCACATTGTGTGCTGTGGTCCAACAATCCTCCTGATATTTTGATGAGGAGTTTGTAGATACACATGGAGAGACAGGGCTACATACTTTCAGATTGACATTGGACCAAATCTAAAGATGTCATTTGTGTATTTGTTAAGTTGTCACAATCTTAGAAATGTTGTTACATATTTGCCTGTCTCCTATGGCAAAATGGTAAGAAAAGGATAAGTAAGAAGACATAAAGGCAAGTGTCTTTAGTTAGTTGTACTCTGCAAGTACCCGGACGGCGCATGTGTCCGTAGCCCAACTGGCCTCAAGATGACGCTGCAATTAATTTACGTTTTCTTGCATCTTGAGTCCGAACATGACCAATACAAAACCTTAGAGGAAATCTCGACCACATACCATCATAAGCTATTATCAAGCTATTAGCTATTACATGATCTGGTCAAAAAATGTCTTCTGATGTGATGGCTTCCTCTGGGAGTATATACAAAACAGATACATGTGAAAAACAGACACTCAAAAGTTAGAATGTCTCAGAAATAGACCAGTCCGTGTCCAAGTCCTCCATTCACCCTACTGTGTAAGCACCGTTCTCCGTGTCTATGCGGCCTCTAGCAAACCAAGACCAAAATTAGAAAAAAAAGAGTAATGCACAGACCCAACATGCAAATCCTAATACAAATAGCCGCAATGCTGTATCATATAATGCAATTAATTTGGTTTATTGGGCTTATTTGATCCACATGAACAGAACGCAATTTCCTCCACTCCAATGAGTGGATTCAAGTAAATGCAAGTGAATTACAGTGACATCTTGAGGCTGGTGGGGCCAATGTGTACCTCACTTTAGGATTCTCAAGAATATCTTCTTTTGGGGAGAAGTGTGGGTCTGTAGTGGTTCGGCTCAGTTTGCCAACACAACACAAGTTGTATGGGCCCCACCACCATTCAACCCTGTACATTGTGTATCTGCTCTGTAAATTAAGCACCCATACCATCAGATAGGTTAGGCAAACAACACTAAAAACTGTTAGATATATCTGAGACCAGTTACAAGCCTATCTACAGGGCTTTTAGGGCCCTTGGTGGTCCAGGGCTCCAGGGCACATGATTGCATGCCCTTTTGGTAATCCAAGCTCCATCTCCATTACAGTTACTCACCAAACAACACTGATGAGGGTGTCTGTCTGAGGTGGTATTTCTTGGCAATGAGATCAAATGACTGTCCGGTTGTCAAGGTGGAGGCTGGGATTAGAGCCGTTGCTAACCAACTCCCCCTCAGAGATCTGTAGAGTCATGTTTCATGCCATGTGTTCTGTCCTTGGGCACCGGGGAGCCATCCCTACCGTGCCAGCATGCCACACCCTACGTCATAGCCTCCTGACCCACAACCATGCTCACTGTCTTCCCTCCACCTGTCCTCTGCTTGTTTATGTTTTGGACCATGACAGGAGAGGGTGAATGAGGCTCCTCGCATGGCTGAAAGGAATAAACAAAGCTGTTCTTTTACAGCCCACTGGCCTGCCTGGAGAACAAATCCACATGGGGGTAACAGGAGTTTGCTCCCATGCTTAATATTTGTGATTTAGAGAAAACAGAATTGATGCCTTGCTGTGTGGTTTCTCATTTCAAAAGCCTCCTAACTGATCTACCACTGTGAGCGCACATTTTATATGCAAGGGCAGTGGTAAGAGATCAATTGATATTGATCAGTGAATACAAATACTCTGTTCAGAATATTAAAGTTACCCACAAGGAGCTTGGAAATTGCTTTGGAGAATTATACTAATCCTTACAAATGTTATAGATTTCCTCTGAGTTCTATTTTATTCAATCTCTATGGAAGGCCTTCAGGCCATTTCATAGATCTGAAACTGATTAAGTGTCAACTTCAGCCATTTAAATTAATTTAAAAACTAGATCCTATCTGTGGTAAAACTGCTATTTGGCACACCAACGAACTCAGGGGCAGTCAGTGTATGGAATACCTTAAGCAAATAGAGCTGATTAGCTATTATCCATCATCTAATAAGACACGCGCACCCACACGCAAACGCACGCGCACCCACACTCATTTATTTGGACTTCAATCCCCAAACCTTATTGTCCTGTGTTACTTCGCTCTTTTGAAAGGTTTTTTGAAAGGCACAAAATTATTACACTGCATGTTTGTGCACTTCAGAGCGACAGTTAACTGTGCGCAAAATTACCTGAGAAAACCTTCACCTTCACAGGCAGCAATTCAATAGCAAAGCCTGCTGGGTCCATCATGAAGATAACAGTTTAGATAAGACATGACATTCTCTTACAAGTAAACCAAATAAACCACTCACGTCTCTGAAGCGATTCCAGTGTTTGATCTTACGGCTGTACTGAGAGATGGTTGACAGCCATTGCTCATCTTCCATGAAATTTCCAGGTTTTTCTCCTTCTTTCCCACTTTTCACATCTACCTGCAGCGAGAAGCCGACCAGCAAAAGGAAGCAAGCGAGATTTCTCACAACGACCATGTTGTTCAGTGGTCTGGGCTGTATCCTGCTGTCCTCTATAGCCAAGGATTCAGATCCAACGCTGCTGCTACTAGAATAGACTGAATGTGAACGAGAGAGAGAGGAGAGAGGAGGAGAAACGAGGAGGAGGAGGAGAGAAGGAGGAAGAGAGAGCGAGAGGGAGAGAGAGAGGGAGAGTTTAGAGAGATTAGAACCGACACTAATCATTTATTTTTGCTTACTTGGATTCATTATTTCAATGTTTCTGCTTGGCGGACAAACACTAGCCCCGTACACACAAATCACTGATAGGCACAGTGCAATGAATGCACAGCAACCCAGATCCGTCATTAACAAGTGAAGCACACACACGCGCGCACAGTCTTACAAGTGGAACAGATGTTTATTGTTATGTACTAATGATTTATCTCAGTTTGTTTTATTTTATTGAATTGTGTGTAGATGCTTTCGGCGCTGTCCATCTAGTACTCACGTCAATAAAGCACATTGAATTGAACCGAAATTAAATTGAGGGAGTGAGGAGGGAATCGAGAGAGAGAAAAAGAGAGAGAGAGAGAGCAAGCTAGTTTAAAAGCTTCATCAATAAAGATAGCAGAAATGTGAGGGGAAATTACTGCAATTGAACCCAGTGGTTCCCAAACAGGGCTCCATGGACTGCCAGGGGTCCTTGAGGGGTCCCACAGGGGTCCCCAGGCAAATGAGGTTCAATTTAGCTCAGATTAGCTCAATTTCTCTCTTAATTCATTCACTCTCTTAATTCAAGCACTGGGAGAGAATGTAATACAATCACTATTCTGATGAGAGGTTTCACTCTCTACACTGTTATTTCCCATCCCGCTTCAGAATGCTAATACCTTTCTTTTTATACATCTTGTGCTTAATTGGCTTTAAACATACAATATTTAATACCTGCTACTGTCATGCTAGTTTTAATGTGAGAAACTATGACCTATAGAGGGTTGTGGCATCTAGACATCCTTTTGATTTGTATGCCTCCTGCTGCTCCCTAAACTCTCCACGCCCACTTTCCCCTGCCTCTGCTCTTTTTCATCCCCATGAAGATAATCATAATCCACTGCTCCACTCAAATTCATTTGGGTTTAAGGTTACCAATATTGGCCAAGGCTGAGTAGCCAGGGGCAGGATCACATTCCTATGATGCTGCTTAGCTGGCCAAACTAACTGTGACACTGGCATCAAAACAGATGATGTGGCAGATTGCAGACTTTCCTGAATCTGCAGAGCTCCAGGATTGGGAAGGGCAGTGGGACAGGCGTCCTGCAGCGACAGCCAGCTGTGCACATCGACAGTATGTGGCCCTGGACATAATGTGTTAATTAAGGGGTCATCATCAGTCATATCATGATCAGGATGAATGTGCTGCAGACTAATCGTCGGACAGTTGGTGTTGGTTGCCCAAAAGCATTTAAACGTTATGTTTCATCTTTGCTCGGTTGGCCTTTTAAAGATTGTTTGAGGCTAGTGGGAATAAGTGGCGAACATAAGTGTTGATAAGAGGCTTTGAAAGGTTGATCTAGTTGTCAGATAGTGGGTTTAACAAGGGTTTCAGAGGTGAGAACTGGCCTCCTAGTCTAATAGACTCAAATAACCCTTCTAACTGAAGACGGCTCTTACAAGGCTGAGGCTGCCTCTTCTAATCCATCAATATCTGAAGTGGCATGGTAGCATGGTGCACCAGGCATAGAAGCTCATAGGAACTCAAAGTGACTTATATAAGGTATGGGAAAAACCCCGCTCACTGTCATGTTTTGGTCTGTACTATCATAGAGATCAATACCAGTCACTACCAGTATAATAAGATCTTTATAACTGCAGCAGAAAGCAGTCTTAGATGGATTTCAGAACCTCCTGGAAAATGCTCAAGTTGGATCATGTCAGGTTATTGACAAGGCCTTGACAAATGCATTATATCTCATCATTTTCAAAACATTGAGACCTTGTTATTTATCTCACCTTTCCATCTTCATGGCACTGGTAGACAACAGCCTTATGTGGTTGAGAAAGCCTAGTGAAATCGATGATAACACTGTCGTCCTTTTCAAAACATTGCGTGACCTTTTGATCCTTGCTTTCATCCTGGCATATTCCACTCCAGCCAAGGAATAAAGATGGTCACTTTGCTTACATTTGTGATTAAACTTACAGCAGAGGGCATCCCGGTGGCTCCATTGGCTAAGGCACTGTTTCTTTCTACTGCCTCTAATAACGCAAAACACCCAAAAGATATTACGATAGGCCCCAAAGGATTCTTCTGAAGCAGCCGTAAAGAGCAGCCAGTGCTTCTGGCTGAAAAGAAAGGACACCAGTATTGAGAGTGAGATCAGAAATTAGTGGGTGAGATGTTGTGGACTAGATGCTGTCGGCACAGTATCAGGGAAACAGTAGTTAATGAAGATCAGTATAGGTCTGATTCATTTTGAGAGTGGGTGTGAAGAGGGGTGGGTCGGCGGTGCCAGAAATCTCACGGGTCTAATTCAACAAAACATCTGTGATGGTAAGTGTCCACTTGACAACTTCAATGACATAACCACTCTCACTTACTCCCCCTTTCCTCCAGCATCAAAGCAAAGTCTCTAAATAGGCACTCACGCTAAATGGCACCAGGGTTATATCGGATCTTGTACATTGGTAAAAATGCTGCACCACCAGTATTGCCGGTGTGGACTTTATTTTGACCATACCTTGTGCACCAGTGCATATCCAAGAGATTAAAGGGATTGCAGGTAGCACTATCCAGCACTGCACAGATACACACATAGACAAGCAGGGATGCATGCATGCACACACCGTGAAAAGGGCTGATTGATTGAACACTTTGTTTCGATCCGTCGAAGTGTTTCTAGCAGGAAAGAGTGCGTCATCCAGTGAGGCTTGTCTAATGTCTTCTAATACATATCAGTCCCATGAGTTGAGCTGTGGAAGAGTGCTTTTAATTGTAAGGGGATTAACTGATGTCATCCAGTTCCCCTTGTTCCTCTATATGCAGAGGTTGATAAAACTTATCTATCCTGTTCACCAAGCGTAATCAGTTTACACAAAAGCAGTTGAGGGGAGGAAGACTCCATCTGAATAACACTAGATTGACAAGACTGCACGCAGGAAAAATTACAAGGTTGCTTATCTGTAAATATTTGCCATCTACGAATGTAAATACAGCACATTGCATTCTGTCTTACAAATATGCCATAACGAGCATTGTGCCTTATCGTGGCAATGCATATTGTCACATGATACAACAACTCCGCAAGGATAGCCTCAAAAATGTCTAGTACACAAACATTAATTGCAACAGGCCAAGGGTGGCTGCTTTGCAAATCTGTTTATTCTTGCAAGATTTCAACAGTCAAAATGTGGCACCTGATGCCGTTAAGAGGGGGAAATACAACCCACACATATGCCAATATTTTTTGATTGATTTCAACAAAAGATTCAGCAATGGCACTGCGGCACTTTATTGGCAACCTTTTGAAATAAAGGTCACGTGACGAGATGAATCTCGTGATGGAAAATTGTTTTTCATGGTTCTTGAACACTCAGTTGAACTGGAACTGAGGAATGTCCTCCATGAGGTTGACAATGCACAGCGGCCCACGCGGATTCATTTGATGGACTGAGAGAGCATGGAGTTTCTGCAGCAGCAAGCCACACTGAACACTTTCCATCCTGCCGCCATATTCATCTGTGACCTGCAACACAATAATTTCATGTCATTTCATTTCAGTCATTTAAATTATTAATCTGGGTGCTGTAACCAAAGCGCAGTGCACTAACATACAATCAGTTCACATTAGGGCTGCAAAGGTTGGATGATAGATTGTACATGTATTTCAAATTAATTTACTAAAGCAGGACAATTAAGCACAGACTAATTTACAATGATGGCCTGAATACAACAGAATACAAAAACAAGCTTTTCTTATGCTCTATAACCATACGTTGATATCAATACAACAGCATGCCCATTTGTTCCAAAACAACAGCCACGTATCTACTGATGCATGCTCATGAAGCACTGCTGGCTTTGGTAGGTGATGCTACTGTACTATAAATGGGGAATATGCAGCCTGAAAGCAGGTTTATGGACAGGAGAACCATCACAAGAAGTTATTTTGATAGTTAAGGAGAGGTATGGGAGGCATTTAATAAGTAATCTCAAGTGATTTACAGCTGTAAGTGGAGTTGCTATAAATGTGTATAGATTTAATTCAATTGGATTCAAACTGGGTCACACAGCTATTAAAAGTGCAAAGTTAGTGGGGAGCAGTCTGACAGCGTTTTGCTCTTGCCTAGCAAGTAGCTGCTATTTTGCTATGCGGGCAGGCACAGCAGGGATGGGAGAGGGTGCAGCACCTTTTCAATTAAAAGTGCACAATAGACAGAGGCTGACTAATACTCCAAACTCCAGACATGCTCCGTCTCAATAGAGTCTCAAGTTATTTAAGGGTCTCTATTATCAAGCTGATACCTACTATAAATGAAAAAGCCCACGAGTGTCATCCTACAACCTGCTTGTAACTAAAATAAGTACTGTATGAAGAGATTTCACACTGCACTACTTCGCAGTGGATGATGAGACAGAGACGAGAAATGAGAATTAAAGTCAGGAAGAGGATTTGTTTAGGAAATTAACACTTTCATTAGAGATCCTCCTTGTGTTTACAGCAATGAATTTCTACTACCTTACACCTGAATCAGCCCTCGACCTTTTCAACTCCTATTTTGACAAAAAACAAAGCCAACAGCAGCAGAGTGTCTAACTGCTGTTCAAGCACACATGGCTTCTGCCTCTCCTCCCTTTGTGAATGGATCCAGCAATACACAGACATTGACAGCTGCAGGCAGGCTCAAGACTCAGCACTCTGAATGATAAAAAGCTGCTGCAGGGATCACCTGCATTCTCACTGGAGACGTAGATTAAACATTTCAAATACTCTAGCCTTGGCTGTCCGTCAAGGCCTCTCATGCCTATTAGTGACAGAGTGATTAGTGTGAAATGCAAACGCCAATGCCACTCACTCGAGAGTCACATCAAACACAATGGAACAATGCTGATAAAAAGGAAAGTGTGCTGTCATATTTCAACGCTAATGAATGAATTTGAAAGATTCCAGAAATGTTGGAAGAGGAAATGTGAGGAACTGTTGAGTCTTTGAATCTACTAGAAATGCACCTTTCAGACTGCATACCTGATAAAATGCCACCTTGGAGTTTGCGGTCTTTCAAGTTATTATTGTTTTAGTGTATCATTTAATTGAGCTCGGTTTAAAATATTCTATGCATCATTCTGTTAAATGAAACCATTCACCATAAATGGTTTAAAAGGACACATGGTGGGAAGAAGTTACCCTGACCTTAAAAAGTAATTAGCAGTTTAATCAATTTCATGTGTGCCTTACTCACTCCAAGCATGTAAATCAAACATATCTACTGTCGTAAAGGTCACACGTCTGTCAAGCATCATCTTTTTCTCCCATAGATGTTACTAGATTCATCCAGTCGTTTTCAATGAGAGTTTAATTTCTAATTGCACTATGAAAATTGCATGGTGTGGTTTTGAATATCAATATCCAACATGTGTTGAAAAGTTTGACATTGATGAAGTGAGACCTATTTCAAACAGCCTGTGGATAAAAGGCTCGTTTTAAAACAGGCATGAAATTAAATATGCCAACATTATATTTTTGGAGATAACATAAGAGACTTTCAAGATGAACAAACTTCAGCTACCAAACTTGATAGGAATTCTTATTACTGATAGGTTTAATGTACGTGTTGACAAGGGTACGCCTTGCATTCACTTCTTTCAAAATCACAGCGGCGTCCCTCCGCCCTTTCAATGCAAGAATTTCTTATCAGCTGGTTGTTCATTGTATAGGCGAGTCTTTTTCATCGCCAAGGTGAACACGACCTGCAGTGAGCGAACCTGCCTTCTCCATTGCATCATAGGATAAAACCTAAAATCACTCAAACATCTAGCCTATGCCTAATATGGTGCACATACACATGCACACACACAAACACACACACACTTTGAAATGCCTGCAAAGATAACTGAACACTTTAATTTTTTAATTAACGTGTCGCTACTGCGTCTTATTAAATCTTCAGAAGCGGGGAGGGATTCACAGTGAAAATCCATACAGGAAATAGATCTGCGGTAACACAAACTGGCAGTAAGATCTCATTTATCAGGCTTAATGAAAGGGACACGCGCGCGTCTTGAAACCTCAAGGGTCAGGTTGGAACTTCCCACTGCAGGAAGCAAAGAGCTGAATAATTAGGCCGAGAGATGCAGCAGGGACCAAAAAAGATGTATGTCAAGCTGTGCACAAGCTAGCGCACACAAACACACAGAGGAACATAACGTTGTTCAGAGTCAATCCAAATCATTTTACTGTATGTAAAGCTATGGAAACACAAAAGATCTATTGCAGTAGTTTCACAAAAAAAAATAAAAGAATAGAGCATAAAGTAGAGGTTTTTGCTAAAAATGCATATCATAATGTCATAATAACCCTGCTTATTTTAACCATGCAACAAAACACACACACACACACACACACACACACACACACACAAGGCAAGCTAAATGAACATCTACTGAAATCTCCTGAAAGAGAAATCTGGCTACACTATCCCTGTCTGCATACGACTTATGTTCCTTCACATGTGTTTTGAGCACTATTCATTATTGGGGGACATCTGCCCAATGCATCCTTAATCATGTCCCTGCCAAAAGAAACAAGAATGTGCAATCTCATTGAATTTCATTAACTTGCAAATGATCCTCTCCCCGCGTGGTTACGAGCGGAAGTATTGGCGTTTCCCAGAATGCTCATTGTATCCGCTGCCCGAGTGTGATGTTATATGTGTAGTTCTGACACGCTAACAAGCGTTCTCTCAGGAGCGAGGGAGTGGCTGATTAGGCCCTTTCCCTAGGTCTGGAAGATAAATTCTACACCTAGAGACAGCCCCGCAATCAATGCATGGATGGCTGGCTGGCTGTTTTCTGATGATGAAATTTGCATTTCCTTGTCTAATGGCTTCTGTTGACAAGACTCCAGGAACACAAGGAAAAAAAAAACTGAAGAACTAGGAGGGTGGGCAGGCCGGGATGGCAGAGCTGACAGACAAAAAATGCCCGCAGCTCCCATCAGTGTAACTTTCAGCCACCCGGCAATCGGCCTCCTGCATGCCAAGCAGCGGGCATCATCTGCTGAGGGAGGGTGGAACAGGGCTGAGAGGAAAAAAAGCTCTGACAACAACACCGAAAGGCAAGACTCTGCCTTGATCAAAATGTTACTGCGCCGCCCAATGACTGTATTTGACAGACGGGAGTGGGAACAAGGCTGTGGACAGTGTAGGAAGGGCACTGATAATAAAGCTTCAAAAAACCCACTGGTGTAATAAATCATGTCATCGAGGCATTAACACATTCATGAGGCAGCGAGACAAAGGGAAATAGGTGATACCAGAGTAATACCATGAGTGTTTCAAGCAGTAAGCAGTCTAGTCCCATACAAGCTTGTTTTTTTTTTACCTCCTGTTAGTAAGACCCTTCCTTCAGAGCTCTGTATTTGCTGGGTCAGGTTGTGAAAGTCTTACCATCGGTTTCTAAAATTTTTACTTACTCAAAATAGGGCAGCCAGACTTGCACGTGACTGTTCCTTAAGAACGGCTCAGAAATTTTAATCAGAAGAATTTTCCCCTGTCATGGTTGGAAAGGAGGCCTCCCTGAATTATTCATAACATGTTAGTTATACTCAAGACTCAAGATCAGACTGAACATAAAAAAACATGTGCCACCCAACCACCATAGAGGAATGGCCAGTAGAGGGTAGGCGATGCTTTGCCACAGATCCAGTTTTGTGAATAAAAATGTTATTCTCTGTATAGCTCTAACACTGGAATATCATCAACAAATCATTTGGAAAATTCCCTTTCAAAAGAGAAAGAAGAATATACTATGTTGGTTACTATCCTGTCAGTTGTATGAGTCACAGTGAGTTGTGGTGGGTTGTTTTTGACATTTTGTTTCATTTTTATTGCTATTATTATCATCATTATATTGAATTTAAATCCCTTTCTTTGAACCTTTGGTATTGTGTGTTGTTTTCATAGACGGCAGGAAACTAGCTTGTCACTAAGGCATGAGGTAATGTGGATCCTCAAAATAAACAAACTTCAAACCAAGCCAATCTCTTGAATAGGCATAATGAGCTAAAACATTATATATATATATATATAATAAAAATATGCTCATCATTAAACCTAATTATTAGAATGTCCTTCACAATGCATTATGGGATATAATACTATGCATGCAGCTGCTCCTGTCTTTGCTTTTTCATGGCCGATGTATTTTACATGCATCATTGATGAATAGGTTGTAAGATAGGTTGATTATCTCTAAGCTGTTCTACAGAAATTGCCATCGTACGTAAATTTATAAAAGTGTATCCAGCTATGAAGATTCTGCATGTCACTAAAGAATGGGGGAAATGTGCATTTAGCTAACTAGCACACTAAGAAATTACAACAATAGACTCACTCATTCCATTTTCAAAATTAGGATCAGAAGGGATTTAAGGGTAGGCAGTGAAGTGGTTATGTTTTTTGATGGAAATTCTTCGCTTCCTTTTTGAATTTTTATTGCCTATTCTATTTATATGTGTTTTGCTTTGTGCCGTTCACTTTGATGTTGCTTGGCTCAGGGTCCCTAAAAGAGAACCAACCCTCTAGCGACTAAAATATAAAACAGAAATTCGATGTGTGCGGATGCAATTTTCATCTTTTGAATGAGCTTTGGTCTGAAATTTCAATCATTCAGCACTCTGATCATTTTATTTTCCCACATGACCTGTTCCCAAGAGGTTTTGGAGGATGAAAAAAAGGCTCAAATATGATAACAACATCTCTTTTCCAATGAAAAACATATGCTGCCACCTACTGGACAACCATATCCAGCCTGCTTAGCTGGAAACTTAAGTGTGCATTTTCTGATATCCTACCTGGGTAAATGCTCAGCTCTGTAGATCCTCAAGAGAAGTTGATGCTTCCAGCAGAAGTGTAGTAGCCGGTGCAATCTGATGAATATCTCTGGGATAGCTTGACAGCATTCAGATCAAACTCTCCAAAATGATAAGTGCCAAAGTTCTGCAATGATAAAGAGAAAACAGAGCCTTGAAATAATATGATGTTAGACTAGCACCCAAATGTTACAGTTTAATGAGGTTGCTCATTTTATCTCACGGTGTTAGACTGGACACTTCTCTTCATAACAAAGTAGTTAAATCCATTGTGTGTTTTGGAAAAGCACTGTGTTTTAAGAGTAGCCTCTACTTGTTATTCTCAGCACACAAACAGTGTGCGACTATGAAAAAAACAAAATTACAAGACCCATGAGCAATCGGACACCAACATGGTGTTACCATGGTTACAGACAACTGAACATTTGGTTGGTCTTCTTGTGTCAGTGGAAATAGTCAAGGATAATTTTGTCATTTCAACCATACTCAGCACCACAGAGGAAAGAGGAGGTGAATTTCAGTGCCTCCTCTACAGAATAATGTTGGTGCCACATTCACTAAGCAATCTTACTTTGAAGATTTCCTGGCATATTCTGAGCCATATCAAACCTCTCTTCCTTGCGCTGTATTCAGATGGGAACCTTCCTCTTCCCGGCTTCAGTTTTTGGTGGATGTCCACAAGAGGGTGAGACTGACTCACAATGACATGGTCGATCGATATACCATTAAAAACTGTATTCTACATGTTGCTGCCTTTACAGGTTAAATTCAAAGCAGGTCCAGTATTTTTGTCAAAAATGTCTGCACAGTTACAGAAAAAATGTTTCATCTGGGCTGTAGCCAAAAAATAATACAAATTCTCAAGCAACATTTTTGACTAGTATATACAGCAGTGTGAAGAAGCAGATATCTAGTAGTGGCCTTAAGGGGGCCGACCGGGGTTGTTTTCTTCTGACCTTTAATATGTTTCTGGCATCAAAAGCCTCTCTTTCTTTCATGGTTTGTCTTCCTGGACCGCCCATGTCTTCAGCTGGAAAAGAGCGGAAAACACCACAGAATAAAAGACATGCTGAACAGTTTAACACAGCACAAAATAAATGACACACTATCCCTATTGGAGCTGAGAATGCTCAGCCAGCATTCATCTCCTGATAAAATAAACATGTTTACTTGCCACTATTTAGGGAGCTATGGACAAAGTGAGAGTCAGGGTCATTTAATTTGTGAAATTAAGACCACAATTTATTTTCATGGAGTCAACAGAAAAAACAAAACAACCACTGAATTTTAACAGCCCTTGTTCACAGACTGGTAAACATGGTCAGCACTGAACGCGCCCCTCCCTTGTGCTGTGTTGTTGGGCAGCCCAGTATAAACTCATGTTTGAGAACTGGGGCTGGACTTGATCCATGGCCAAAATGAATGAAGCCATTGTCGGAGTACTTGGAAAACACACTGTGCAGTGCACGTAAACAGAATTGTGGCCAAACAGGGAGTTAGCTGCCTGATGCCTCCCTTCTAGAATTTGTTGATGCAATTGTTCAGAATTCAGCTGCAGTTCCATTCCAAGCTAACAGATAATAAGGGGACAGTGGCAATTACTTTCAGTGCAGGAACGTTTCTTAGAGTGATGGCAATGTGACCAGAGTAAATTATCATCGTGTTTTTACCAAAACCACAGACAGACATACTACATGCTTTAATGTTGGTTAGCCAGTTCTACAAATGTAATGTCTTTACCTGTGGTATCCTTCCTGAACAGAGTGTTCATCACAGTGCCATGCAGCTTTACTTTGTCCCACTCTCTGAACATCAACCCTGCCGAGACAGTGTGCTCTACCAGCCGATCTGCAATCACTTGCAGTCTAAAGCACAGTAACATTTTGATTTAAACGTGCAGTCAGTGATAAGAAACAAATTAAAAATAAATTAAAAACAGACATTCAATGAATAAGATGAAACTGTACTAATCCTAAGAAAAGTGAGATATCAACTTTTTCCATTGTTCACAACAGGAGCTGTTATTGTTACACTTACTTATCAGACCCGTCTTTCACATTGACCTTGACATACAAGACGTCCACCATGGCAGGATCATCATTCATGTACTCTATACCCGTCACCTCCAAGGGTAGAGGTTTTCCTTCTGTGATGTCCCTGATGGCAGGCAGTGCAAAGAAGATGTCAATGACAGCCATGCCAGACTTCAGCCAAACTAATAAAGCAAAATCACTTAGTTTGGCAGCTACCTGATGAAGTTTTGACACTCCTTCAGGCATTCACACGCTTTGGCCACTTCCATGTCATTTAATAGAGCCAGGGTGCCAAGTGTCAGGTGAAGCTTAGCGGGGTTTTGAAAGATGCTGTCCTCTACTCCATGATCCTATGCACATGATAAGACCAATTCTTGAATGCAGAGTTAAAATCAGTTTTGGATATACTGTATCAATCTCAGACAATACATGGCAGTTACAGCCCTCATTTTTACCATTCATAATTCCCTGTCCTTATACCTGTGAACACTGCTCCAAGACCTCGTCTTTAAATCTCAGGAATCCTTCTTGAATTTGGGGATCGTTCAGAGCAAACGACAGAAAGTGAGAGAAAGGTTGCTTCTTCCGGAAGCTCTCAACTAGGACCTCAACACGCGTAACTGCAGAGGAGACTGCAGCCCTTTGGGAACCTGAGATAACTGTCAAAGGAATTAAGTTGAGTGAAAATTCTTGGTTTTATACTATTTGAAGAGCCCACAGACCAAAATTGTGTGTGAGTGAGTGAGTGAGTGAGTGAGTGAGTGAGTGATCTCTGATTACAGATCCTTTAACGTGATTTCTAGATTTGTTCTAAATCCTTACCAATCTGTCCCTCCACTCCTTGTTTTGGAATACTGATCGATGTCTTTGTGTCTGACTCAAGACGTTTGCGTGTCTCTCCTTTCTTCCCAATGATGTATCTGTAAAATATATTTTTTTTAAAAGACACCACATCTTGCTGTTCAGAAACCCCCCTCAGTTGCATATCAACTTATGCAATATAAGACATGCATCTCATTTAATCAATAACTCACTTGTAAAGAACACTTGGGACATCAATGGCACAGCGGAATCCTTTATCAGTTTGTTCAATGTTCTGGCTATCACAGGCTTCATCTGCTGCAAGCTCTTCCGTTTCTAAACATGGCAAACATATTAACAATATTAATGTTATCTTTAACTAACTCTTTCTTCTCTAACCTATATATTTAGTGTGTACGTTGGGTTGGGGACTGCCTACTACGGTGTGGCAGTAATTGTGGGTCCATGTAGATAACTAGGTAACTATCATACTGACAAGGTTGCAAGTTACCTGGTGGCCCCACGTAAGAGAAATCTTCTTCTTCTTCATAATGCTCTTCCTTTACGGCATTTCGTCGATATATCCTTCCATTTATATTTACAAGCGCTGGACGTAACACGTCCATAATGTAAAATCAACTAAATAAATAAATAGCTAGCTAGTTAAGTGATAAAGATGTGAGTTTGATTCTTAATTCTTAGTTGCTCATGCAGTCGACTTTCACATTTCCATTCACTAAAAAATCCCGCTTTGCGGCACACTCCTGCATCTAGCCGTAACGGCTTGTAGATCTGCAAAAGACATGGAACGACCAGCAATTGAATACAGATTACGTCAAACAACCGCGATCAGTGTAATATCTGTGGTAACAAACATTTAAACGTAAAGCGTTGTTATTGTCGTAAATAGACAGTACGATATCTAAAATAAACAGTAGAAACGGTGTGGGAAAAAGTCATTACAGAATTACTTTGGCATCGACGGTAGGTTATGTTGTATGTATGTGATTAACGCCATATTGTGTATAGTATCATTAAGGTTAGAAGGTTATTGCTAAGATTGGTGTCAGCTAGGTAGCTAGCTTTCTTGCTAGCCACCCAGTCGTGGTTGTTGTTAGCTTGCTAGCGTGATTTGACGTTAACGTTAGCTTTTAGCTGGCTAAGTTAACGTTAGTTATCTAACGTTAGTTTAGTACTGTGAGTACGTTACAGTAATGACTATACAACTTTCAATAACTTTAATCGCCCACACTTAACATATACTTAACAATATGTGACAACTGTTATGTTTTGTTATGTGTTATGTTGTGTTTTTGTGTGTTTACTATAGCTAACGCAATGGCAGCGTCTTCCTCTTCTTCCTCTGCGGGGGGTGTGAGTGGCAGCTCGGTGACTGGATCTGGATTCAGTGCTTCAGAGCTCATCCCCCCCAGGAAAGTCCTGTATACATATCCAAAAGGCGCAGGTGAAATGATGGAAGGTAAGATAAGTAATATTATACAGATAAGGCTCTCTCTCTCTCTCTCTCTCTCTCTCTCTCTCTCTCTCTCTCTCTCTCTGACTGGAGTCAGCAAATAAGAACATTTCCACTGAAAAGCTCTGAATCAAAAATCGTAAACTGTTGCTGCTAAATGGCTCTATTGGATTGTAACAAAGCAGCATCACAAGGCTTGTGAGCCCCTTGCCTTAACTGAGCTCCCAATCCTCCACCCCAAAACATCCACCTATTGCCCAAATTTAACATAAGTAAACACTTTCCTCTTGGTATCTTAACATTTTTCCTCGACTCAGTGCCAATTCTGTGCTTGAGCCAGGTATTGGTCCACCTTCTTGGTCCATTCAACTCTCCATTACCACTCTACAGGAGGATTTGTTCATGGGAGCAGAAGGCCCATCTGGCTCTATGCCCCTGCTTTGTTGCTTGTCTAGCTCAAAATGCACTAATTAATGTGCTTAGTTTGGATTGGGCACAAAAGCAAGAGTGTTGCAAGGTCAAAGACAAAGCATACTGCTAAATAGGACAGCAGTGAGGCTGAAGGTGTCGAGCTGTTCCTCTTTGTTTTGCTGTTTTTGTGTTGTGCCTATTTACACTATTTCACTATTACATAATGTTTAACCTGAAGCTCTGCTTCCGTGTAGCATTTGTATGTTATAAGTGTAGTTAATGTAGTGTCTTTGGTCATGTTTTTGTGAAATCTTCGCCAGCATTTAACATTTCAAGAGTAACACAACTGTGTTTGTCTTTCAGATGGCTCTGACAGATTTTTATGTGAGTCTGTATTTAGCTACCAAGTTGCATCGACATTGAAACAGGTGAAACATGGTAAGTACAAAACTTTATATGCAAAATCCCTTTGTTTTATCGGTTTCATGAAAAATGGTTCCCTAACTAGCTAAATGTTTTGTATTCTTCCAGATCAACAGGTATCTCGAATGGAGAAACTTGCAAGTTTGGTTGAGGAACTGGAGGCAGATGAGTGGCGGTATAAACCAATTGAACAGTTATTGGGATTTACACCATCATAAATGAAGAGTGTATCACTGCCTTTGATTAATATGTCAACCAAATAGACTGCCTAGCAAGGAGGACAAAGGAATGAGAGAGTTTAATTCAATTAAAAAATTCTATTCTGCTTTATTCTTTTATTCCATCTCCACAAGTGTGAAATAATATCTGCAGATACTGAATGTGAGATGTACTATTTTATCACCTATTTGTTTTATGAGCATGATTTGCTTTTTTTAATATCTTTGACCATGTTCTAAAGTACTGAAATAAAACCTTGTAATCGTCAACAACATCTACATATTAGATAGTATCTATTCGTTTTTTGTCTATTAAAAGTTTTGTGATAGGCTGTCAGATTTCCGTCAATAGAACTAAGTTAATAAATGTGCTTTTACAGACAGTATTGTATTGTGCAGTCTCCTTTTTAGCCTCAGTTCAAGGGCTAAGAGTATCTTGTGTGACTTAATACACCCCTTGCAGTGAGGCATCGTTTTTCCACACGGCTGCACTGTCACTCATAAATCCAAAAACCTGCTGCCCGCTCCATCTCTCCTCCCCCTTCAGAAGGTCCTTATTACTGCTTGCTTGAACAGCACCCAGGGCACAACAAAGAGAGCTTGCAAATAAAATCATACTTGCATATTCCTTGGTCAGTTGCTGTTGATATGCTTGCTGTTGCAAGCTGATCTCATTTCCCTGGGATCGATCGATCTATCTATCTATCTATAATACTTTGGATTGGTCTTTGCTATTTTGGCAGTGAAGAAAAGTACTGTACTTGTCTTGGTCAGTGAATTAATGTTTTTTTTTTACATACAAAGCAGGGTGGGTACGTGTACGGAACATACTGTGCTGGGCTTGATTGTTTGTATTTCACACAAGAACATGCTTGACGTTGCAGGGCACACCTCTTGCTGGACCCTAGATTTCCCTGTCCATAAATTCTTTTCACACCACACTTTTCGCTTAACAAGTGATTTCCAAAAAATATTTAAGTGTAAATGTAGTGTTTTCTATTCCAGATGAGCTACTGAAACTTCTTAGTTTAGCCTACATTGTTATTATTGATATTTAAAAGTGAACTAGATGTTTTTTTCCTTGTCAATAGTGTATGGTGATATTGACTCAGAAAATCATAACATCCCACCTAGAACATTCTGTGCCTACACGTGTTTGTTTCTTTCAGTTCCTCCTTGCCATAAAGTACAGTCCATTCCACGCCCACTCACGTGTAGTTACACAGCATATATCTGGCTTCTTTCCAAAACTTTTGAGTAGACTTGCAGGATATCACAGACTGTCCTGTCAAACAAAAACATGCTTCATTCTCCGTTGTTTACGAGCAATTCAGTTGTGTTTCTGTCAGATAGACTAGATGACACACCATAACATCTTGAATTCACTATCTGGATCTTTTAATCTCATTCACATTCAGTGTTTTAACGCCTCAAAGCAGTCTGATAGCATCGTAGCACCATGTTCAATGGCCTTATTTGCTAATAATAAATGCAATAGAAATGAATATTAACTAAATAATAGTGTCTCAAGTGAGTCTTTAAAATGAATGATGTACTCCTTGTGTCACTAAGTTGCATATGATTGTAAGTGTTGTGCATTTTGAGGGCACATATACAGGAATCACATAAGAATACATAATTATAAAACATGTTTTTACCATATTACGTACTCAATGTTGCTCAATGTACAACTGATAGTCTGGTGTTTGCACTGCTGTGGCACACTGACTGAATGCTCAAAAATCTGATGTAATGGTAGAGAAAAACAGATGACGTAATGTGCACTGCAACACTGAACCACCTGAGCCTTGCATACATGGATCTTTACAATGCCGAGGATGCTCATAGAGCCACCTATTTTGGGGGGATATTAAACAAAAATACAATAGGAACCTGGCAAGTCCAGGCAAGTTCTTGTAGATTTCCATAACACTGGGGTTTATTATTCAACCCTTGCCCCCCTTTTCTCTTTTCGGTCTTTCTTCTCCTCTGCTGGCATGTTACCAGGCAAGATACAGCGCAGATGGCGTGCCTCTCATTTTGATTGGCTGGCCGAAGAGAAGTAGGCGTGGTCTAACAGAATCCCATATAAAAACATTGTTGGAGGAGACGATGCAGAGCTAGGCAGCCGATGGGGGAAGCAACGCGTAGGGAAAACAACTTGAGAAAATAGCCTTTTCCTCGACAGTAACCGTCTAATTAAACATCTTCAATCTTGACGACGGATTAACGCCTTTAGAAAAAACTGTAAGTACTTTTTATTTTTACAATTACCAACTTCGTAAACTGAACAATAGAATAATTAAACAGCTGCAACCTTTTCTTAACAAAAAGGTTCTTGCTGTGAAGTTGTCCTGTTCATATACCACTCAGCGAGCTATATATATCTCAAATGCCTCTTACTGTTATTTATATCAAGCTTTTTTCCTGCCTACTGTGTTGTTTTTATGCCATGAGCTTGAGTTGGAGTCCTTATCTTTTGTTGTCTCTCGCAAAACAGAACTGACCACAATAGCATCCGATAAGGACTTGAAGAGGACAACCATGCCTGCTCATTCTGCACCCAGTGATGTTGGCAGTTCACCCCCTTCTCCAGTGGACAGCAGTCCCAGGAGGCTGTCCTGGGGGAAACTGGTGCAGAGATTGACTGACTTCAGTGCAGGAGTCAACAGCAGCAGCATTGAGTCCAGGTCAAACAATGGCAGCAGGAGTGATCTCTCTGACTCAGGTAAACAGCCCAGTTTTGACCATACAACTCAAATCCCTTGGTTAGAAGTGAAATTGGATTTTGCGTTTAATGCATGATCTCCAATACCAATGTCGTTTTTTTTTTCTCAGGGTCAGACGTTTCCGGTGATCTCTCTCCATTTAATGAGGACCTGTTCTACGATCCAATGGAGGAGACTATACTGAAAGAAGTAGTGGAGCTTATTGCCCGAAGCCTGAGGGAAGCCAAAGACTCAGACTGCGCCTTGAGATGTACCAAACTTCTCATCCCCGAGAAACTTCTGGAGCACATCGGGCAAGAGCTCCTTCACCTGGCAGCTAGTGAGCCCTGCGGTCTAAGGGGGGCCCTCATTGACCTTTGTGTGGAGCAAGGGGTTGTCTACGAGAGCGTGGAACAGATCTCGGTGGACCCCTACCTTGTCCCGACCTTTCAGCTGACACTGGTGTTAAGGCTGGAGTCTGGCGGGCTATGGCCTAAGCTCCAGGGACTTTTTAGCACCAAGTCCCCTTCCACTCCAGTAGTGAGACAAGCCATTAAACTTAGCACTGGCTTCCGAGTGATCAAGAAGAAGCTGTACAGTTCTGAAGAATTACTCATTGAGGAGTGCTGAACAAGACACTTGCATCAAGGGACTGGTCTTAAGAGTATTTTATTGTAAACCTTTTAAAGTGCCCAGTTACGCTCACATATGGGCCTTATTGTAATTCATGTGAATGTTGCCTTCTTAATTGTAAGGATGGATTTTGTAATGGTGTAGCCTACTGTTCCTACTGTAAGGGAACCACAATTAATGGTACTTTTGAGTGAACAGTGTCAAACACCTTGTGCTTCTCACTGACTAAGTTTGCTAATTACAGACCACTATATCTGATCAGTAGGCATTTTGCAAGTATTAAAGTGCGTACCTCAGTTTCTGTTGAAACCATACAATGGCAGCTAGCTATCATTTCCACATGGCATTTGAACTACACACCAAGGGGACCTTTAGGGGCCTTAGTGAAAGCTTGAATTTAAGAAAAGAAAAAAAAAAAGGCCTACCACTGCTTGCTTTGTATATACGCAAGCTACTGCTCAGCAGAAGACAAATGTAACTTGATTGTTTTTTCGATGTAGACCTGTCCATGTCCTGCATTCAACTGTATTTATTTGATATTCAAATATCCATAACGTTGCACTGTTTTTGTACTTTCATGATTGCAGAATAAATTATTTTTTAACAACAGTTTTCTTTTTGTCCTCATTTCCTAAAACTTGTTATCGTCAAATGACCCAACATCATCTTTACAATTACTTGTGTGCCAAGTCCAGGGTTCCTATGCAAACCTGCAAAAGTAAAAATATATAATTTCCAGGTCTTGAGAAGTTTAGAAATTGTATGAAGAAATCTGGAGAAGGACAGAGACTCGTTCAGTCCTGATAAACATGGCTACACATAATATGGAGTAGTAGACCCACTGTCTTTGACACAGTATGATACTTGATGTAGTGAAGAATAACCTTTAGCTATATAGTGACAGACTAGTTGACATGCACATTACCCACCCACCAGCAGCATACACCACCTTGAACAATGATCACAATTTCCAAGGCTGGTCTGGAGAACATATTTAACCCAGCTAATCTAAAACCTCAAAGACATTCACCATCTGCTCGAAGTAGCTGAGCAAAATCATCCTGAAGTACTTTGATGCTGCCATCGAACAAGCCGATATACGTGTCAGTCAAACTGCGAACGTGCACAAAGCCATGTTTCCCGTGATAGCTTCCAGTCACAGTCAGCTGCCCAGCCAACTTTACATGAGTATGTGCTGACTGGGCCTTTATCTCCACCCCATTCTCTACTTCACATACTCCGAATGACTCAGATCCAGCATGTTAATCCATCCATTTTATTTTTTCATTTGGGAGTAAAAACGAGGTGGAAAACATGAGCAAGACTAACTTTTTTTCCCTATAGTCTGAGAACCCATTTTGAAAAATAAATAATACAAAGAATTCAACAATAAATAGCATACTAGAAACTTATAGTGTGACAAAGAAAATGCTTTTTTCAAACCATGAAAAGGTGTTTATCAGACATTACTCTAAAACCAGAACCTGTCAGACCCCACTTTGTGGGTAGGTATGATTCTTATTTGTATGGCCTTTATTGTAGAGAGCCATCAAGCTATATGACCAACCCTTAGTACAGTTAATGGAAGCATAGTGTATAGGGCAATTTCCTGATTGTTTTCACACACTACAGCAAAGAAGACAAACATCGTGTTTTAAAGTGTCTGACAAACCCTGGACTTGGGAGCATATTCATTAGAGGTTTCATGTTATTCCTGCATAGTTTAAAAAATTCAGAATGTGCATGTGAAGTCAAATCACAAAATATCACCTTCACCGATCTGACTGCATAAAACTGAAGAGGAAGCATTCACTGTGGTATCTAATCAACTGCTACATGAAGGACATCCGTAGGACAATATCATACCTCACTATTTTCAGGTTTCATACTGCATTCTTGCTAAAACCATGTGAAGTTGAGCGCTGTCACCTTCATGGCACATCAAAATTGGGGCTTGGAGGTCATCCAAACCCGTGTCACATCAGGAGGACAAGTTATTTTTTGTGTTTTTCCAACTCTAAACATTAAATCCATATTCCAATATTTCAAAGAGATGGTTTTAACCAATTCTCGTGGCCATCTTGAGTATGTCATATTCTCAAGGTGAGTGAGGCTGGACTGTTTGTAGTTTTGCATGTTGTGTCATCTTCAGTCTCCTGATTGTTAAAGCTTATCTATTTACAGCCAATAAATTATCTTCGTGGTGATTCTGGAAACCTTGAGACAAGGCAAAAAGCATGTGTTAAAGCTGTGAATTGTAGCCACGCATGCAGGAAGTCATTGTTGAATATGTTCAGAAACCAAACAAGAGAAATACTTATTAATTTTGAGAGCTTACACACATAAGTATGAAAGTAGCGTCAACCGTGTAGCGAAGCTGTGATTTCGGATAGCTTGGCACAACTTGGTGTGCGAGCCTTCTGTGCTCTCTGGTACAGATCGCTGTCTCCAAAATAGCGAGCTCTGTAAAGCATGCCTTCTTCTGCAAGAAACAACAGAAACACAACAATAAATCACAATAAAAGCTAAAAGCAGAGAGGGAAAAAATGTTTTTTTTCTTAAAACACCATAGTAATTTGTTGCAGTTAAAGAAGCCTGTTGGTTCCTAGATTATCACTTTCTCATACTTCTCTATCAGCTTCATATAACAGAACTTATAGGACATAATAGGTAACAGCCAGTTAAGGGAGGATTAGCAAAACATTCACCACAATATAATAATAATAATGTGATTCTTCATTGATCTCTGTAGGGAAATTCTCTTTTTGCTGGTCTCCCTTCCAGGGTGTCTGCAAGTTTCATCATTTCAATGATTTTCAATGATTTTCTTTAATGAATTTTAGAATAAAATATAACACCAATTTCACAATTGAAAATTGAAAACATGTAAATGAATACAACTGTAGACCTATCAGAATATTGTCTGCATGACTGGACTAATTTCTCAGTGGGAGAACAGCGCACCAAGAAACCACAACATTTTTAAAACTTAAAATGCTGCATTTAACTGTATTCAAGACCATTTAAGGCTTAAAGATATTGTGTTGTATATAAAACATAACACCTTGAAATCTGAATAGAATTGGATAACCAACAGCACATCGTCAAAACTCATGGTCTAATAAAAGTAAAATTTGTTTTCCAGGCAAACATACTTTGCTGCTTCTCCTTCCAGCAGTTGTTGCGAAGGTTGGAGATGTAATCATCCTCCACTGTCTTCTCTAAATTCTTCAGATTAATGCCAGTGTACTCCTTGAAGAACTGGTCCCCCACATAGTATGGCACCTTCAGGTTCTCAGTCAGCCTCTTGTGTGTGTGACCTGCTGACCTGTGCAGAAGAGAGGACTGAACTTCACATGACTGAACCCAAGACAGGGAAAACAGATCTGGCACTGTCCGTTTCCCTCAATGTGAATCATGACTGATAATGACACAAAGACAGGCTAGTAACTCCTGACGTGTATCCCAGACATAAAGATAGGCATGGAGAGAGAGAGCAGGCATGTGGAGCTTGGGGATCCTGGCACACCGAGAAAACCGAGATCTTTGATTATTTCAAAGTAATTGATGCTGCATCAAGATAGCATGTCAATAAAAGGGAACAATAAGTCTGCAAATGCTAAGAAAATACAATTCTGACAAAGCTGAGGTAAATCTAGAAATCAAATGATATGATCCAATAGAATTTCAAGGCCAGCAACCATTCTTTGCTTTCCAACTACTAATCATAGAATAAAAAGCATGAAAACATAACAATTAGCCAATTGTGAAATACATGTCCATTGGATTACCTTTGACAATTACGTAATGTGAAGATAATCTTTTGTCGCAGTCCAATTTAAAAAATGCAAAACAAAGGATATCCATGTTATTAGCACTCTTAAATATCCTTCTTAGGCGTGTGTTCAAAATAGGGATCACACTCACGGCCTGAAGCTGAGGCTGTAGGGGGGGTTGTTAACCATCATCTGACTGAGAGCTGACACAATGACCAGGATAAGGATGGGCATGACCTGGATGAAGAGGGCAAGGCCTCCCTGCAAAACGACACATTTAATGACACAACAGATGATTTGGATATAATCACATACTTATTTGTGATATTTATCCATTGTTGAATTCTGTTTCAAAAACATTCAAAAGGAATTGGGAATATTGCTGAACATACTGTACCTATGAGTCAACTAATAAAATTTAAGAAAAGATGACTCAATGTCTCCCCCTGCTGTTTAACAAAGTACATCATTTGTAAATGTGCGGTCTGCAGTAACCCAATGATAAAAATCTATTATCAAGCTTACATCTCGCTGTCGTTCTCGTCTCTCTGGTCTCTGGTAGCGCATTCTCCCATTGGTGTACACATGAGCGTTACCTAGATTAAACCACATGCAGCAACCAACAGATGGATCATGAGCAGTAGTACTCAATGAGTGAAGCAATGGGTATTACATCACCGCTTTTCACATCAAGCAGGATGTGAAAACAAGACAAAAAACTAACTTGATGGGTAGCCTCCACCGAAGAACATATTAAAGAGGTCTTCAGGTGAGATATCTGCCTCGAAATTCCCATTTTCTGGGCCTTGTCTTGACGGGTGTCTCCTCTCTTCTCCACATTGATCATACTGTCTCTTTTTGTCAGGGTTACTCAGAACAGCGTATGCATTCCCAATAGCTGTTGGAAACAACAAAGTTGATAAACGTTACATCTTCAGACAAATATGAAAACGCAGCCTCAAAATAGGCTGACTACTTTCTGTATGATACCAACACTAATCAACGTAGGTTAGATTACCTTTAAATGCCTCTGTTGCACCTGGAGCATGATTCTTGTCGGGATGGAATTTCAAAGCAAGTTTTCTATATGACCTTTTAAGTTCATCTTCAGAAGCGTCTTTCTGGACCCCGAGAATTTCATAGAAGTCTTTACATTGTTTAATCCTGTGTGGGGAATGAATGATTCTTCATGTCAAGTGCAATATAAAGACTGAAAAATGTGCCTAATGACAGATCCACTAGGCCACCTTAACAATAAATAACGCTCTACCAGATCTACGTAATATCAAACTTGAGTACCTCTTCACTGCGCCTAACTGATCCGAGGTGTATGGTTTGGCAGTGTCTGATGGTTTTTCTTCAGGTCTTGTGTCCTCTCTGGGGGCCTGCCGCTGTCGAGTCCCCGTGTCCCCTCTGAACTCTGAGTGGGTTCCTTGTCTGGGTGTAAATCCATTCTTAGCTATTAACTCCAGCAGTGCTAGAAGGCATATAATATCAGTGGTGTGAGCATTACTAAATATTCAGGCTCTTATTCAATATGAATTGCCATTTCATAGAGAGAAGGTGTAAGTGGTGGTTATAGAGTGGTGTGACTGGAAGCTGTTTTTAGTGGGTTTTGACTTACTATGCTTAAAAGACAAGCCAGTCGGTAACAAGTCACTTTGACACATTTGAACTGCAGCTGTCCCTTGTCATGTTGAGCAGGGCAACTCAATATTCCATAAACAAAACGAGAGCAATATTACTTTCCTTGAAAAAAAAAAAAACACCCCAACATGACCTGACCACCCAGACGCATAAAGTAACTGAACTAGCTAGTTTGCTATCAAGGCCCCGGCTAAATGCATTGCAGTGCTCATCCGGAATGCAGGTGATGCTGCAGATGATGCTGCACGCCTTCACAGCTACAGCGACCTGCTCAGGCGTCTTACCCTTTGCTTTATCTGTCGGGAAGAGTCTCTGTGCCTTCTCTAGAAATCTCTGGGCCTTCTCGGGTTGATCGGTTGTTAACGCCGCAGTTGCAATGTCAATGCAGCGCTCCGCTTCATCCCTGTTTACTTCCATTGCGGCTACTGGACCAGAAGTAAATAAAGACGCGTGGTGATGACGTCACATATATGCTGCAAGCGAAACGAATCGCTGAAGTAATGTGTCAATGCATGTATCAGTCAGAGGCTGCTATTCACTGTAGGCCCACCGTCTAAATAAATAGTAGCATGGGCCTGCTTGCTGTGATAACTAAGTAGGCGTATGGGCTCACTGTGCTGCATCATTTCTCCACTAGATGGAGACACGTGCTGTGCTTTTAAATGTAGGATGTGCTGGTGGTGATGACACATCTGTCCTACAAGGCATTATCTGGACCTAGGAACTACATGCAGATACTAGCCCGATTACCCGTTTTGGCAGTCACAGAACTACCTCCTCACTTCATCACCACCTTACTCTTTCATTTCTGCCCTTCCTCTCAGAATTGATAATAGCTTTTTGTATTCTAAGCCAATAGAAGTGAAATATATCACATCGGTGCACTGCCAAAAAAAAACTTTATAGTGAGTCTACAGTACTCTTAGGTATATTTTGTTTTTATCCTATTACTTTAATATTAATATTATATTCCCGTGGGAATTAATAGCCGTATGTGTCTGTGGTGCTCAATAGCGAGATCGTAATGACCTTACCGTACTTTATACTATTCAATATTCATATTATATTCCTGTAGGGACTTTAGGATTGTTTTTAGGCATTGGCGATTTTAGAAGGGAGTGGAGTCCTATAGGAACTTTATGGTTTTAGGGATTTTTCTAATATTTTGTGAGATTTGTAGCTCATCCTTCTGTATATATATATATATATATTTATTTATTGTAGGATTACTATAATTCTTTTTTTAAGAGTGTGGTGGTACAGTGCGTGTCTGTCAACTGGGTAGTAGTGGATTTAGTTTTATTCATTTTGAGGCTTAAGTTACACATTGTCGTGTACTCATGTCATTATGGATTCAATTTAATCCACGGTGAATCTTATACGTATGATTAATTCAATACATGTCCGGACAGCAACTGCTCACTAGGGGAGGTAAATATACATCTGGCAGGCAATGAATAAAAGGCGAACAGCAGATAGACAGACAGCCAATCAGAGCCCGAGCCTGGGGCGGCATCGAAGCTCTGATTGGCCAATCGCTGCCAAGGAACATCGAGCTGCATCTTTCACAGATGCTTTAGCGAACTGCATATCGCCAGCTGCTACTCTCTGAATTAATTTGCTGTAGCTTGAGTGAAGCAAGCCAGCGTTATCGCTCTTTCACACTCCGGGCACTGTTTTCGACTCGTCAGTCTCCATCCGGTGAGTTACGTGTTTCCCATTTGATTTTTCTGCAGCTGTAAAATCGGTATTATGCAACACACTGCATGTCGTTTGTCACTTGGAAGTCAGCATCATCGTTAGCATCTTCCTCCTCTCCATGGTCGCAAAGCACCAGCCAGCAGCGGCTAGCTAGCTTACCAGGCCAGCACTGAAATGGTTAACATATGTACGACGTGAATGTATTTTACTGGCATGAACACGAAATGACGTTGGTAACAAATATCTTTCATCTTTGCCAGTGGACACATCACCAAACCACAGCCACTATGACTGAGACGGAGGCGGTGGAGAAGCACAAGTCCAGGAACGAGAGTGTTCCTCCAGAAGCGACGACAGTCACAAGAGACGACTATTTTGATCACACATACAGAGAGAAGGAAGGCCCCAAACCTCCCAGGATATTAGTATGGAGAAATGTCATTTTGATGACTTTATTGCATATAGGTGCTGCGTACGCAGTTTCCCTTATACCTTCAGCATCTCCTTTGACCTTGGTTTGGTGTAAGTACATATTCCATTTTATCAACCTGTTATTTCGTTTCAGATTTCGTGTAGGCGGGCAGCTGCCAGTGAAGCGGCACCGGCAGATAATCGTAGTGGCCCAATGTTAACAAATTGATGTAGTGGAATAAAATAAAATCCAAATTACAGCTGTAGTGTTATGTCGTGCAGATCTACTTGAGGATTCAGCGGCATTGCTGGGCAGTCAGACAACCAGCCCACTTTCTCACCACTGGTTAATGCTAAGAGGTTGCTGCCTGGATCTCTGCTGTCTCCAATTTTCCCACTATCCTATATGTAGGGGATTATGCAGCATGCATGTAACAATATATGCTCAGATTTAAAGTCACATGCATCAGGACATCAGGTTGCCACAAAAACAGTAAGAGTACAGAAAACCTAAGTCCTTTATAGAGAAGCAGGATAATGACAAACTGCACACTACTTTCACTATTGCACATTTTATTTCTTAGAATTTGTTCATTGGGATGTATATTTCTAATATATTAAAAGCTGCAGTTCTGAATACATTTTGATACTTTAGATCCTATCATACTTGATCGTCTTTGGCATTTCACTACAGATGTCACACGGTTTTTCTATTGCAATACATCTGTCGTAATCTGTTATGAGTAACATTCACAAATATGTATTATAATATTATGCCACATAACACCTCTTCCTTATTTCATTTCTCGTATTAGGATGAAACTACTAGCCTAACTTGTTCAGTCAAAGGCAACTGTGATTATATTTCAACTTCTGATGCCATGACAATATCGTGTTGGAAAGCCAATGCGGTATATTGAATTGTATTGAGCACATTGTTACACTCTAGTGATCACATTTCTGAAGATATTAAGGAAACAAGAATATCTTCACACCCAAGTAGTCTTCATTCAAAAGGCAAGAAATATCAACTGGGTGAAAAAAAAAACTCCATTGCAGTATGCTATGGATACTCAACAATAGGTTTGTGGTGTATTGCATTGCAGTTGTTGTATGGAGTGTTTGTCACCCAGTGACTAAACATATTAAGAAAATAAGTGGACCTTCATCAGTAACAAAAGTGTGCAGAAAATGGCTTATGTACACTATTGTACACTATTTTTGCAGCTATTTTGGGTGCAGTGGCCACAAATTCAGTCAGATACACTGTGCAGTATTAGTGCAACAAAATATTTATGACAGGGGTTTTGTAAGTCATCAAACTAATTTGTTAATGCATTTCTCTGTTCCCTACAGCTCTGATTTGCTTTTTTATAAGTGCTTTAGGAGTGACTGCAGGAGCTCATCGCCTGTGGAGTCACAGGTCCTACAAGGCCTCATTACCCCTAAGAATCTTTCTTGCCGTTGCTAACTCCATGGCCTTTCAGGTATCTCCAAATTCGCTCTCGCTCTCACTCTCACTCTCGCTCTCTGAGTCATATGATAATGTCAATAAGTACCATGTTGAGCTTACAATGTATGCAATCTTTGTCTTTACTTAAACCCACAGAATGATATCTTTGAATGGGCTCGAGACCATAGGGTTCACCACAAATATTCAGAGACAGATGCTGACCCTCACAATGCAGTTCGGGGCTTCTTCTTTGCCCACATTGGCTGGCTCCTGGTGCGCAAGCACCCTGATGTCATTGACAAAGGACGCAAGCTGGAGCTCAGTGACCTGAAGGCCGATAAGGTTGTAATGTTTCAAAGGAAGTAAGTAGTTTGAGTCAATGAGTGATTTTATACTTAATCTAATAGCTAAATATAGTCCTTTTTAGTTTTCTGATGTTTCAAATTTAGAAATATACAATTATTCAATTACACAATTTTACAACAGGTAGTGCATGGCATTATGTTCCCTCAAATGGCAAATAAAGCAAAGACAAACCTCTCCACTACAGAAGCTTTGGGACTGCAATGCAGGTTATAAGTTGTCAGTGTGGTCTAGCATGGTAACAATTCTAAAACATATGAATCAGCTGAGAGTTATTAATATTAATGCTGGCTTAGTTGTTTCATGTAAAGGATGACAAAGTGAACAATCCTGTTTCAGATAAACAAAGACTGTAATATTGAGTTACGGTAACATTGTGTTTTCCTCTGCAGGTATTACAAGCCGTCTGTGTTGCTCGTGTGCTTCTTCGTCCCCATGATTGTACCTTGGTACCTGTGGGGGGAGTCTCTGTGGGTGGGCTACTTCGTCCCAGCTCTGTTGAGGTACACCATGGTCCTGAACGCCACCTGGCTGGTCAACAGTGCTGCTCACATGTGGGGAAACAGGCCCTATGACCAGAGCATCAACCCCAGGGAGAACAAGTTTGTCACATTCAGTGCCATAGGTATGAAAAACCAGTTACAATGTGCAAACACTCAAGTCTGTGACAATTATTCCTTATTCAGTTACACAGAACCAAAAGAACGCATTACATTTTCACCATCAATTGCTGACTACTCTTTTCTGTGCCTTTTCAGGTGAGGGATTTCACAATTATCACCACACGTTTCCTTATGACTATGCAACAAGTGAGTTTGGCTGCAAGTTGAACCTTACTACCTGTTTCATCGACTTCATGTGCTTCTTGGGCCTGGCAAAGGACTGTAAGAGTGTGTCCCGTGAAGTAGTCCTGGCCAGACTACAGCGCACTGGAGACGGAAGTCACAGAAGTGGCTAAGGTTTTCAAAATGTGGTCAGCTTCAAGACAACCTAAAATAGTGTAATTTTTTGGAGGAGCTCTTTTCTTTTGTGTAGCTGCAACCATGCCCTCATATTCCTTTGACAGCTATACATGTCTAGTGTCCTGAAGATAAACAAATCTGCTTCTTGAGGGTCTTGAGCTCATTTTGCCTGTTTTGTGGTTTGTAGCTGCAACAAAAGAAGTTGTTCAAAATGGATAAAGAAAGTCCATGTTTCGCAAAGCTCCCCACATAGCATTTTCTCCTATAGCTCAGACAGCCCAAATTTGTTGCAATGATACAAATTATTGCATAGGCAATCAAAGTTGTCAAAGACGTTCTAGTGTTGAAGTAACAGTTAACTACATTTTCAGATGTTTTGCCACTTTTGGTGTGCCTAGTTTTCATGCAATGTGGATCATGTAGCCAATCAGGTTTGTATAATTATTACTCAAACTTTACAAGGAATAGAGCGCTTAAATATAAAGTAAGATATTTTTTTTTCATCTGGTAGGGTGTGGTACTGGTCTAGAGATTATTGCCTTTGTTTGACATTATTGCAGTTTACAGCAAGTTTTTACAGTGATTTCAATGAACCTTTTGGGCGTTCTAAGATCTGAAAAAACCTGTGATAAACCTGTGATGAATTACTTTCATGTCCTGTTGCTGGCTTTTTACATGAGATAAAAGAGTAAGGGAACCCAGACCTTAATGCTTTTCCTATTACCTGACTATACTGACAACAAGTATACCAAACGGTACTGTTTCCAATTGAGGATATGCATTTGCACAGACGATATATTTCACTATTTACACTAATGTGTAAATCGATTACCACCTATAGATTTGTAGAACAATCAAAACCTTTAGGATAAAAACATTGACCAGTGAAGACACAAACCTATGATGATGCAATATGAACACACATTTAAGTCTATGCCAGGGGTGGGCAATCGTGCCACGGAGGGCCGAGAGTATGCAGGTTTTCCTTCCAACCAAAAACTACACCCAGTGATTACACCTTCAACCAGAGAGGAGGGACTAATCAGTGAAATCACTTGCTGTAGTCCTTAGTTGGAGAGAAAACCTGCAGACTCTCGGCCCTCCATGGCACATGATTGCCCACCCCTGGTCTATGGAGTTATTGGGTAGTACTTTCTCAGGACAACTTAGGGCAGTGGTTCTCAATCCAGTCCTCAAGGACACCCCCCCCCCCCCGTCCTGGAGGTTTTCACTCTAGCCTTACTCAGGCACACCTGAACCAATTAAAGTATCATGAAAACCTGAAGCCTCTAATTGGTGCAGGTGTGTGAGTAAGGCTGGAGCTGAAACAGGACAGGGGGACACATTATCACAAAATTGAAACTGCCATTCAATATTATCTGACAATATTCTATGTTAGTTTAATTTGTTATTTTTAATGGATATGTCACAGTACCAAGAACGTGCCAATAGTTGACATCTTTACAACCATGCATATGGCCCACTATAGATGGCCCTCTATAGCACACTGTAGCTCAATATTGCTTCTCCACTCAACATATGATGGTGGAAAGTTTTTAAAATGTGGTAGTCAGTCACTTTGCTTTTCTTGAGACCCTCTCCATGTCCCTCTCTTGTCCTGAAACAATTGCAGCAGGTAGATGAGACCACCGGAGCAAACAAAAGGGTTCTTGTTGGTTGGTGTAGCAGCCAATCCTGTAACAGTTCTGGTGTTACAAAACAACATGCCATGCATGGTGTAGGTGTTGTGGTGAGCTATCTTTTGGTGACTCTAATGGCAGAACTGCTGCACTGCATCTATTTTTGTAATGTACTGTGAAGTTGCTTAGTTTTTGGATCATCAGAACTGCTGCCATGTTGTTTTTTTTTATGAGAAATGGTCTGGTTTCCCTTTGATGTCCTACAAAGCTGATTGTCACTGAAATCATTTCAGGTCCATTGCTTTTCATATTCATCCTCCATTCTGGCTGTGCGCTAGAATGTAATCATATTGTTTATTTATTTCCTTTTATGTACTAAAGAAAATGTCTGGAGAGGTTTTTGTTGATTTTCTTTATATATATATATATACACACATTTTCGGCATTCTAAAATTTGGCGGATAGCCTTCTAAAATATACAGAATTGGAGCACCTGTTTATTTTTTCCCAAGAGTCAGGATACTGCCTAATGCCTTATGACGTACATCCATTCCTGATCTCACATCCTGTCACTTAAGACAAATAGGTACAAGTACCACAAAGCAAATCTGACTAAAGTGTAGGTTTACAGTCCTATGCACCAGGTGTAGCATTGTGCTTATTCTTACGTACCACATAAGCATTCAAGGTAGACAAACTCGGTAGAAAATCTCGGTAGAAAATCAAGGTAAATGCAAATGCAGACTATTTAGTAGGTCTATTTTGTATTGATTTCAGAGGATGTAGTTGCAGCGTTTACACCTGGTGCAAATGTTTAATTGAGATTATTGATTGATTGAGATGTAACTTTTGTAAAAAATAAAATACAAATAAATAGGCCCCGATGTGATGCTCCAACTAATTTTAACACAAGGCATCTCAATATGAAACTTCAAACAATGTTGGGAATGTTAAAGCGTCATAGCACTTACCAAACAAAACCTGACAATTATCCCAAGCCATGCAAACACCCCTTGCTGTTCACAGCTCCAAAATTAATTGTTTGTTCTTCATCGTTAGGGGATCAAAAGGTCTTCTGAATATGTAAAATATGAAATATATTCTGAAATAAAGTTCACAGGTATTTTCAATACACTTATAATTGAATTAATAGTTGTTGCTCTACTTTTTCAGCTGATGAGAGATATATATATATGGAGAGACAGAAATAGCGATATCTACAGACAGATAAAGGAAATGCTCAAAATGCAAATCAAAGAACTTTAAGACGGTCAGTAATGTTTCAGTTTGATTATCCAGTTGAAGAGGTCAGAATCAAGAAAAGAGGGGTGGAACATGCTGGGATGTATTACTCATTTAATGTGATTGGTTTGCTTTTCTACTGGCTGTCTCTCAGGTTAAGGCAGGTTACCATAAACTGCCGTCTGACACTGAGTACTCTTCTGTTTAGGGCCAAGTGGCATTCAATTAATTTCATCTATTTTCTCTATGTTCTCCTTCTGACATTTGAAGGCTTGGTGATAGCAGCTGCTTGAGATAAATGTTTGAATATAAAGTACAAGAGGAAATAGGTCCATTTCAGCTCTACACACAGTGTTGGGGGTTTTCACGTGTACTTTTAGAATCGATTTACAATATTCAGTATGTAAAGTTTCAGTTTCAGAAAGTGTAACACATAAGTGGTAGAATCTGGTCTTTTATGGCCAAGTCTGACTGCACCTTTGTTGTTTAGGTATACTGTCCCCCCCTGCACACCACTGTAATATTTTGAGAAGACCTTCATGCCAAATTCAAAAGTCTTCTCAAAATAAAAAAGAACATTTTGGATTTGTTTTGATGAACATGTTTTTCTATGAGGGTGTGGAGGGTGTAAATTTAATCTGACTTGTGATGTTTAATAAAAATCCAATTTGGCTATTTCTCTGAATGTTCTCTTCTCTGGTAAGGTTTTGCAATACAGCAGTTATAATGGAACAAAAACATTTTCCTGCTGACTCCTGTGCCTCTAATTATTTGGCTCAAACATATCACCATTTCTTACTATTGCAGTTATTAGTTCATGGTCCCGGATGAAATATCACACTTAAAAGTATGTTAAATGGTTTAAGCAGGGCAGTGTGGAATTTATGACCAGTGTGATCAGTTCATTAGGTGTCCTGTCAGCACCACAGGTCTTTTTAGGTTGCATGGCCTGAATTTGGTCTAGTTAGTTATTATCTCTCTGTTGTAATTGGGAAGTCTCAGTTTAAGAGTTTTATGGTGATTTTTTTTTTATGGTTGATTCCATAATTTGGTTTGTACGTCTCTCTCGCTCTTTCACACACATGCAAAAGTACTATTACATATCTATTCTATTCATGTCGGTAGGAAGGTACAAAGTCATAGTTTGCACATTTGTGGAAGAATGAAAACTACAAGTCTCATGATAAGTCAGCTAACTGTGTCAGGGTACAGCCTTATTAAAAGCTGAGCCAACATCTCTACTGTCCCGTAAATGGCATGACTCAAGACACTCCTCTGGCATGATGTGTGGTGAAGTTACATCATTATCAAAAAATCACCCCAGACGCGGTCGAGGTTACTCTGGTTCAAACACCCCCCCAAAAAAACATTCACGCCATGCTGCACACAGCGTCTGATTCAACTCAGCCAACCAGCAGCAGGTCCCTGACTTATGATTTCCCTGGACCAATCCAAAAGTGAATCAGAGGAGGAGGGGGAAGTACATACACACGTACAGAAATACTTGTTGATACCCGTTAACACGCCAGTTGTCATTTCAGACAAGTGCTGCTTTCAAGAAAATCATGTTTTTGTTCCAAATGAGTAGCAAAATGCCCCCTGGAACATAAGTACCATAACATGAACATAACATTGGCGGCTGAGCTTCTTTATGCTGCACCGGCTTTATTATTAGCCAAAAAATGTGTATAATATAATTGTGTAGACTTGTTATGGTGCCAGTAATGATGTAGGTCTATTAGTATTAGTATTAGTAGGTCATTACATGTTTTGTAGTAATACAAAGAAACTAAATCGTATTTGCAGCTGTTCTCTCTTCAAAAGCAAATGGGCGAGTTATGAGTATGCCCACAAATGGATGACAACTAAAATGTAAAGACTGGAAATATAAACACATATAATACCAATGATGTACATAGGATGCCCAACAATATACCAGCTAATAATGAAGTAGATTTCTTTAGCTATCTGCCGTTGACATGGCTTGGCTTCCATGCTCCCTTCATGTGCTCCTCATAAGCTCCTACTTCCGTTTATCGAGGTAGTGAATACCACTTGTCGCGTGCTTTTGGTCGGAAATAAAAGCAAACTGGGGCCTATAACAATGTCGTTTTTGTTGCTGATGTGTCTTTTAAGAGTCAACTAAAAGTTTAAAAAGGCATACTATAATACTAGTTATTTACATGGGATGCCACACAATAACCTATAGTAATACATTGCATAATTATTACTATCAGTTGTTGATATGGTTTACATGCTATCCGCCCCATAAACATCACATTTTATAGAAAATACCGACTTTCCCAGTGGTATTCACCACTTTGCTGAGTCGTTCATGCGTGCTCAACTCATAATTGCAATATTTCCTAGGAACTCATGGGTTAGCAATTTACTTCCTGAATTCTGATGTAACCAACAAGTAGATACCTGTAGTCAAGTGTAGGGAATGTTATATTCACTTCAAATTAAACGAGAAAAGATGAACAATTTTCAATAAAGTTAGTTACTTAGTGATCTTAAAATACCGTGGCAGGACACAAGTACTGGCTGGATTTTTGCTTTGTGGTGACACTGCAATGTTTGGTTTATTGTAAAACATAAACACCATTGTATCACTTATACAGTACATGTGTGTTAAGTGTGGAAAAAGCTGAGACTGATTAACACCAAGCGCATCCAGAGTGTACAAAAAACCTCACTCATGGCGTTTGACAGCTTCAACTAATGATGAAAGTGATGTATTTCATGTTCTTGTGTGATTGTTTGACATTCTGTATAAACAATTTATATTGTTGCATCTATTTCCATTAGTTGTTCAACTCCAAAAATACTTTCGTTAGAGCCCATTTTGTTATTACCGCCGACCAAAAGGCACACGAATACGCGACAAGTCGTTTGTAATTAAGAGTTTACGAGGAGCGCTGAAGGCAGCATTACTCGCTTTAGTTGAGTAGAAACTTCCTTTTCTTCGTTTTACGGCATAATGGCGCCATCTACTGTGCATACATGGAAACACATGTACATTAAATATAAGATTATGGGTTTAAGATATTGCATAGGTCTACTTCATACGTCAAAATGTTAAAGCAATCAAATTTATATCAAGATTGAAGAACGAATCAACTAAAACAAGTCTGAAAAAATTTGGAACAGAAATTTATTTGAAAAAGATACAGAAAATGAATAAAGTAAGCAACATGGATTGTATAAATATATGTGCAACCAAAATGAGCACTGAGGCACTTTACTGCCTTCTGCTGCCATATGATACATGCTTATACCCAGACTCTCCAGCTTTTGTCCAGGGACATTCTCAATTCTCAATCATCACAATTGATTTTCCATTTTCATTCTTTAATACATTTGTTTTCGGTCTGTATGTTCTAAACTAAAACAAGTATGAGGAAAAAGAACTGACGAGTAACTTGGAGTCACAAGAAGATAGGGGGTAGCCTGGGTATAATAGAGATATCGCTGAAATTGTATGTTAACAGGAGTTGCTGATTTATCATGGGTGAGTAGGTGCCGTTTCTGTTGCAATTCAACAGAAATGGTGAGTTTCTTTTTCATGAGCTGCCATGTGAAATCAGCAGTGAGAAAAACGCAGGAGTTGGAGTTAACATTGGAAGCATGCACACTAAAAAAAGGTGTGAGGACAACAGAAGAAAGATGTTCAATTACAAGCCACCAGGGCATCACACTGTGCTAATAGGGTTAACTAAACAAAATGTTTAAAAAAAATAAAAATACAGCAACTGGACAAAGATTACTGAATTACATTCTGTTTTTTTGGCCCAAAAAAACCCTGATGGCACAATTAGACAAACTGTTAATGGAGAGATCAAGTCAGTACTATGGTGCATTCAGTATGTGTTTAAAATGTCATTCTTTCTTGATCTCAATGTCCTGAATCTGTTGCCTGTTGTGACATGGCTCATACGCAGTAAATAGAGCACAATGACACAGGGAACACCTTTTCTCCCATATAAATTACAGATGGACGATATAAAGTGCACTCCAAACTCTAATTCTTCAGATTTTCAACCATGCCTTGGTTGCAGTAGTAGTTAATCCCACACATTTAGGATTTTGTTCCTGCAGTAGCAGAAAAATCCAAGGGAATAAAACACAGACAAGGTGAGAGGAAAATCATATGCAATTGTGTATATGCTGTACTGTCACCAAGTACATGTAACCATTTGCACAAGCACAGCCTTGATTCAAACACTGCAGCATTACTGCTCTGTATTTTACATCATTTCCCACTCTCAAAATTACACTGAATCACAACTTTCATAAAACATTCATCTTATCCTAAATTACCACAGCAACAATGACAATTCTCCTATGGAAAATTCCACCTCGTCAGCCAAGTCAGCCGAGTACATACATAGTGAATTCCACAATCTGCAATATTAGTAATTATTCTTATTATGAAAGCACATGTCATTAGCTCAAAAAGAAATAAATACATATATAACAATGTGATCCATAACACTGAAGTTGCCCTGGTGTCACACGGCCAGCTTGTTGGCGATGGTCATGACCACTTTGAGGATGGGCATGAAGGCGGAGATCTCGCTGAAATTGCTGCTGCTGACAACCTGGGTGTGGACCTCCAGACCCCGCTGGTAGTTCTGGCTCGCCACACAGCGACTGATCTCATGAAGCCCACCCAGGATATTGTGAGAAAGCTGTAGACAATATGAAACAATAAAGACAATATGAAACATCACCAAGCGGCACCTGCTCTCTCTTCCACATCAAGGCAGGTAACTATCATTCACAGAAAGAATGCAAGAGGTGACTTCAAGTTAATTCAAGTTAGTTCAAGTATATTTTACAGGTGGGAGGTTGTCTGGGGTTTATGCAGCTCAACACAAATCACTCACTGCAGTTTTGTATTTCGCTGTTAAGTTTCAATTCATCACCTCCTTCTCGCCAGGGTCGATACCAGACACCAGAACTTTACTTAGGCCCATTTTATGATTTACGCCGATAAGATAGGTGTATTTTTACATAGGCATCTTGGCTTGTGTAGCTTTAACTACAGAATGTCAGTCATTGTTTGTCAAATTAAACTGGGCCAATTAAATCCTTTTGTTTTCTGGATTGTTATTTTTGCAGCAGGTTGACAATCTGTCTGGTCCTTACCGACTGGTCTCTCAGCTTGTCATATAGGTATCCCAGGCGTTTGGCCGCATCATCAAGTTTCCTTTTTGTTTGCTGCGGAGGAAATATTTTTCATCATTTCATATCCAACAAAACGTCCTTCAATCAATACAAGCTTCATTTCCAATATTGTGCAAGCTGGATGATGCCACAGCATTTAAAGGCTCTGAGACTTACTGGGTCTCTTGCTGCTAGCTGGCAGCGCTGCACCAGGCTGTCAAAGGTGGTTTTGAGCACCAGGTGTTCAGCAGGAAGCTCTCTCTGCTCCACCCTCTCTGCTGGCAGCTGCTGGAGGAGCTGAAGAAGAAAGTACAGAAATACTTGTTTTTCCATGCACTTTCAACAGCAGTGCACTATTAAAACAATCATGTTGTCCTATCAGAGCATTCAGCAACAGCCCCTGCTGTTGCAACCGACCTGCACGCTGGGCTCCTGAGGGGCCCCAGGTGGGACTTGGGTGGGGTCGTGGGGCTGAGGGGTCTCCATTGAGAAGCCCATTACAGGGGCAGTGATGGGAGCTGGTGGAGTGTAGTTATCAGGGACCTGTGTACAGACAACAGGTACAACACATTCACTCAGTGAGACTTACAAACATCAAGGGCATTAAACCACCTTAGACAATGAGCTGCGTTCAAGGGATTACCACACTACAGAGTGGTTCTTCCCTGGCTATTGCCATTTAAAATTAAAATTAAATTAAAATGTGCAAATTACAATTGTCCAGTCACTGGACACTAAATGTAATACTATTGTAAAAATAAGTAAGAATTAGTTCCATAACCTAATTCAGTCTTAATAACAGACTGAGCTGAGCTTATGCCATATTATGTTCTCATGTTTATTGCCATTACAGCCCTTTTCTGGGCCAGGAAAACCTTAAAAAGCAGGAAACATCTACAAATTCAATGTCTGAGTTTCTCCCTGTCCATTTCAACAGACTGTGAGCTACAGTGGGATTTGTAGTAGTAGAAGCAGAAATACCTTCTTCTTCCTGGGTCCACCTCGTACTGCTGGTGGGTCATTCCAGCCTTCTTGTGATCCTGAATCAGAACAGATCCCAAATTAGAGACAAATTCAGCCATCAGGCATTTTCTCCTCTATACAAACTCAAGCAGCCAAAGATCAGTCTTTATGAGACAATCTCTTTGAGCCTAGGTTAGTATACATGGCGAAATCACTTAAAAAAGGGAAAACATATATTTGCTACAGATTCCAGCAGGTAAATGAACACAAACAAAATAGCAAATATGGCAATGTTCAGGCAGCAACCTAATAAAAGCTGTTATATGTTAACAGTGTAATGTAATGTAATAGACCTGTTTGGATCTCATAATCAATTTGTTATTTCCAAAAACTGAGTATTAATTTTCATTGTTAATAATGTTTGATAATGTGAAATATATTATCTTCACTGTAACCACATAGAGCTGGGAGCTGGTGATATGTGATCCAAAATAAAACCTGGTGAAATCTGGTATCAAGCCTGGACTTGCAATTATTACACTATGTGGTTACAGCTAACATACAAATACATTAGCTCCTAATTTAAGCCACTACATTTCCCTCAAGCATGTGGCTGCACAAGCAAGCACAACCATATATATTTTCAGTGCGCTCTTATGCCATTTCCAACCCTAACCCTGTCACCTTGATCGTCACACTGGGAACTCAGCCAAGGAAAGTATCCTGAAAGTCAAATGATGAGGACAGCTGAACAGGAGCGAATAACCGTTAGCAACATATTCCAGCTAACATCTATAATGCTGTATCCATCTCCAAGAATGAGGCAATGAATGTGTCAAGAGAAACGTCTTACTGCCAATTCTTTGTTAAGCACAACTGAATCCAAATGGAAAGAACGTGATTGTGATGGCGATTTGCTTTGGACTAAAACCAAAATGTGAGCTACCTGTAGGAGGAGGAGCGATGGCAGGGGCAGGGAAAGGCTTTACAGCAGGAGCTCCAGGTCCTCCCTGTGGATATCCTGACCCAAGAGGGGCATATGGGGCAGCTGCCATGGGTGGTGCAGGGCCCTGGTTGTGAGAGCCCCCTGGGTACAAGGGGACTGGAGCGCCGGGCTGTGAGCTGGCAGGCATGGGGCCTGAGGGTAAAGAGGACATGAAGCCCGTTGGTGGCACCCCAGGACTGGGCATGGCAGGCAGGCCCCTGGGGGTAGATAAAGACGGCAGCGGGGGTCCTGATAAGTTAGCAGCTGGCATAGAAGGACCTGGAGGAGCGAAGGCTGAGGGTCCACCCACGGGCATAGGCTGGGGCTGGAATTGCTGATTAGGAGGGAAGCCTGAGAAAGAATACAAGTAAGTGCTATTAAATCAAATCAACCTGAAATTACTCAAAGTAGTGTGCAATCGGACAACGTCAAACCTGAAGCAGGGGCAGAATGTTGGGGGTAGGAAGGCCGTATGGCGGGACGGGGTGCGCTGGGCAGCAGTACATGAGGAGAGGGTGGCAGGCCAGGCCCGGTGTTGGTAGAAGCAGCTTGAGGGGTAAAAACTGATGGCATAGGAGGCTGCCCAACTGGAGCCATCTGGGCAGGTGGGGCAGGCTGGTACTGACCCTGTGGTTGAAAAGCAAATCATTCATCAGAAACAGGGGAGACACAAACTCTGCAATACTGCATACAACAAGTCACTTTTCAAGAATGGATTCACAAATTATTGCTCCCAATTAATGAGGAATTAATACCATTATTTGTGCTTTATGTGCAGATGCCTGAGGAGCAGGAGTGGGCTTGGCTGTTGACACGGTCACTCTGCTGTAGGGGACGGGAGGCTGCTGTCCAATGGCGGCCTCTCCCTGAGCATGGAATAGCCTGTCTCTGAGCATCATGATTCTGGGCTGGAGAGACAAAATAGTGCACACACAAACACACAAATGTGTATATTACAATCCATAGAAAGCAACATCACGACTGATTGGATTGAGGCTGCTACTATGCCTCTTACTTGTTCTGAGTTCTTAGGCAGGTAGGTCATGGCAGTGGCCAGGCTTCCCTCTGCAGCCAGTATGCCAGCATAGCGAGTTAGCTTCTCTGCCAGGATAGGGCTCCGGACTGCCACCTCGCTATTGCGGAGGCATTCGATTGACTTGCGCAAAATCATCACCTTCTCCACCAGATCCTGTCAAGTCCACACACACAGAGGCAGAAAATGTCACTGTGCTTGCTAACTCTTATGGTCACCGAAAGTATGGAAAACAAACTGCAGATGAAGCAGTGCCGGATCTAGAATTAATCTGACAGGGGCCTACATCAAACCTTACAAAAGATATACCTCTAAAACAAGAGGGGAGGAGCAGTCCCTCTGCAGAGCCCAGCACTCCACAAGCTTTTCGATATTCCCAGAGCAGATATAACAGAGACAGGCCTGCAGGCAGCGCTTCTCTGTGGCCTCACCCTCCAAACGGGCTCCCAGGGTGTCTAAGGAGAAGGAGAGAAGTAGGAGGACAGGATCAAAAGGAGGACAAAGATACAGGGATACAGGGAGGATGGGTGCAGACACATAAATGTTGGTAAGCAAGTAAAACAAGTACTGGCAAAATGGTACAACACACCTGGGAGGCAACACAAGTCACAGCATGATTAATATGCTGCTACATGGCTGAATAACTTACCACACAGGCGAGCAAACTCTTCAGGGTGAGCGTAGGTCAGCAGAGCAGCAAGAGCCTCCTTCCAATTGTCCAACTCACAGCTTTGCACTATGTCTCTCCAGTTCTGGGTGACTACTGATGATATAAGCTGGTGGGGGGGGGCAAATCAAATTGACTTAATATACCTCTAATACACACATTCCTATCGGATTGTACTAACTGAACCACAATGCATTCAACTTTGCTGAAACAACAGGTTTTATGAAGTCTCTTAATGGTTCTCTTGCCATTGAAATGCTGTTCTTCTGCTTGTCCAGGTATCTTTGCTGAGTCTTCTTGAGCAGCTCCTCTCCTCCACTGATAGACAGCAGGATGGCTTCAGCGTATCGGCAGTCATTCAGACAGAGATCCACAGCTCCCTCGAAGTTACCCACCAGCAGTGCCTGGCTTATCAGACCATCAGTATCTTCAAAAGGAACAAAAAGGGCATAAGCCATCAACCAAGCAACAAGCTGCAGTTACATTTGCATTGATGAAAAAGGAAGAAAGAAAAGATGAGTTTCAGATATCCAGACAGTGAGCTAACAAGTGTAATCAAGTGTCATAAATGGTGAATTTTACCAGATGAAACGGGGATCTGGAAACTGGAATTTTCCTTTGGGATCTGGCTGAAAAAGTCTGACGGTGAAGTAGAACCAGAAGTCCTGCTTTCAGCTGCAGCACTCCCTTCATCAGACCTCTGGAAATTAAAAAAAATAATATTTACAGGCAACAAGAGAACCAAGATCTGGCAAACACAAAATAACGACCACACGGATTAGAAAATAAACTGGCTGCATGCAGGATTACTGACCTCAGTGGAGAGTAACTGCATCTTTTCTGCCAAATCTTTAGCATCTACTCCATGTCCATTGGGCTGAAAGTTCTTCCCAAGGCATTTTGAAATCTGAATTAACACAATGTGGTTACAACTATGAAATGGGGTTTTACAAATGTACACCTGCTTACAAATGTTACATATTAATTACCTAACACTGATACATGTAAACAAAGACAGAATACCTTTCGCTCCAGTTCATCTTTGCTGAAACCCAAAAGTCTGAGGAATTTAACACGGGCTTCATCCTCAAAATTGACCTGTAAAATTGAAGTGGTGGATAAGCTCAGAAACTCCACACTGGCTGACAAATGTACAACCGATAATATGTCTCAATTAGGGCTGTACGATATGAGGAAAATGTGCGATAATGTTGTTTAATATTGCGATAACGATATGACTTTCAATAAATAAACAAACACAGATGTGCACGTTATTAAATATATTATAGGCCTATTCAAAGTAGATATCTCAGTCTTTTGCGATGTGTATATCGCGCAAGATCATATCTCGATGACGATAATAAAACAATACATTGTGTAGCCCTAGTCATGTGTAAGGCCCACCAGAAGGAACTTCCATATGTCCTGCTCAGCGTCTGATGGGGCGTTTTGAATCTTGTTTTGGCAGTAGCTGGTGAAAGTGCCTGACTGCAGCGCTGCCTGCAGCTCCCTGGAGCGCTGGAGGAACTCTGTCTCTGTGGTCACCTGGCTCACAAACACTTGTCTGGGGACAGGCTGGGGGCTCTGTGCTGGAGGCAGCTTGGGGTTCTCAAAGGTTATCAACTTCCCACCAAACTGAAACATAGGAAACCAGCAGATCATACATAAACAATTAAATCAATTGGAAAACTTATAGTAATGCCATTTCATTAACATGATCATAAAGCATTTTTTTTTAGAGTGCTGCACTCACAGCAAAGGAAGCCCCCACTGGCCTGCGCACCCATTTAGGTGGCTTCTTCAGTGGGGGAACTATGGTGGCCTGCGCTGTAGGTTGGGGAACTTGCAGGGGAGGGAGCACCTGCCCCGTCCCAAAGGGATCCATGGTGTCAAATGAGGATGATATCTGTTGAATTAAACACAAAACATTAATAACATGAGCACAACTCTTCAGGGGATGTTTAAGTCATCACAGGGAGCCATTTAACTATCTTCAAAATTAAATTAAAACTCATACACGTGTCCATGACAAAATGTTGATTAATCTATGTTAATTTGTGTCCAAAAGAAACCAAGTTTCACAACAGCATGATCTTACTGATAAACAACACATCTCTCAGTACAGCCTTAGGGAACAAAAGGAGAGACAGCCACTACCTTATCAGCAGTGCTTTGCTGCTGAGCCTCCAAGCTCCCTCCCATCACAGAATAGACACTGATCCTCCCGTCAAACGAGGCTGCTGACAGCAGGGCTGGATTCCTGGGGCACCACTGGACATCAAAACACCACTGGTTGATTGTTGGCAGCTCATAAATGACCTAGAATGAGAGACATGAGATATGTGAGGATCCATGGCATTGTCATCAAATCACAATAATGATGGTAATTGAGAGGGTATCACAGAAGCAGCTCCTAAGGGGACATACTTCTCCAGTGTTTGGATTCCAGCAGAGGATACGGTTGTCTTTTGCACTACTCAGTAGGAGCTCAGAGTCAGCTTGGCTCCAGGATATGGAAAGAATTCCCCTAATAATAAAATGGCATTAAATTAACAACAGAAGGAAGGTCCCACAAGATTACCTAAAAACATAAATTAGCAGGATATACAGGTCTGGCCAAGTTTCTTGGCACCCTTACAATTTATGCAGATAATGTACAATATCTTATGAAATAATTGGAAATTGAAACAACTTTAAGCCTTCACACGTTCATATGTTTTATTTAACAGGACATCAAACAATAAGAATACAAATATTTTTTTAAATCTTTAAAGGCCTCAATTTTGAAAAAGATATTTTTTATTCTTACCGTTTGATCATATGCTGTAAATTGATAGATGAATGAAGAACTGCCAATAACTATGTATCTGAAAAACTGCTAAAGCCTTACCTTGTGTGGTTCTCGAGGACTTTGAGGGGTGATGTGGCAAAACGAAGGTCCCACATCTGGATGACTGGGAGGCGGTCATCTTCGGAGGCCAACACCAACTGAGTGGCCACTTCAGGGTGCCAGAGCATTCCTGAACAGTGCATCTATCACACATAACAGATAACATACACAATGATGACAGGGATTTACTAGTGTACTATCAGGTGAAGAAATAACCAATTTAAAGCCACAAACCCTGTTGCTGTGGTCACTGATCTTGATAATAGGCTCATTCTTTCTCAGATCCCAGACAACTGCTTTCCCACTGGGGTTGGCCGAAGCCAGGATGTGCTGAACCTGCCTGTTCCAGGACACAACACTGATATCTTCAGCAGGCTGAAAGGGGAGAAGGACTATGTTACTGACAAAACAAGGCTGCTTGTGCAAATCTGAAACAGCTACATGCCTGATGTTTAAATAATGCAAACAGAATTTATGCAGCATGCGAACAGTGTTAGTGTTGAACATTTAAATTTCCATAGAGTCAAATGCTGACATTGATACTGGATCAGACATGCAAAATGTAATTAAGTGCACACATCTATTTTAGCTCACTGCAACAGTATTTTGATCATTACAAAACCATGGCAGTAAGTGCTATACACACACCAATCATTTCTGCTACATCAAAGAGGCCTCCTATGAAATCATATACTCATAAATGTTGCGTATATTGCAAATTATTGAATTAATGACTTATTTGGGACATGACCATTTTATAAAAGAAAATGTCCTAGTGGAAAGGCATTATCATTCCCATAAGCCCAAGGCGGTTACACACACACCACACACCAAATGGAAACCACAAACCAAAATTTGCTGTTGCTTTATTTCTTACCTCGCATTGCTACAATAGTAAGGAAACAGGGAGACAACTGTTCAACATAACTGTTGCTGGAGATTGTGGGTTCTATTTTCTGTTTGACTTTAAGCACAAATGTGGGTCAGCTTTAAAAGAAAATCAACCCATCTTGCACAACCATGATTTTCATAACACTTATGATATTTCAATCATATTACCATAAAAGTTGATATTTAAAGTGTGTAAATATGCAATCACCTGGGCCTTTGTTCCTGGTGTCATTGGATTGCTTAAGTTATTCAGATCCCAGATATATATCTCTGAATCATTTGCTCCTGATGCAAGGAGATTGCTCTGGAAGAGACATCAATTGAGAAAGATGAAATGTGCAGAGTACAGCACCACTGGAAGAATTCAATGGGCTGTCCTTTATAAGATGTCTCATCACATACAAGACTTTGATCGCAGACGTTACCTGAAAAGGGTTGAAATCAAGTGCTCGGACGGGGCCTGTGTGTTTGTCACACTGTCCCACTATTGCCTCTGCTCCAGAGGTTATTATGGCTTCTGGGCTATATACCGTTAATGCGCCATTTTCACTGCCACCAACCAGTCTCCCTCCTGAACAGTCTGCTCCCATTCCAAAATTCACCCATATGATGCTATGCAACCTATGGAAGTGTAAAGGTGACAACAACATAGTGAGTACAGGTATTTGTTACTTCATCTCCCCTACTCTGTATTCCATCTCAGCCTTGTTTCAATGCAGAACAAGTACAGATTCTGTACAGTCCTATGATGCATTTGTTGTTTTGCAAGCTACAGCTACCAAGCTAAAAATTATATCAAAACACATTGTAGAAGTGCAAATATCAGCCAGAACCCATGTCAGACAGGGTTATGAATTGTGACCAAAACATCCTGCCTTTAGCTTGTAGATACGATACGCATTTCCTCTGACATTTCTCATTTCACCATCTAACAGAGTTGACTGAGTTAGGTGGAAATATGCAGCTAAACTTTGAAGAACTTGAAGATTCACAGTTGAGGTTAAATTTTCGAACAATATATTTCCTTTTATTAATTACATACTGCTCAATAAAGAACAGACACAATTTGCTGAAAATTATTTTCTCCAGTGCTGTAAAGCCTGACAAAGTTTGATAGCACACAGGTATAGAGGAGTTAAGTGTCCGATGCTGATCAGTACAGGATGAGAAATTGATATTGGCTACTACCCAAATGCTGGTTTTGGGAGATGTTTTCTATGCTGACTGCCAAATTAATGAAAGCGCCCAGTGGAAAAACAACAACTTTAGTTTGCCACCCTGAGTTACTGTATCACCTAATAGCTCACCTGTTAGAGGTGGGCAATGACCCCTTAAGTTTCATGTCCAGACAGGGATCAGAAAAATCCATTTCAAATATCTCAAGAGCAGCAGTGGTGTTGAAAGAAGCATCAAGCTGTTGCGCTGATGTACCTATTTATTGACCCAAAGAATTACAACAAATTAATATCTGTGGTCTGCAACATGCAACTAAAAATGTTCTATCTATGAAGAGGTGCTGTGAAAACCATGTGTCTTGAATCAGAATAGAGACTGCAGTATTAAAGCTACCTAAGGCCAGGTAGATTGGATGGTGTGCAGCAGGACTCCACGCCTGGTGCGCTGTCCTCTGGATCTCCTTCAGCCTCATCTTCCTCTACTGGTGTATGCTGTCAAGAGTCCTGGGTAAAGGAACAGACTACATTAACTCATGAACAGTGGATTCCTTACCATATTCGTTGTTGTGAGTCTAGCAATATGAACGTAGAAATCATTTTATTAGATACCTGTAAATTAACTGAGACGAAATGTTTACAAATGTGCACTCCCAATCCAAATTTACGCATGTCTTCTGCATAAACATCAAACAGGGTGCCACCCATACTGACACACCGATCCGACTATTCCCTGGAATTCCTAGCTAACGTAACTATATCCTCATTATACACTTGCCACCACGTTAGAAGATGTTTCAGTTTCAAAAGGACCGTGTCCAGTTGTGTGGCATACACTCCTTACTCGGTAATGTTGACGCTAAGCAGCTTTTAAGATTATTTACCTTGAAATGTAGCATTTCGAACCTGCTAGCCTTGTGCGATAAACTGACCAGTTACGTTTCAAACATGTCACACCAACTTCACGCTAGCAAGCTCAGTAACGTTACACAGAAAACCCGAGTGGACCGCTTCCTTACACTCACTCAAACTTTAAAGCGAACATTTCATTTTTTTGTACCTAAAAACATACTCGAAGGAAAAACTCATTCAAGTTCCATCTTGCCACTCTCTTAGCATTGTCTGTCCGTTCAAATCCAGAGAGTAGTCAGAGCCGACGCTAACAACTGTAAGCGAGCTGGCTACCTACCTAGTTGGCCTAATTCCACAGAAATCAGATACACTATTTATCAGACGTATCGAACTTGAATTAAAACGATTAACATGGTTTTGAATATAACAATGTACTCACGTCAGATGTTAATTGCAGTTGTACTGTCTCCACTAACAAAATGTAGAGCTACTTAAGTGCCAAGCTAGCAACTTAGCTACGGACTCCGACCAAAGTACTTTTCCGTGTTGTCAGTTCCCGACGGTGGCCGATATGGACAGTGGTACCGAGTCGTGGCCTAATATGACCAATTTCAGGGTAACACACTAATACTAATTTCTCATTTTCACACGAAAGGGCCTACGAAAAAACAGATCTACCATGTACCAGTCAATATTATCCTTTACAATGTTGCTTGGAAAATATAAGCAAACATCCACTTGTGTTATATATGTTGATATGCTTTCCACAATTAAAAGAACAGGGACATAATCGTTACCATAAGTTTTTATTCATGACAGAAATATATATACACAAGTAGAGTCTGTTTTAGACATTAGATTTCATAATGTTTGACTTCCTCAGGTTGTTTGTCAGGATCTCCTCCTCTCTCCAAGTACAGGTTGTTGTAGGGATATTGTTTTGGCGCCTGTAACAGAGAAAATGTTAGAATGAAAATGTGCATGTCATTAAAAATAGGAAACTGTCAAGACGAGTTTCTATCGAGCTGGCACAGCACTAAAATGAATTGAGGAGAAAGGTCTGGTAACACAAGAACAATAGTAAAGAGGGAACATAACCACACAGAAAGCCAAAGTCAAAGGTTAGTCATTACGTACAAAATACTACAATACTACAAAACTCTACCTGTTCTTAAATCGACTGACTGAAGTCTTAGATGAATAACACTGCACAGGAATTCTTTCGTGGAAAGTTTAAAAAACACCTCTGACAACACCACAGTACCCACAAATCTTCATTGATAAACACTAGATTTTTTTCACTAGAACACTAGCAAAATCGAGCAAGGAGGAATTTGAGAAATTCCCCCAATCACATTTGTTCCAAGTTGTAGCAGTGATTAATTCAATTATGATGACCAGGTAAATTTACAATCATTCTTTGAAAATATTCTGTAACATGTGCTAGCTTTTGTCTGTACTTACAACGGGTTGGTATGCTGGGAATTTGTCCCCAAGGTAGAACATAAACAGCATGAATCCAATGAAACCGAACAGCTGTTTACACATTGTGGACCAGGCAACGGGGCTCGGAGAGGTATCCACGCGGTTCCGGATGAACATGTCAAAATGCCAGTGCATCTATAAAAATACAGAACAAATGCTGATTAATTGTCAGGGGCAATCTTGCATTGACAAAATTATTTATTTCGCTGTCTAAGTCAACTGGTGTTTCTGTGGAGAGAGCAGTGCCTGTGCGGAATCAAGCTGATCTGAACACTGCCTAAAATATCCAACAGCAGTACCTTTTCAGAAGGATATGTTGTACCTCAGAATTATCTAGGATCTATCTATAAAAAGAATGTTACAAGTTGTGTCATTAAAACTAAAATGGTACTTAAAACTAAAAAGGCATTCAAGCTTTTCACACCAATTATGCATGTGCCATCTTCAGCAGTGGTCTTTGGTGGTGCCAGTCAGTGCCAAGCAGCATTAGCTGTACCAATTTCAGGGTGCAAGTTTCATCAAAGTAAATCTAAGACTTTTCAGTACCTCTTTAATGCCAATTATAATGAAATATGAGACTGAAATTAATGTGGAAAAAGACCCATTGTTATGCCCCGTCTGTGACTGGGCTGATTTTTTGGTAGTCATGTTTGCGAAATAAAGTCAAGGTCCGAAAAGTTACTAAATCTAGCAGCAACGTGGCTGAGTTGGCAACATCTATTTTGTAATTGTATTGACAGTGAACTAGGGCTGTCGCGGTTTTGAAATTTTCCCACCGCGGGTGTGTATCTGGCTCATCACCGCGGTATGCGGTGGTACCACACGTTTTTTTTTAAAAATACATGCAAGTTTACCCGTGATCGGTTCAGTGTAAGACACTAGCGGCTCCTAAGAACAGGAAAAAAATGTCTAACGTCATAGGAGTCCCAAACAATTTCAAACATGTTTGATAATCTATCCATTTGTCCCTCAACATTGTGAAATCTGATAAAAGTAGGGATGTGAACGTGTACACGTAAGTTTGAATCATAAACGTTTAGACGCCCCTGGAAGCCTGGCGGACTGGGGCAGCCTTAGTGCTCCGCGGCTGACCTGCCGGGAGGGGGGAGGTGCACGCGACGGGGAAGACGGCGCTCTACACGGCCGTCAGCGCCGGGGAAGACGGCGCTCTACACGGCGCTGGGCCGGGTTTATATCGCTGGTGTGCAAATAAAATGGCCTGCTGGCCAGTTAACTCTCCTCCTGCCTATGTCTCTGTCTGTCACGGACCCCGGTACTGTGGCGAGTCCGCCACAGTATTATTATTATTGATAATTTTTTTTTTTTTTACACAAAAAAAACCCCATTCATAAACTGTAGCCTAACTTACAATCGTTGTCATAAATGGGGAAATAAACTACTTACCTACTAAATACCAAGCGTCTTTCAAATCAATCACGTTAGTTAATTATGTTAACCAGCCAATGCGCACGCTCGTAAATTCACTCCGGCTCACTAAACACGGCGAATGTCAAAAAGCTCTTTGTGGCAGTTTTTCAACAAAATTGAGGGAGATTACCAAACAGAGCAAAGTGTGTATTATGTGAAAAAACACTCATTATACTAGCCCTAAAATGAGTTTAGTCATACTGTAGCGTCCCGTCAAAGACGGATACTTTGAGTAGACAAATGAAACAGTTAGTTTGCAATCCAGTGCATTTATTAAGCTGATTATTAGTTACCGTTGGCCGTAACCACGCCGTACAACAGCTCACCTCGATAACTTAACTCTCCAAACTCTTAAACCCAGCGCCAGAGCGTACCACCACAACACAGGTGTCTCAACCTAACTCTCTTGACCCGCCTCCCCGCCTCTCAACCAATCACAGGAAGACTAAGCACACTAAGACTGGTGATGGGCAACCAACAGTTGGGAGGTACGAACCCGCTAATAACATCTCCCATAACTGGCCATAACTAACAGTAAGCATCACATATTTCAACCGGGTTGTTACAATACTTTACACCAAATACACATGAATATGATTAATTTAATAATTAAATGGAAAACAAATAATAAAAAACTTCCAAAATACAGGACTTTTTATTTTTTTTAACAACCGCGGTTGTTGCGGTGGTTTGTTTTCCATCCGCGGGTGCCTTGACACAACCGCGGTGGTGCGGTGATGCGGTTACCGCGACAGCCCTACAGTGAACTGTCCTGGATGAATGGGAAAATGTTTTTGAATGACAAAATCTGATGTGTGATCCCAGGTCTTCATCTGTGTGACACCTCATCTATGTCTCATCACGTAGTGTACATGGCTCCAGACAGGACATAAAGCAGACCAGTCATTTAGTCTGTACTACCCTTGTAGTCTGAACTGGGCTTTAGCAAATTACTTATGTTATTACCATGCACCCTCAACTAGTTGAATGGCTGCACTGTGGCAAAAGTCAAATGATTCTAAGTTATGCTTTTTCCAGTTTGTTTTTTCAGTTCCTTGTTTCTTAACTTTATTTTCTTAACGCTAAAAGGAAAACGCTGTGAAATATCAAAGAGCATGTAATGTACTCAATATCTTACCGGCTCTCCCCAGTTCCTCCTCAGGTCAGGGTGATCCCATTGATACCAGGGGTCTCTCTCATGCTGAGATCTATCTGGAAGCTTTGGATAATCACCATAGCTTCAAAAAACAAATACACACAACAACGTTATGTTATTAATCATCCATGAAATCAATTACCTGCATATGCTGCTGGTCTGAACTTCACTATGGACCATACTGTGGTGATGGCTGATAGAATACTCTATGCATTTGGTCAACATCATCTTGAATAAGTTGCACATTACCTGTCAACATCTAACTTAACATGGCTAAGAAAAAGAGTGCTAAGAATGCCCATTCAAAATGAATCTCACCCCTCGCCATTGTCGGGATACGGTTCATAGTCCTCAACCCTCATGCTGTACTTCTTTGCTGCAGCAGCTTTCTCCTCGGGAGTCTTGGGGTATGGACCAGGGAGACTATCTTTCGTAACACCAGAGGCTGAAATACGAATCATTGGATATTTGAATGCATAAACTCATCTACCAAACCAAATGTAGGCTGGAGCAACAGCGTTATCCCAGTTGACATTAAGCTAACGTTACCCTGTCAAGGTTATGTTCATTCGGGGACTGAAAGCTGAAGGTTTAAGTAATATCATCAAACGTATTTATGCCACAACATGGTCAAAGGCTAAAAAAAACTACTGACCTGCTCTACATCCCGACAGGAGCGCTGAAATGCCAGGCCCTTTCCCTTTAGAAAGAGTTTGGGCCCACCGTCGGAAACCAACACCAGCCATGTTTACTGGGTGCTGTTAACTGACAACGAAATACGCATGCGCAGGATTCGAACTATGGGTTGCCAGAAGGGCCAATTACGTGCACAATGCCTGCCGTGACACTAGTGCAAGACATAAAAGACGTGTGTACATACGTGAAACTAGTAATAGTCTAGTAAAAGTAATAGTCTCTTATCTGACTTTTGACAGACACCTTCATTCTATTGTTGACGTAGTATTTTGCGTGTGAAAAACAGTTAATAGTTAGTATTTGAGGCAAGAAATATGAGTAGAAAATACAAACAACACTAGTTTAGAATTGGTATATTTTTTTTATTTTTTCATTCATTCAACTTTTATTTCATAATAACAGACACCATCGCAGGAAAACAGTGGACAGTGACACTGGAAACACCACCAGTGGCTGAAGGGAAGTTGTTCTCAGAGTGAATGCACTGAACCTCTGAGTCCTCATGCCCCTCCTATCAGATCCTGCTCAGGTGCAAATCTGCATTTACTGGGGGATCGTCACTCTGCCACTGATGTTAAAGCACTCACTTCTTTGAAGCCAAGTATGGGCAATTGAAGTATTGCTTCTAGAGAAGTTGTGCAATATCCCTTTCCACCTTTTCAATGGGACAGTGAAGTTCATAACTGAAACAAAGAAAAGTCCATTAGACCCGAGAGCTTATTGCATTCCTTCAAAACTAAAATTTAAATCCATCTAGGTCTATGACTTACCGTACAAAAGGCGTACCGTCTGCAGTAATGAGGAACTTCTCAAAGTTCCACCGAATGTCATTGACTTTGATTGGTGACCAGTAGAATTTCTTCATATCTCCAATAACAGGATTCACAAATGGCAAAGATTCCTGTTGTAAAAATGAAACACATGTTGGTAATTGATCATTATTTTCAGGGCAAAACACCTGCAGCATTGACAGCAATAAGATATTTTATGACAAATGATGTTTCATCATTAATAAGATAAAAACAAAGCCCAATCCCATGCAAAAAAATAAATTACCTTGAGATAGGAGAAAAGAGGTTCTTCATTTAGTCCATTCACCTCAACCTTGCCAAACACAGGGAATTTGGGGACAAACCCCCCGCCAGGTCTCACATACTTCAGAACATTAAGGATTTCATCATTTACCTCTGAAACAAAAATAAACAAACAAGCAAGATAAAATGGTGATACAGTGTCTTAGTGTGGCTACAATACAATTAATAAAACCAAGTCTAAACATTCTCTGACATAACTGATAAGGATGATAAGGGTTGTTCATATGGTAAAACAGACATGAAAACCATAACGCATATAATCTGTTTTCCTTCTACACCTTCGAAACAACTTGCCATATGTCTAACATATCTCACCAAGCATATACATTTGTCAGATACAGTATGTAGGCATACAGTATGCTGTTGATGGCTATAGGTTATAGTATAGAAAAAGCTCCATAATATTGATGGATGAGAAACCTTTATTTTGAATAAATGATATCCTCAGAATCCTTTATTTCTGTCTCATTTCAAACTCTTCCATGTGCCTACCGGGTGCCTGAAGACCAAATTGATTACAGGAGAATCCTAGGACGGTGAAGTTGACGTCACCAAACATTTCCATCAGTGCATTCAGTCGGTGGTACTGAGGAAGGAGCAATTGAAAACACTGACTCAAATATTTTTGAAGAACAAAAAGACTGCATATGTGTTATGAGATTATGTGATCTAGCCATTATTCATCAATTCAAAATATTACCTCCTCTACCGTTGACCCTCAGAAAGTGGCAACGTTAACGATCAGAAGCACCTTCCCCCTGTAGTTGCTGAGTGGAACACATTGTCCATCCAGGGACTCAGCATAAAAATCATAGATTGATTTATGTGCCATACTTGTACTTCAGCTTGTATATCGGCTTGAAGTCAGTCAAAAGTGGGTATTCACTCAGCTATCCTGTTGGCTCACCTCATTCAGTGAAACATAACTCTTGAGTCAGCAATTGTTCAGCATGACTGACTCCATTGTTCCTCTGCCTAGAGGTGAATTGGCAGGATGGTCATTTGTTCAACACATACATGGGTCTGTAGAACATACTCATTTGGTTGCATGCCTTCCTCTTATTTTCAACTCACAGAAAGATGTCTAACATCAGGCTAAGCTTTGAAGTAAGATCCAGGGAATAACCTTTGTAAAAGGTTCATACTAGTAATACATCATGACAACCTCCAAGTCAAGTTGCACTTATCTCTGATACAAGTGGATATCAGTGGGTCGGATTGATTTGCTCCAAATTTCTGTGACATACCAACAGCTTCATAACATTATTCAACCTTCATACTCAATATAATTTTTTTCATTTGTTTCATAATATTCATCAATAGAATCTAAGGTCAAGTCCAAGACCATTTTGATGAATGAGACCCCAGCACATTATGAAGTTATTGAGTTTAGCCCAATTTAATTTGATTACTTGTCAAATGCTGCTAAGCGATGTAGTTACCGTGGAAATATAGTTTTTAGTGCTGTGTATAGCTAAGGTGTATTGAGATGTATTGTAATGAGGTGTATGTTTCGATATCTTTGTTCTGTATCATTCCATGGTTAGTACCATGGACTTATTGTTATTTCATTGATTTCGTTGATGCACCAACAGAGGACCAAAAGGCTGGCAAATTTGTAAACCCGGAAATATAACATGTGCTGCTTTCATGTGCCCCTCGTACGCTCCTATTTCAGGGCTTAGGGCGGCGTAAATAAGACCTGTCTCGCTTTTGGTCGGACAAAAGTGGAAAGTTTATTTTAGTTCATAGTGTCTGTTGTTTTAGTTCATAAATCGAACGCTGCTGAAATACTTTGTGCTGCAGCGGTAGACGCAATATGAATAGGAGAAATGCTCATCAGGCATGCAATTGACGTTTTAATTGATTTGTCGCTTACTCACCATCATTTGTTTACGACATTCCACACTCTGCGTTCCCTTAACGCCATATCAAGGCAATTCCTCGTTTATCCGGAAATATTCCGTCTTTCCCAGTGTCTGCCAATTGGTCGTTCATGTGCCGGTAGGGCGTAATGTCATGTTTTTCGACAGCACTTGAAGACAGCAGTAGTTTGGTCTCAAAACGCTCGTAGGATGCAAAGGGAGTGTACAATATTTTGCTAGGTATATGAAGAACAACAGTTCATTAACAACTCTATATACCATTGGCGACGCAAAATGGAAGAAGAAGCAGGGGTGCGAAAGTATGTGCGTTTTGTAAATAGAGGGCTTTATATTTATAAAGCAGCTGGCTCAGTGGCGAGCGAGCTAACTAGCTAGTCAGCTAACGTTAGCTTGCGAGCAGCAAAACCCAAGAGACTGAGAGGTGTTACTGCTCCCATTTGTTTATCTCATTTTACGTTAGATTAACTATCGGTTGAGGATTGTTGAGTGATACATAGGATATATTAATACCATGACATGGGTAACAGTTAACACAATTTAACTTTATGTAATTTAGCTAACATTGCTGTAACGTTAAGTAATTTAGCTCCTTAACGCGTAAAAATGATTGGATAATAATTATTTAGAAAATGCTTTGGCGCTAACCTTACCTATAACAGATTTTTAGCTCTAAAACCAAGATTTGCATTTTTTCCGCAGGTGTCATCTTTTTGACTTGCCTTGGGAGGATGTACTAGTTCCACACATTTTATGCTATTTGCCATTGCGACACCTAGTCAGCCTACAGAGAGCGAGCAAGCAGTTCCATGCCCTCATCCAGGTGTATCTAGCCAACTGTCGGACTTTTGATCTGTCCCAGGTAAGTGCTGATAAGTCAAGGAGTGGGGCGTAAAACATTGCAGTGTGGTAGCTTTGCTCACTAGCCTGTGTATATATAGATACAGTGGTAGCTGATGTATAAGTTCTTGATAAAGTAATCTGCTCTGTTCTGATATTTACAGATTGGGCCATGCCTTCCCAAGGAAGCATTTTGCTCTATGTTAAGGGACAACAAAGTTCTCCAGAACCTGTCACTTCAAAACTGCTCAGATTGGGTGACAGACAAGGAACTCCTGCCAGTAATTGGCCAGAATCAACACCTGCTGAGAGTGGACATGAAGGGGTGTGTTCGACTTACCCGCCACTCCCTGGTGGCGGTGTCCTTGAGCTGCATGCACCTACAGCACCTGGGCTTGGCGCACTGCGAGTGGGTGGACAGCCTGTCCCTGCGCAGCCTGGCTGACCACTGTGGGGGGCTGCAGTCAATCGACCTCACTGCCTGCCGCCAGCTCAAGGATGACGCCATCTGCTACCTGGCCAAGAAGTGTCTCAAGTTGAGGTCTCTGTCTGTGGCAGTCAATGCCAACGTCACTGACGAATCTGTGGAGGAGGTGGCCAAGAACTGCAGGGGCCTGGAGCAGCTGGACCTGACAGGTTGCCTGCGGGTTAGGAACCAGTCCATCAGGTACCACTTCATTTCATTTATTACATAGTAATCCAACTAACTGATAGTTCAGAGAGTCACACTTTGTGCCGCCCTACTCACACTTTGACCACCCCATCTGTGATCGTTTCATTGCACATCCATTTGTAAGAATCCTCTTCATGCTGTGCTCACAGGACTGTTGCAGAGTACTGTCCGAAGCTGCAATCCCTGAAGGTGAATCACTGTCACAATGTGACTGAATCAAGCCTAGATACCCTACGGAAGCGAAATGTACAGATTGATGTTGAGCCGCATTTACAGAGGGCGCTGATACTTCTACAGGATGTGGTGGGGTTTGCCCCTTTTATCAATCTCCAAATATAGCCAAAGGGCCAACTGTCCATCCAACAAGTGTAAACCGGTAGGTAATGGGACAGCGTTTGACATCACAGCTGGCAATCAAATATCCAACAATGTGACCATGAACTTTAGTACAGTCTGTTTGCTCATATTCTTTTGATAGACTGCAGCAACGATTAGTAGTAATGAACATTTTCCTTCTTTGTTTACAGGTTTTGTCATCAAAGCAGTTGATCACTTTCAACTGCATCTTGTGAGTGTGTCAGTTTTGTCAAGCAATGTCAAGAAGACAAGAAGACATGGATATGAAACTCTCTTGGAGTTTGATAAAACATGCCTATCGTGATGGCATTGAAAATATTTCTACACTTACAAATGACTGAAACCATGCTCTTTTTTTTTTCCTGCCCCATGTCCAAAAGATACTACCACTGCACTATTTCATCACTGAGTGTTGTAACATGTGACCTTTTTAAGAAGGGCAAATCTAACCAAAGTACAGTGTATTGTTGTTGGTTTTTTTTATCTACATGGTTTACTTTGTTTATATTGCAAAGCTTTTCACATTGTAAGAAGCAGTTACCTTATGTTTCATTTAGAAACATTTTAAAATGTTTGAGTTTAATTAAACATTTTATTTTGCATGCATGTGCTAACTTAATTCATAGCATTAAAAATGGTGTCTGGTATAGCCTATGCTTTATTTTAAATAATTTTAGGATTTTATAATATTACCATTCCCAATGAAATCTTCCCAATACCTTTTCTAAAATACATGTGTTTGGGACACTGTTGTAGTATATGAATCTGAAAACTAAATTGCATCGGAATTGACTGTCGTACTGCTAAAATGTCATTCCCATCACCCTAATTCAATTACATGTTTTTACATGGTCATAGAGCATGTATAGGAATAACCATTTTACCTTGTATAAAGAATTCAAAGTATATCATTGTATTACGTTGTTGTATATATTACATAAATTGCTGTCTGTAATTATAAAGTATTTGCAGTATGTCCATAATGTCAGGGCTGTGTTCTTGACTCATTCTGTAGTTGTTGGCATCAAATTCTGACATACAAATACTGAATTGTAAGGACATTTGTATGTAAAGCAATTGCCTATCAGACATCATTTTGGGTAGACTCAGGGTAGAGTATGGAACTCAAACACAGGGAAGCAAATAATGGAGGGGAGGAGACGAGACCACCTGTTCAAGAGTAGGTGCCATACATTTTCAATTTGAGCTGAATCAGGTGCACTGCTGGTTTTACCACCAAAGAGAAGTTTAACCACTATGGAGCAATTTTACATCTAAGCATTTAAAAATATCTCAATCTAGGTCAACTTTTATGTCCAGCCATCAGAATGGGCATCAGTGAATGGAAAGGAACATTGATTAGCCCATGTCTTCAAACTGCTTCAAACAGACAAGCTAGATTCCTGCTGTTTTCAAAGCATTGCACTTGTTTGGATGGAGATGAAGTTCAGCTCTTCTTACATGATCGTTGAATTGTAGGACTTGAATTGACACATGGTGGCAGCAATGAGTCAGGTTGCATGTCAACTGTTTTTAGCGAGAGGCCTACTGAACTACATTCAGGGAGAATACTAGTGGGGGGAACATGGGGAGTTCTTTCAGGGAGCTGAAAGAGGAGAGGAGATACTGTCCTAAGTTAGATCGGTCAGGCTGGGATCCAGTGTCACATTCTCTCAGGGCACCCAGAGTTTCTAGCAGTGCCTCAGACTACATTATAGGACCAACACTGCTATGATTTAAAGAACAAGCATATATTGTATGATGGTTGGATGCATCAGTTTTATGTTGTGTACACACTTGATGCACAGAAATCACAACAGGAACCAAAACTTCCCTATTCTGCTACAGGTAGGTATTTTGAAAAATCACACGTATTTCCACTGGTGGTAAGATTGGCAGACTATATTGTAACTTGTCTTTGACAACACGAGAGGTCCATTTTCCACTTCATGGCATGGCTTACCCCATCTGCTTTGTGCTGTCCACAAACTGAAGGTGCACCAACAGGGAGTTTTGTGTTTGGAGACTGGCATCCTTCTGTTAGCTGTGCAGATCATGATATTGTGCTGTTCCTCCAGTGAGACATGGCATTGTCATTTGTTATGTTGTAAAATAAACAGCGTAATTTCATCTGGCAAGACAAACAGTATATATATACAGTAGTTACCCATATTATGCATTTATCCACCGAACAGATTTTTCAGTTGTTTCAGTGTTAGCCAACGACAAGCAAGCATTTCCTATAGGAGTCAGTGCACAGAATCTAGGTAGCAAAATGAAAGTAGTGCTTTTGTCACAGAGAAATGAATGCATCTGTAATTTCCCTCATATCCTCAAATTAGATAATCTACTTTTGCCACTACATTATTTGCAAGCTGTTGAACAATTTACAATAAGCCCTTAAGAGAGGTTTGCTGAAACAAAATATCACATAATTCAGTGTCATCTGCAACTGCCATCTTCAGTATGCTCAAGAGAATTTAAGCAGTTTGTAAACTGTACAGTATAGCTCTTCCTTCATGTGTTGCTCAGCAGTCAGCGGGTTAAAAGCATTTCAGACCACATCCATCATCTAGGACCTCAATTAGCATTGATCTAGAGGGGGGAAAGAAACATGGCTGCGTTATTACATACCATGGAGCAATTTCTGTTCCAGTGATTGAGTGTATGAGGGGATTTCTGAAACATAGCTGGCCTAACATATTTTGTCTTCCTGTCAATAATCTGGCACTTGTCCAAATTATGGATCAATAGCAACTGATCATTTTATGCTAAGGCACAATGAAGTTGGTCAATTTTTTCACTATGCAGTTTTAGCCTCTGGCATCATATAATATACTTAGTAAAACTAGGCAAGATGAAATGTAAAGGAATACATCAAAAGCCTTTCTAACAAAGTAACTTATGATGTTTTTCAGAGGCTCTTGAGTTTCATTCATGTGTGTGGCGGCGGTTGCTCCTCACAGCAAACACAGACTACTAACCCTCGGAAGAAAATAAAAACATCTGTTGTGATCGTGAGGCTGTCATGCTCCCATCTTTGTGGTCTGCTATCTCAAAGGCTGCCATTTGTATTAATTTACTCAGTCTGCATGGTTTGGGAATGGAATGAAGTTGAAACCAAATATTCATTCCACTGCCATATTATTAGTTTAAACCGCACTCAAGTGCTAGTTTTAGTCTACAAATTCATTGGCCTCTTCTTTCATTTACACAGAGATATATTTCTGTGCTATGGTATTGTTATTAGCAGAAAATGGTAAATTTAAATGATGTAACCATAAATATACACATTTCCAAATAGTAAAAATTTTTTGGATTTACCTATAAATGCATATGTTTCCCAATACTATGGTAAATGCACATATTTCCCATGGTAAATTTGACAAAACTCAGGTTGATCTCCTGATTTTTGAAGTGGATAAAAATGCCAACAACAGTGGATGGATGTTTGTGTGGTAATCAATCAAATACGCTCCATCTTCCCAGTGTGGTCCAACCAGGAGGGGACTCTCATGCCAATTCAATGTGGGCAAATTTGATGTTGGCACTTTTCAGGCTTATTTCAGGCACGCTGAAGTTGATTAACTTGTGTAACTATGAACATAATATACAGAAAAGGAAGAAAACCAATGGCTATATTTTCTTTCTTTCTTTCTTTCTTTCTTACCCTTTATACATTTTATAAATGTATGATAAATTAGCTTTATATCTACCTATTAAAAGTGATGTTTTAGGCTTTTAATCACTTCATGGGTATATAATGTTTCAAAAGCAACTTTTTTCCACATCCAAAAAGCTGTTCACCTTTTTGTATCTACAGGTCAACTGCCATTTGTCTTCTGTCACAAAGCATCTCTGTGTAATTCTTCATCTACAAAAGACATTAGCATCCAGTCAAACAAGAGAGCTGAATGTCAATTTCACTTCAGGCAACCTATAAATAAGACCACATCAGAGTTGGGAAAACTACAAGATACAAACATACTTGGTGACACTGCTCATGTAACAAACCAAGCATTATCGGAAATATTGTTTATTTTGGTCTTTAAAGAGGAATGAAATTCTTTTTTTGGTCCTAAAATAAGGTCAATTCAATTTTTTTTTCATTTTCAACATGTGGAAAAATGTGATCTTACTTAAAATGAAGCTGAGGTTGGCTCACTTCTCAGTGTCTTACTGTTAATTCAATGAAGTTCATATGCATTTTAAGAGAGAGAGAGAATTAAAATGTAGCTGAAGAGGTTTAAGAGGCCAAAACTGTCTTAGAGATTTTTGTTCATTTTCATATTTTTAATTAACAGACGTTTCCTACCGTGTTCCATCAGTGAATGAGTCTTTTTTCATTTATTTGATGTACTTTATCTCCTCCAACCACTCATATTCAACCTTAGTGGATTCTGGGACTTAAGGATCAGTCTTTTGGTCACCAGAGAAGCATAACTAATGACAACATTAGAGTGGCTTTGCAAGCGTGGCCATCAAATGTCGATCAACCAAGCAAGAAATAATGTTGGATTTTGAAATATGCATGAATAAACATTTATGTTTAGAATCAGTTGAAATTAACAGTTAGCAGCTCAATTTAGAATGAGTTTTACGGTGAAATGTTCATGTACTTGCAGAAGATACTGATGCACTAACTACCTCTTCAGCAGCCTCCTATGTGTCATGGACGTGAAGCTCAGAGCTTTGTCAAAAAGCTACTGTTTTGTGTAGATTCAGGCCAAGCACTGACTCCAGGTCAGCGTCTAGTGGAGTGAATGACCGTGCCACACAACACGTCTTTGGGATGGCATCTAATTTAAGTGAAGCTTTCCTTTGAAGACACTAATAACCGTTAGACCCGTTAGCATCTCCCTAATGACACTGTTCCTAACCCCAGACTGGACAGGAAACACATGGACAGCTAGCTCTAGGATTTGCCCGCTGGCATTTGGCCCCCACTAGCAAGCGCCGACATAAAAACACACCCATCTCTCTTCATTAAGAGCTTTTTTTGATTTGCTTTAATGAATGGAACTTCATGAAGAGTGTGACGCTGCTTGGATGGAGAATGCACTGGCCCAGTTCTTGTTTAGAAAGAGCCCCATATGTTACCTTAACGGTCAAACTGTCAGAGGTTCAATTGTTGTTTTGATGGCCGTAGTCGTAGTAATATTTTTTTATCCTTGTGTGTTTGTTCACCCAGCAACATGATATACAAAGTATTTACAAATTTCCCACCAAAGTATATTAGAAAACTATTGTTTACTGCAGGACTTGCCTGTCCCTTTTACGCCACTCTCATTCTACAGTAATGTTGTCGGGCTGACCTTAGTACTGGAGTGGCAAGTGACACTTGAGTGATGCTCTTCGGCCAAATGAGTCTTACTGTACCTGCCTCTCAGTGTAAGCACTTAAAGGTAAGGCGCTGCTTGTACAGTGAACCACAATTCACTGGGTAAATAGTGTACAATATAATATAGTCTTTGTTGCCCACTTTGTCAAGCCATTGGGAATTTGTGTATTTTGCTGACAGCTGACCAATTTCAATGCATGCAGCACACAAACACATAGTACTACATGCTGGGTTGATAAAAAGCAAGCACCGCTGCAGCTGGGGGGTGTTCAGTACATCATTCAAAGGCACATTTCAGTAGTGTAGCAGCTTTTATGGGTCACATAGCAGTCAAGTTCACATTCTGGCGCTTCCTGTCCAGTTGGTCTCTTCAGGAATCAGTCCAGGGCTGGTTCTAGTCCTTTTATAAAGCTAATGCATTCCTCCACTCTCTGAGCCTCTGGTCCTGGGGTTGAAGCGGTGACCTCCCCATTGCGAGCCCATAGCTCTGACCTTTAAGACTACCACCACCCCAGGCCTGAGTTATTCCCCTATTTTTGAGCACCCAGAGGCCAAGTTTTGTAGCTACGCTCAATTTGCCAGCAATATAAACACCGTGATTTACTTAATAGAAAATAAGTATACAATAAGAATGATGAGGATTCATACTGGCAGCAGCATTTCGCCCCCTGACTAATCTGGGCTGCTAAATTGTAAGTAACTGTGTTGAACTTGTGTCCTCCAGCAAGCAGAGATCAGAGTTCAGAGATCAGAGCATTCTGCCTTAATCACAGATCACATCTTGTTATGCTTAGTGGACAATGAAAGATCTTAGTGTGGTTGTCTCATCACTTACTTTAAATGTGGACTTGGGTTTGACTACAGACAAGGCAAAGCATTTAACTCTGCATAGTGAATAGAGGCATACATTGTGAATTTACTACATACTTTAAAAGATAGGCCAACAATATTGAACCTCTGCTTCATGCAATACCTTGTATGAAACGTTTGCAATTAAAATGTGATTAAATACAGAATATGATGACATTTCTTCTTCCTTCTTTTGTTTCCATCTTTGTTGATAAATTAAAGTCACAGTTGTTAGCATCTGAAGCTACAATTTGCTTGATAAAATCTGAACTATTTGAAAAATCTTCTGCAAACCCTAAAAAAAATAATCATTGCTCAAATAGATTCCCTTAGTTATCTCACAGCACCTTTTACAAATTTCCATTGCATGTATCAGCTCATATTATCTTTTTGTTATACTTTACAACGCAGTATAAATGACATTTAAATTTAGATTCTGCTGACTAAAAAGTTGAATAGTCACATGTTAGGTATCTGTTGTACCTGATTTATGCTTTGTTGAATACAGTGTTGCTTCAGTTTGTATGAAAACTGATGTGAAGGAAGCTCTTAGCAATATTTCTCAAAAGGAGCACAAACAGCCAAATATGTGTTTAGTACATGTCTTGGTCTGTAGATTAATGGCATTAACGAAGTTTCCATTAGCACAGCGATGGGGGGAGACAAAGGCGTCCATGCGTAAAGCCACATGACTGAATCACTGATAAAAGAAAATGAAACACATCTCTATGGGCCAAGAGGGGCCAGGAAACGCCACTCCAAATTAGCCCGCGGCCCAATTTGTTGTTACTTCATTAACCGACCAGCAGCTGTAGAGTTGAGGAGGGAGGTTGTGACCCATCCTTTGCCTAAATTCCCCAGTCTGCCTTTACTGGCCTGGTGAAAAAGTTCCCTGTGCAGACAGGTGGCCAGGGAGAAGCTACATCTGGCATAAAACCAGGGGACAAGAGCTCTATCAGGCAATATTGATGATCAGTGACGGTCATCTGGTTGGGACTCCCTGTTGCCAAAGAATCTGGAGCATGTCAGTGTGGTAGAATCAACTGTATGGTTTATTTATAGGAAACTGGGATTACAAAATTATTTTTTTAATTATTTTTTGTGGCAGTCTATTTGTATATATATCACTGTCCTTTTCAGAGTATCTTATATAATATGGCCCTTTTGTTCACAACCACTCATTAGGCACCCCTTTGTACTCTGCTGGTAAGATTATACTTCCAACCCACCACCAGTAAGGACTAGTTCATTGCAACTTCCAGAAAAAAGTGTTTTAAAAGTATTACTCAAAGTTATTTTATTGGCTTGTGCTTATTCTGGCACTAGGATTGTGTGGAGAAACTGAACTATTACTGTCTTACTCATCTTTATCTGAGTGTCTCTGTCTGTACACACAAGAACACTTAAGGTACCTATTGATGCCAACATCTTTCAGCTGAAAACAATATCCGACACAATAGCAGACCAGGCAATAAGTCACCTGCAGCAGAAAGCTGGTAATTGTGTGCTCTAATTCTTACAATCTCCCCAGAGACCTTTATGAAAATGTGACATTTACCACAAAATAGCAGTCCCATTACACTGTTACTGCAAACAATGTTTTTATTTTTATTTTCAAAATATTACAGACAATAGGGTAAACATGGACAGTAATTTGACCTTTGAACTCTGATGACAAAGCCTGACATAAAGCTCACCTTGTCATTGATTGCCGATGTTGAAACCTGTAAATGTAAAACCATATAAACAGAAAGCAGACAAAAATAAATACTGCTGGATTATTTGATGGATTATTAAACAATAACAACGTGGTTATTACATCAAGAAAATAAACAAAATCCTAAAAAGCTGTTGTTGGATGAATAGTGAATCATTAAGAGGGTCAGCAACCAGCACAGCAGGTCTGAGGAGGCCTGAGGTGGATCTGTGTGGGTTCAGGAGGAGGAAGAGGTATCTGCTCATGGAACTGGCTGTCTAGGATGGCTAGTTTCTTATCTCCCATGGCGCACTAACGCCCACTGGGGACCAAAACCGTTTGGCACCTTGCAATCCTTTTTCATAGGCCGGATGAGGAATCAGCCTCTGTGGATCATGGGAGCTCCAGACATGGATGCCATATGGCCCTTGTAATTCTCTAAGGAGTTTGAGCTTTTGGGATGCCTAGCGTCTAAATGTACGCAAGAGATGTTGACGATATGGGCTGTGACAAAGGCATTTGGGCAGTTTTTGTTGTTGTTGCTTGTTGTTGCTGGAACATTATGGGAATCATTTGCATTTCTAAAATTGCCTACTGTATCTTTAGTATACAGATGCTTCAAAATGAATTTATTAAGATAACTGTCTTGTCTTGATATCATTTCACACTATTTGCCTTTGTTTTTTAAGTGACTCCAATAAAAGCATGCAGATATTTTCATGCGCCCAGTTTTCTGAATACAATTACTGTTATATTTAGTGCAGATTAGTTTTTGGTCTTAAATTTGTAAACAGAGATAAAGCAAGCTTTACATCAGTCAGGCATGATTGACAGGGCCCCTTTAAAATGAAAAAGGGTGCACTACTGTATCTGGCCAGCTGAGGACATGCTTTCCTCAGACTGGGAAAAGCAATTTATAGGTTTATGTAGGACCCACTAATATCTCACCTGCATTATAGTAATAAGTACGTACTGTTAAAGAGAGTGCCGACTACTACCAAAACCACCAAAATATGGCTGTGTAGTGTAATAAATATTGATAAATATGTTTTCTTGACTGGTTACACCTAAAGCCATTAATAGGTTATATGGGGATTTAGGAAAGTTGACCACCCACTATGGAATATTGAACTTTTCCCACACAGGTGTAAGCTACAGTGAGGTGAACCTTCACCAGGACAACATGTAGAAGACTGGGACCTCCATCAGACTGATTTATGAAGTGGATTGAGGACAATTTTCCTGCTGAAAGGTGGTCTACCTGGAAGGCCGAGGCCCCACGCCAGCTGCATGTCATTTCTATCAAATCTGGCCAGGGTCTGTCAATTAAGAAAACACAGGGCAATCTGTGGCTGCTGAAAGAGATCCCCTTGGCCTGCTCCCAGGCTGAGAGACGGCCTTTTGTTCCCAAGCATGTCTCACATACTTTCAGAGCCTAGATAAGCTCAGGCTTCATGAAACCCTGCTTTATATTTGCCCACTGTAATGTCTCTGTGGGGTCAGGGTAGACAGGGAAGCACAGTCGGTGAAAAGGTAATATCCACCCCCCTCTTCACATTATGGGGTCAGGAATAAAGCCACAGGTTAGGTGGTCCTGAGGCCTGGCCAAGGGACTTTTGCTGAATGATCCCCTCCTCCCATGCGCCCACCCTCAATCCTTTTCCACCTCTTTCATACCGCCACAACACTGCAGACATAAACTGCAAAACTAGTGGGCAGCTTTAGCCGTTTCCTGAAATCGGATAAACAGGTACTCTGTGCCTGGATCTGCCAAGGGGGGAAGGGAATTTGTTTTAGTATGGGCTGGACCACCCACGGCCAAGTAAACAGGTACATCAAGGTGGGTTGAAACATAAGAAGGGAAAGGGGAGGTCCGAGGCCAGGTAGGGGGTCGTAGAGGATTGGGCTCTCTCGATGACTTGGCGTCGTTGTGGTTTATCAAAAAATATGTCCGACTGGTCTTGTAAGAGAACAAGGCTATAGGGTGAAGCAAATACCAGGCATTCTTCCCCAGGTACTCTCAGCTGTATCAAATTCATCTCTAACCTAGCCTGCGTGCGATGGTTGATAGCAGATGTTGTAGGTGTTCTGTGTTTTAAAGTATGCTCTCTTTTTGGTTTGTCATTGAAATATACGCGAGGTGCAAAAGGCTTTTTTTTTAGTCCTGAATGTTAATAGTGATTATACTGGCCTATGTAGTCATTTCCTCCTTCATTGTCAGCAAATTGCCCAGGAGTAAGGTATTTAACGTCTGGTCCGGTTGTGGTTCCATCAGATAGGTTTAAGACCATGCTGAGTGCTCTTGAAAATTAGTTTTTTGGCAACTTCCTGGGATGCACAGTCTCCCAGCAAGCCACCAAGGCTTTGTTAAGACTGCGCTGGTTTAAGCTTGCAGCTTTTCAAGCCTCCCATTATGCCTGACTCAGTCGGGCAGAAAGCAAAAGAGCCTTTTCTGCAGTCATGTGGGCATACTGGCATTATACACAGTTCAGTGTTAGATATTTGTGAGTCATATAAACAGAAGGGAGGGCACTGAGGCTTCTTGAAGAAAAAAAAACTTTATAATTGGGGAGTTATATAAGTGTCTAAATCCTTCTCCAAGGATTTAATTTTTCCCCCCTATTGTGTATTTTGAAAAGCAGAGAAGACCTCACAGCAGAGGTGACAAATCCTCTGACATAGAAATCCTTGTGGTGCAGTTTAAGGACTAAGTCTTGAAGTGTTCACGTCTTGAGGAGGGGTGCAGCTAATTGCCTCCCACTGTGATTATTTATTAATATATTTATGTTTAACCAGAAAATTATGTTAGAGTGTATACAGCAGAGGGGCTGCAGGTTTTGGTCTCTATATGCTGCGATGAGGAACGCAAATACAGTTTTAAGTGACAGCACCAGGAACAAGTGGACACTGCCTACGAACACGGACACAAATACTTAAACTGGAGAAACTGGTGAATGATATTGATATGCTGGCTAGTAATCTATTCAGACCTATGGCTGTTTGCATGGATAGCACTGCACAAAACAAAAAAGTATTTATTTCCCTTCTCTTACTCCTAAAATCTTCAGACTGTTTGAATCTCTAAAAAGAGATTTAGGTCTATTTTAGCCTCTCGCACCCTCGTGTAGATTTGTTATGGTTCTCTTCTCCTCTCTGTAGACTCCACCAATTATAAACTCTATGGATTTCCCCATGGTGAGTCCCTGTCCTCTCTTCAAATCTACAGTTTGTTGGTGTGTGTGTGTGTGGCTCCCCGTTGGCCCAGATGCGGGTGTGTGTACAGTGTGTAAATCTGGGGCTAGTGGGGTCGCTCAGGCATGACCCCGGCTATGTCAGGCCGTGTGTTCAGAGCGCCTCCAGCAGTGTTCCCCTCCTCAGCCCTGACCAGCCAGCCTCACAAACAAGGATTTAGGTCATCTTGACCCCCCCACGTCTCCCTGTGAGTTTGTTAACGTGAATGGGATTCACTGGTTCTGATGATCTGTGGAAGTGGAGTTTGAGTTGTTTACAAGTTATTTGCACAAAATGGATTTCTCATATTCAGTTCTATACCATAGGCTGACATACAGGCCTGTACTAACATAGTATAACCAGTTGTAATTTTTGATGCTAAATATTCTGCACAGTGTGATCCATATCTTGATGAAATGTGTCCTGGAGAGATCACTGGGAGAGCAAAGGGCTGTCCCAGAACAGGCCTACCAGTTCACCATTTACATGGTGCCTCTAAAATCAGATTATGTATGGGTTCAATTGACTTAATGGATTTGAAGAGACTAGATCCTATTAATGAATCGGGTGCCCTCCGGCATGCCCCAACCAATAGCAAGCTAATCTGGCATGCAAATTAAATCCTGCCTCAATATGCCGGCCTGTTTAATGCAATCCATTACACACTTTCACTTATTTATATATACTATTATAAAAGAATAGGCCTCTAAACAAACTGAGGGAGGAGATTGTTCTGTAAATGGTGCTGTGCAGTGGCCCCAGGGCCAGTGGAGGGAGCAGTGATATTCACTGTTGTTCACCTCCAGCCTCTGACACTGGGGCTGCCTCTGTGTTGTGGATAAAATGGGATGAAGCAGACAGCTATCTGTGCATTCTAGTCTTTTTCGATTCATCACATTTCATGATACAGTAAATTTTCATCGCCTGCATATTCTATTATTACATAATTTTCCTCTGCTCTGGAAAAAGCCGTTGTGCATTGCAGGACATGGAGCTTTTTAGTGAGGTTATATACTGTGTCAGTGTCATGAGGATATGTTTAGGGGAAATACCCGTGGGATTTGATCTGATTCCGATTTGATTATGTTGTAATATCAAGGCTGAAATATTTAATCTTCTGTTCCTCTTCTTCACTCCAGATTCACCACTTTAGCCTGCCGTGCTGCGGGGAGATAAATGATTTGTAGGCTGAGTGGTGTATTCGGAGTCATAATCTGGCACATGATCACGCTGAAGGCTGAGTGGGATGTCTGCTGAGGAACTCTGGCGCTTCCAACCTCTTTGGTTCTGCCAGGCTCTTCATGCCTGGTTACCTTGGAGCCTGCTTTGTTAGTGTCGGAGGGAATAGGGGTCAGGGAGAGGCCAGGTTTCACCCGACCCCTCTTGAAATATTACAGCCAGGTTTACTTACCTCTCTAGCCAGGAGAAGCACCTCTAACGCTGCAGCAAAAAAAAGCTGGGATGTCCTGAGAGGAGGGAGGAGGAGGCTGCTGAGAATATTGTCAGTCATACTGAGGTTAAATCATTGCCCTGCAAGTGTAATTTCAGTCAATCTCCTGCTTTGTATTGCCTAAACATGGGCAAATGTTTTGTTGTAGTCTGTGTCTCTTGAAGGACTGGCCATGTTGAGGATCAAAGTCTGATTCAATCTGGTTCAAACACTTTCAGCGCATACTTCAGCACAACTTGCTTTTGAGCAAAATTGAATAAGACGTGAATTGAATATTTTCTGTTTATCTGACACTGGTTCCCTGACAAATATAAATAAATAAAGCCTTCCCAATGCAGGTATGCTTGAGTGTGTGCACCTCATTTCAAGCACAATTAACTTGAAATGGAGTGCTGCTGGATCAATAGTCCCCATTTGATCCAGGGGGTCTGTCACTCCATGGAAATGGCACACATATGGTAATACAGCCAGCTTAACAACAACTTAGAGGATTTACTGTTGCCGTTTTCAGACCAACATGAATAACAAACAGTGGGCCACCCTTGGGAGCCATCTTCTTTTATCCCAGCTTCAATTAATCTTAAAGAGAGATACCATTTAAACCTAATGAACAGGGGGTAAAACCAATGCACATTGATACCATGAAGTAATAGCATCAGAATAGTATTGCTCGTGATATTCTAAACCATAGGTGGGAACTTGAATGTCGGTATGCCTGCATATTCACTGCTATGTCGCTTAATAGGCAGCTTGAGTCCTGACTCTAGTGCTCTGCTTCAGCAGCACAACATAAAAAGATAAATGAACACTAAATGACCCTGACGTAGCCCTGCTCCTTCATCATATAAATAACAAAAAGCAGAGCGAATAAAGCAGACTGTGCCGGGGCCAATTCCCCGATGGGTGCTTATATGAAATGCAACTTTCCAGCATTTTCCCAGCTCAGAATGTGGCATTTATTTGCAGGACTCTGTTTCAATTTAAAGGGAATGGCAGCTGAAGGAGGCACAGGGGACAGTGTCTCATCACCGCCACTTACCACTCTTATAGGCCTGCTGCCGGGGAGGAAAACCTCAGCAGGCAGCTCCACTTAAACAGTGAAGACCTCCACCAGTCAATGTAATGTGCACAGCTCTGATAGGCCCATATTCTCAATCCTTTTTGTGTGTGTGTGTGTGTGTGTGTGTGTGCGTGTTCTTCTGCATATGTGTTTGCTTGTAAGTGAACACTGAAAGCATGCTCCGTGGGGTTTTTGAGGAGCACATTTTGTGTTTCTCCTTCACTGTGGCCTCTAGGAATGGTAGATTAAAAGACATTACAAAAAACATTTCATCTTATTTTAGAGAAAGTATCAGACTACCAAGTTAATTAGTAGATTGGGTGGTAGGATCATCATTAAGGGGAATTCTGTGCTTTGTCCCTGAAACTGAAACCAATGACTTTATTGTAGAGAATTTATGAATTATCTTAAATATCTATCTATATCTATCTATCTAAAATATCTTCATCATTAGAGTCGTTCAAACTGAGAGTAACAATGTGACATGCTGCTCAAGGACTGTTCATGGGACGGCATACGGACGTCCCTCGCCCAAAGGGTTAACGTTGATGAACAACAAACAAACATGTCCATAAATAGGTACTTTCCCTGGAAGAAAGACTTTATATGCTACAAGCCCATTTGAAATTCAGTGGAATGTCTCCCACAATGGTCGAACATACAGGGCTGACGACGGGGGGTAAATTAGAGCTCAGAGATGAATTATCAAACAATTAAAAATCCCAGACTGAGCCAAAGGGAAACAGAGCACAGATGATATTGGCAATGCTTTCTAGATGCTGTTGTCTTTTTTTTGGGTTAAGTCAGTTTTAAGTCAGGCTTTTCATTTGTTTTATTCTCTCTTGTTTTTTTAATTTTTGTTTTAATGCAGCATGCTGTTGTTTTAAGCCCGTTTGGTAGAAATGTGATTTCTGGTTTCATGCTGTATGGAATCTGTTTCTCAGCAATCAACATATCAAATATGAAAAGTCACATGAAGTGACACTGTACAAATTACCTCCGACCAGTGGCTTCCCCCTGTTGAAATGGCCAAAGATGTGACCTCCCCCACCGGCGCCATCCCGCCCTCCCCTCCACCACCACCACCTCCCCACTCTGCACTCTGTGTATTCCAGCGATATTCATTTTGATTTCAATTAAAGATCCTGAGTGTGACTCTCGGAGAGAAATTGCCTGCCTTTAATTAGGTAGTCTAAGTTCATGGAAGCAATTGTTGTTTCCCCAGCACTTTCAATTTGATGAGCCAAGGACTCTCATTTTATAGCTATGAATGAATATGGTTTCATACCCTTCAGGTTCTTTGTCCTGCTAACTGTCTTGTAACAAAACAGAGAATATTACTTCTGTGTTTGTCATTACTCGCCGGGGTTATGCCGCTGCAGGACCGTGTGTGTTCTGCGTGAGTGAGTGTGTGTGTGTCCTCTAGCCTGGCTCTGGACTGCAGGTGGGATCCTCCATCTGTGATGAAGAGGTCAGTGGCTCTAGGACCACATGGTGTGGTGCAGGCCGCTGCCCGCTGGTCAATAATCTATTACAGGACATCCCCCACTCCCCTCTGTGACTAATGCACTGCACAGAGATGGCCTCCCAGAGGTTAATGCTGCCCGGCTGACCCTAGTCCCCTCTGACAAATACTGTCAATCCTTGATATGGAAAAGCTCATTCTCAGCCAAATATAGATAGGCCCATTCCTAAGGTGGTTTGATGTATTTGCGTGATATGCTGATATATATGTACGTATATGTATGTATATCACATTGTAAGAGCTGATCCAGTTATGTACAAAAACTAAATAATTGTCAGGTACATTTGCAGCTGATGTACAGAGATGATCCAGTCATCTCCATAACCTACATAACTGTCAGGCACTGAGGTAATGCACGGCCAAGGGTGTGATTGCCGCTGTGTTTTGGTGAATGCATGAAGGAACTGCGAGGTTGAAGGTACCTCAGTAGAGCTGTGATAAACAGGTCTCTTTATAGGACCCTGATTGGTAGAACATCATGTTATTCTGACAACCCTCACTTCCAATCAATTTATGCCAGAAATTCTAACTCGCATTCACTCAAGCATCGCCTATAGCCTTGTTCCTGCATTTCCTCCTCCCTTGTCCCCTCCAGCCTCTCCCTCTCCGTCAGTTCAATAAACAGCCAAGTCAACAGGACCATATATTTATCAGCGTGCTGTGTTTACATCCCTGCAAATTCTGCCCAAATGAACAATGGGCTTTCCCAAAGAGGGTTTTTTCAACATTTAAGCAAAAATTGTCTGTTTGTTCTCCCGTCTAACGTGCATGCAGTGGTATCTGCATTGTATTTACGAGTCTTATTAAATAAATTGCGTTGCGGGTTTATAAAGATTGTGTCTACATTGACTTTTTCTCACAATGATTGAAGGTTTGTGAAAGTTGCACATGCCACGTGGTATTCCACATTTACTGCAAATATAATCCACAACATTTATACAACGTCTCTTTGTTTCACTATTCTGTGTTAATAAATCACCTGCCGCCTCTGCAAGAAGCTGTCATTTGAAATTCTAGCAGCGGGTCTAGTCTCGAGTATGAGGAGGACCGTGGGCAGGCAGGCCTCATGTCTGCCCTGTGTCTGCGTGTGGAGCAGAAGGAAATTAGCCGCACCTGAATGACAAGGCAAAGGCCCCCACCCCCAGAGGGACTGTGATCTACACACAAACTCCCTTTTAATAGACTTACACCTCATTTGGCCTCTAAAGCTTGTTGAAGGGTCCCAGAGGACGGGGAGGGGGAGGCAGGCCCCTCAGAGGTCAGCCCCGCTGTTCGCTGTAAACCAGCTGCAGTGAAAGGGAGAGCTTGATTAGATGGCCATTCACACCCAGAAGGGGACCGCCACGGAGGGACAATGCCACATTTTCCCTTGCAAAACAACGGGGACATTTTGTCTGGCCTGTCGTGGGCAATATTTGTTACGGTGTGGAAAGCCGTTTGAAATGTTCCGTCTCAGGAGGAGACCGAGCATCCGCCACGTAGAGACGACTGGCTTTTGTTCCAACCGCATTCCTGTCTGTTCAAATTACATACTCAAACGGCAATCTACGTTTTCGGGGGGGGGGATTTGGTAATATTGATGGATATTAGCAGGCCAATATGATACGACTTGATGGATCTGTGAGAAAAGGGACCATAAAGTAGAAAAAAAAAACATGGGAGCATCCTGGTGGCTTAGTCTGCTCTATTCGCTGAAAATATTGAACTCATGCTTTGACTTGGCCTCTAACCAGCCTGCAGTTGGTTGATGCTCGTTGACTTCTACTGTACTGCCTGGTGTATGAGAGCACACTGTATTTCACTCATGCAGGGCTCTTTGGGCTCTGCGAGGCCTAGCAGTGCACGTTGCAAAAAGCTCTACACACACTCTATAGATGTACTCGGCCCTCACACCTAGTAATACCATGTAATAATTCCATGTTCTCTGCCTATAAGGCCTGAAGCTACAGACATAATACTATTCCATTTTGACACATTTGGACATCAAGGGTTTTCTTTTCCACGTAATTGGCTGCGTGAACCCTACGACCAGGACAACGACAGAGGATGAGAAGTACTTGGAAAGATGAGTAACACTTTTACAAAGCGTAAAATTAAATAGCAATATAAGCAATTTGTCAAGGGAAGGTTTATTTTGACGTTACAGCCCAAGAAACTGCAACTGTCCCACTGCTGTGTCATGAATGTAGATATTACACAAATATATGAAAGCTTTCATAAGATTTGAATTAGTTTTCATGAACAACATTGACAGATAATTTATTTTGGGAGATAAAAGAAAACACCTTAGATGTCTCACGGCTCTGGAGAATCTGGTAGTGTCTCTCATTAAGTTACTTCTGAAAGTGTGCCTGTTTGGGTTACTGAACAATAGACCCGAGCTACTGTAATTGGCAACCAGCAAATATGTTTCATGTGACATGTGACGATAAACTGGGAATTCATTGTGTGCCGGGCTGAACCCACACACTGTTTTTCCTTACACTTCATTCAATGACATCCAAAACATTGATGGTTAATTATTTCTGAAGAGGCTTTTTGCATAGTGCCTGTATCCCCGGGTTAATTCAAAAGCATTCCCTTATCTTCCCCGGGGTATATAGTTTGCATTTTAAGTGAGGCACAGCACAGACACTCAGCAGCATCTTAACTTCCTAAGTTGAAGTGTGGCTGGGGTTAAGTGGTCCCTATGCTCACAGCACCTATCTCAGCCCAAACATGACAGCTGGGGACTTGACTGTTGCTATGGAAATCACACTCCTCCTCTCTGCCCGTCCACCCCCCAGTGCATGAAAATGCCCCAGACTGCTCATTTGAGACCATACAAGTCCTCCTCCTCTTCTCTGTGTTAACAAGTCGACTTTTCTGTTGTTCTGGCCTGTTTCAAACAGGGTTTATTGCAAATGGGAAATGGCTTGGGGAACACTCAGGCGCTTAACTGTGCTCAGCTCAGCTTTGCAGCTGGAATAATTCCTACAATGGTTTCCTGTAAGCATTTTGCTACAGAGAAAGTGTGAGAGGAATTGTTTGCTTCATAATGTACCAAAATGTAAATAATCATAATAAAAATATAATGTAACACATACTGTCAATAGTAAATAAAATGTATTACATAGATAAGTATACACAAAGTAGTTGAATGTCCATTCTCTAACATTATACAAATTAATGAACTTATTTAATTGGTGCAACGCTGTAAAATAAACTGATCATGTCCTGTCACATCAATGCCTTTGACCAAGCTGTACAAAGATTTTTCCCATTTTTCCCATTTCCCAGACTATGGAGAATGAACAATCTAAAAATACTTGATTTAAACGACATTATTTAAGAATGCTCTAAATGGATAAAATAAAATAAAACATGTTCTGCTTATATAGGAATGAAGCATCTGAAGCATTTTTCAGGTTATGGATTGCTATCAGTCGGGTTCAACAATGTTATGTGACGGCCTTGAGTCTTATACTCAACTTATAAATTGAGTTTGTTCTAATCTTCATAGTTTTATGATGATCCATTCATTCATCTTCCTCAATTCAACAATAAGCCTAGAGCCACAAATGACAAAGAAAGTGTAAAATAAACAAAGTATGTTAGGATGCATCTTAAAGCTGTTCAAGTTTCAAGTTAAAAAACTTGAGAGTGTGGTAACATTAATACCCTCAGATGCTGCCTGCAAAAAGTGCTGGAGGAGCTTCATAGTAAAGTTATACATCACACTAAATAATTATCTGCTATACATTTCATCACTCCCACTCTTTTCCTGCCTCGATCAATCCTGAGTGGAGGAGCCTTGCATGCCGCTGTAAGTTGACTGTTTGCCTGATGGATACAGTCCCCACCACGACACGTGACCTGTCTCCCTCGGCGCCTATGGCACCACATTTAATCTAAATGTAGTCCTTGACAACAGGAGGATCCCTGCCTGACTGAGTGGGATGTTTGCAGTTGAGTAGTGTGATCCATACGTTTCTCCAGTCTGGTGGTTTATTCTGAAAATAGTATTGTGACTTACTATGTGTTTTTTTGTGGTTAAAACAATGTATTTAGAGTTTTTAGAAAAATAGAAGTTTATATTCCTGACGTTCATGCCCTGATGGAGGTCTTCTAAGAAACAAAAACCTTAGTTCATGCTTTGGTGTAAGATTTCTTAAATTTAAACAATAAATTTGAACAATTAATCTCAGACTGTTTGGCTTTTAGGTAGACAGTTACACGCTTGAAAGTTGTATTAGTGTTGGCTCTGAGGATGCAGGTGGGAGCGGGCCTCTCCTGTGCCAGCTCTTCTCCAAGTCCACTCCTTTCTCCAGGGCAAGCGCTGGCCTGCTGAGAGCACACATGAGTGGTCCATGGAAAGGCCGCCACAGACAGAGATCCCGACAGCTCTAACCCCCCTGCCGACATCTCATCCGTCTTGCAGTGTGTTGGCACTGTGAAGGGTAAACTGGGCTGATCTCTGGGACAGGCGGGGAGGGCACAGGAGAGCAGCCTCCCAGTGGAGCCCCAGACCAGCGCACTCAGATTAGAGGAAATTTGTTCCACAATATTGTGGCCTCCTGCTTTCCAAGGCAGGGCCCGCACAGAAGGCAGAGGCAGAGATTTGGGCGGTGGCCAAGCCTTTTCGTTGGGCTTCTTGTTCGCGCCACATGTGCTGAGCTCGACTCCCCACTGATCCTTCTAGCTTTATAGCCTCCCCGCCTGATGGAACAAATGCTAGATCCCAGAAAATAAACTTATCTCATTTGGATGACAACACATTCCCCCAGGTTATAATGTTGCGCCATTTTGAAAAAGAAGACAGGGTCAATTGTACATTTGCAGCTCAGCCGGGGAGTCTTTGGCTGTGAAAGTGCCTGCCTCGCCACATGCCTGACAGTGAATTTGGAGCAATTTGCCTTATTGACTCCCTTGGTACTTTAGTCTAAGTTATTCTCCTGATATGGCGATAAATATGATTTCTTCACAATTCATAGTTAATAAAATTATTATCAAAGATATGCTATATCACATAAACACACATCCTCTTTTCATTAGCGAGGGAAGAAGGGAGTTGCTTTATTATAGCTACTTTTCAAGCCATTACAATGCCAGTGCTTTTTTCCAGAATGGAGGTGGCAGGACATGATTGATGACCTCAGTAGATTATGCCCAATACAAAAGTCATCATTGAACAGCAGGGCTGCCATTGTGTGTGGGATGTCTCCCATTGATTTAAGTAGTATATTTTCATGATCTATAAAGAGGCCAGCTGGAGAGAAAATTGTTTGCACTCAAACATTTAGTGTCTATGAGCCATCGCGCTCTCATGATTAGAAAATGATTATTACTCTTTGAAATCCTTCTTTCTTCTCAAGCAAGTTTCTAGTTACATCCTTGTGCACAGTGAATCGGGTATAACCAAATGACACAACAATTAGATTAACCTAAGTGAAGCAGGTTGAATGTACTAATGTAATGTTCAGTAAAAACAGAACGGGTCGGTCCTGCGTTAGTAACAAACTAACAGTAACAACAATAACAAACAAGCTGCCTTACATGAGCCAATGCTTCACAGTTGTTTTGAACGATTAGATATATACGTAGGAATCAAACTTAAATGAATGTAATCCAGCTTCAAACAGAAGTCGACATGAAACAGAGCAGCAATGTGACCAGTCTATGACCAGTCTCTAAGCCTTTCATCTGGCCAGTTCTCCCATTCATTCTTAAATGGCTCTCTAATAGACCTCGTCTGTCCACGGTGGACCTATTAACTACAGATTTGTTTTCATCTCTCTGACAAGCCAAGGGAGGAGTGTAATATCCACACAAAAGAGCCCGAAAGAGCCATGAAACAAAAATGTGAATAAAAAGACGAGGGGATATCATTATATACAAATTAATTTTCTCCTGAGCCTTAGCTGTCCCGTCCCTTGGCTAAGAATCGGGATGTCTTAATTGCTTTATCGCCTTGCCTTGTGGTTTCCAGCAATCAAGTTGCTTCCATTTAATTCAAGTGCCACAAGATGGGGAGAAACTAGCCTCTCCCCGGCCCTGGAGCATAATAGACAGTGGAGAGTGAGGATACACCCTCCAAATTGGAAAACACTGGGCCATAGATTAACAGAAATGAACACCATTAGCCTGGTGATAGGGAAATCATTTTCCCCCTCAGGTGTTTTGGAAGGTGCGACACACAGTCAGATTGTGGATGTGGAGGCATCTCTGGATGTTCAAAATCTTTCAGCTGACCTCCTTGATTATTCAAGAGCCAAGGGATTTGAGACAACACCGATTTTGGGATCAATTTACAATTTTAATAATAGTCAGACAGTGGCCGTCATTATTAGAGAAAATGTATTAATTAGGCAATTAATTGGGTAATGGCATTTCTTGTCCATAGTTCTGTTTTGTATATCAGCCTACTGGGAAATGCTTTGTTTGTTGTTTTTGCAAAACTGAAAATAGTGCAATCATGTTCCTCTTTTCTATTATTATACTTATTAATTAAATTGTATACAGGCTTATTGCAAAGTATTTGAATTTAAAATGGAAACTCTCTATGATGCAGGTTCATGGCAACAGGCTGATGTTTTATGACTATAAAGCAGTAGACATCTGCAGACGTGAGATTGTTCACTGATCTTGATCAGCAAGGGCTGTTCTCTTACTTCTCCAATGCTCCAGATAGGACTGAATGACAGGTGCATGAAATAAAATCCCTCATGGCCACAATTTCTTGACTGATTTTCTTTTTTAGATGGGACAATTGATCTATATGATCAACACGACTTCTCCCTTTCTTAAACGAAGGTTAATGTCATATGTCCCTCTGTCTTCAGGAAAGACGACAGGTCTGCTGGCCGGTACATGTTTCTTTACGACTTAAGTCCACCAAACTCTTCCTCCACCCGCCTCAGGTTAATCAGGTGTAATTTAAATCCAAAATTCCTGACAGTACATTTTCTGATGGCCTGTATGTTCTGCATGGCTGTTTGGATCAAAGACTAGTTATCTCTTCTATTGAGCTGTTCTAACCTCTGTCCACTCTCATTAAAGGCCGGGAGCGGTGAATTTCCTAGGCAATCAGGACTAACGTTCATGGGCAGTTATAGACCACGACACTTTAGCAAGTTAAAATGCAAAGCCAAGTAGAACATTAAATCAGAGTGAATAAGACAACCGCTATGCACTGTCATCAACTTTCCAGACACGAGCCACTGGGATAACTGTGATGGCGTACCTGTACACACATAATACAAGGGAGCAGATACAGTGTTACACATTACATGGACACAAACTGCACTTCCTCGTTTTACAGCTCACATAAGGCTTAAGGGACATTTCTCTCCACCCGCTCCACCCGGTCAATTTAAGGGATTGCACCAGTAGTTGGGTGTTGAAGTACAAAGCTCCTGCAGATAGATCTACATCTCTGTTTATCCTTAAGAAAATCCTTAAGCATTATTTTATTATCATTTCTAGACATGTACACCTTTTATTGCCTATTTTGGTCTTGAACACTTGATTCACTCTGGTCTCAGTCTCTCAGCTCAAACTTGGAACAGACCTGGACTTGGAAATGACTTGTGGTCTTGACTAGGGTTAGACTGTATACCTGCAATTATATTTTATTTTCTATGCACATTTTATTTATTCATCTAATTGTTCAGTTATGATTTTTGTAAATTACCTTTTCGTTTAAAGGCTGAATGTATCTCAGAGCTTCCCTACCACTGAGTAGCTTGGGTGGGTCACCCTACCTTAAAGAGCTGCTAACCCTAAAGGAATTTCATTTCTGATTTTCAGTGGAGAGGTTTAGTGTCTCATGATGGTCTGAATGCTGTTTCAGAGAACCAGTGAATACTTTTGTAATTTGTTGACATGAAAATGAAAAAAAAAGATGCTGAATATTGGCAAAAAAATACATCTGCTTGATTTGTCTTGACTACAGCCGTGATAATAGCAATATCCCGGCTATGCATGGTATTCTGGGTAAACTGGGGTTTCTGGTGGGGTGAGGCGTGAGGTGAGGGCAGATCTAAGACACGCACCAGCTGTGTTTATAAATTCCCAGTACACCTGCTGGGGTTACAGAGCAAGTGCACTCAGGGATTAAGCATTGGGGCACTGGGGCACTGGGAGAAGGAGAACAAGGAACAACAGATTTATGTTAAGGAAGCATGTCAACACATCCCTGGTGTCTGTACTTAAGCTATTCATTGTTGTCGTTGCTACGTAGGCTTCAAACTAATCTGAGGTTGGTTTTTTTTTAGCTGTTAATCAAATATGCTCAGCTGAAGAGGGAAGCGGCATGGTGCGACCTTGCTAACAGAGGAATCTCTGTAATCACTTGTGCTGAATGTTACCCACCGTGTGCAAAAGAAGACGGCACAACCAAATGAAGACGGAGACGGGGAAGATAAGAGCTGTTTGGCAGCGTCATTTGAAGTCAGTTCGATTGAGTTCATAGACATTTAAGTTTTGCTAGAGTGTGCTAGTTCTTGATTACAATGTTGACATTTTACTTGGAATTAACCTGATTAATGTCATTGAATGTAAAAGCCCATAGCTCAGCGTTTCACATGATCACAGGAGATGGATTAAGAAAGAAGGCTTTCAAATTGAATATACCTCTCCCTGCTCAGCCTGTTAATTGTGCCATTTACCACTACTTGAGTCACTGACCGACGCTGTTTAGTCAAACTAATGATGATGCACAGTCCGAGCCATCCCTTGATAATTAAACGAAAGCTCCATCTCTTTTTCGGTATTAGCTTTTTGGTGAATTAACAGGTGCACACAAAAACATATCGAACTGTGGTCACTTCAGTCTTTCAAATCACTTATGGCGTTGTTAGCTGGGAAATGACTTTTTTCAGAATCTATTCTCTGTCACTCATTATTGATTACACAAAGTAAGAACTGTTAACATTCTTGTTTTGAACAAGAGTGCACAGCATCTGGTACAAAAAGCGCTCACTTAACAACTCTGCGGGTGAATTCTGTTCAGCATTAAGGCTGCGTGTTTCAACAAGGATGTTTAAATAAGTTCATGGCCCCCCCTGCAAAACGAGCAGACACACTGTCTAAATTGTACATATTTTGGCAGGTTCAGCTACACTTTTATGGTTGTTTGAAAACTCAGTCAATCAATACAGTCCATTCAGATAGAAAAAAAAATCTGTTGACAAGAAATGCAGTGTAATGCTTTCCCTGTGTTGGCCTGATTTACTCTGATATCACTGGTGCCTCTAAAATACCCATGCGTCTCTCTAAACACGGCATTTGTTCTGAGGCAGAGTGGCACAGCAGAGCAGAGCTCCTCTCAGGCAGCAGCGAGCCTAACCGAGCTGGGGAATAAGTAAATGAATAAATAGGCTGATGTTGAATTTTCCCCTCACTTGCCTCCACTGACACAAATAGGATCTACAGTAATTTATAATGCTGTTAGAGAGGCGGCCCTCTCTCTAACCGAGGTGTCTGTCACCTTCTATGCAGGAGGCCTCCGAGTGCCAGAGTGGAGGACCTGGAGCACCCTGACATCCTGCTTTACTATTCCACACACACGGCCCAAAGGCTAAGTGACATCAAGCCTCATTATTGTCATCACATGCCACATTTGTAACTGGTTAGCGAGCAAATTGTGATAAAATAGGCTGATGCCCCTTCTGAGCTTCTCTTGCTGCACAAGCTGGACTTTCCATAATGTGAGAAACCACACTGGTGTGAGAGGATGAGAGGATGAGGGTTCTTTCTTTGTGGCTAAAATACAGGTTTTACCCCAATACGCTTTTCTCTTTTCTCTTATAATCCCTGTATTTCACATCCAAATGATACATGAAAGGATGATTTATCTTCATAACATCCATTCTGTAATGTTATCAGGCTCTTCCTAACAGTCTGGCAACTAGTAGTCCTCTGGAATTAGTATTGTCAGCCAAAAATGACAAGACACAACCATGCGCTGACTAGGATCTACAATGCTTTCCCTGCAGGAATGAAATGGCCCCGAAGTGACCATTTACATGCAAAGTGTTTCTAAATACATGACATCTCTATCTCCAGTGAGGTACCACACATTATTATACTACTACCTCAGTGATGCAATTCTTTGAATTCATAAGCAGAAATAATGAGGAGAAAAACATCTTGCTGGCATAAACCTCAAATTGGCAAAATGAAAATCTGTCTTAAACAAAGGAAAGACCCCCATGGCGTCTGGGTCTACAGTTTCTGTCACATATATTCCTTGGAGGTTTCATGTGACAAAACGCAGAAAGTTGCTTTGTCCCTCCTCTTGTCATGTTACACCCCTTACCCATAGTTTTTTTTCTTCCTGTTGTCTGGCTGTCTGTGCTGTCAGCCCATAGCCTGGCACCTGCTCTCATGTTCCTAATTAGTCTCATTTAATTAATTATATACTGCAGCACTGCGTTCTCCTTATTTCTGGCTTCCTCTGGATTCATCGCCCTTTGTTTCAAACTTGCTATGAAGATCAGCTCTCAACTAGGTGCTGCTTGTTTAGCTTTGTGACTACCATGCCAGCGTGTGGATTTAACACGAAGTGTTTTTTTTTGGATGATCAGCGCTCTGCAAAGTGTTTGCTTAGGGTCGTGACTCCCATGCCAGGGTGAGGATTTAACACTAGATAAGTTGAAAGATAAATCATTCAACTTTCCTTCATGATAGGAATTTACTTTCTATGCCATAAAAGTGCTTTGTGATGCTGTTAGGCAGAGTGAATTTGTTGGGTGGTGTGGGTTGTTAGGATACCGATTGCCCTTCGGTTGCATTTGCTGATCTTGGTAAGGAATACCTGATGGCATAAGCAGCTTCCCAGCTGCCACTTCATCCTCCTGTTACACTGGGATACATACTGGGCTGAAGAAAAGCTTCCATCAAATATTTATTGCCTGATCAACACAACACAATAGGGAAAGATCAAACCTTTGACTGGATAGGTCAACCACAGACTCATTGAGTTTCAAGCAGAGAAAACAATACTGCCTCAACCTTATGGGGACAGCAGTTGCATTGTCTCATTCTGTAGAAGCCGTCATGATATTAGTTTTTAAGTTTTGAGGGAAGTTTTTTTTAGGTGCAGCGTGTTCAAAATCTTGCTAGCTACTAACTGATCATCTAAAAACCTAGCATAGGGTTAGCATCACCCCTTTTAGGCGAGAGATGTATACACTTAAAACTTACACGTTCACTTAAAAGAGTTTTTTTTGGGATGATATGGACGGCAGATTTTGAAAGGAAGGGCTGTTTGAGAAAAATGTAGTAGTAGTACTTTCACTTATTGATTCCTCTCAATTCACTGGATTTACATTTGAGGTATTTAGCTGATGCTCGTATCCACACGTGACTTACAATGAGAGCAACAGTAGAATAAGCAACAATTCCTAGATCACCAATATTTCAAGCAACCAATAGTAAGGATACCACAGGTCTAATCAACATGCCCTGACAATATTCCTGTGAACAAAGATCAAAGCATTAGGAAAATACATTAGAAATAAGAGCTTAGCAGTTAGGAGGGAGGGAATTTTCAAGGTTTACCAAATGATACTAAACTTTAAAGCATGTAGTACTATCAGAAATAATGTGAGTGATGTGCAATGCAATAATGTAATGCCCTATTTTGAATAGTTTCTTTAAGTTTTGCTTTTCTGCGGCAAAATAACCATACACAGCAGTACCATACAGTAACCACTTTCAGTCTGTCTGGCATCTCTCCCACAAATGAAAGCCACACTCAGCAAACTGTATTCCCTTGGAAAATAGATATTTTTCAATAGGTGGGTAGATTTCATGCTATTAACCTTATCATAATGTTAAAGAAAAATACCAGTGTTTTTCACTTTTGGGCTCATTTCCTTCACAAGACCTCTATTTTACACTGCCCATAGGCCATTCCCAACTGCACTACCGTGTTGTTATAATTTGGGGCTAATGTCCCAATGACATTATTAATGAAAGGTCACATAACCTTGTAAAAACCCAAGAGTGCTGGCTGGGTTTTCAGCTGGTAAACCACAACTGTGAAATATAGATTTTAGGTTCCAACGCAAACTATATTGCTGAGTACACTGATACAAACTCTCCTTTTTCTGCACTGATAATGATGTCTGTCAGCAGGTTTCCAACTGAAATGAGTTCTATAGGTGGTGGTGGGATGGAGTGCAACTTTGAATACACAGGTAAGGCTGAAAAAGTGAACTAGGAATGAATTAAGGAGAAATACTCAACAACAGTGTCATTTTTGCTTTGATGTTAGACTGAAATAAGACTTTTATGAGGATTATTCTTCATCAGTACATGGGCATGTATTACATGCATCTCAACATTTTTCGTTCTTCAAGGAGTGTTTGTGTGAAACAACAGTATTCATGTCAAGTGATTTTGACTTGCTGTGCACTTTCACTGTTGACAGCTGATCAGCTGATTTAACATGATACCACTTAATGTATCATTGATGACATGTAGGTGTTTAAGTTTTCCGTACCTGCAGTACCACGTAAGAAACAGGGGGCACACTTTGTTTTCCCATAGATTCTGAATGGCAATAACATACCGTTAGCTGAAGTATGAAAATTGAAATGTGGTGAACAAGCATTAGAACAAACTCTCTGAATGATTACATTTTCTCCTGCTTTGATTTCAGTACGACTTTAAAGGACCTGTTTATGGAAAGGAAATGACAAGAAGTCGAGTTGACAGGCCTGGAGTGAGACAGTTAAATGCCCCTTGCTGCTCTGGATAATTAATAAATAAAGTACCAGGGGAGTCCTGTCATGGCTTCCTGTATGACAGGGGCTGTCTCCAGTGCGCTAAAGCATTAAATGACCAATTCCTGTCAGGCTAACTTCCACTGCACTCCCTTGGCACCCTCTCCCTCTCTCCCTCTCTCTCTCCCTCTCTCTCTCTCTCGCCCCCCTCTTGCTCTCCCCCTTGCTCTCTTTCTCCCTCTCTCACACATTCTCTCCCTTTCTTCCAAAGAGAGCTCCTTTGCTCTCTTTGCTCTGAGTTTTTCAGCGACTGATGGCTCTAGTTCATTTCTGCTGAATTAATTGGTCCCTGAATGAATTCTGTTGACAGGGCAATTCATCATGTGTTTGGCCTGACAGTGACTGGGGTGCTGGGAGTGTGGGGGTGAGGGGAGCTGTAGGAGAAGCTGGGGTTAGGGGAAAGGATGGGGTTGATGATTCTGCCCTCTCCACTACCCACTTCTATTATTCCTTTTCTGCTGAGGTGCCTAACAGAAATAGTGGGCATAGCCTGTATCAAATTCAGTTTTTTCCCCCTTCTCTCTGAATATTTCAGGGTTCCCTGGGTTGCAAACAAACAAGCCTAGCTGACAGATTCAGCTGATTAGGGAGCTCTTCTGTCTGCTTTGGAGGATATCCCCATTACTGGCCAGTCAGGTAGCCAGCCCCGTTAGCCTCCCCAGACTGCTGGACCACCAGTCCTGTTATGCGGGTCCTGACACATCCACTAAGTGAGGCGCATTGCATTAGGCTTTAATTGCATCATGTATCACACAATAGCCATTAGGGTAATTATTTACTGGTGAAGGGTAAATGAGGTTTGGCTCTAGGCTGGCCGGGGCTGGCCGAGGCAAATACTGGCAGATATGCCAATCCAGCCAGTGGCCTCGTTTTGCTGAGGTGTGGTGCTCACCTATGATATTAGACCTAATAGCGGGTCATTTGCTTCATTTGGAAATATGCTGTCATTCTGACATGTTGAGACCCCGCCCCCCGCCACCACGACCACCACATCCTCTTTCTCTCGCACACTTTCAGTCATGCAGGGCACTTATTACGTTCAATCAATCAATGTTCACTCATTAGGAACCTCCCCTGAAGTATCTTCTGGATGGCCTCACACAGCAAGAGTCAAAAATTACCTCATAATTGCTGCTCAGGCATCATAACAAGCTAGGCTGCCCCACTGACACCACCATACAAACAGGTCTAACACAGGAATTGATGGATACTGGAGAATCGTATTATATATTGCCATATCCAATTAGATACAGCACATAAAGCAGCAGATCTATTTCCTGTTTCATAATGTCAAACTGGTATCCAGATATAAAGATGTGAAATACGTTTTCATATTTTCTCAGCCCCCCGTCTTGGTGTGTCATTGCAAATGATAACATCCTGAGGATTTATTGTACATTTGACACACCAGTAACCAAATTATAATTCAGTTGCTACAGCATATTCACAGAGCCACTCTACAACCGCAAAGAGAGGGTGTTCACTCTGCACGTAAAAGTATTGAGCAGCTCTAAAGGTCAACACTTAGATCTGCCACTGTAGTTTGAAGGTATGCATGATGGCATTCTGTATGATACATGAGGGCCTTCCTATTCTCTTACATGTAAACCTGATCAGTGCTGTAGCCTACAATAACCTACGTGGAGCATCTGACAAAAGCATATTTTAACACACTCAGAGTTATTATTCAATAGATTTAATTTTAAACTTCAGTGGTCTACATACTTTACTTTTCTGCAGTCTATTCAATGAGGCAGAACATTTTAAAAGGATCAAAAAGGAGGAGTGAGTATACTTTTTCTATACTTGAAGATAAATACTGCAGATATAATGATACTGCTGATACAATGAGAAATTACACACGTCACATTAATGATGGAGTAAGAAGTGAACAAACAAATAGAGTATAATTGTTTTGCTATTTTCACAAGTGAATTAAAAATCTCAGCCCATTTCATATATAGACTGTACATCAGCATTTCAGCACTCAGCATGAACTGGTTTTTCATCTGAATAAAAATTCTTTATGTTTAAACTTCTGCTTAGGTGAACTTTGCTTCATTCTTTAGGCTCAAATGCAAATGCAAATGCATGTATTGCACTTGTACATTGCACAAGTATTGTGTATTGACTTGTAGTTAGATTTTGTCAGTCTAGAACCAGCATTCTTCTGCTGTTGAGAAGATCCTATTGGTTTTGGTTCCTTATAGTCCCACGGACAGTTTGAGGAGCAAAGACAGTGACAGGTGCTTTTTGTATTGTATTTCTGATGAGAGCCAATCAGATTAGCCTGCCACTCTCTCTTTCTCTCTATATATAAATATATATATATATGTACTTTTTTTTCCAATGGATGTTGTTGTCATCTGGCATGCTGCAGCAAAGATGAGCTTGATTGACAGATGCATCCAGGTTCACAGTTTATTGGTTTCTGCGAGAGAGCCAGATATGCCAATTTAGACAGGAGAGTGACAAAAAAGTTTCCATCTAAATAGAATAATTTTACTACTGGGAATTCTCAGCTGGGGAAAGGAAGGAGTCAATTTTTTTCCCCCCTCCTTTAACAAGGGCTGTGAATGACAAACATATACGACAGTTAGGGGCTGACAGAACATCAGCTTTTGATGCTTCACAGGGGAGCTATGAAATAAACAACAGGCAGAGAAATTGAATTACAAAGCGAAAGGGTCTCCTCGTGGACCGAGAAGGATCAGAGTGCACCAAACTCACCAAATATTTTCTTTTCCGTAAGAAATCTGGATGATTCAAGTGGAAATTTTAGTGGGTGATAGAATTTGCTCATTACCCATAATAGTTTTCATTAAATATGATATAATTGCTGCAGTTGTGTACTGGGCAAGTAACGAGAAAAGTCAAGTCACTGTTCTAGCCATTAGTCTGTATGTATACAACATACTATTGAGAATGGGATTTGGGCTACAACATGGGCTACAATTGGAAGACTGAATTACTGATTGAAGATCATAACTACTGTATTATACATTCCCCACCCCATGAAGTCAAACCATCTGACAACATTCAAAATGTACATACCTACATTATCATGTACGCAACCAAAATCCTTTGCAAATCATACGCCGTTAATCAGGACAGTGTCCACTTGTTGTAAATCAATAATGATATAACTAAGTCATACAGAGCGGCAGTGGTGGAGGGATTATAGAGGAAAAAGAGTGAAAATAAGCTCTAAGAGGGATTTCATGCATAAATCTCTCTCTGCAACTTAGCACAAATTGAATTCAGGCACACTGCTAGAAAAATTAATTCAGCTTTACAAAACGTAGAGAGGTTAAACACTTTATGTGCTGCTCAGTGATCCAAATCATGGAGAAAACATTCAGAGGCATTCTCACTGTAGCCCTCCCGTGTATACCGTGTGATCTTTATACCTGAAAAGTAAATACATTTATCTCAAAACATTGTCATTAAATGCCTGAGTTCATTATAAGCATATTGTTTATTTCAACAGCCTTTGTTTAGACATCAGCAATCAGTAAGCAAGGCCGAGTAATTTGTCATCGCAAATACAATTTATACGCCTTATATGTATGCTTGATCATCATTATAGTGCTAGTTGAATTGAATTATGATACAGTGCACTGTGACGTTTTTCATCAGATAACGGAGACCAAACAGGAGCAAAGTGTTATTGTCATCTTTACAGCAAGGGGAGGCCCACCGTGATGTTTGGACAAACCCATCCTCTCTCTGGACCTTTAGCTGTGTAATGCTAGTACTCACCCATGAGTTCATCCTGGTATGCCTCCACGTTGAAGTCGTTAAAGTCTTGGTGTTACAACTTAAAACGAATTGACAGAATCAGAAACACCATGCAGCCCCTTTGCGTAAAAGATTTCAGACACTTTTATTATTGTACAAGTGAGACCAGTATAATGAAAGTGATAATACCGATGAACAAGAATGACATTTTTTACTGTATTTACAGAGAAGTGTCTTCACGTCACACACAAAAATTATTCTACAAATGAACAATTTGTAAATAACATAACATTAAATAAAGTCCACCTACCTTTAGGTTTACAGCTGAATATGCATATGATGACCATCTCTGCACTGCATAGAATTTATACATTTACTTTCATCATGAACAATCTGTGTTTTTCTAATAATACTGCTCTCATGATGCATATAGGCGGGCTGTAAATAAACATTAACAAGAACTAAGTCTTTGGCAAATGCAAATACATTCACTTGACAGTTATGGTGTGAAAGATGAAGAAACCATCATTCCAGATTGATGCAATTTCAAACAAATTACACAATGTCTTGGCCTAAAACATGCAAGGAAGCTGACAAAACAGCTGAGGAAAACATGTTTAAGGCATTTAGCTGAAATCATTGCCCTGCTTTTTGTTGAACTCGTTGCTCTGTCATTTTTGGACTTGGACAGAATCATCAAATCAGAGGCTGGACACTGATATCATCAAACTAGACAAATGATGATATTGGTTTGAATTGGGATCACTGTGTATCCTTTTCTGTGGTTAAATGCCAAAGACTTAAGTCAACTTAAAACGTAAGGTCCATATGGTCAATATACTGTATGAGAATAGTGCACGTCAAGGCAGTGACATGATGAAACTCCAAGGGTTAGGTGAAATATTGGATTACAGGTGTATGGGTAAAATGAACAACGGCATCTGAAGCTCGAAGTGCCTTTTCAGACCAAGAAGTATTATTGACCTGTGGTTAGTTTCATGATATGCTGTAAAGCAAATATGCATCATCATATTCTGCATAATAACACTCCAGTGTTGCAAACCTCCAAAATAGTGCAAAATTAACAAAAAGGATTTTGCCTGATGATCTCTTGTATCCTGACAAATAAGAAATAGTAAAACACTAGTCAAGCAGTCTGCAGTTTAGTAAGACGTCATTACGAATTATAAAAATGAAATAAAAAATTATTTTAAGAATATATCTACTAGATTCTTGAAATCTTGCAAATAGAGGACCATGATAATATAGTGTCATGGCTCCCTCTATTTTCAAATTGGTGTTTCTTTATTTCATTTCATTTATTTCATTTTCATTTTTACATCTTGATTGTGTATCACAGAGAACGTGTCCTAATCTTCTCATGGCATCAAAGCAATTGATTTATTCATGCTTAATGTTTGGTTGGTTACTAGTGACTGTATGTTTGAATGGATAAAACAACTTTACCACAACCCCGTGTTGCTGCTAATCTCCTCTGCATGGATCTTATTGCGCTGCCATTTGAGTGGAATGGGAGACAAATGAGAAAGAAAAGGCTGCTACACTTTAAGCTCAGGACAGCTTCCTTGCTGAGATCCGTCAAGAAAAGGAATGTACAGTATTGACCCTTGATGGGATGCACTTGTGACGCTGCTACAGGGGAAAATAAATGTCTGGTTATTTTGATACTTTGTTTTCTTTCTTTTTCTTTTTTCTTTTTTTTGTTACCACTGCAGTTGCCACCATATTAATGTGTATAGAATATTCCAACGTCTCTGATAATATAGTGAGTCTTGGAGTCTTGTAGTTTCGAAGAGTTGGAGTTTGACTTTGAATGTCCAAAACTGCGAGGAGAGAAGTCATCTGGAATCCCGAAACCATTAGTTTTTCATTGTGTGAGTTGGAAACATTTTATGCGCAGTTGCCCAGTGTCCAGTGGACCATGCTGTTCACACCGGGGCAATATGGAGGCTGAGGCCATGGTCCTGCAGGTTGATTTGGTTTCCATGGTAACTAGTGACGGTCATAGGCAGTGGCAGCAGTGGGAGGGGCGGAGCCTCTCGATGCGGCACTATAATAATAAGGGGAACCTGAAAGTTAACAGAAGAACGAGCCATTTGAAACAACATCAAACACAATATTTATTAAATTAAAATATGAAATTATTATGCTATGGCTAAAGCTAATCCAAAGATTTTGATATTATTATTATTATTATTACTATTATTATTATTATTATGGTGTTGGCTTACAAATTATTCCACAATTAATAGCTATTTCACTTGAATTTACTCTAATTGTAAAATGTTCAAAGAAACTCATCCTACTTTCACTTATACTCACTTAGTAATGCTGGGTTGCTGAATCGCCAAGCTTCATTGTAGGTTGTGTACTGTGGATGACTGTAGGGGTTCCCCGTAAACTCGCTCCCTGAAAAACAAAACAACAAATCAATTATCATTTCAATACGTCAAACCATTACCTTTTCACATGCAGTCATTTCTCTTCATTCAAACAGGATGCAATTTGAGGGGAAAATGATAGTCATCTATGTGAGACCAGTCAAGCAAGTAATTTATTTCTTTTTCATTTCACTTAAGTTATGCAACACTGAACAATACAGGATGTGACACTGAAGGCAGCTTTCCCTGTCCCATTTATGGATATCTACCCATTCTTCATCCTCCAGTATATTCCAAACCAGTCTAATAAATACCGAGTAGTATTAAACAGTTTCATGCATACATTTTTGATATGGTGCAATAAATCTTGCAACCTTTCTTGGAAGACTTTTAACGTCTTCAATTTGAACCCCTCCACTCTGAGGTCTAGCGTTTTGTATGCCAGAATTTCATTGCACAAGAACTTAGACCATGTCAATGAGCATTGCTGTTGGTTCTACACGTATCTTTCTTTTATGAGACAATAAAGGCTAGATTTTATATGAAGCTGGTGAGAAATGGCTTTGCTTTAACAGTGTTTTGCGCCTGTCACTAAATCTTAGTGGTTGCGTGTTGGATGAATGGGTTATAACACAAAACCACTAGCCATGGGATTAAGGCCCTCATCTTTTGCTTTGTGCCACATGAGAACAAATGGAAAATAAAAGCATGTTTGACTTAACGTCTTGTCACACACATGATCTCTCCAAGAATTTTGTTAGAATTTCATAAGTCAAATCCAAAAGAAAAAAAAAAAGGTAAATAGAAATTGCATTGCAACTAGAATGTTACCACAGCTTTTAGCGATAGCAGTTGCATGGTACTATTTGTAGGAGTATAACAAACAAATACCAAGTGTCTGTATTGTCCAGTGTTTTGCCAAACTGAAGCAATATGAAAAACAAAACAAAAAAGCTGTGTACTGCATCCAGGAGGAAAGGGGAATACCCGGGTCATTTGATGTGTCATGTGATTGGTTAATGATATGCTAACACAGCTGTGCCCTTGATTGGTTTCCCTTTCCATGTGGGTTAATCACATCAAACTAAATGCCGGCCGTGGCGTAGCGCTGACGGTGGATGTATGGTGATAGTGATAGTGGCTCAAGGAGCACCAAGCACCAAAAATGCATCCTGCCCTGTGTCTGCTAGTGAAACACTAGCCTGACCTCCTCAGAGAGACAGCGATTTGAATATTTACTGGGCTCCCATGCCTCTGCCTTTTGACCCTTAACTGCTTGCTGTGAACCTGAACTGCAGGTTAAGTAGAGGGGGAAAGGGATATGCTCCGGAGCTCAGAGGCTGGGGAGGGCTGGGGCGACTGGGAGTGCTGTTTATCGACGGCCGGCGAGAACAGCCATGCGGGGAGATAATGAGCCAATAAGGGAGGGAGGAAGGTAGGAAGGAAGGGATGGCGATGAGAGCAACTGTCCTCTCCCCTGTCTCCGATCACTTATTCAGCCTGTCTAATCCAATCATACACAGAGAGGGAATGTAGGGCTGCATGTGCCTACAGGTCAATATTCATTGGTTTCCTGTGTAATTTGGTGCTTTGGTTTTCTCACTCTGCTTCTTGCTCCTTTTGAGGGCATCTGTTAAATATACCCTAATGATGATATGAACCTATGAAGTCTTGTCTCACTTACCAGGAACCATTCCAGCGAGTGTGGAGGTTGGGTAGCTGCCCTGGCCTGTAGGGGGGACGTGAGGGGGATACCCGGGTAAGGTTGTGTTGGCCATATCCCGACCTGGAGAGACAAAATAAAACACATGAACAATATCTGTAGCGTTCAAAGTCGAAATGCACAACCGCAATACTGCACAATATACAATACTGCCAACGCATCCACATGCAACGTACTGTGCATGTCATGACTTACCACCACCAGTCAGTCAGCATTGTTGAATTACAATAATAACTTTTCCCTATAGATCTAAACACCAGAGATCAATCTGCCTCTTCTATTACTAAACTGGAAACAACTGCGGGAAAACAACTGAACTTTAGTCCCATAAGTATGTCTCCTCATTACACTGTTCAAACGTGTCTAAATATAGCACCCTTTGCTGAACTCCATAAGCCTCCTCTCTTTCCCATTAGCTGGTGGAGAGTGTGGCTGTAAAGACCAAACACACTGGCCCCTCTACATAACGTCACTCAGATGCACCGTATTCAGCTCTGTAATTGGGAGTGACGGTTGGGTGTCCTCCCTTGGACTACCGCACGTAGCCCCGGTCTGGCCAGGGCCGGGGTGGAAGAGGCCCCTGCCACATTGTCAGCAGTGAGGGCCACTTGCATTCAGAGGGGAATTCATCTCCTATTGGAGTTATAATGAGGAACTAGTGGCCATAATACAGCATAGCACCACGACACACACTGTTGTGTTACTAAGGCATGAACAGTTATCCACTGTTATCAGCATTATAAACAAAGAATCTCCAGTCATACGGTGAAGTAGAACCAATTTTCAACTAATCAAAGGACATTTTCTTAAGATGAGTAACCGCCCAAAAATTATTTTGTGCCCTTTTTGGTGCCTTTATGTAAAACTGTGAGTGATTAGAAGCAGCAGGGCGGGTTGACCGATTGTCCCATGACTGTAAGGTCACAGTTTGAGGTCCCCAGAACAGCCAATGAGCAAGACATTGAACTAGTACCTGGTTGTGGGGCTTCTGCTAATGGCTGAATCTGTCCTCTGAGAGTGTTCTCATACCAAATCCGTAGTTGTAGTTATGAGTAATGTACTGTAATTTTGTATGATATTCTATGGATCTAACGAAACAGGAGGCTCAGGTCACGTGACTGAAAGAGGCAGTAGTTTGAAATAGAAACAGTCTGGTGGAGAGTAAGGGTGTGGAGGTTGGGGTAGTGGACTTGCATTTGACTCCGACAACCCAGGTTCAATTCCCGACTCAGTTAAGTGGGATATGCAAAGAAAGACAGATTATACTGCATGTAATGAAGTAATGGTGTACTCATTGCACATACCTAAAAAAAATCCACTTTGTATTATATACTGTACTTTACAAGTGCAAAATATTTTTTTCGTTCCAAATATTGAAAAATGAATCCTTCTGTCAATTAGTATTGCTAATGAGTGCAGAAACTACAGGCACATTCAGCTTTCGACTTAAAAATCCAATTGCTTCATGTGCAGTATCACTGGCAACGCATTTGTTTAATGGAGGGGGAGGGAAAGACCCCTCTGGGTATTGAAGTACCTGCTAGAACAGGCTGGCAAGCATACTGGCTGTAGTGGGGGCCATGGGGGCCAGGGTATGAAATGACTGGTGCCTCTAATGAAAAGGCAGGGTGGCAGGGTTGAAGGTCCACAAGGCCCAGCCCTGCCAGGGAGGAGGAGAGGGGAGGGGGGGTGAAGGGAGCCATGGAAGCCTCATATGTATGTCTCTTGCTTAATGCAGAGTGATGATGGATGGATGAAGGTTTCTGTCAGGATGGAGGAGCGATACACACAGGAGCACATGTGGGCAATGTATACACAGACACACACAAACACACACACACACACGTACAAACACACACATAAAGAGGGTAATAAAATATATAGAAAAAATGATGAACATCTGTGTTCATCAACAGCAATAGTGACATATGGAACGATTAAGACTTTAATGTGCTTCGTATTATTTGAACGTCTCAGCGTTGAACACAGTATTGTGTAAGGGCTGGAGGGAAGTGTCTTTTGGTTAAAGTGCTTAGACTGAAGGGCTGCTGTCTTTAGAGAGAAGAGTGAGGTCATGCTGGACCTTTCATTTATAACAAGAATTAGTTAGCCACAAGCCAGTGCACATAAGTCAAAGGGAGCTGTGGGAGTACTGTAGGTGGGGGGTCCATCAGGATTGGAGGGGATTTTGTGTGTGTGTGTCTGTGTGTGTGTGTGTGTGTGTGTGTGTGTGTGTGTGTGTGTAGTGGTAGCCATCGTAGTGTCCCATCATGCATTTAGCCAATATTTTCTTCATTACTATGGCAGCAGCTTTCTTGAATGTTAAAAAAACGAAATACTGTATTGTAATGCAAATCTTTTATTTCTCGATTAATTGGTTACCACATCAGTCCTGGTCTCTTCAAACAGATGAAGTAGCATGAGGGCCACGAGTGCTGGTCGTTACACTCTTCAAAATATGGCTAAGATGCAAAGCCAGAAACATGTTTCACCTAGAAAGTTGCTTATAACCCTAACCTCACATTAACCCTAATATCCACCACAATGGAGACCAGGGTTATGATAGTTTTAGTTGTTATTAGTTATTAGTTGTTATTTTTTTATAGTTTCTATTATTATTATTATTATTATTATTAGTAGTAGTAGTAGTATTATTATTAATATTTAATAATTGTTGTTATTTTGTTCTGTTTATTTCATTTTTTATTTTCATTTTTTTTACAAATGTTAAGTTTTACTCTAGTTTTTGTTTTGTTTCAGTTTTAGTCTATTTTTTTGTGTATTTTTGGTAGGCGAGGTATTTTTTAAAGGTATAATACCGGGTATAAAGGTATAAAGTTCAAAACAGGTATTTTGTATATATTTACAACAGGTATTGTGTAATAAATCATACATTATTTTTTAAACGTATTTGCATTTAATTTAAAGTTGGGACAACTTGGTTTCATGCTACACAAATGAAATGCACTATCACACAACAGCAATCTGAATTCAAACTATTGAACTGAAAATAATCCCAAATGGGAATCTGACGTTGTCTCAGATTTCGACATGAGCTGTGCAGATGGCGATGGCGATGCTGGTGCCTCCTCTGAGGGCAAGAGGAGCTGATGGGGGCAACAAGTCAGTCTACGCATTTCATGGCGTAGTTAGCATTCAGCAAAAATAGCCAAAATCTCTGCCCAAAATTCTCTTTTTTATCCTGCATATAAACAAAACTCAGAAAACTAAAACATTTCATGTATATTTTTATTTTATTTTAGTTAAGTCAACAAGACACAAAGTCTTGTTTTTATTTATATGCCAATTTATGACAATGTTTTTCACACCTAGTTTTTGTTTTTGTTATAGTTTTAGTTTACAATAATAACCTTGCTGGATACATCATTCCTTATCTTCACCTGAAAAAGAGACAATAGAATTCGTTTTTGGCCATCAATTTTCGAAGATATTGCAATTTTTGACTTTGAAGTTTGGACAAAAAGTGAAAATCACTACATGTATGTACATCAGCATAGATACAGATCAGCTGATTATTTCTTTGACTGGTGATTTTAGAGCAAGATTTTCTCAAGGCTTGCATTATATTACTCAATCATAAATCATTGCTAATAAATACTGTATAAATAACCACAAATCTATGTATGATGAGTATTTTCATCAGCGTAACTATTTTTTACAGTATTTGTTGGCCTGACTGTGATAATCACCGCCCTGCTGAATCATGTTTTTGTATATTCCAAGATACAGTTGGCAATGATTGCCAACTGCTCTGTGACTGTTGCTTTATGTCCCCTTTAAAGCCCTCTTTCAGAGAGGCGCCGGTTGGGAGAACTCTCTGTACAGCAATGATAGCCTCATTAGCTGCTTCCTAGCCATTGTTGTTTTACAACAGAGATGTGTGTCCAGATTCTCATTAAAAGATATATTGTCTGCTTCCACTGACAGTCCCCTTAGATTGAACGCCAGCAAATCAAGCTATTTATTTTCCATTGCCCTCTTTTCCCTCCTTGCACAAATCAATTCAAAGATTTTTTGGTTTGCTGTTACAAAAGCCTGTTGATTTCTGTCTTAATTTGAGAAGTAGCTTGTAACAGGCGCTATTGAGCTAGGAATACAGTACTGTTTTGGTTTGCCTTGAAATATTGGATTTTTAGAAAAAAAACCAAAAACTGGATTGTTTGAGACTACTTGGACTACTGCTGGCCTCTGACAAATAACATTTAAAAACAACTTCTTGCAGCATAAAGTACCCGAGGGACTCACTGCTGGTACTTTCCTAGATTTGAACTGCATAGAGTGACAGGAGCATCATACAGCTAAAACCATTTTACCTCCAAAAAAACATTCCTGTCAACACTTGATTGTTGAAAGACAAAGATTCATGAGTTTTATCTCAACCCGTAACAACGTGACAAGAAACATAATGTATGGTCCTTGCATTTACATCAGCTCAGTTTCTTAAAACACAAACAGAAAATCCGGGTGACCTTCTTTTTATTTGGCACAGGAACAAAGTCATTTGTGAATGACTCTTTTGCTTGCAAGAGTATTAAATTTAGCATGACAGGGACACCTTCATGTTTGCTACAACAACAACCAAAAATCTTTGACCTCCATTTTCTAGGCTATATGCAGAATGGAGCAATTTATCACGAGCCAAAAATCTCTGCACCCTAATTAATTACAACTAAGTAAAGAATGTTTGGAGAGCCAAATTGCTTTAATTCCCCAAACACTGGCTGAAAGTCATTCATTATCAAATGTGTGCTCAAAGGTTAGTTTGCTTTTGTGAAGACGAAATAAGCATTAATTTCGGAGCCTAGGCCTCTGTTTCCCCTGTGGGAAGAGAGGCAAGTGGTTTGTCATTAGGCCACACATCACTGACGGCAGGTTCACTGTCTGATCGTTGCTCGCTGCTCACTGGACAACAGCAGGTCTTGGTGCTTTCTGTGTAGTTCACACTGAGAGTGCTCACTCCATTCCCTTAATTGAATCTTAAGTTTGGATGGCGGTCTTTGCTGGCCAAACTTTTGTTTCTAATGAATGTTAGTGAGGGATAAAGACCAAGCGAGTCTACAGAAGCAGCTGCTTAAGGCCCTTGAAGAGAAAAAGTGTCATTGACACAGGGACTCTAAGCCCTTGGAGACTCCCATTAACAGGCCCAGCAGGGAATTTAAAGAGTCTTCAGTATGCAGTCACTCCATACAGATGTGTAAAACTCCCATTGAATGCTCAAGGGAAGTGGCTCAGTGTTTAAGAATGACTCTGAAGTCTGAAGCACCATCAAGAAAACAGAGGTGGGCTGAGTAATTTCAGGAAATACAGAAACTCACTATAGAAATAGTGGACAATTGGCCGTATCGAAGCCATCTCTCCATTTATTTTTCAAAATACACCAAAAGTTCTGAGCTCCTCCTTCTACTATTCATAAATTCACCCATGGCTCACACTATTTGAATTTTAAGCAGTTTCAATGAACAAGAATAAGAAGCACTTGAGATGAAATCCATCTCTCGAAGGGAATTCATCAAAGAAATTACTTCCCATATCAACAATAGAAATTACCTCACAATATGCAATTGTCCTATCCACATATTCATGGAACCCTTTGGTGTTTTTATGGGGTAAGAGGGACTATTTAGTAGGTAATACACCATTAATGTGGAGAAGAGGGAGAGAAAAAAAGTGTTTTAATGGAAGTGGCTTCTTGCCTCTGAATTTCGATGATGTGCACAATGCCCTTAAATCCCTTTCTTATTTGAGCCTGCTTTGCAGGTACTTTTGAGCCCTAATAGGATAAGCAGAGGACACAAAAGATTTCTATCTCTCAAGCCTTTCAGTTCACTGAGAATCCCGATCTCTGGCAATGAGCACTTCATGAATCATTCATTTTTAATAGATTATGCAAATTCCAGGACATAAAATCAACAAGATCAATAACTGCAGGCATTTTAATTGGTGCTAGAAAACATTTTAAGGATGAACATAATCTCCAGTTCTTTCCGCCGTAAAGACACAATTAATTTGAAATTGGATCGCAGCCTAAATGCTGTAGATAATTTACTACTTTTTGCATGGCTTAAAATTCCTGTGGTAGGCTTATCGCTGGCAAGTAAACTGTAATACTCAGCCATTAGAGAGACCACACACCTGAATATCACCTATTATCCACACAGCCACTGAGGGAAAACCAAGCAAAGGAGCCACTAACCAAATACTAATTACCAACTGGAAGTCAAAGCGCTATTTGTTCCATTCGTTTGACCTCTGCTATAGTTTATTCCTCTGTCTCCAGTGAAATGTACTATGAGAAAGGGCATGGAGTAGGATAGGGAAAATATAATTAAAACTCGTAATACAAAAGCTAGATTTCATACGTAAACGTGCCACATTGATATACCGTATATATATTTACACCTTTTTTCTTTTACATTTCACTTTGTACCTGTATTCAGTATATTACAGCACTAAGGCAAGCCTTCAGTTGCCCTCTCTGCAGAGACATACACCATCTAAAACATCCCAGGTGCAAACAAAGCCACCTGCCTGCAGTCAACTAGTAGAACTAGGCCTGCTTTCATAGGACCATCAGTGCACAAAGGACAAACACACACCTTTCTTCTCACGAGGCCTGCCTTACAGGGGAAATCTACCTCCCACATATTAATGAGAAAAGGGTCCTTTCTTTTCTCATAAGACTGCTTGGCTATCATTTGAGAAGGGGGCTGCTGCAATTTTCAATCACCCTGTCCTCCCCCATGCAGAACTCGTTGCCTTTGATGGCTGCTGCATAATTATATGAATTTTAATAAAAGCTCTGTATATTAATCTCAGGCCCCGACAGTCATCGTAAACTTTCAGTAAACTTAACCTTCTTCTTGGTAATAACATGGCAACAATGAAACAATATTTCAATTAGCCAGGCAGTCATTAACTGTGACAAGGAGAGGAGAAGATGAGAGAGGGAGAGAGAGAGAGAGAGAGAGAGAGAGAGAGAGAGGAGGAAGGAAAAAAAATGGTCACAGTATTAGAGTTAGGTGGCAGAAACGCCAAAGAGTATTTACCAATGCCTATTACTTGTGGTTTTAGAAAGCACACACAAACTGCTCAGTCTCACAAGACTCCCAGCGAACAAATCACAAGTGCAACACAACAGCAGGGGGAGGAAACAAGCAGTCACTCCTGGTGGCTTTGCAAGACCTTGCTCCGATACACAGTCATATAGTTCTGATGTGCTGACACCAAAGGTCCTTGTCCAGCAGTGACTGAACAGCTTGGTCCCCTCCTCTCTCTTATCACCCTGCTTGCTCAGCAAAAACGAGATGGAAGACAGCTGCTAACATTACAACGTTTACCACATCGGTGTACCACTTTTTCAGCTCAGAGTCGAGAGGTATTAAAAAAATCTTCACACTTACTTTCTTTTTTTTGGTTTGCTTTTATTTTCAAATATTTCTTGAGAATGCCAGGTATATTGCACAACATGCTTATTCTTTTTTTTTCCTTGCGCGTTTTACATTGTTCAAAACAGTAATCCCCTCAGCTGAAGCTGTGGCTTGGCAGCGTAATGGCGTACTGTATGGCACTTGATCTTACCTACAGGGTAGCTTTGCGACACGCTGGGGCCCAGGTCTGGGTTGGCGCTAGAGGATAAACTGGGCTTGACTTCGTCCAGGCCGGAATTCAGGGCAGGGAGCGAGTACTCATTAGCCTGGGAAAAGGACAGTTGAATCATTACACAACCAGACAATACCTAGATGGAAATCCTCCCTTCCCTTCCTCCATTAAACGTTCCACATAGGCCTATGTGCGTATACATTTGTATGAGAGCATTGTGTGTATGTGCATGTGTGTGTGTGTGTGTGTGTGTGTGTGTGTGTTTGTGTGGGTGGGTGTGGGTGTGGGTGTGTGTGCCTGTGTGTGTTCAAGCTGCAGGGTGGCAGTTCAAGCATATCATGAATGTATTTTGGTATTGTCTGAGAGGAAGTGGGATTTTGAGATGAGTGAAAAGCCAAGGCGTCAGCTGGCCCTTTGTGCTTGACTGCAGTCCTACCCCTGATCAGCCAAGGGAGAAAGCAGTTCTGCTTTGTTACAGGCACACCATGTGGCCCTGTTTGAGAGACACCATTCACTTTTTTTTTGCTTTTAATTTGGAGTCTAAACCACCTTTAAATTTCATTGCCTCTTATCGCTGAATAGAATCGCTTGTACAACTTGCGCTTGTTGTTACCGTTTACAAATAACGGTCACAAGATAACACTTCTGCGTCTTAAGGTTATTCAGGTTATTCAGAAACTTCTTTATTCAATATAAAAATAATCTCTTGATATTGTTCAATATCCAGCCGTAAATAGCTACTTTTTTCATCTATCGTTGCATCTCTTTTGTAAATCATCTAAAGACACTCACAGCAGATGTTAGCAGGTTTTTTTTAATGAGAGGAGACTTCCGGAGTCTCAGTGTTGACAATGTTTGTCCAAAGCCCAGTGTGTGTCTGAGTGGCTCAGTGGGCTGCGCTCCCACAGGGGATGCCTGTGACCCCACTCTTGTCTGCCACTATCACCGATAAACTCTAATTGTCTGCTACAACTGTTCGCTGGCACAATGTCGGATGTTTTCCTCTATTCTTGAAGGCTTCAGACGCCGAACAGACGTTTTATCATGCAGATAAAGGGCAGGAGGGGGAAAACTGAAAAGACAGATTTGAAAAGGATGACCAAATGGCTAGCAGAAGTGTGGGAGGAGTGAATCCATTGAGTTTTGCATCTCCAGAATGGGTTTTTAATGTCCTGCTACAGAACCCAGACACTGGCTAATAGGGCCACATTTTCCAGAGGAAAAAAAAATGGAGGGACTCGTGAAAAGGGAAAGTGCTCTGATTAATATTGCATTAAATTAAAGCTGATTTTTCTGGACTGTTCCTGGCTTCCTTTTTTTTCTTTCTACTGGCCTCTTTTTTAGTGCTACCCTGTTCCCTCTGCCTTTTAATACTCTCTCTGACGCTCTTTGTGATTGCAAGTCATTTCCAATTCGTTTTGGTATTGATCTTCCAGTAGAAATCAGTTTTGTAATTAGCTGCAAATTAGGCCCTCTTCTGGAGGTGAGGCCTGTCCCACTGATTTATCACCTGCGTAATTCGCCCCGATTGGAGAGAAATTAAAATGAACTCAATTAGGCGATTGCTTTTGGTTTATGGGTCCGACTTGTAGTTTCATGGGAGAAATTAATAGTCTCTTGTTGTTTAATAGTATAATGAAAGTAAATAAAGGTTATCCATTGTAATAAGCCCAGATATTTTAATAAGAAGTGGTACATATAAGGTTTCTAGCGGTCATTTTGTCGTGGCGGTAGCAGTTCTCCAAATGCCTCATAATTTTTTAAATGATGATGGATAGGTGGTGGGGAGTGTGGTTTTATAATATCAGAAATAATGAGTGGTAGTATATGTGGACAAGTATGAAGGTTTCATATATTCATTTAATAAATACATTTTACAATAAAAGCAGCTTTGTACGCCGCTTCAGTCTCTACACATCAAGACGTGACACAGAATCGGGAAAAAAAAACAACAGCAAGAAACAATAGTTGAATAACAGCAGAAATGAAGAAAAATCTAGGTATTGATTAATTTTATGTTGCCTTACTGTTATTCTCAATTATAGGGGATACAAGGAATGTGTTTTTCATCACAAAATCAATACTAGGTCGGAGTTTTCCTGGTGATCCCTCCAGCATTATACATGCTGGTTTGTAATCCAGTGAAAATATTGCTTGACCATTTCACAAGTTTGTTTATTTAGCCTTCTTGATTTGTTTTTTTGGATGCTTGTGACAACAAAAGTGAGTTTTTTTTCAATTGAAATTAATACTGTAACACATGCGCAACTAGGGTGTGTGAATGTGAACAAAGGCAGAGGTGGAGAGTTGCGGTGCTACTAACCTGTTCGGGTTTGATATGCTCCGATGTAGGGAAGACGTCAGGGTACGATGGCCGTTCAAAGACCCGGTCCAAAGCTTCCAGCTGCTGCTGAGTGAAAGCATCTGCCCTCAGGTGTTTCCGTAAACTCTCCACACTACCCTGAGAATCACTGTTTGGGCCAGAACCATCTGAACCATCTACAAGAAGAAAGAGCAACAATCGAGATGCTGACCCTGGAAGCTGGCCTTTTATGTACTTTATATTCGCCTCATGGCTTTTCTTTACCACCAGTGTGGGGGTCTGAGGAGGACAGATAGGAATGGAGTGCAGATTCAATTAGGAACGGGTTTTTTTCAACACATATTAATGGTTGTGGTGAGCCACTGGCTACAGTGCATCTCACAAGCTTTCCCCTTTCCAGGAACCTGTGCCCCCCCACAGTATTAACACCATCATGATGTGAAAGCCCTGTGGTAATTGATGGATTACCATCACTTGCAAATATATACATGTTGTGGCAACCATGTATACTAATGAAAGAGGCAGCTAGCCTATTATAGTGTCTTTTTTATTCCAGGCAGAGGATTTTCTTTTTGCCCCCCCCAGCCCCCCACACACACACTACCTCCCCATTACCATCACCACCATCCCTCCACCCTCCCTAAGCCCTCTTGTGTTCACAGAAATCAAGAGCTGTGTTTTAAAAAAAGCACAATTTCCCTTTCAGAATTTAATACTGCTTTCATTCTCCGTGAGTATGGTTCCATTTGGCGACAGCGGCGGAGGACAAGAGGCTGAATAAAATTGTACAGTCTAGTTCAATCATCTCTCCCAGGGACAGGCTCTCCAAACACAGGCATTTCTCCTGACTCCTGACCTGATTACCCCACTGTTGGGAGAAGGATGCCTTGGCTTTTCCCTTTGTCACTTGTATGCAATGCTTTAAACCCTTTACAGACCACCCCGCCAAAGCCCCAAAACACCCTCCCTTCCTACCTCTTTCCCTCCCTCCCTTCTGCCAAGACCTACCCCCAGCCCTTTAGCAAGACCCCCACTTCTCCGGGCTGCAGTGGCTGTGTCTGTAGGTCTCCTCCCCGGATCCCAGAAAGCTTCAGCCCCTTACAAATCTGTCATTCTAAATTTGCGGCAGATTATGTTCTCTCCTCAGTGGGAGAGTGGTGATATATGATATGCAAGGCCCCTATTGATTGCCTGATCTGGTGGCAAGAGGGAGCTGAAATGAACTTGAAATGAACATCATGCCTCAACTCATTGTGCGTATAATACTCTACTTAATCCCACATTTTTCTCTGCCATGGAATTCAATTGATCAATCATGTCTCTGTGATAGTACCATTTGGGAGGGTTATTGCCATTCTATTCTACTGCTTGACCTTTTTTCGCAGGCTGAGGCCAGAGGATGAACCTGACTCCCATGAAGAACTAAACGTAAAGGGGCTATAAAACAGGCTTGGGAGTGTGTTCCCATGCGCGTGGGTGCGAGTGTGTGTGTGAATGTTTGAGTGTGTGTGTTTGTAATGGTAAGGTGTACTGATAACTGCAAATATGCCCCACAAAAAATTGTTTAGTAACTATTTGTGACATTTTTTGACTGTACAAAGGACTGGATTTATTACGAGTTTGTGGGTATGATCTGTCGCAAGGCTCAGTACTTTTTCTCTACGGGCCAGAAAAAGATCTCTGCTCTGGGTTTTTCTGGACACTCAGCTACATTCACATCAGATTCAGATCACAACGTTATCATATGACCACATGTTTGAACAGGCAGGTTTTCTGGACAGCCTCGACGAGGGCCCTCACCTATAGCTGTAGCGGTTGTCACTTTATCACACTCAATTGTTCTCTTCGGTACCAAAGCAAATAGAGTCATTAATTACTTTCCATCAGCCAGCCCTGAGCAGCAAGCATGATCAATACCCCCGCATTTGTCATTCACCACTGTGGAATACACTTTCCACACACAAGACAAACCATCCCAGGTCAACCTACACACTCAAATTAAGGAGACAGGCCCAACTGCCCTCCTCACTATGCCCATTACACCTATAATTCCCATATATTTCAACTATGACAATTCTACAAGGACCATATTTTGACGATGAAGGGCCTTGTGACATTTAGAGCATTTATGCAGCCGTGTAATTATGGTTCCCCAAGGTACATAAATCAATTTTATGCATCCTTCATACGCCTAAGCACTTTATATCATATAGCCACCACAAGAAATCAGATGACACACACACTGACTGGCATTTCCAAATCTGTCCATTGTGCAGTGATAGTAATCTTTGACCACAGTGGCTTTGTTTGTGCGTTACGCGGTTGTCCTGCGCCGCTGTCGTTTATTGATCATCGCAGGAGTTGAGCGTATTCATCTTGACATCCGACTGTATTAACACTCTGGTAACGAGGGAGCAGCCTCTATCAGATCAGATAACCAGCTCTATAAAGCAGCTCCTCTCTGCGGGTTTGGCACCTGGAGGTCGCGACCCCTAGCAGGAGGCTTAGCCAACGCAATTCTGGGGCTCGGAGTGAGACTGACTGACTCCCTACAAAACAAAAACAGAATAGTTAACGTATACGAACGAAGAGCAGGTTGAGTACGACGAGGTTTGAATTAGTAGTTTCCAAAAGTGTGACTTGAATGGAGGAAGAGAGTCATTTGAGAATAAAGGTTCAAACTGTTCGGCACAGCGAAATTTAACTTCCATGTTCTTGTTAGAGGCACCGGGAGGGGAGCTGGCACCTTGAGGTCATGAAAGCCCCTCTCAAATGAATGAGCCTATTCTTCTCGTCTGCTCTTTGTTTAAATAACATGTCAACGTACATACGCTCTCGTTCCCTTAACGCATTGTTATGTATTTCGCTGTAATACACCTCTGTAATTTTCTCGCCTGATTCAATTTTTTCCGTAAATTAAATGAAATTAACACTCATTTGCATCAAATTGGAAGAGCTCAGATGCATTTTTTCTGATTGAATGTTTTGATTATGTCAACAAAATCAAATTCTTTCATCGGGACGTAATAGGCTCTGCACGCTCAGTCTCAAAACAACAGACACCAAAACAAGTTCAGAGAGAGAGATCTGTGATTACCAGCGAGATTCAGAGAGGGACAGTATGGAGAGGCGGTAACGTCGCTTACTGTCGGCCATTAATTTGCTGTGATGTTCCCGGGCTTTTAAAGGCTTTATTAATCTAATCTGGAGGTGCAGTTCAGTGTGCTGCCTGTCTGACATTATGCTGTGAACTGAGTTCCTGTGTTGGTTCTCCTTCTCCCCCAAACAGATGCTGAGACACCGAGCGGGGTGTGATTCTGGCCTGCTCCATCACTCATCTCCACTCACTGTTCAGTCCTCACGACGCTCAGAGATGAGAAATAATTAATTCAACAGCTACTGAAGCACAGAATCACATTCATCCTGACTGCCACTGGCTATTGTTGTTGGCTTTTGAAATATATGATGATCATCTTATCATGAAATTTCTCTCTTGGTATTTCTCTCATAAATCAAGAAGAAAGCCTGACACAAAGGAGAAAGCGTTCTGGAATGGCTGAAATTAAGAATCATCTACATTTCTGATTGTGCAATTTGTGGGTGATTCTGAAAGGATGTGTGATATGACTCTGAAAGACTGGACACACTTCATGGATTGTCATTCTCTCCATCGGCCATTGCATGTTTTCCAGAAACCCCCAAGCTATCTGCTAAAGTCAATTCAGCTTTTCCAGCTTGGTAGAATAGTCACTAATAACAATAATTTGAACAAGAACATTCACAAAGGCAAAAGTAAGGTTATACTACAGAGTGTATCTGTATTTACCCCTATTTTAGGGGTAAATTCACTGATGGGATAGAATAGAAGCACCTTATGCTATTTCCTTTGTCTTTTCTGAGCCCTACAAAGTCAGAAACAGTGGGGGTTGCAGGGTTGGGGTGGTGGTGGTGATGGTGTGGGGGGGTACTTGGATGTTAATCTGTGAGGTAATAGCTTTTCTCTGCAGAATTGCAAATTCTCATATATGTCACTTTGTAAAGCGTGCGGACAGCCATGGTCACCGAAGACACAATCTCAAGGGGTCTCTCTCTCCCTCTCTCTCCCCCACTCCATCGGCAACAATAGCTGCCAAGTGTAACATGCTACTTTTAATTTGCAATAACACGTGACAATAGCAGATTAATGGGTCTTATGACACCTGTGTCCCTGAAGCTCCTCTTCCCGAGACCCAGTGTACATAACGTGTGTCACACTACATTATCTCTACATCCCTCCTGTAATGGGGACCTTTTTTTAAGGGCACTGCTGACTTGGAACTTAGAGGCTGTCTGCCCCGTTGGCAGCGAGCCACAGCACTGCCTAAAACAAATACTCTGGGCTACACAGCCAATCCATTTCACCGGTGCTGTGTTGCACACTGCCTCCCCTCCCGTCCTTTCCTTCGCTCATTTTTGTTCATGTTTTCAACCCTTGATAATGACTGCTTGTGCCATAATCATCATGAGGCTTACTAAGTTAAATAGGGCTCAGGCATTCTCAAGCTACTGTGCTGTGGGGAAATTTAATCCAGGCATTAACTGACTATAGACTACTGCCCACTGAGCGATGCAAAATAAGTCTGAATAACAAACAAGGTAATCTTGAAACAGACTTCGGTTAAAAAAAAAATAATGATCTGCCACGAACCGAAAACACCATGATGGTTGCCCTCACTAGTGCAATTAGAGAATGTCACTTACATCAAAACTATTAGGTTTCACGGAACGATTCAACATATTATTTGCAAAAATCTTGACAAACACAAATACAGGCCGGTGTTTGATACAGTGAAAAGTGTAGACAGCAATAGGACGATGCTATCTAGAGGGTAACATTGCATGTAATATACTATTCTTACAAACTGTGGCTGGAGGTGAGACATTGTTTTTGGAGCACTGTTTGGATGCTGTGTATGTGCAGCCAAGGCCTGGGGTTTATGTTTTGGAAAGATAAAGTAGCCCTGACCCTGTGGTTCCAGGTGGGTACCAACTGGCTGTGGAGGTTGAGAGAGTATATAAGAACCACGGCTACCCTGATGCAAACACACACACACACACACACACACACACACTCACGCACACGCACACTCACGCACACACACAGCACTTTCTTCTCTTTCATCATAATGCTGGCCAAGCACCTAAATCACAGAAATGGCAGCACATCAGGGGAATCATTTGAGACTGAATAGCCATAGAAACATGGGGCTGTCACCTAGAAGACCTCCACAAAACAGGCTAGCTCTCTCTCTCTCCCACACACACACATACCTTATTCCTCTCCATGCCCTTTAATACCTCTTTGCCCTTCAGTAGCAATCTGCATAGAAATGTGTGCATTCTATCATTCAGTGACTAGACATTACACCCTGGCTAATATGAGAGGTCCTAGAATGACTGAAAATGAACTCTTGAAAATACCAGACGTTTGCATTATGCCTCACGATTGCATCTCTTACAGGGAAAGACTTGATTATGTCATTTGCCATGTCCACGTCATGCTGGTTTTTATATCTTTGCCAGGAAATCTACCTCTGACAGGTCATTAGTCATCCCCCCCTCCCCTGCACACACATAAAACATCAATTCCACTCAATATCCCGCAAACCCTGTGCTTCTCACAAATGCCAGAACAAAGAAAACGCTATGTAAACTGCTGGCGTGCCCTGATTAGCTCTCATTCCAAAGCACTGCAGAAATAAGGCACTCATTTCCAGCCCTGTTTGAGATAACTGCCCCTTTCAGGAGCCACACTGTCCCTCCACACCCTACATGCCTCTTAACATGGCAGGGTTGGAAATGCATCTGTTTAGCTATTCTCGTCAGCTACTTATGTAGTGACATTAAGGAAGCCTATTGCTTACAGAACCAATAATCTATATCGCCTCAGGCCCCTTATATCCACTAACCTACTACTTCAGCAGAAGAAGTGGAGGCTCTTTTGTTAAAAACCCCTTCCACGGAGGTAGTGGTTTCTTGACTGACCTGGGTGGTTGGCTACATCATCTTGACATGTAATTATCTAAAGCCCCTTAATCACTTCCATAAAGATTAATTGCAGGAGACAACAGTGGAGGTCGTGTCTTCAAATCAAAAGACTCGCTCGCCAGATTGACATACCAGTATAGCAGGGTTCAGATTTCGGTGTTTTATAGTGTTCATCATCTGGAACAAAAGCGAGTTTTAAGCTCTAGTTGCAAGTTCAGCGAGGTGTTTTTTTCCCAGTATAATTAAAACCAATGCTATTTTGTTTTGGTTGAAAATATTCCATGTGTTTGCATTTTTTCAGGATTTTAGATATCTATCTTTTAGATATCTATATTAGAGTCTAATAATGCGCTGAGGCAATGTATTTTTTTTCTTCACAGAAATCTATTTCTCTTACCTTCATCTCTTTTCCTCTTTTCACCATTTGATCGTGGAATACCCAGAATTCCATTGATGGAGTAGGACCCAACAGGGTCATTGGAAGCGCTAGTTACAGGCGGAGAGGCTGTGCTTGGTACTGGGAAAAACAAACAAATAAACAGTTTACATTCAGCTTTTATTTAAGATTAATATGTTGCATGTGTGTGCTACAGGTAATATAACAAACATAATTGCATTGCACTGATGGAGTGAGCTGAAATATTACCTATAGTGTGACCTGGCGTTGACAGGGATGTCCCGTCAGGAGATGGATGGAAAGGCTGCTGGACTTTTGTTCGGATGATCCTGCATAACAAGGAAAAGCAGATGTTACGGTTGCTTTTGTCTGACTGACTTTCTTCCTGTGAAAATTTCCAGGCGGCTCCAGTTTGAATGCGCTGCTGTTTGGTCACAGCAATTTGTGCTCCGTGATGAAGAGATTACCAATACCGCGACATGCATTCAGAACCGTGTGTATGAGTAAGATATCAAACACAACACATTCATAAAAAAGGGATCTAGCCAGTGGTTGGTGGGCTCTACCTTTAAGGTGAGATATAGAGAAAAGGCTTTATTGCACTTTTGGTCTGAGTGATCTTGCAAACAAAGCATGAAATCACATCAATTCACCTCAATGATCAGCTTCACTGACTCTACCTGGCCCACACTAATCAGCTCTCCCTCTCTCCCTCCCTTATCCTCTCCCTCTCTCCCACTATGGAGGTTTCATAAGGGTATCTGAGACTACTGGCCCTTTGCTTCCCAGATCAAACATCTCTGTCGAACCAGCAGCCCCAAGTGCCAATGCGGATGAGGTTGTATTGATCGGGGGCTCGGAGAGAAAAAGTTGGGGATTAGTCACACGGGCAAACAGATGCAAATAGAAAGCTATAAATTATATGTGACAGGAAAGCAATAGTTCCTTATTGCCTTGCACAAGCTTACGCCAGCATTAGATTCCTTTAATCTGAATGGCACTTGGGGAGAAAGGGAGCTGTCACAATAATTTGTAAACTTTAAAACTATTCATCATGTATGACACAGGAGCTATTTTGGAACACAAGCAAAAGAGATCGGGTAAGGACTCGAGCTTAAACCTTGGCTGGTTTTTGCTTTGTTTCTGAGTGGGATTCGGCTTCTTCTTTTATTCTGTCTAAGCTTCTTTTATTTCCTTCGATTGAAAATACGGATCTGGTATCAAACTGATCAACACAAAGATCATGCCACCCAGATTATAGGATTTTAAACCTATAGTACTTTCCTCTTGTTGTTTTTGTCCTCAAAAGGCTGCCGTATTATCCAGAGATCCATCAGACGATCTGGATATTGATATTATTGCAGGTGCCAGAGGGGTTTGGAGGAATATATCCAACACTGTCAAAACTCTCCTTGGGGGGCAAAGCTACCTAACAACAACGCTTTCCAGAGAGTACATATTGATGTTTTAATTTTTTTCACTTCTCTCCATAACAGTTATTCGACCCCCTTGACTTGTGTGTGCTACATAAATTCAAAGACTTTATTTGGTATCCATGTTCTTGATATTGAATAAGCAATTTGGGAGAATGAATTAATGACTTGGCTGTTGCTGAAAATCCCCTGAAGAAATATTAAAATTGCTTTACTTCTGAATCAATAGTATTGAGCGCCATTGAGGACCTTTTTTTTATGTCTACTAGCAGGGTAGCGTTACTTGTTGGTAATACCTTGTGGTGGCCCAGACACACAGCACAACACTATCTTTGTAGCATTTAATAATGCATGCAGGGGAAAGGTGTTTAAATAGAGCATCCTCTTTTGTCAACAGTCCTGAGGTCAGACTGTCTGCCACAGAAACCCACTACTAGCCCCAGTCAGAGCCATCCATCTGGAAAAGGCTTTGGCTCCAGTCCTTACCTTTTTCTAAATTGTCTCTTACTGGGAAATACCCCTCTGTGGAGTGAGTACCTCTCTGCGGTCATTACCTAGTCATTTATTTTGCTGTTGTGAACTGAAACCACATCACTGAAGCCTGGATGTTTCTTTAAACAAATACAACTTGAGGTATAACTGATCTAGAGCCAGGCCTGGCAGAGAAAAAAAACATTTTCGCTGATTTTTGTGGACTACTCCTTTAGAAATTCAAAACACGTGTTGAAAATATTTAGCTTGAGCCAAATGAGAATGTTTGTGTCGTTTATGTGTGTGCATCGTTTTTGTGTATGCTTCATTGTGTGTGTGTGTATGTGTGTGTGTGGCGATGGGCTAACAATGCTTAAGTAAAACATTGAAATCTTACATTTCATTTTGCTAAAAAGGTTGCGTCACGTGGGAAAATATTCAGCACTGTGCAATAATAGGAATTCAAAGTGGCTCTCATATTTGACTAATAGAATTACAGTTCTTTGTATTCTCAATTTAATTTCCTATATAAACAAAGACACACAAGGTTCCTCAGTCCAAAATAGCGAGCTTTAATTAGAAGTGAAAAACTTTATAGGGGTCTATTAATGATATTAATGTACATTTTGAATTTATCACATACATGTGTCTGAGCCTTCTTAAATGGGGCTTTTTAAGCAACCACGAACCATGAAATGAATTTTCTTCAGCCTTTCTCTATTTAAAAGATGTCTTGTGTGAAGCTGTCCATGCTCTCCCATCAGCTCATTAAAATGTAATGCTGATGCTGGCTCTATGGAACAGTGCCTCTTAACCAAAGTTCATCACCGGGGATCTCTGGCAGGGGGGTTGGTGGTGGTGGGGCAGGGTTGGGGTGGGGGGGGGGGGGGGGTCCTTCTCCTTCTCTTAGCCTTGCTCCTCTAGCTGCCATGCTCAAACTACTGCTGTTTACTTATTTATTTTGGAAATGTAAGCATGTGCAGCACCAAGCATGGGCCTACAAGTTTAAAACCTACACTTGAAATATGAAGTGTAGATTATTTGCACCCTGCTAAATTATCACCACGTGCATGGAACTTGATAATTAAGCCATTGGTTGTTACACTCTAATTCACCATGATCGTCATTTTAATTATGATTTTTTTTCAATTAATTAAATACAATCTAACACATCAAAGTTTCAATATGAGAATTCAAATTCAACTTTGACACAAACACACACACACACACACACACACACACACACACACACACACACACCGATTGAGGGGAAACTATTTTTGGTCCCACTACAGCACATTATTATTGTTATTGTTATTATTATTATTATTTTTTTTTGTATTATTATTATTATTATTGGTTTGTTTTACAGTTTTTCGGTCGATCCATTGCCAAGTAGGGTCAAGCTATTTCCCAACAAACAGAATCCACGTCTTTTCAAAATCTTGCAGAAAACCAGCATGCTATATAGACTGCTCAACCCCACACATTAGATGTGCTAAAGAAAATTGGCCTGCTTTATAGCGCCACGGGATCTGGTCACCGAATATTGATCGGTTTTCATCTAGACAGATTCACTCAGTCCTGGATGTACTGCTGATTGTTGAGGGAGTTTGGTCTGAAAGATTGAATTGCCCCTCTGAGACCACCCTCGGTGGGCAGAAAAAGTTGCTCAAACAATATTCTGCTGTGAGTGGCGCAGTTAGCAGCGATAAGCTCGCGTGATAAATTCTGTATTCTGAATTAAATGATTTTCAATTCGCTCTCTCGACCCCTTCATTAAAGCATTTACATCGTTGTTAAACCAATCAAATTTTACTGGAATTTTACTTAAAAAAAAAAAAAAAATCCAAATATCGGCTGCATGGTTCAAATAGGATCATTGAGGCTAATTGGAGAGGCAAATTTCATTTAGTGCGATTTCTTTTACTGAAGTGAAATGTGTCTTACCTGTTAATTGATGAGACGCTTGGAACAGTGTCGTTGTCGCAGATGCCCTCTGCCAGCAGTCTGTCTCTGATCTCCCAGGCGAACATGGTTGGGTTTTGTCTCTTGTAGTCCGCTATTTTATCCACAACCTTTGGAGTGGCGACTTTTGGTTTAGACCCACCAATCACTCCTGGTTTTATACTACCAGTCTCGTAGTATCTGGAAAAAAAACAATAAAAGACATAGCCTTTTCATCGAAATAATATCTCCAATGAATGAATAGATGAAGTGATGAGAAAACGCAGTGTTTGAGATTGATGCTGCGCCTCAAAATTGGCGGCTGCGTCCTTGTCCCCTGGTTTTTATTTTATCTCCAAATGACAGAGTCATACATTACATTATTATTATTTGAAGGTAAATGGTGGGCCCAGTAGTCTTTCAATATTTAAACAGTCAGCTATGTCCACGGGAAAGTGTCCATTAAGACGCTGCCAAACTTTATTTTCTTCACCAATACGAAAACATCAAGGTTTAGTGCTTATCTCAAAACGACAATGGGCATAAATGGTTATATCTCTTCTTTGGACAGTGGTTTTAAACAAACATCCTCAAAACACATATAGAGGGAAAAACTATTGTCACTGTTGTGCTGGAATGCATTCAGTCTGGCCTATACAGCTCAGTCGTAATTCGATATCTGAGCTTCTGAATTCTTTGAATACAGAGGTAAGTTTGGATATCCATTCATCCACATCTCACTACTTTCTCACTATCCAGGGATGTATAATTTAAATCATTTGACACGACTTACTATGATGCTTCTATGCATTTATCTCAAATATTTGTGTCAGCCTATACAAGATGTGGTAAACTCTATTCCGCTAATGAAGAGGTGGGTAAGTGGGTAATAATTTAAATCATTTGACACGACTTACTATGATGCATAGAAGCATCATAGTAAGTCGTGTCAAATGATTTAAATTATATGAAGATAGGGTCATAGGGTCACAAGAAATAAACGCTTCTCTTAAAGTATATTTGATGATGTGATACTGGTTGTTATTTTGCCTTATGCTGACCACCAACTGGAGGTTTACCCATGCATCTTTTTATCCACCACTATAAGCAATTTCCACAAGCATATTCCACCGTGTTTGAAGGTACCAAAACACTTCCGGGGTGTTACCTGCCCAGGATTTTGCTGACACAGCCGTGGCTGACCCGCAGCTGTCTGGAGATGTCGCAGGGCCGGACGCCCTGGTGGGCCAACTCCACTATCCTCTGCCTCACCACGTCAGGGAGGGGTCTGCCGTTCACAAACACCCCGCCGAGCTGGTTCACACCTCCGTGCCCTACGTGGGATACAACAGCAACAGCACACACAACCATAACATTACATACAGTCTGTTATGGGTAGACTACACCTGAGCCTATAGGAGTGACTGTTGTAGGGGTTTTGTAAATATATAGCATTATAATGGAGAGAAAATATCACGCAGAAATACATTTATTTGAAAGCAATATCGAAAAATGTACCATAGGATCCTTTTTTGGTGCTTTACAGAACCCTTATAGAAAGGTTCTCTCTAGCACCATGCTCAAATGGTTCCAAAAACCTTTATGGTGCTATCAAGAACCCTTTAAAAATGTATGACATTTTTTTACCTCAATTCTAACCTTTTCACACTGGTTTCTCTATTCTGCTTTACCAGATTAATACAAATAATAACAGATCATTGGGATCTTTGAGACATTAAGATGAAGCCTATCATATAAACCACATTAAGAACCCCTGAAGAATATATCACCTCCACCAAATAATAATATCTGGTCAGTCATCAGAAAGTGCTCCACTTTGTCCCCAGAAATTCAGTCGATATAAGCCGGTTTGGAAGTTTTGGTGGCAAATGATGTTAGATGCCGGTACATTGCTATAGCTTAGGGTTTAGTGAAGTGAGTTTCTAAGACAGGCATATTACAACACTGTGGTCTGACAAACGTCGAGCATGTCTGCTGGTTTTAATGATAAAGAATAAAAGGACATTGAGAGCTGTAAAACTATGATTTGGCCTTTTTGTAGATGTACCTGTACGTTTTTCGCCTTGATGTGTTGACCAGTTAGAATTTTTGTTTGTTTAAGTAATTTATCTTAAAATGTAACTTTTTATTGGAAAATATTATGCCCTGTCAAAATTTACCAAGTAAAATAAAAAGTAATATTTTGGTGTAGAACACTGTGAATTATGCAGCATGCCTATATTTTATAGTTTTGTTTGTGACAGACTATAGCTGCTATACTGCATTTGGTGTCATAGCGTGGTCAATAATCTATAAATTCAGCCTATACACAAGATTTGGTGGGCTTGCTTAATGATTTATTTTTTAATTTTTTTATTGAGTCTCTTACACTTACAAAAGTTTCTCACAGCCTAACATTTTCAGTCAAAACATTTACATTTTCTTAGCGAGTCCACGGCTCAAGGTGGCTATTAAGTTGCAAGCTCTTTCAATTTCCTTGCACGGTAATTGTAAATAATTGAACGAGCTTTGATTACTCACATTACATATTATTTGGTAAATGAAGAAGCCATCAATTATTTACATACATTCACTAAATTACAGATAAACAAAATAAATATGGTCTTAGGTTGGAGCTGCAATGTGAATAACAGACTATACGTAGCCGGCTGATATTTTGAATTCTTTGAAATATAAATGTGTTGTTAATGTGTTTTGACTACTTATTACCTATTGTACAGAAGCTACACGGTACATGAAGGAGGAGGCTACCTGCCAACGCATGTTCTTTGTTTACTTCCATAAGTTTAAATTCTGCAAATCTCTGCTTTCTGCAGTAAAGTAGGTTTGTGGTCTTTTATGATATGATTGAAAATATAATTCCTCGCGGGTTAGCCGAAACAAGCAGACAGTAGGCGTGAAGTGTGAAATATCAGTGAAATATATCAATATCGTCCCACCTCTTCCATATTTTGCTCTTCTAGTCTGCAGCTTATATGCTATTTATGTTTAGTGGCTTGGAACTTTGTCTGTTTTAATGCGCAAAGATTTTACATTTACACTGAGAGCATTACTGTGCTTGCTGCTATAAGCCTTTGTAGTAACTATGCAAAACCCCACGTTCTTATCGTCTTACATGCATGCTGCACCATCTCAGGAACTCAGGTTATGCTACTTACGGTGCATCGCCGAAAAGGGGTCTGCTTTGCAGTGAATATCCATTGGATAGCAAAGGAAAGACAGATAATCAACTGAAGTCGCCGTTTCGCCTTCCTATCAAGGATAAAAATGTGAAGAAAAAAGATGGTTCTATTCGATGGAGGGACTTGGTTCCCCCCCCCCCCCACTTGAACAACCGATCGGATGGCAACTTCTTCCCAAAGTTGCCTTTCTTTTCTTTAACAGTCCGGGCCGGGAACGGAGGTTTGGCAGGTGCGCAACATGACCGAGGAATTGTTTCAGTAATACGACCGGTGTTTATCGGTATTTTTCAAAGCCTGGGGTGATGAGAGGTAATTCTCAGAGCATGTCAACGAATAGACCACGTTTAAGAAATGCAACGTTCAGGTCCAGTTTGCAGGGCTGGGTATCTCCTCAATCCTGGTGGCCTTGATTTACGCATCAAAACGGCGGAGAAACACGGACACACATCGGGTTTCCCTTTTGCTCTACAATAGGATGCGTTAGGCTGGATCTGTGGGGTGGGAATGAAGCCTCTCTCTGTGTCTGTGTTTCTAAAAGCTGCAACCCTCCCCTCCTCTCCTCCGCTCTGCAGACCCCCCTTTTGCTTATATGGATGACTTGTCAGACAAAGGCAATAGATGCCAACACTTTGTGATTCGCCAACGCAAAAAAAAAACGGGGGTCCAAATGAGGAGGTCCTTGGGTCTGACACACCGACAAAAGGGGGAGGGAAATAAATAAGGAATGGATTCTGAGTTATAAAGGCCAGAGTTTACTAGACATTATAACAGGAGCTAATTACATGACGACTTACCGGAAGTTTTGAATAATAGAAATAGAGAATAAAAAATATCAGTTCTCTTTTGATCTAATTTTTTCTTGGTTATACGGACTAATAGCGTTGCTCTCGGGATATGTGTATAGGCCTCTTCACACCCTGGATTTAGCATGACCGACACCCTTTTATTTTTATTTTTTTGTCATTTACCTTTACGTCCGCAGTGGAATGCAAGTAGGCCTATAAACAATTTTTTTTTTTTACCTTTCTTAAAAGTAGGCATTAATAGGAAATGGCAGAGGGAGTATAGTTAGACTTGGAAGTTGGTCGCAGAGGCACTGACCTTTTTATATTACATTG